>CM077200.1:20845375-22045375 GCA_039654625.1 Rhinogobio ventralis | reverse complement strand
TCAAGCTCACATTGTTTCTCTTAGTAGCATAAAACAAATCTGTTATTTTAATTGTGATTAAACTACAGAGAGCGATCAAAGAACACTCTCTTTATAATGTTCGAAGCTGTCAATCACTCGTTGCGAGTATATCTGCCGTTATAATGAATGACGCTGTTATGCTGCATAACGAAGCTCTTACTGTTTTCATATCGATATTGTGTTTGCTGTAAGTTGTGGTGAAAGCATTTTGTGAGAAAATGTTCTAAAAATAATGCTATAATAAACACTTTCACGATTTGTTAATCTCGACAGCTGTAATAGTAAAAAAAACATAGTAAATGTATTCAAAACAGGTTCCACACGTAATACGCATTTCAAATGCAAAGATGTCAGCCAATCACAACAGTGGGTGTTTACACTGAAGTCTTACAGCAGACACGCCCTTCAAACAGAGCATTCAAGCCAGAGGGCTAAAATCAGGATAGAAAAATGCCTTTTATTTCTAAATGATGACATTTTATGATGTAAAAATCATATTAACAATATAAGTACACCTCAGGAAACATTATAAAATAAAAAAAAATCCACATCATGGGACCTTTAATGTATTTTCAAATAAATTAATAGATATCACAAAAAAGCAGAAAAGAGCATTGCATCATGGACACTACAGTAGATAGTGATTGAATGATGAGATCAATTTGTCTCAATCTATAACTCACAATTGCACCTCAAATGTTTCATCAATATGGAAAACAAAACTCAGCTACAGGGAGGGAAGATGTAATCATCAATAAAGAAAATACTGTGATTGCCATCAAATGTTCAAAATTACCAAAGGTAAATGATTACAAATTGGTAATTGAAACATCTGTGTCAATCTGAATATTGGGGAGACACATCCACCTAAATGTCTTAACTGACAGTACAGCAGGCATCAGGGTAAGAGTGCCGTTTAGAACAGGCAAAGGGCCAAATAGAGAGCCTAAAGGCCCAAGTGTACTACATTTTCAGCGTTCCGCTCCGTCTTGCCCACAGTTACGTTCGCACAGCTTTCAAAGTATACTCAATACAATGTAATACAATTACTTTTTTAATACTCTGCAAGACATCAGAGTCATTTACATGACATTCGCTCAGAAAGATAGAAAAATATAGAAAAATATATAACTCTATAATATTTCTTTATATTTCCCCTCAAGGGTAGCTCAGTGGCTTAGTGGGCAGCACTGTTTCCTCACAGTAAAAAGATCCCTGGTTCGAGTCCTTGGCTGAGCCAGGGGGCATTTCTGTGTGGAGTTTGCATGTTTCTCCCATGTCTGGGACTCCGGTTTCCCTCACAATCCAATAACAGGTGTGAATGACAGCTGAAATGCATAATTTTCCTGTTTTCACTGTAAAGCTATGTCTTGCGGACATCCTGTAGAATTCAACCAATCAGATGACGACTTCGAAATTTCTGAAGGGTTTCCAAAAAAGTGTCCCATATGCATCAGACGTTCAAGCCAGCGGTCCGTGGGCTTCACTTCTGAGGCTGAGACTATAATTACAGCATAAATACAGGAAAATATCTAAGTGTATATGGAGGGGTCTTCAAATATTGTATTTGGTCCATGGGGGGGGGCTTAAAAAAAGTCAAAAAGTCTGTTTAGAGAGTCTCTGAGGAGATGCAGAGGTGACTCTCAGATCAGCCTGGGCCATAACTGTATTGTGAGGGTGTGCCTGAGATGGATGGCACGTTGCAAGGTGGGCTGGAGGAATGAAAAGGTGCCGGTTTAAGTGTGAGCAGTGAAGGTTATGAGAAGTGGCAGGTGTGATTTCTCATGTGTGGTTTGTTGCATGCATGCTTCTGGCTTAGGCTCTGATCAGGACTGAGGAGAAGTCATAGGGTCATAAATCTAAAGGCAGAAGGAAGCGCTGAAGCACAAAAGGAGCAGGACGGGTCCTAGTAAATGTTCACACATACATATCACTTCCTGCCTCACAGTATATTCACCTTCTCTGGACACAGTCACTCGACTACCTTCCACTTAGCATACAGGGATAGTGCTTCGCCTTGAGAAAATAAAAGGCTAAGCAATTTCACATATATATTCAAAGAAGCCAACAATAAATGCACTGTGGCTATGAATCAAATATAAAACAAAATATAAAAACCTTCCTTGCCACTGTCGCCTTTGGCTTGCTTAGTTGGGACACTTAATATTCAGCAATATTATGGATTTGACTGAACTGAGACTACTGGATGAGAACTAGGGCTGTCAAAATGGCTGAAAAACTATTTTATACTTAAATATTACTAATATTCAAATTAAATTTGAATATAAAAGGCATAATTAGGGGTAAAGTTAGCAGGAAAATGCTTTCCATTTTTTTTATTAGCCAGAATCTTCACATTGAGCTTCTGGATTCTGGAATGTTTTGAATGAACAATGCAGCAGCGCCACAACTTCAACTGGATAGGCTAAGAAAAGCATTAAAACACAACAACTCTTACATCATCGCATCTTGTGCGCCACTGATAAAGCTGTCGTCACGCTAGACTTTGAGCACACTCAATTTTTACATATACGTGATATGGCGTCATAGTCTGTGGTGTCTTTTTTATAAACATGAATTACATAAGGATGAATCTACTCAACTTTACAACAAAAATATGCTTCTTTTTTTTATTCATGACAATTAAGTGTTGAGTAATTCATATAGGTTTGGAACCAGATTAGGGTGTGTAAATGTTGTCAGAATTCTTACGATCGAATGTTTAATCATTTTTATATATATGTTCATTTTACCAATACATTAAACATACTAAACAGCTAATACAGATTTATTTTAGTAATGCACCAACATTTTAGACACTGAGAAACTTGAGAAACATGGGAACCTACCATCTTTCCTTTAGAAATTGAAAACATACTATTATACCAAGATATTTTTAGAACTAAAGCATTTTAAACTCATGCAAAATGGCAAATCTGTGAACTTTTCTGATTAAAAAAATGGTTAAATCATAATTCTTTGAATAAAATAACTGCTTCTCAGAAATTAACTGAACTTCCCACCTCTATTACCTTCTTTGCTGCTAAGCTATTAACTAATAGAATACATTTCAAAGCCGCTCATCTAAAAACATTAAAGATGTGTCTCATGTTTTATATATAACTGCAACAAACGCTAATGCTAAGAGAAAGTAGCGAGGGGGGGATACACATGTCTTTGTGTCCGCGGTGCCAGTCTTTCATATGCTTTAGGGGTGTGGTTTAGATCAATGTCCATTCAACAAAACAATAGATTATGAATCAGCCTGTAGGCTCTGCAAACCTCTCTGTGTCATAAAGCACTTTGCACAGTAATAATCAGACTCCCATTGAACCAAGTGCATTGGTGGATTAAGAGCCAATCAAGCAAAATCATTCTATTTGCCCAACATTTCTTCATTCTGACCTCATTGTATACTTTAGTCAAAGTTATTCATTTTGATCGCTTGTGGCAAAAACAGCTGAATGTACAAAAACAGTAGCAGTACTATGGTTGTCTGGCTTTTTTCTTGTAATAATGCAATATGGGGAAGCCATTCTAAAAACCTAAAGTGTGTGTTTGTGTCTTGTGTATGTAAAGAGTGAGGCACACACAGTTATTACAAACTGCATTCCAGAATTTGGACAATGAGATGATCGACAACATGTTAAAACAGGTGAATTGATCAGGAGGTCTAGATTCCAAGGCCGAGGCCTACCTTCATTGGGGAGATATGTGCATGTGCCACATAGCCATGGACATTCTCAATCTGGGAAAGGTTCTTCTCGGCCACTTGGACCAGCTCTGGCCCAGGAGCGTCATCAGTGAACTGGGGCGAGCTTTGCTCCTGTGGAGATCCTGTGTCTTCGTCATGTTGTCTGTACTTCTGCAGAGAACAAGAGTGACAAGTCAGAAAAGATGAATGCTTGAGACAATATTTAAGATCTTTGAAAACTGCTTGGTTTGTATTGATATTGTAGTCACAAAAATACATTGAACAAAAAATAATTCCAAAATGCTGGACATGAAAAAATACTATTAGCTTATTTATTTCACTACTGAGATGTAACATTAAAAAAATAGTTCAGTAATAAAAAAAAATATTATTTTACCCAATGTGTGTGTGTATGTGTACTCTATATAATTTTATGCTTAGAGTATTATGTTAGCTTAGCAGCAAGCTAATGCCAAACTGTATTGAAAGAAATGCAGTCCAGTCTCCTTTGAGGAGATTTCGGTGTGGAGTTTCTGCTGATATAGAGCATTCAAAATCAGTCACTTATGAGGACCTATGATTGTTAGGATGTAGGTTTTGTAACAGAGCTAAGATATCCAGACAATCATAAATGTGAAATTTGTAGGATGTAGGATTTGTAGGAACATTATACAATATACTTTTTAAGCATTATACATGTTGTAAATAACTACATTTATCCACATTTTATTCTAGAAACACAGAAGACTATCAACCAAAGACTATAGATATACAAAGACTCCTATTTATTCTAAATGGGAGAAACTTTAACGCGCTAAGTAAAAAAACCAATCGCTGATTGGTTAAGTCATTGCATCACTGCAGCTGCTGTTAGAAACCTGAGACTCGCGCTTAGGACTGCACATGTGCTATTGGTTGGTCAAACATATTGGTTGGTCGAAACTGAAAAATAAGCTTTTTTTAAACACTATTTGAGCATGAAAACAACATTTATGGGACAGTTAATGTCAGATTTTGTTGCTGATTTGAAATATGCTATTTAACTGTGAGTTCAGAAAGCAGTTTTTGAGATTTCAGGATTTCCCTACACAAAAAGATAGTACTTGGTCTTGGATGTTCGAAATAGCTGCCCGGAGGCGTTGCAAATATGGCCGCCAAGTGAACGGACTTTCCTTGAAAGGGACTGTGCCATCAACTCATTCCCTTGCACTACAGTAGTGCTTTCACACAATGATGAATGGGTTCCCCTCCCTCTAAAATACATTCAGTGGAACAAGCTTTCACAGAAAAGTAACTGATGAGCTGTTTCCACCCAGGCGGAGGATGGACACAGTTGCTATGGCAACAGGTTTATCAGATACTGACTACTTCTGGGTAAGCCTGCAAGCAGCCTTATTTAAAGCCGACATAAGCCTCATTGGACTGGTTCACCCACTAGCTTTATGAATTTGCATGGTGTATAATCAGTAGCTAGATTACAGGAAATAGCAATGGGGAATTCACACTGTAAAGTGTTTTGATTTACTTCCCCTTTAGCAAGTGAAGGGAAATTATGTACATCATCCACAATGTTTTAGAAAATATATTTAATGATGGATGTTGAGGTCAACCGAGATAACCATCTCATCTTGTAATTCTACATCTTAATCATTGCATTTGGTTATTAAAAAGCATTTATCTATCAGACAGTTGTCAATGTATTCCTTTAAACATAATCATCAAAGTTGGTGCAAAATGTGCACATGACTTTCTCCTTCAGGTGCAGGTATGGTCAAAAGCTCAATACCAAGTAAAGACTTTCTGTTAAGAAAGAATTAAAGCAGGGTAGGCAATTTCAGAGCAGCTAGCAACAGCTAGCAAGCTTTGAAAGCATTATTATTACAATTAGCATTATTTCGGTCACAACATGGCATGAACATAGCATTGTTTTGATTCAGGAGGAACTGTAAAAGATGACTGCTGTTTGTTTGTGGCGCTCTGTGACTGCCTGTCCACAACTCTGCATAGCCTTACGGAATGCACTGATGATGTGTGATGTCTGCACGAGCAGGAGTACAAAAGTATGGAAGTACATAACCTGACAGGCGGGTAGAACATCGTATCATTGTATTTGGACCAAATGTAATAATTGGAAGAACATGTTTGATCCTGAGACTTCCACAGAGGATATACAGTATGTACATTATTTACCACTTCTATCATCTATCACTATCAGGATGTGAAGAGTGTTTATGAAAAAATTGCCTACCCTACCTTTAAAGGTGTCATGAACTGGCTTTTTGAATTTTTTTATACTGTTGTCTGAGGTCAACTTATGATGTTTGCGTGGTTTTTACATTCAAAAACATCATAATGATTAAGTAATAGGCTATTTTCTACCCTGGTTTTGAGGCTCTCTCCTGCACGCTCGGTTTTAATGGCCGTGCCACACTAAAGACTTGGAAGTAAACGGCCACTGCTATGATTGGATACGATTTGCATATTTAATGAGCTTCAGCTCCCTCGTCAGTACATGTGGGAATTGTTTTGAAAGCATATGGGAAAACGGCAACCGGAATGAATCGCCCACAGGGCTCTTCAGCCTTTGACAGCGTGCTAAGGTATGTTCAGTTAGACACGTACACATAATCAATAGATATCAAACGATAACAATGCAATACTATTTTTAACTCACATTACTGTGTTGCTTCATTCATTAATGTAATCTCATCCTGTCTGCAAATCCAGTTTCTTGTTTACAAACGAATCCGTGGTGAAATTAAGGAACAAATACGCAATGTCTTCCCCACGTGACCTGGATATTCATTAAAAATAAAGTTCATCCATGCATTCATAATATTGGAATCCGAATTAAGCTTATGCGGTATGTTTATTGCTTAGAATTTCGATCCGGTTTAGCTCTATGTAGGACTATGTCATGTCACAAGTCGTTGGGCGTAGCTACAGAATCAGGCGTTGTTCTTATTATGTTGAGGCAGCGTTTCAGCATACGATGACGTCAAGGGTCGACATATTCTGAGATTGATCGTTTTCTGGGCCTGGTGTCAATAAAAGCTTTTCTCTGACTAACAAGGAAGTTTTCAGCTCTGAAACTTACAGGATATACTTATATTACCATGACCTTTTATATATCAAAAGCTCAAGGGAAAGTTGATTTCTCAATTCATGACCCCTTTAAATATGTATGTGTTAGTTACATATTTAATTGAGATACAGTTAAATATTTAACATAGACCTGAGAGTGTAGCCCATCTAGAAATATACATGTATTTATATACAATATACAAGCTGTTATAGAATAAAACAGGTTTTCAAACTTAAGTTCAAGGACCCCTATGAGGCTACAAGAGGGCACTAAGGGTTTCGCAGAAAGATATTTTAAAGAAAAAAATTGAAGCCTGTAGCTTTTAGTATAAATTTAGACTTAAATTTTGACGATACGTTTTGTTTTGCTCTATCCTCTGTGCTTCTGCGTTCGTCAATACGCATAAGTCAGGGGTTCAAGGGTCAAGGGTTACTCTTTTGCCGTAAATCAATGCGTACGGCAATCCACCGGAAGTTAGGTATTTTAGTCTATAAAGTTTTTTTAGTCTATAAAGTCACATCTTTATGGGACATTATTTCACATCTGTCTCTGTTTCATGCTTTATATTCTTCTCACACAGTACAAATGAATTTATGCATGGAAATATAATGTCTTTATAAATTAGAAATGGGGTCCTTGGCATAAAAGTTGTGCTTGTTCTGTAAACAGTACTTTTAAGATTACAGTAGTATGTGTATAAAGTCCAGAAAATTAACTGTAAATTAACTGTAAATTGTATATATAACTATAATTGGCTGCAACATATTGAGTTGTGGATGGAAACAATCCCTCTAAACATCTAAAACTGGTGCGTCTTGTTGAACTGATAATGAGCGATCTAATTACATAATACACTGAAGCTAAGCCTTGTCAATAATAAAAAGTCAAAAAGGTGTCCAAAGACTCTTTGTGCATCTGGCCACAGTCTAAGAGGTTTCCGTCTTTCCCTAACAATACTGCCAAGTTATGTAATTCTCTCCAAACAACCATAAATGGAAATATCAGTGAGACCGGCAGAAAGAATTGCTATCATTAAGATTGATTTGTAGGTGTTCAGTGTGTACAGCATGTGGGAGGAAGCACATGATAGAAGAGGAGAGCTCACAGTCTTCCCTGATGAGCATATGAGGAGGAGGGTCTCCTGGCAACCACGACCACTCACTATTGAGTCATGGTCCTCTGTGACTGAGGTAGGCAGATCACTATTCAATCTGAAGCTTTCCTGGGACACACCTGATACTTCACCACTGCAGACTGGAATCCAAACTGACTCCAATTTTTTTACTCCTCTGCACACTGTGCCAACATTCACAGCTTCAAATGAGAACACACACTGCAATAACCTGATTTATATGGCAATCTGTCAGTAAGATGAAATGTTTTACCCACAAGTTTAAATCTGATGTGAAGAAACATCAAAAAAAGTTTTGAATTACCATTTATTAACATGGCACTAACACTGCGGGGCAAATTTTGTGCCTATGTTTAAAGGTGCACTATGTAAAAAAAATTCTGTAAAATATCCAAAAACCACTAGGCCAGTGTTAAATATTTTGTTCAGTTGAGTACTTACAATATCCTAAATGTTTCCAACTTTTTGTAAATCGTGAGAAAATTGCTATTTTAACCAAGGAACCAGGACGTGTGAGGGAGGCGCCTGTCAATTGAGTCATATCCGCGTTACCCTCGGTTTCCGGTTTTATTTTGCAGAAACGCTTTACTCTTACTGCAGTGTGCAACAAGTGTCATAGCAGCTGCCAAGCGAACGCACAGAGAAACGTCATAACATCATCTTCAACACACTCCAATGTATCTAATATGATAAACAGAGCTGCGTTACCTCATACTCATGACCGGAAAAGCGGAAATGGCGCCGGCGACTGTGGCATAATAAAAGTCCCGCCGCTCGCGAGGCGTGTGTTGCGCAAACGTTCCAGCGGCCTTGCTCAGCTCCCACACCACTCGGGTCTGCTCTGCTTCATGCTACAGTAACGTTAATAAATCACATCCATGAACATGATGTCTGCCTGAGTCCTATCCCGATTCTTTTCCACCAGCTGTAAGGTGAAGACCACATGTCCCGAGATTCAGCGCTCAAACTTGCCGTCATCAAACTACACCTTTGTTTTGAATAGGCGACCTCTAGCAGACGGAAAAGTTACATAGTGCACCTTTAATACTTGCAACCGACTAGTCTACTAGTCTAGCGCTTAAAATGTACTGACAACTATACATTATTTAAGCGTATTCTCTTCGTTAGGATTTTGATATAGAAACTGTTCAAGTGTCAAGTAAGTTTCATTCATAATGTTTTAACTTTAACCCGATATCAAATTTACTGCACCGTCCTGTCCCTCATAACCGGTAGTATAACAAGCCTATAAGAAAGCTTAAAGTGTTAGTTCACCCAAAAATGAAAATTATGTCATTAATTACTTACCCTCATGTCGTTCCAAACCCACAAGACCTTCGTTCATCTTAGGAACACAAACTAAGATATTTTTGATGACCCCTCCAATAACTACAACATAATTACAACTTTTAAAGCACCAGAAAGATAGTTGTTAAAATAGTCCATGTGACTATAGCGGTTCAACCTTAATGTTATGAAGCGATGAGAATACTTTTTGTCACCAAAAAAAATAAATAAATAATATTATTCAACAATCTCTTCTCTTTCGTGCCAGTCTCCTAAGGATTTACAGGTTTGGAACGACATGAGGTTGAGTAATTAATGACGGAATTTTTATTTTTGGGTAAACTAACCCTTTAATTGGTGTACATTTTAACATGACATAGAAGAACACGGAAAAGTTTTGGTAGGCTTTCAAAATACTCACCTTGCTCATCTTCCGAGTGGACATTTCTCTGAACCCGCACACGAGTGATGACGAACCCATGCAAAATCGAAGGTAAAATTTAATTATTTTGTTTTCCGCTCCAGATATACTTTTCAAAATAATGTATTCATTTTCAAACATAAAATTAACGTGATGGTAATTTAAATGTAGCCTTTGTAAAAAAATATAGGCCTAAAGCAAAACATTAACTGTGCAAAAAAAAAAAGTAAACGACTAGTATTTCCAAGTTGACTAGCAGCAGCAGTATTGTTTAATCATCTAGTCTCGCATTTCCCTATATACATATTAAATGGTTCACATTTTAATAGTCTTATTAGAACGTATGCGTTTTTTTCCAGCATGCAACAAACAATGCAAGCTGTAATGTCTGATTCAAGGATAAATTATTTTTTAGGTTTCTTAAAAATCTGTCAAAAGAATTTATGAAGACATATAGACAAAGAACTCAAGGATCTGCAGTTTCTTTTTCCTTGCATCATATATAAGTTAGCAATCTCTGAAGTAAGTGAAGTTAGCAGTTAGTGTCAGAACTAGTTTGCATATGCCTCATAGGTCTTGTCAAAATTACACTGTCAACATCCCACTCACTAGAACAAAAGCTTATCCTTAAGGATTAGGATAAAATAAATCTAGTAAACAAACTCTTCTTTTCTAGAGGGAAGAAGGGAAGGACCCAGTACTGGAACAATAAGGGGGCAGTTTGAATCCATTTGAACCTGGATGATGTAAAAATGTTAAATGTGCACATCTGTGAATGCCTTTTCATATTCTATTAATAAAAAATAAATACCACAATAAACACACATAACCAGGAGCTACAACTAAATACACGTTTGAATGTATAATTTCTTGTAACAATTGCATTAAGAGCCTTAGCTCTACGTCTGCCTAAATGCATTAAACCAGCAAGATAAGTGCTGTCCTACTGTTATTACAGGGTGACCGAATGGTAACATTGGCTGTAACTAAATCCTCACACAAGCCATTGGCCCCAGTGCTAAAGGACAATCATTGGAAACAGTTCTAACAACAAAATCTGGGGTGACATGACATGGCATTTGGGCAATTATCCCATCTGTGTGATCAGATGCTAAAACTGTGCTGGCAATCCAGTGAGCAGCATAAGCCACTACTCTTTCATATGCTGCCCTTTCTGTCATCAAGAAAAAGACATTTGAGTGCAGAGTACCAGCTAGTTTGGATCATTGTAGTTCAATCTGAGATGTGCTGAATGTGCCAGCCTGTATCTATCCAATCAAACGAGGCATTTTAAAGGCAAAGATTGCAAGAAGAATTTTGTGAGCAGTATAAGCTGGAAAAGTGTGTGTGCACCTCTAAATTAACCGTGTTAACATGGTGAGGTGTTGCGCTGCTGACAAATTTGGATATCTAGTCTCACTTGTCATTATTAAATCAATGGACCATGGCAGAAACAGAGAGCAAAAGAGAAAGGAAGCCTACCAAAGCCATCAGAACCTCCCATGTTTGTTAAGAAACTAAAAATAGAAGCTGTATATTCAGCCAGCGTGTTCTGGAACAAAGGACGATTGACTAAGAAATTAGTATTTACACAAGCAGCAGTCCAGCAGCCAGCATAGGCTCCCTCATACATCACTGTCACACAGCCGTTTTCCCCTCTAGTTTAATCAGAGGAATGCTTTTTAAGGAAGTCATTTTAAACAGTCTTACTTACAGATTACACCTAAAAACATAATTTCCATGTTTGAACCAACAGAATATTTACAAGTACTTAACTCTCTAAGTGGGAGTGTAAACTTTTCATCATCTGTAGAAAAGGCTTATCTGATCAGCTGATATGTTACACTCAGTACTATTTTTAATATTACAATTTAGAAATTCCAGGAATGGCTGAGATTGAAACAATTTTGGCATGGTCAGTTTAATAATGGTGAGGTTTTTGTAATAAACGTTCACACTAATCTTTTAGCATTTTGAGGTATGCACCTCAAGAATTCACCATTTTTAACAACTGATGATTTCCAAATGAATGTCAATCATGAGCAGAGCAGATGGAATGTAATCCTATGGGCTATGCATCAAGGATTTGATGGTTCGAGGTGGCATGAGACGCCATACGGCACCATACAGGCAGTAATCATGCCAGAGGCCAAAGGGCCCTAGTTAAACTGCCTATCCCAATGACTTCTAACAGTTTATTGAGTGACAACATCATCATTTGAATGAATTGTCTTCATAGGCTTGAGTGTTAAAAAATAATGAGAACATTAGACACTGATCAAAATTCACCACAATTCACTGTTTACTAGCTGTGCTGCTTGCCTTGAAATGTCAATTTTTGCAAAATTTCAGTATTTATGTAAAGTATTTGTATAGTTGTTCTTAGATTGTGTATATGTATAGTCAACTATTTATAGTACATGTATAGTTAGACTACCTCTCAGTAGGTTAGCTATGCTTAGGTTTACACTTGTTTTTACTTCTACTGTTGTATGTTTACACTATATTATTACTGTTGTATGTTTATATTATGTTTAAATATGTAGCACAATGACATTTCGTTCCACTGTATGCCCCCACATGTAGCGGAATGACAATAAAGCTCGACTTCACTTGACAATCACTCACTTAAAAGCATTTACAAAACTAATAGTTACCTACAATTTCACAATCACGCTGTACTGAATAATTCAGTATAAAAATCAAGATGATTCATACATGAGAGTCTGTAAGTGTTTGATCAGGAGGTTCTTGTGCTCTGGTAATGCCAGAGCTAACGCATTACTGTGACACTCTCATTAAACACAAGCAGGCTTTACTCTGAGCTAAACAATGAAATGTGTGCAATCTCCATCAGTGTAGAGAGAGTGATTACTGGAGAGCAGAGTGTTAACTACAGTCAGAGCAGAGATAAGCCAATGACTGATTAAAAGAGAAAGAGCTAAGAAAAGAGGAAAGAGACCCCTGACTTATGCACTGATACTTCTAAACATGCTGGTAGTTAACATAAAATACATTCTGAAAGTTGATATGTCGTGTGACATGGTACATTCTATCTAAAACGATCTTAAACAAAATTGGATCATTGTTTTATTTATTTATTTATATACATACTGGTTTTATAAGCTCATGTTATTATAAACTGGTGAGGACAAAAGTAATACATATATGTCATGTATAAGAGCGGTTGGCTCTCAGGGACCCAGGTCTGACTTCGGTCATGCCCTGATCCCACTTCTCATACTTTTATTTCTAAACTCTACTATCCTACAAATAAATGTAAAAAAAAATAAAAATAATGAATAATAATAACCAACATAAAATCTAAAAGAAAGAACCTAATGTTTGTACCTTCCCTCATACATGCATATATATTTCTAAGTCCATAGGCATTTTTTGTGTCAGCTCTCCATGGGAATATCTCTACTTTGGTGTATGCTGGATCTTTAAGACAACTCTTATCTCACCAAGTTTATTGTATGTGCCTTAGAGTTCAGACTTTTTCTTCTTTGATTTTTCTGGCAGCTGTACAGAAGAAAATTTTGGCAGCAACACTTGGCTACACCTGGATGCACATGCTGGACAGATTCTCACAGTCTGTCCTCTATCTCTGACATAAAGCAAACCTGAGAAACAGAGCAGAGAGCTCCGCCACCCACCTTGCATCCAAACATGAGCGAGATGGTGCTATTCGTACAGGCCACTTTGCAGTGGCACAGCATGGGCGAGAAACAGTCCAACTTCTTGATGCTGGGAGACATTTTATCGCTGCTATGGCAGCTGAGCCGCTCGGCCAGAGAAGAGCCAGAAACTCGCCTCCGCAATCGATACTTGCTCCTGCCTCTCCTGCCACCTCCTGCTCCACCACCTCCCCCCGCACCTCCTCCTCCTCCTGCCCCTCCACTGCTGCTGCTGCTGCCCGCTCTCACCATCCACCCTCATTCCTCGTCTCACTCCATCACGCCAGGGAAGGGACAGCCAGTCTGCTTCCTTCATCCAGCGAGTTTTCCACACGCCCCCTCTCCGTCACCACTGCTCTAGTCTTCCGCTGTCTCTCAGTGCCTTTCTTCTTCTGCTTCACTTGCTTGCAATGAAGAATCGGTCTCTCCACCTTCCTACGGTCTTCCACGGTCCTTCCTTCTCCTTTTTGACCAGCGACCTCACGGCTGTCAGTCACAGAGTAGATGTTGACACAGAGGCCTCGCTGGAGCCATGCCGTGTGCGAGAGAGTGCGTGCATGCGTGAAGTATGGCTTTTGGCTCTTCTGGTTAAATCTTCTTCATCACACAAGACACCAGACAAGCACCCCTTTCCCAAAACAGAGGAGAAGAACGCCACAGTGAACACAACGCAGTGAGTTGTGAAGAGAATGAGGGAAGAGGAGGAGAGATGTGAGGGGAGGGAGGGAGGGGACGGTAAAGCTGTTGCAGAGCGTGGGGTTTGTCACATGGGCTCCGTCAGACAGGAGTTGGGTTGAGTCTCTCTCTGCCTCATCCTCAGCGTGGGTGCTCTACGTCACCCGATACATTGAGGGGAAGGAAAAAAGCTAAAGCAGTTACCAGTGAGATAGAAGAACAGCAAATGAACATCCTCGGGGAGCACAGCCTCACATGAAGGAGGAGGAGCAATAATGGAGTGACTTCCTGCACGTTTACATGGAGGAGAGAAAAGGGGCAAGGGGAGGGGGAGCTCGGAGACTGGCCAATAAGACGACAGAATGTCATTAGCAGCTGACTGGACAGTCTGGCTGTGACCTTCTGAGAATGGTTCCATTTCTTGAAGGAAACCATATGATGGAGAAAGTGGTCCACGACAGGGTCACACAGAGAACTTCTTAAGCTTTAAGCTAGTCTATTTTTCCATTGTATAAGGTTTGATTACGATGTCCATGGAACGGTCACACAGGATGAACCGCTCGGGTCATTGGCCAAAAAGGGGCAGTAACATGGGGGAGGGTCTGCAATGACAAAGATCAGGCTTTGACTTTGCTTCAGGGAAATTTTAAATCAGCAGTCAAGCTAAGAGGGATGTAGCAAAATACAGCCATACACACTAATCCAATCCTTACAGTTAATGAGATCATGTCCGTAAGCAACGTGTGCATACATGTGCTATAATCTATCAGTGCAAAAATCTTAGAATAAATTCAAAGCAAAACAATAGTGTAATAAACAACAGCACATTTTGTTGTGCCATTTTATTGGTTTCCCGAAGATATTTAAGTTTCTTCTCTCATGCGTATTTACATTTTGCGCAAATGTCAAAGGGCTTCAGGCCAACAGTACCACTAGTGTCAATTTACTCCCAATTTACGTTACTTCAGCTGTTGGTGAGCCTCCCTGTCCAAGTGTGACTCAGATCCTGCCGTTGTCTTTATATGTATGCGTCGCTCAGTGTGTAACACGACTAATGCTAGCAAACTCCATTCAGGGCTACTGATCACCGGAATGCTTGTATGCTTTGTCATGGAGACACTTATGGCACACTGCACAAAAATATGAATATAATTAGTAGAATGTTATTTCTGTGGCAACACACAGAATTTCTGGGTAATTTTCATAACTGAAGGCGCTGGATCACGAGTATCGGAGGGAAAGGGGGGGCTTGGAGAGTTGTGTCATTTTCCCCCCATAATTAATGGCATATTCCAAATTGCAGCTTAATTTAGTACTGGCTGCTCTGGAAGATCTCGGTCTCTGAGAGCCGATTTAGTGGATTTACATGAATGGGAGCATTTCTGATGGGTGGGGTCAGATGTTTGAACTGAAAATTATTAGAGCTCCACAACTGCTAATAAGCAGATAGCAGAGAGTCTATCAACCTGGCCTGAGAAAGTTTAAAAATTTCATTTTCTCGTCTGTGGCTCTTTACGGTTTATCGATTTCTTTAAGTGGATTTAAAAAAGTACTACCTGTATTGACTGAAAAAGCACCACCTAAACCCCTGAAATAAGAGCTTGTATTTTGAACTGACCACAATAATTATTTTTAGCTATGAATCAAAGTAAAGCTGGGTATCCTGACATGTACAGTTGCTAAACATGGCCAAAAGAATATTTCTGTGCCAAATACACTCCTTCAGGATTCGTATAAGTTTCGGAAAGTTTTTTCGAGTATGGCCCTGTATGAAATCCTAAAGGGTGGAATTCCTTGTATGGCCACTTCTCCCGGATGAGCGTGTGTGCACATCAACCAGAGCAAGAGCAAGAGCACGCCCACCAACAACTTCGTTCGGGTTACGAAAGCCGTAGGCAGCACTGTCATTTTTTGTTTTTAGACCACGAAAATCAAAAATGTCACTAAAGAAGTGTGTTTCTGGTTGTGAGGAAAAGATAACCTTGTTCAGCTTCCCAAATAACCCAGCGTTAAGAAAACAGTGGATGCAGTTTGTTTTTCCGGAGCAGTAAACCGCACGCCTCCACGAGCTCTGCTGATTTCGGAAAGAATCAGTACAGCGTATCTGTCTTTTATAAATATGATAAAACTAAAGACTCTTCGGAGATATGAAGGACAGAATACTACTCTATAGGTACTCAAGATTAACATGAGATTGGCAGAAACTGTGTGTGTTATGCACCCTTTAAAAGGACATTTGGGCTGTTACTGTGGTTTAGATAGTTCAGACTGTTTCAGTGGGGTCTGCATTGTATAATTATCATGTGTTCAGCCTCTAATGAGCAATCACTTATGTGAAACTTAATTTAGCACAATTCTCACTACTAGCCCAATAATGTGACAACACTTTTATCAAAAAGCAATTTATTTTTAATCCGATTCGTTTTCTTAAAGGCGAGTAATATCACCAACCTAATCAAGGATTTGTCATAATTGCAAACCTCCATCTGAAACAGTTTGCTGTTGCAGTGGTGGGCATAAAAGTGTGTTGTCTTTGGGAAGCCTGAAATAAATGCACACAGCTCCACCCTGTGGGCTAAATCTATAGCTTATGATTCTAATGCTACGAGATCGTGTTTGCAACTTTGCATACACTATTATCTCTGTTTCACAGAGGTGAGCATGTTTTATCAGATGACACAAGAGATTCCAACCAACTAAGAAGAAAAAGTAGTTGATCTGCTCTTCTTTTATTGCTGTTAGAAACATGCATTACGTACAACCACACACGCACCTTCATGAGATCCCGGACATGCCTTTTTTCATGTTTAAAGTCAATTCATTTTATACATTGATTTGGGATTTTCAATATGTAATGCCATATAAAACCAGGAGAGGGAAGCAAATGAATATGAATACAACAGCCTACAGTTTCCAGTGACCAAACTAACAAGCAGTTTAGAAATGTAATTAAACAGACTATTCACACCCTCACTGTAACTTGTGGTACTAGATTTCTCTGTCTTCTCATTATATGGTGTCAAGCATGCTGCGCTTATGTTTACAAGCAGACAATCTCGGCAGATTCGAACGAGGGGCTACTTAACTACTTAAAGGGATAGTTCACCCAAAAATGAAAATTACTCCATGATTTACCCTCAAGCCATCCTTTATTCCACTCCACTCATGTTATTATGAAAATATAACGCAGTGTTAGATAAGATGACGTAAAATTATAACAGCCTTCTGTCTGGGTTTAGTTTTGACTTACTTGCTCGCTTTCATCACTTTTGCTCTTATTCTCGGAACACACCAAAAAAACAAAGTCAGCCGACACTCAAAAGCGGCCCAACGTTGCCCGGCGGCCATGAGTGAAACTGCATCAAATGTCTGTGTTTTGTTGTCAGTCGGCGCGTAAGTGCATATAAAAGTAAATAACACGTACGTATAGTGAAAGTTATCCAGGGATAATGCCATGTTGTATTTTGTGTGTGTGTGTGTGTGTGTGTGTGTGTGTCATATTATAGGTGTGTGCTCGTGACTCTTTATCTCCGCCCACTGCAGGCCTCCATGAGTTTGGCTGTTTTCAGAAAGAATCGCTACAGTGTATCTGTCTTTTATAAATATGATGCAACACTACTCTACAGGTACTCAAATTTAACATGAGATTGGCAGAAACGGTGTGTCCCTGGCTTAATTTCAGTCACAAATGCGACTGAAATGGTCGCTATGTAGAGCCCTGACTTAAAGGTTCTGTGTGTAGTATTTATGAGAATCTATTGACAGAAATGCAATATACATAACTATTTTTTCAGTGGAGCATAAAGACCTTATATAATGTAACGTTATGTTTTTATTACCTTACAATGAGCCATTTCTATCTCCATACACCGCGGGTCCCCTTACAGTGAAATCGACATTTTGGCCGTCATGTTTCTACAGTAGCCCTAAACGGACAAACTTCTCTACAGAGCACTAGTCACTCTCTGCTCTCTCCGACGATTACATTTTTGTCCTGTGTCGGCCCTGGTAGCTCCTCTATGTGCTCAAAAAGGGAGGGGGTGGGATGCAATTTACAGCCTCACCGCTAGATTTTGCTAAAAATCACACGCTGTACCTTTAAGAACACTTTCCCAAGCACGATGAGGAACAGTTCCAGTTGTATTCCCATCAAGGGACGGTACCGAAACTCGGTATTAAATGAGCCCCGGTGCTAAATTCTGAAAGACTGCAGTACCGATAAGCTGTGATGCTAACGGTTCTGCTGTCGGTACTGGAGAAATTAAGAAAATACACTTATTATTGATATATAGACGTTATTTTGCAAATTCTATCTTTGCCAGCCGTTTCTATATGAGATCATTTTAAATAATTTGTCTGCGATGCATTTTTGCTATTCGCAATACAGAAGAGAGAGAGCTACATCTCACGCAGAGCTACAGCATGTACAACACGACTGTCCCTGCTTAATGAGTGGCGAAGGCCATGAGAACCAAACAAAAGTTTAGTCTGCTTACACTTTAGGCCTGTGATATTAAATCAAATTTTATTTTAGATTTCAATTTTTGGCTTCCAAGGATTATAAAAAAGAAGATATGAGGTAAAACTATTATAAACTAGCCGTGTTCCGTCGAGCGCAACTTCCTTCCCTTCACAGCAGTGCACTGTCATTTCTCCCTGAACCCAAACTTAATGTCAGAATCAGCACAATCGGTGATTGTTGTAAAATGCTGTCTCTACTGTTGCTAAATTGCGGGACGTGTTTGATAATAAAAAGAGCTATTAAATGCACAATATTCCGCACAAGAGACGCGGTTTCCAACTTCAAGGCGGTTTATGTATGTGCGCTTCGAAACGGACCGACTTGCACATAATAGGCTTTGTGTGCGTGTCTAAACCATCAAATAGCCTATGTCAAAATGACCGGCTTGAGAGTATTCACAGTTTATGTCTTAAATGGGCGTAAACAGTTTGGAGAAATGGGAGAATGATATTATTAGAACTGCATTTGGTCTTAAATGGGCAGTGTCTAATAAACCTGCTGACGATTGAGCCATTAATGTGATTTAAACAAAAGGCAAAGAGAAAATATTCACAGCTCTTGAATGAATAACTTTAGCTTTAATAAGCATTAATTATCAATTTATACAGTGAAAACTATGCAGTATTATTTTACATTTCATTAATTTATTAGATTTCTTTTGTAGGTCATATTACTTAATTTTAGTAGGCCTTCCTGAAATTAAAGCACTGTTTATTTAATTTGTATCTTTGTTTTATTGTGTATTTATTTGACCATTTGTTTGCATTTTGTTTCTTTGTTCTCCCGGTGTGATGCCTCCGATCTTTCGAATAATCCGATCTAATATTACTTCTGACCTATAAGGCTGCCAAAATAATAAACATACACTGTTTGTTAATTGGCCAGAGGAGAACTGGCACCCCGACTGAGCCTGGTTTCTCCCAAGGTTTATTTTTCTCCATTAGGACACCTGATGGAGTTTTGGTTCCTTGCCACTGTCGCCTCTGGCTTGCTCAGTTGGGGACACAAAATTTTCAAATAAATATCCAAATAAATTTACTTACTAAACTAAATTATATCAACTACATTACTTGAATATATATGATAATTGAAATGAGCTGATGACATCACCGTTTTCTCCAGAGCGGCTGTACAGCCGAATCAAATTCTGTTCATTATTTTCCTGTTTAACACTGTGAAGCTGCTTTGAAACAATCTGCATTGTAAAAAGCGCTATATAAATAAACTTGACTTGACTTGACTTGACTTATATTGTATCTTATGCATATAAAACACAAAAAAATGCCTGCACACTGGTCCATTTACAAATAGATGTTTTATATTTGTTTTGTTCGCTATAGATATTTTACTTTTCAGATTATAAAACAAATGTTAATTATGTTCTTAATTAGTTTTTTTATTAAAAAACAAAAAAGTACCGATAAGAATACCGTTAAAGTACCGGATCGATAAGCAGTATCGGTAAGAGTAGTAATACCGTGAAAACTTTAACGATACCCATCCCTATTCCCATCTGAGCATGGTTCAGTACAGTTCAATTACAAACCGGTCCTAGCCTGGATGACGAGGTCATCCTCCATAGTTCAACTCGCCAGCTTGTGTGTCACTGAGGTAATGCGCATTTTGTATCACCACAGTGGAAAAAGAAACATAAACATGCCAACTAACCTGGAATGATTTCGCAACTACTGGCCTGATGGTGAAAAAATAGTCTTATGTTACAAATGATATGTTAATCACAAGAATTTATCTTTGCCAACCCTGCTTTTCTCACATGAGAATGATTTAGAGTGAATAAACAATTACTTCTTCAATTACTAACTTTGAACTGGTAAAACATATACACACAAACCAATGAGAAAGAACCCCAATAATCCCTATTGCTGCTGACTGTGGGGCACGTCTGATAGGGAGCAACAAATCCCATGACTGTTGTCACAATGAATCTGTTTGTGCGCAGATCTGAGAGCAGATAAGACATTGAAGTAGTCTCTGTGGAGGTACCAGCATCTGCACTGAACAGGTCACATGAGAGGAGTCCTCCATCCCATTCAAACTCCCATGATACACACACCAGTCTTCTGGAAAACAAAGCAAAGGAAAGCTTCCCTCTCTCTGGTCCAATCAGGCTGACACTGTATTTTGAAGTGCTGAAACTAATATATGATTTGAATATGATATGAACACACCAAAAATGACATCATGACATAAAGGGGAAATGATCCTTGTGTATAAAACTTACGTAAATTTCACTCTAAAAGTGTGTGTACGCACAAAACCTGTGCAATTTTTTTTTTTTGATTTCATAGGGTCCTTAAAGATTATCTGACTGTGATTCACTTTTTATGTAGTTGGACATTTGTACAATTACTGTATTCATTTCATAGCTGAAGACAAAACCTTGGTGGAAAATCTTGTAAAACAAAAAGTGGAAAAAATTAGGAGCAAAAAGAGATCTTAGGAGACAATGGATCGAGATCAACATTTAAAAAATACATTAATGAAAGGTATTACTGCCAGGGCTCGACAATAAGGACTGCCCAATGGACCGGGGTTTATCATTTGCACAAGTCTTGTCAATATGAACATTCAAGCACACAAGATATGAAAGAGAACTCAATTTGGTACTTGTGTTTAGTCTGAGATGGATTTCTGTTGGTACACACCCAAAGTGTGCGCACAAAAATCCAACTCTCAAACACAATGCAAATTCAGTGCTTTTTCTGTGTCTTTATGCACTTAATATTTGGTTGTCATTTTGTAAAGAAAAACTACGTGCCTGTGCACATACGTATCCAGATGTGCTTGCCTATTGACTAAACACGTAACACGTAACATGACTGAATAAGTACACGTCCTCTTTCTTTTGTGAAATAACGGTAAATACCACTTTATTTATGTGACTAATGTGCAATCTCTACAAATTAATTTATTATGATCAATGTATCACTTATTATTGTAAAACTGTGGTAAAACATCGATGCTTGGGTTTTAAATATTAAAGTAAACAACATAAATGCCAATGTTCTATCATGTTTCCAGTGATATCTTTCTGATTAGTTTTCTGATAAACCTTTAATTTGTTGGTGAAATGATGGGGGAAATAAGGCATGTTACGGGCGGGTTTTAGTGAAGCTTTTTTAGCTCGACAGTGGAAACATAGCGTGGTTTTGGGCTTGGTGCTACAGGTCCCGAGTCCAATGAAAGCCCTGGCTCACACTGGCCCGACAGTGGAAAAGCGGCTAATGAAACTAAATCAAACAGCACAAACAAAACAGACATAACCCTGACATCTTTTTCAAAACTATTTCAAAACCTGTTTTAAGGTTTGCGTTCTCTCGCCGCCGGGCACTGCTGCTGTGCGGATGAGCGGCTGGAACGCGATGAGAGTTTTCTATTTTGGTCGTGTAAGTCGCCCCAAAGTAAATAATTTTTTTTTACAACAGAAATCAATCAAAAACTTACTTTAGCTGGACAATAACTTTTTTTCTAGAGCTGGTGTACAGCCAAAACAATCTCTCTTCCATTAATTTCCTATCACTGTAAAGCTGCTTTGAAACAATCTATATTGTAAAAAGCGCTATATAAATGAAGGTGACTTGACTAGACTTAAACAGTCACACAAAAAAATGGGCAAGTATCCTCGTAAACAGTGTAAGTTATGTCTTGAGTGAACGTAAACAGTTGAGAAAGAAAATGCATTTCTATCAATATATATTGGATTCTTGCATTAGGTCTTAAAGTGACAGCAGTCAAAGTCAGCTAATCAAACAACAAAGGATAAAAGACAAAAGATAGAGCAAAGCACTCACTCCTGATTGAATAACTTTTGAACCTTTAATAAGGATTAATCTAGATTTAATTTGTACATTAAAGACAATACAGCATTATTTTATATTTGAATACTTCTTTTATTCAATTTCTGTACCTGAAAGCAACTGTTAGACCCATCTAAGAAACACTTTGTATATTTGTTCTATTATATTTATTAATACTGTTTTAATGTGTTTATTTGTTCTTATTTTATAACTCACTGTGTACTTATCTTCAATAATGATTTAAATTTATATTACTTAGGCTAGTAGTTTTTGCTGTGGTATAGAAATCAAAATCGAGTAGTGCTGGGCTGACCAAAAAGCTGTATCACAGTATTTTTTCGGATTCTGGCAGTTTCACTGTATATTACGGTATTTTATTTTCTTTGCATGACTGGGCCTGTATATAGGTTTATAGTGGTTTATTTTACAGTTAGGAGCACAAAGATTGTGAAAACATTGTAATGTCATGTAATGAAACTGTTCATTCAATGTTGTAATTAGCAATTTATTTAATTTTACCTGGGAAGCAGACTTGTTACGCGACAGCATTAATTATTTTCTTACGGGTCAAGAATGTTTTTCTAATGGCAAAGCAGACAGCATTTTTTTTACAAAGTTATCAAGCCACTCCTATAATGAGTGCATTCACACCAGGATCAGCAAGTGTGCTGCACATGTCCTGAAAAGTGAAGCCAAAGCATCTCGGTCACCCCCAGGTGGTTGGTCCTGTATTCAAATGGGACGCGAGGCAAACTAAACAAATCAAATTACACTTCAAAATATTTTTTTAAAGATGGTTTCTGTCATTTTAGGTAGTTTTTAATCACACTGATGCAAGTTAAAATGTTCATTTTTTAAAACAAGTTTGGTTTTAGTTAGTTATTTGATGCTATAAAAACGGGGGTGTGACATCATGATTGACCACTGTGATTGACAGCGTCTCTGAGCGAAGTTGTCAGAGGCACACTGACATAATAAGTTGCTCTGCAGTAAACTGTACTAACAGATACTGCGGGAGTGCGGCCGGGGTTCTGATATCGGGTTTTTAAAGTGAAAGATGGACAAAATAAATATTATTTCACACAAATAGTGCTCAAAATGCACATAATAAGCATGTCTAGTGTGTTTTAACAAGAACTTGAGTATGTCAGAAAAGAAAATGATATTTTCTATACAAAAAATATTTATAGAAGATGTACCCATTTAAACTTGTTTTTAATTATTCAGTTTGGATGAAAGTATAGTGTATTATAAAAAAACTAATCTAGCCAGAAAATGAGAGATATAAACTTTCTTTTAGTTTATTATGTATTACACAGACAGGTAGCCTACATTGAGTTTGCATTCATATCAAAGTATGACTGAAGCTGTTTTCTTGGTTGTGTTTGTTGTTTACTATTTACATGCAAACATTGTAGCCTACACCTCCCCATGTTAACAAACTTTCAAGACTATCAAGTTCATAAATGACCAACTTCTAAAAACAAATATAGTTGTCTTTGTAAAGAAATGCTCACTTATATGCAGCTTTGGAGCCGCTGCTGTGACGCTATACAAACGCTTCCAGTGTGAATTCTCTTGCGCAGCTGCAGTGATCGTGTTGTTACGCTGACGTGAATCTCACACGCCGGTCTCCCTTGCGGTGTGAAACAGCTGTAAGACTCCAGTAAAATTATTAGGTAATTATTCCGTCACGAATAAATCTCTCCATAAGTAAAACTGGCTGTGTCTCTATCAGTGTTACTTGGTAACGCGTTACTATAATTTGATTTCTTAACGCGTTATAATTTCCAAAATAATAATTAGAGTATAGTTCCAAGCCCAGGTCACTATACGTTACAGCTGCGGTACATCATTGCCGACAGAATGCAGTGTTGTATCATCTAGATTGTAAAAAAAGAGAAATAGCTTTTTTCAAAGCAAGTCTCAGGTAGTCGCACACACAACGTCATCTACCGGATACCTACTTTGACTGGTAAACACCTGCGAGGTGGGTACTACCAATGAAAACAAACTCAGCATGGAGAGAAAAGTATGCAATCTGTTTCTGGAAATACAATCCTTATTTTGAGTTTATTTCGGTCAAAGGCAAGAACATTATTGTAAGTCTAGATGTGATAAATACAACAAGAAATAGTTACGTGTTGCCTATCAACAACTTAAACATGCCAGCATAAATGCTCTTGTTATTAAAGTGGTTATGTTCACAAACCACTATAATTTGAATAGGCAAGCATATGCATGATTTGGCATTGCAGTCAGTGTGAATAATTAATAGCCTAACCATTGCCTTAAATGCAGCAAAACACATGTTTTCTTCAAATTCTCAATGGATTATCACCTAGAAAGCGTGCATAAACGTGCTCCCTTTTATAATTACTAAGCTGTCACTCATCTTAATTCATTGCGGTCTCACAAAGTTCTGCTAATCAATTAAGCTGACTGTGCAATGAATATGTTATTTAGCCTTCTTGTCTACACTTTTGTGTTTCAAGTTAAATTATAACAAGAGAATTTGAGTGTGCATATCTGGACACTATTCAGGAGGAGATTTGTCTGATTGGCCATTTCGTTCAAGAAATCATCGGATATGTTTGTCATTGGCTGCATTGCTCAACATTGCATTGTACATTGCGTTTTAAATAGAAAAAACTATTTATATTCGTTTTCTAAGTCTGAAGAGCACAATCCCCTAATCTGTTTATGTTTATTAGTTTATGATGAGAGTATTTGTGAGAGTGCAGAGTTCATCTCGCTCACTGAACAAAACTCTGGTGTTTCAGCGATTACTAATCTTAACACCTCTGATTGGACATTAGCATTCATAAACTCAACACAGTCGTGTGTGATTGGTTATTAGTGCGCAACGCTGTAAAACGCGTAAAAAGTATGATGCAACATGAGCAGATCTAAATTTAATGCGAGGTTATTATATTCTGTTTTTTGAGGGGGTGGGGGGCTAGTAACATAAGTAGTAATGTAACTAATTACTTTTGAAATAAATTAATCAGAACAGTAACGCGATTACTTTTAAAAGGAGTAATCAGTAAATCAGTAATCAGAACCTTGCCCAACACTGGTCTCTATTATGATAGACTACACAACATTATAATATTATTTGCAAATTTATTTTTAAATCATTATTATTATTACTTTAAATTATTATTGTCCCTGGTTCATTTGGGTACTCTTGTAAGAAGGTAGGCTGGGACAGACTTTAAGTATCAACTCCGCTTAAAAAGATGCAATCTAATCCTGTTTACATGAAATAAGAAACAACTCCAGGATGAGTTTCGAAGAACCTAACTATCCTGGATCATGTCAAATCATCAACAATGAAATCCAGGTAACTGAGTAATCCACGTACGAAGAATGGACCCCAGGACAGTATAAAAAATCTTTAGCATCGAGCTCTGACCGTCATATTAGAAAGTAATTGTTGCATGCTAAAAAACTTTTTACATGTGCAATATTATGCTTCAAAACAGACTCAAACCCCCTAAAACACTATTCAACCCATCATCAGTGAATTTAGGGCTTTAACTAGAGACTAGACATAAAGGGCCTGACACACCAAGCCGATGGTCAGCCATCGGCCAACGTCGGCCAACGTAGTCCATCTAACAACATTTGAACATTTTACAAGCATTAAGAACAGTTCACACCAAGAATTATAACTAAGATAACTAGTGCACGCTGAGGTTATGTCAGATGCTACTTTAAATGGTCGAGCTCTTAAAGCAGGATGGATTCTGATTGGCTGTCAATGTTTTTGAATCACTCATCAGCTGGATAAAAAAAAATTGTTCTGAAAGTGAATCCAATGTTTCTTTGTGCTCTTATCGTTATAATTGTGGTGTGGACTCTATTCTTTTATATTTAGAAAGATTTTTATAACCATCTTTGTTGTTATTGCTAGTTACCGTCCATTAGGGCTTACTAGTATGTTCTTAGATTTTTAGATGAGGAGATACTGTGTTCCAGCTTGATATCTCAGAGCCACTAAATGCATAATTCAGCAGAATGAGAAAGCTTGGCATCCTCAGCACCATGCATAACAAGGGGGTAACAGGGACCTGAGGGACATCAGCTATTTGGTAGAGTTCATGCGGTAGAGTAAACACTTCATGTTTAGATGACAATGGTACCTCCTTTGTTTATTTGAATCTATTAATGTTGTGAAGCCTCTCAAGACATCATAAAGAACTAGTTATGGTAGACTGACAAAGATGATGAACATTTAAAATAAGTGATTATCACAGACTCAATGCCCAGAGAAGAATGGCCCATATCAGAAAAAAATTCATTCATTTGCATGTATTGAGATATGTAGCATGACATTTAATGCAGGCTACGCTACAATGACTCCCACACAGCCCCACTACACCAGATTTAAGCGGCAGCACAAATGAGCTGAATTACTTGTGTCTGTTGAATTCTTCTGGTCAGCCTATGGCTAGTTTTTTTTTTTTTTTTTTTGGCACTGCTGAGTTTAATAGGCCTGTAGACTTAATAAAAGCTGCACTGTAAACTCGGACCCTGATTAAAACATTTCAGTGTGAATAATGTTGACAACCAAAAATCACATGGACGGTAGGATGTCAGTAACTTCATCAGCAGGCAAAGAAAATGATTAAGAGGAAAGCTTCTGGAGGAAAAAACTCTGAACCACATGATAAATTCTGATAATATTTAAAGGGAGGGGGGGGGGGCTATTGCTATTTCATGCATTCTGACTTATTTACAATGTTAAAGAGTTGGATTCTCATGCTTAACAAACAAGTTGGACGTATGACAGAGTATTTCTGTGCCAAATACTGTACACACCTTCAGGATTCGAGTAAGTTTCAGAAAGTTTTTTTTAGTATGGCCATGTATGACATCATAAAGGGTGGAATTCCTTGTATGGCCACTTCTCCCGGATGAGCGTGTGTGCACATCAACCAGAGCAAGAGCAAGAGCACGCCCATCAACGAGCTTCGTTTGGGTTACGGGAGCCATAGGTAGCGCTGTCATTTTGTTTTTAGACCACAAAATCAACTAAATAAGTGTGTTTTTGGTTGTGAGGGAAAGTTAACCTTGTTCAGCTTCCCAAATAACCCAGCGTTAAGAAAACAGTAGATGCAGTTTGTTTTTCCAAAGCAGCGAAACGGAGTTGTGCAAGTGTGTTTGTTTGTTCCAGTCATGAGTCGAAACCGCAGGCGGAGAGTGAAATTGCATCAAATGTCTGTGTTTTGTTGGCAATCGTGCATAAGTGCATATAAATGTAAACAACACGAACGTATAGTGAAAGTTATCCAGGGATAATGCCATGATGTATTTATGCATGTATGTGTGCGTGCGTGCGTGCGTGCATGAACGCCTTCACAAGCTCGGCTGTTTTCAGAAAGAATTGGCACAGCGTATCGTTCTTTTATAAATATGATAAAACTAAAGACACTTCAGAGATATGAAGGATGCAACACTACTCTATAGGTACTCAAGATTAACATGAGAATAACATAAACTGTGTGTGTTATGTACCCTTTAAATTGAAAATAAAAGTATTTTGTGAGGACAGTGAGAAAGCCAAGGATGTATACAAAAAGAGGAGTTTTTCCTGACTTTGCCTCCTGGTACTGGATGAAGTCGATGCAAAACCCACATGGAAATCTATGTGCTTTTAACTGCAAGTCTGATATGCCTTGAGGCTGGCAACGACCACAGGAGACATGAGCAGTCATGTATGCAAAAAACATGCAGTCACTCCACACAACTGGAGCCTATCCTCGGTGAAGCCTCACAACCAGGCACTCTGAACGAGGGGTGGGGTGTCAGGGGTTAGAGAGAGAGGGGAAGAGACAGAAAGCGAGAAGTCCTTGAGAATTTCCACACAGGGACACAAACGCTGCTCTCTTGAGCAGAAATTGCCTCATCTGCAACATTTCTGACAACAGAAGCTCATTTATTTTACGTTATTTATCGGTTTACTTCAAAATGCCATTTGTGTAGTCTATATTTAGGGATCATAAATTTAAGTGTATAAATGTAGCTAAAAAAATTATCACAGTAAACATTTCAGAAATGAAGTAAACATTCAGCGATTTGTGTGTTCAGTTCAGTGCAAAACATTACCCCAGGCTGAGCCAAAATTCAGCTTACACTGCAGTGCAATCCAACTTTATTTACATAGTCATCAAAGGTCAATCTTACAGTTCACTACAGCTTACAGTTCTGCCAAAATTCTGCTAATGTGACCACGCATTAATAATGAAAAATTAATCTCACACCATTGATAGTAATATAACAGAAAATAAGTACATACAATGGGTGTGACGAGACACTTAGCTCACGAGACTAGGCACAAGATTGGGTTCACAAGACAAGATTTTTGCACAGTATTTTTAAAAAATCCTTAATGACAAAGTTCATGACTGGAAAAATAGTCTGCAGGTGCATTTTGAAATGTTTTAACTAATCATCTTGTAATGAATGTCATTTCAGTTGTTCTTTCTGAGTATGGATTATCAAATGCATTAAAAGACAACAATACACTTGTTTTTCCACAAACTCAACTGACCGGCTCTACATAAATGATGAGCTTCCAGAACTTCTGACTGAGGCTGTGTGTGACCTAACAATTGATCTCCTTCCCACAAATTGATCATAGAAATAAAAACAGTATAAATAACAAAAATAACAGTTTTTTCTTAGTCGTATCAAAAACAATAAGTGTATGTCGCCTAATTTGGACACATCAGGGAGCTTGCGTTTACTTTCGCTTTTGATTCGCGATCAGACACTGTGTATAGGGAGCAGCGGTGCTGAGCAAGCATTCTACAAGATAAGACATTTACCAGACGCTTAGGCTCTGTTGCGCAACATCTCACTTTACTCCCATCACGTGATCAGTGAACAGTGATTCCTGCTGCAACTTGTGCAGTATGCGCAGAGCAGACATTTACAATAGTTTACAACTGAAGCGATCGTTATGCAACTGAATTAAATGTTTTTTATTTCTATAAAAAAAAAGCAAGATGACAATGTAATATAAAAGTAGTGGTGCATATTCCATGCTAATTTCATTGCAAAATCGCAAGACAGCTTTTCACTCGACGAGAAATCTTGTCACATTTTAATCTCGCAAGATCTTGTCACACCCCTAGTACATTCACATCAGCCGCTGTTCTGGCCCAGTTACAATGACCGCCTCATGCTCTCCAGTTTCCCAAACCAAGACACGTTACAGTGACACAAAATGCATCATGCAGCCTAGCAGCACTTTCAAATATAACAATATACTGGCTCAAATCAGTTTAAAATATTATTACAGAAAGTTCCACAAATTACCATAATATTGAATATGCTTGCTATTCATATATTGTTGATAAATAGTCCAATAGGAATCAAACAATAAGTATCATTTCAGCCCACAGTCATGAGAGACTAGAGATCAAAGACAGGAGGTCAGCCTCCTGAAGGTCAAGAGAAATGACAGTAAGGCCCTTGAGACAAACGGCATTAAAGCAGGGAAAGACTTGCATACAAAATGCTAGATATTGTCCAGACTTCCTGCTGCCATCTTTCTTTCTTCAAACAATTCAGCAAAAAAGAATACATGTTCCGTCATCTATACACACATGGCATGAAGTACTGTAATGAAGGAACTGAACTACAGCCCAGTGAGAAACAACTGTTTTTTATCTGCGTCTTTGTTGTTGTTTTTATTCTGTCAATGGTTTTTACCTGGTACAGCACATTGGTCAATGGTAGTTGTGTTTAATTGTGCTTTATAAATAAATTAAAATTGAAATTGAACAGTGGGAAGAAAGTGCAGTAGAAGTCTCATGACTTTACACCAGTGGTAATATAATCAGCCATTTGGACAGCACGTCCCTTAAGTTTTTGGTATTGTTGGTACTAGGGCTGAACAATATTCTGTTTTAACATCGACATCGCGATGTGCGCGTGAGCGATAGTCACATCGCCGGAACATGCGATATGAAGGGTAGTAGCCCATGGTGTATTAAGAGAACGGTAGCACCAGGGTAGCACACACCACACACAGTAAACACGAGTTTGTTGTATGGCTTGTTGCTGGGGTGACATGCACGTTCCGCGTGCCTGCACAGTGACTGGTTCGCTGTGCCGCTGCTCACCGCTCACCGCTCACAGCCAACATTCACTGCTAAAAATGCACGACGAAGAGGATCCGCCGCAAAAAAATGATTTCGTACCAAAAAGAAAGTCGAAATCATCTATTTGGGACTATTTCGGCTACAAAAAGGAGGATGTTGACCAAAAAGAGGTACTTTGCATGGAGTGTCATAAAGTTGTGGCCACAAAACAAGGAAACACCACCAATTTGTCTGATCACTTAAATAGCCATGATTATGATGACCAACACCAACACTGTTTTACTTTGGCACTTTGGCTAAGAAAAGTTGACTTAAAAGATTGTGAACCAAAATGCTTATAAGTTGTTTTATAAAAAATATATTTATTTTAAGTTATATTGTTGTAAACCAATCAGGGGGGTTGGTGTAAAGCTGCTGTTTTATTTAAAAATGTGTTCTGCTTTTGTGTTTACAGAAATGTTCTAATTTTGGAATAAAATATTAAGTGACCTTTTTGTCACTTGTAATGAAGCTTGCTTATTAGTGAAATTATTAATATCATGGAATGGTAATTATTGACTTTAGCCTGGATTGATGGCTCTCAATATCGCAATATATATCGTTGGGAAAAAAAATATCGCAATGTAATTTTTTTCCAATATCGTGCACCTAGTTGGTACATAGGGATAACAAGGAAAGAAGACATGTGATGTCTCTGATAGTCTCATGGCTTGTAGGCAGGCTGCTTCTGGATCATATGGGCTCAGTAGCTCTGCTTGGCCGAAAGAAAAACACTTTAGCAGAGAACTGAGGCTCAAAATATGAGAATATGGGAATGCTTTAAAATTATACATAATATCTGGATGGAATGAGCTTAAAAAAACAGCACATTGTCTTAAACTTGAGTAGATGACCTAAAACCATAACGAACGTGCTAAAAAAAAGCGAAATAACCAAACAGGTGATACTGAGAATCAGTTAAATCAGGCCCAGGCCACAGAATAGGTGGAATAAGCAAGGGGCGATTTTTACGAATACTATTTTAATGAATTATAAATAGTACAAAAAGCGAAAACCCCCACACTCACAGACAGTTACCTGACGGATGGCCGTTTTCACATGACTAAATTAGCATTATAGCCAGATTATAGCCAAAAGTCAGAATCCCTTTGGTGCCCAACAAAGAAAATGAAGAAGAGAAGTGAAATAAAAAGGGGATAAAGACAAAGGTAATCAATTAACAATTTAGGTTACCTACATTTACCTAACGTTCGCTAATTTGAAATAGCTAGGTAATAGAGTTATCGCCAGTTATATTTTACCTTACAGTAAAATTTGTAATGATTTTTAGATATGGGTTTATTTAAAGGTACAGTGTGTAGATTTTAACGTTGAGGTTGCGAATTGCAACCATCAGCTCAGTCCACTGCTCACCCCTACCTTTCGAAGCACATAGAGAAGCTACGGTGTCCAACAAAGATGTCGTCATCTGACACTTGCCATAACACCTGATGTTACATCATAAGAAGAATGGCTAATATTAGTCTCTCTGTTGATCCCGAGGTTTACAGTAGTCTGCCGGATCCAGGCCGTATCCAGATCAGATGGTGGACCTGCGCCTAGACATGAACACAACACATCCCTGAAGTGTCAGCAGAGACCGTGTCAACTAGACTCTCCCTTGTGACGGCCTCCTTCTCTTTACTTTCCCTCTGTACAGATAAAAACATTATCAAAATGATTTCCATTCACAAGAATCCACAGAAATGACTAAAAATGCTGTATTACGCATGCCAGACAAGTAATTTGGTGGTCATTTTGTAAAGAAAGACTACGCGCCTGCGCACACGTATTCAAACACACTTGCCTATAGACTAAACACGTAATGCTTACGTGTCGTGTAAGTCGCCCCAAAGTAAATAACTAATGATTTTTTACAACAGAAATTAATCAATCAACTTACTTTAGCTGAACAATAACTTTTTTCTAGAGCTGATGTACAGCCAAAACAATCTCTCTTTCATTAATTTCCTATTATCACTGTAAAGCTGCTTTGAAACAATCTATATTGTAAAAAGCACTATATAAATGAAGGGGACTTGACTAGACTGAGACAGCAGAGAGTAGCTAGCACTCTGTTGAGAAGTTTGTCTGTTTAGGGCTACTGTAGAAACATGACGGCGCAAAATGGCAACTTCACTGTAAGGGGACCCGCATTCTAAGGTAATAAAAACATAGTTATGTATATTATATTGCAATATATATATAACAATTATATAACAATTGATCCTCATAAATATTACACACAGGGTCTTTAAAATATCAACATTTTATGTAAAATTCACTTTAAAGTAGATCTACAGTTCAGTTTCATTCATGGTGAAAACATGAAAAATGTGCCATAGATTAGTGGAAGATTGCTGCCATCTACTGGAAAACAAACACTTAAAATTACTTTTGAAAATTAAACAGAATGCTAGAGATGTGCTCCATGCTAGTTTTGTGCATGAATGCTAAATGTAATTACTCTTGGTATTTGTGTTTAGGCTATAATGTGGCTTTGCTATTTTTGTATAGTTTCACTGTCATCAGCTTTTTTTTAAAAATACAATATAACGTAACACCCAATGGTCACTCTTTCTCTCTTGAATATGTAATATAGAACTGTCATTTTTTTGTGCAATACTAATATATATATATATATATATATATATATATATACACACACACACACAATCACACACAATCACCTAAAGGATTATTAGGAACACCATACTAATACTGTGTTTGACCCCCTTTCGCCTTCAGAACTGCCTTAATTCTACGTGGCATTGATTCAACAAGGTGCTGAAAGCATTCTTTAGAAATGTTGGCCCATATTGATAGGATAGCATCTTGCAGTTGATGGAGATTTGTGGGATGCACATCCAGGGCACGAAGCTCCCGTTCCATCACATCCCAAAGATGCTCTATTGGGTTGAGATCTGGTGACTGTGGGGGCCATTTTAGTACAGTGAACTCATTGTCATGTTCAAGAAACCAATTTAAAATGATTCGAGCTTTGCGACATGGTGCATTATCCTGCTGGAAGTAGCCATCAGAGGATGGGTACATGGTGGTCATAAAGGAATGGACATGGTCAGAAACAATGCTCAGGAAGGCCGTGGCATTTAAACGATGCCCAATTGGCACTAAGGGGCCTAAAGTGTGCCAAGAAAACATCCCCCACACCATTACACCACCACCACCAGCCTGCACAGTGGTAACAAGGCATAATGGATCCATGTTCTCATTCTGTTTACGCCAAATTCTGACTCTACCATCTGAATGTCTCAACAGAAATCGAGACTCATCAGACCAGGCAACATTTCTCCAGTCTTCAACTGTCCAATTTTGGTGAGCTTGTGCAAATTGTAGCCTCTTTTTCCTATTTGTAGTGGAGATGAGTGGTACCCGGTGGGGTCTTCTGCTGTTGTAGCCCATCCGCCTCAAGGTTGTGCGTGTTGTGGCTTCACAAATGCTTTGCTGCATACCTCGGTTGTAACGAGTGGTTATTTCAGTCAAAGTTGCTCTTCTATCAGCTTGAATCAGTCGGCCCATTCTCCTCTGACCTCTAGCATCAACAAGGCATTTTCGCCCACAGGACTGCCGCATACTGGATGTTTTTCCCTTTTCACACCATTCTTTGTAAACTCTAGAAATGGTTGTGCGTGAAAATCCCAGTAACTGAGCAGATTGTGAAATACTCAGACCGGCCCGTCTGGCACCAACAACCATGCCACGCTCAAAATTGCTTAAATCACCTTTCTTTCCCATTCTGACATTCAGTTTGGAGTTCAGGAGATTGTCTTGACCAGGACCACACCCCTAAATGCATTGAAGCAACTGCCATGTGATTGGTTGATTAGATAATTGCATTAATGAGAAATTGAACAGGTGTTCCTAATAATCCTTTAGGTGAGTGTGTATATATATATATATATATATATATATATATATATATATATATATATATATATATATTTTTTTTTTTTAGAACTGCACAATTAATCGTTAAAAGATCACGATCTCAACTCAGACACCCACGCAATCTTATTCCCAAATGATAACGATTAGCCTGTGTCTATCTTTTTGACAAGTACAATCACAGTGGAACATTTAGATCTGTGTTGGCAATGCAGTTGACCCAGAGAAAGCAGTTGTTATGTATAGGTATGAAACCATTTCTTTTTAACCACATAGGATTGTTTTTTCTGTGGTACAATAATTAAAATGATCACAGAAATACTGGGATTAAAAAAAGTTTATAGTTCGTATATAATCACTGATGTCTACGGTGGCCTTCAAAATAGAGTAAATCACCAAATAAAGATTGTATCAATTACATAGTTTCACTAGTAGGTGGCGACTGTTAAAAAATTGTCATTGTCATTCATTTTCGAACCGATTTTTTTTTTTTTTTAATAATTCATTCAAAACAATTACATTTTTAAATAGACTTCAGCCATCAACATTTTGACAGAACCTAGTAAATTACGCTATTTTGTTTAATTGTCTAATCAGAATCTTGATCCTATTTTTTTTTATTTTTTAAATGGGATTCTTAATTTATCCAGAATCATGCAGAGAGTATATGAACACAATGATCAGTGGTGGAATTGGCTGTGACGCAAGGGGCAAAATCTTGCCTAGGGCAGCCAATTGGGCAGGGCCCACCCTGGGTTAAATACAGGGCCATAACATAGGATTTTCACCCATCAATAGAAACCCATGTGTCTTGAGTGACCCAGTCGGCATAGTGAAGATAACTTCACTGAATAATGGTCAATCAATAAGGGTTTTCAATGACAGATTGGCATTTGGTCCCCCAAACTTAAATATTTGGTTATATTGTTGGTTAAACAAATATATTGTCCAAAGAAACAAAGAATTAATATTATTAAGTAATAATAATACAATATTCTATTATGTAATACTCTTCTAAACGTATTACATACATGAGTAAAAATATTCACAGCACAAAGAGCTGGTAACATATCTAATTTTTTTTTTTTTAACTGCTCAAACAGGACAAGATTACAATACTGCCATAACTAAGTAATTAGTAAATTACCGCTATGTACAGAGTAACACACCGAACTATTAATAATAATAAAATGCGGTAAATGCAACCACTCAGATGGTTGCAGTAAGTCATCGTTAATCTGTGCGCTTACCTTGGTCGTAACAATACAAATGCAGTCCATTCTCTCCTATCGGACGGAGACCTCGCGCCTCTCAGCATCTCATTTCGCAACTCTTCTTTAACGAGAATCACGCTGAATCCGTTCATAAATGCGGAGCTCACCGCTACTCCTCAAGGAACAAGAGAAAAATAAGAGCGATCCACGTGTTTGTGTTTGCTCTCCATGATGGCCATGTCGATGAAGTTCGAGAGAGAGAGAGAGAGAGAGAGAGAGAGACGCGCACACGTCTCCAAATAAACCCGAAAGCGCGCTGCATCACACCACACGAGTTTACGCTCGCGCTGTTTCATTAATCATCTCACTAATTCAACTCCGCAGAGTGAATACCTTTACTTCATTGCGACTATCAACCTGTTTTTTAAAAAGCGCAGTAGACAACGTGTGTCTTTCTGGAAGTCCATGACCACATTCTTGGATTCTGGGCAAAAAAATAAACCTTGTGTATTGCGAAAGGATCATTGTCTGAAACGCTTTTTTCTTCATGCCAGAATGCGGTTTCCGCGATGTCTAATATAGAGATAAGAGACATGTCAATCAGCATCAGATAAAATCAAAAATGTCCATGGAGAATTGTGACCCATGAACCAACTTTAATACATTGTTAAAGACTACATTAGCAAGCAAAAACGTTATTGTTGCTGCATGATCTCAAAAGATAACTCATGTCAGAGTAGAATCATCTGTTACAATTGTAGGATGAATGGCATTTCTAAAACAGACTCTTCAGGCTAATCAAAACTTCAGGAATTTACCTGAACTTTATCATGCTAGTAAAGTGTGTTACAATTTCTGAACATTTTAAAAATGACTGAATCATTTCAAATATTGATTCATTCACAACTGAATGTGCCACATCCTGTAAAGACTGATACCAAACTCCAGATTTGAAAGTGACAACTGATACAGGAGAGAGAAATCCAGACACCCCACAGAGAAAGTGTTTTGGCAGATCTCAAGCACGTTCCCAGCAGATGCAGCCCCACCATCAGTCACCTCACCTCACACACATTTTAACACTGAGCCGACGGTGTAAAAGCAGCCTTTTTATAGCTCATACTGTAGATTGCCCTGAAATGCAGTGTAAGAATAAATATTTGATGTGCACAGTGATTAGCACTTCCCTTCAGAAGCAGCCTCTGTACTAGTGCATGCTGTGGTTGCATAAAGGTTTTTGGACCAAAGAAAACAAAAAAGAATATGGGGTAATAAGCATCTCTTACCCAGTTTTCAACAAAATAGTGCTAGTGGTGGTGCTCATGAAGTCTGAACTTAGCCGGTGGAATCCAAAGCACTTTTACTTGTGAGCTAAACGTTGATTTACAAATACAAATTTCTTTTTTTAAACATCTTAACATTCTAAGCATCTCTATGCCATTATGAGCCGCTTTTTATACAAAGGTAAGTTAAATATATAATACTAAAATTCATAGAAATAAGTTTATGTTTGTTGATAGTACAATAACGCAACATACTGAACATAAGAAAGGGATGTCTGACAACTAAGTGTGTGTTGCATCACCACAGAGGACACTGATTGTAATGGGAGGGATTTTGTTTTTGTTTCGTTTTTTTGTGCATTTAAGTTTGTTTTTAGTTTTTTTACCACACGGACCTGTGTTTTTAAAAACTTTAAAATGACATTATTTCACCACTCTACTTACTAAACATTAGGACTTTTTGGTTCAAGACCAGCAGGTTGTCGATGCTCAGTGGTGGAAATGTGTGGAGCAGCTCCAGAACAAGCACCAGCACCCTGTCGGTAGAAAGGATCTTTAATATCAGAGGATCTACCCACAACCAGTGTTGGGGAAAGTTCATAGGCGGAGGGTGAACCAACTCTAGGGTAAGGCTAGATGCGATTCCTCCTTAAAAACACACAATTACCCCATGATTTACTCAAGCCATTCTAGGTATATATGACTTTCTTCTTTCTGATGAACACAATCGGAGTTATATTAATAAATATCCTGAAAGTATCACTAGAACGTAGCGCAAGCGTTTTTAACTGCGAGAGGTGCTACACTTTCTGTAAGTTGAATACGGAAGGCGGTCTGGCGGTAGCTAGATATTTTTCTTTATAAAGTTTTAAATATGGATATTTTTCTTACAAAAACCCATCGATTCGCTTCAGAAGGCCTTTATTAACCCCCCAGGAGCTGTGTGGAGTATGTTTATGGTGGATGGATGCACGTTTTTGAGCTTCAAACTCAATGGACCCCATCACTGCCATTATAAAGCTTGGAAGCGTCAGGATATTTATTAATATAACTTATTAATTTATTAAAGAACGATTGTGTTCATCAGAAAGAAGAAAGTCATACACACCTAGGATGGCTTGAGGGTGAGTAAATCATGAGGGTAATTTTCATTTTAAAGTGAACTACTCCAACAACCTACACATCCCAACATAAACACTCGTTATTAAAGTGTATGTTCACAAACCACTATAATTTGAACAGGCAAGCATATGCGCGATTTGGCAAGCCAACCAGTTCGAATAATAAATAGCCTAACCATTGCCTTACCTAATGCTGCTAACATGTTTGCTTCAAATTCTCTCAAGAGCACAATCACCAAATTTGTTTGTTCATCCGTTTATGATGAGAGTATTCGCGAGAGTGCAGCATTGTCAGAATTCAGAGAATTTAGAGTTCACTGAACAAAACTTTGGTGTTTCAGGGATTACTAATCTTAACACCTCTGAATGGCCATTGCATTCATAAGCTCGTGTGTGATTGGTTATAATGCGGAACACTGTAAAACGCATACAAAAGTGTGATGCAACATGAGCAGATCTAAATTTAATGCCGCAATCGACAGTTTTAATTTAATTTTTACTTTATTACTAGATTTAGTTTAAATGTGCAGGTGCATTTTTGGCCCAAGCACCAGTTCATTTTTGACCCATGGCCAGGGGAAGGCTAAGCCTAATGGGAAAGTTCCTTTTAAAAGTAATGCTTTACAATATTGCGTTTCTCCCTAAAAAAGTAATTGTGTTACTTAGTTACTTATATACTTTTTACATTACTTTTGGGTAACTTTTTTCATCTGTGTAGGGCTTGCTGGTTTGTTTGTTTGTTTTTTAAAAACAAAAAACAAATAAAATTATATTTTTGGCAAATGTAAAGGCCCTTTCACACTAAGGGCCAGATTTACTAACAGCTTGTGCCAGCACACACCATCATTTACACACTGAAAAATTAGCACTGAAAAAGCGTGGACAGGGTTATTTTTGCAGCTGACCTTATTGCATATGCATTTGTTGGAGTTTCCCTTTCAGATGCAAAATGTATATGAGGAGAGTATTTAAATGAATCATGCAAGGTGATTTACTAAGGATTAAGCTAGTCTATTTACTGGTATTTGCTGCATTATTTAACGCCCCCAAAAAAGCATGTCTTAAACCAGATGCTAGTTTGTGTTGCTCTTGTTGGATTGAGTCATTATGGTAATGATCCAGCTGTGTCTGGGTTCTTTCATTTGCACATCGTCAGTAGATCACTTCTGATTTCTCTCAACATGAGGACAGGTGGTGTCAGTCAATAAATGGGAAAACAAAGTAACTTGCGATACTTGTTTAAAAAAAGTAACTCCGATTGTAATCGTAAAAGCAATGCATTACATTACTCATTTCTAGAAAAAAGTAATCTAATTACTAGAAAGGTCACTTTGATTAGTAATCTAATCAAATCCTTGATTGCAATTTACCCATGTCAAGTAACCGGAAAAATACAGGAAGTGGCGCTGCACTGACAAGAATCCATGAACCGCATTATTAGACTGTTTTCTAAGGCTGCACAATGTATTAAAACCAGTTAAAAATCATAGTGTAAAGCTATTGTGAATTCACAAACTCCATCTCTGAATATGCTGCGAGTTTGGGTTGCTTATAACATTCATCTGTTGTTCATCGCAATGTGCGCCATTTCACCAGATTTGTAAGGTAAATCATTTATAAATCCACACCAACACAGGAAAATACAATATGCTTCTAAATATGCAACTGTTCATCGAGATTTTAAAATAAAAGTTTAAACCTTCGCTCTGAGTTTGTCTGTTTTGAGGTCCACATGTTAATTACAAGAAATTACAGTGGCTGAAGCATTTCTATCGTAAAGAAGTGGACAAATATTAAAGATTAAGTAAACATTTGAATTAAATGTTGTTTAGTCAATATTAAACAAGGATTTGATCTATTGTAAAGTGTAACACCAGACTGTTGGTGCCGTCTGCAGGCATTTGTTATAATACATAATCATAATGTATACACAATGATTGTTATATTTTGTATATTATGTATTTTAACAGTGTTGTTCTATGAAACCATATGATTAAATTGTTTTTGATTATTTAAACCAAATACTATTGCCTCATTTTTATTGTATATGTATTTTAAGTCATTTTTTAAAGGCTTAGGTCTTTGCTTAGGTCTATTTTTATTACCACAAAAAAATCTGATTACTCAATTAATCGTCAAAATATTCGACGATTACTCGTTTACCAAAATAATCGTTAGTGACAGCCCAACTAATTACGTACTTGTAATGTGTTTCCCCCAACACTGCCCACAACTAGCCTTGTAATAAAGTAATGACACAAACCTCTTAGCCTCTCAGAATATAAATACATTACGGTCTAAAAAAACAAAGAATTTATACAATCCCCATTAACTGCCTCACTTAATATGAAGTTCTTCCATTATGGACCCTTTTCACATTACCATGTTTGCAACGTAAAAGTAAACTATACATAAAACATTTCTATAGAGGTACAAGGGATACCATACCAAATATTATTTCCAGCGGTAAAAAAGAAATATACCATTGCATTTCTATGACTTTGGAAAGATGGATTGTGGCAGTCAAAAGAGAAAGATTTACAGTCACCAGCTCCGCAGCTGTATTAGAAATCCCCTTGCAAGTACTGTGGAATATAACACAAGTAACACAAGTACAGTGTTATAAATGTACATTTAAAAAATGAAAATATTAATAACTTTGCTACATTTACTGTTAAATATTGCAACATAAATTTGTAATCAAAGTCTGTGTAATGGGTCCATAGTGGAATGTTGTTTGATAATAGGTATCAGGTACAATCATATTGTACACTAAGACATAATGTGAAAAGCGAACAATATAAAATACACATTTTGCTGGTATATATATATATATATATATATATATATATATATATATATATATATATATATATATATATATATATATAAAAAACATTAATTATACTTAAGAGATTTAAATACACATTGGTAAAAGGCGGTTTTTAAACTTGCAACACCAAATTGACATTTTCACAAGCTTAAACAGACTTATTTTATGAAATTATTATATTAAACAGCACAATTTAATAACCATGTATTTTGACAATTAAATTGAATTAAAAAAATCCAATTCCTCAAATCATAAAAAGTTAACAGCTATATTGGGCTTATCACGTTCAGAAACAAATGTCACATTTTGGACGTTCTAAAATGTAATGCTGCTAACACATTTTGAAAAAGTTTCAGCATTGTGAAAATGCCACCCACAGCTTGGTATCCCAGCAATAATGCTGTGACCTATGTCCAGAGCAGACTAATGAGGCGAGCCTAAATTAACGGGGCACAATGACACATGAGTCCCTCTATTCTTGGAGCAAACCCCATCGACTAGGCTTGGGGAACGGGGTAGGAGGAAATGAACGGCCCAGACATGCGGCCATGGGGGATGCCCAACCCACCAGACCCGTGCCGGTATGATACTCACTTGGTCCAGCTCACTGTGGGAGGATTTCGCTTTAGCAAGCACATGAAGGATTTCATTTAGGAGGGGAGAGTCCTGAGAGTGGCCATTTTATTAACACAGAAAGAAAACAAAAGGGAAAAGAGAAAGGACATTGAAATACACAGCAGAGGTGCGAGTTAGATATGTTTATTTAAAATGACTTACATTCCACTAGCATGAAGTTCAAAAGCTTGAAAATGAGAAACAATTAATATTTTGTTTGTATGAAACAAAATATTACAAAGCACTGTAAGTTAGAGTTGAAGACAAATGAGAAAAATTATTCTGATTTCCAGGATTTCTGTAGTGATATATACAGTAGGCAAAACAGTTTAGAGAATCAGATCAGCTTACTGACTAACTCACCTATAGAAATATGAACACAATTTCGTTTTGAGACACTATTCTGTCTGAAAACGTTGCTTCTGAGATATTATTCAATCAGTGGAGTTCATTTTCCCAACTAAACTAATGTCTGGATCCAATGCTGCTGTACTAAAGACATAATAATCTGTTCTTTTATAAATATAATCAAAAGTGCTGTTCGTGGCTAAACACTGCAGGCAGGTGGTGGTGTTGTGACAACTGTCTTCCAAAACAGACTGGTCCAGCTACAAACATGCATACTACAACACTGTTTACACATCTAAGTCCAACTGCTGTTTGAATGTTGTCATGGTAAATTACCAAGAATGTGGTTATTACACCACTATAGTTATTACAAGCGATCAATTCATCTAAATTTCTAGAAGACATTGGGCACAAAGCATGTTTATTTATTTATGATCTATTCAGTTTGTTCACAATTAGATGTCAGATGTTATAGTGGGGCAAAACATGTTAAGTAAATTTTAGTAAAACAAACTGTTTCCACATTTGTCCTAAGAAGCCTACTGCGTTATAGATTATGGGAGGCACTTTTGGTTTGGGGATGTTCCACTCAAAAAGACTGAAACAAATCATAAGGTTGCACAACAAATAATCCTTATCCAACAGTATGAGTAAATGAGCAGTAAAATTTTCTTCATGTTCTCTTTTCAGACATCATGAGATTAATGTAACACTTGGTATTTTAATGTGACATGGTATAACAAGAATAAATATGGCAAGAGCTCTTTTCAGTCGCTTAATTATTTTCCTCCTGATTTTTCCCTTTGTATTCTGCTGCAACAGTATGAAAAAAGACAACATACAACGATCAGGCATAACATTATGACCATTGACAGGTGAAGTGAATAACACTGATTATCTCTTCATCATGGCACCTGTTAGTGGGTGGGATATATTAGGCAGCAAGTGAACGCTTTGTCCTCAAAGTTGATGTGTTAGAAGCAGGAAAAATGGGCAAGTGTAAGGATTTGAGCGAGTTTGACAAGGGCCAAATTGTGATGGCTAGATGACTGGGTCATGGTCAAGTCACCTTGATTTATATAGTGCTTTTCACAATATAGATTGTTTCAAAGCAGCTTTACAGTGATAATAGGAAATTAATGGATTAGTTCACTTCAAAATGAAAATTTCCTGATATTTTACTCACCCCCATCTCTTAATTAATTCTGTATGAATCTTTAATGGAAGAGAGATTGTTTTGGCTGTACATCAGCTCTAGAAAGGTATTGTTCATCTAAAGTAAGTTTTTGATTGATTCATTTCCGTTGTAAATGTATTTACTTTGGGGTGACTTACACAACACCATTTTCAACCAAAACAGAAAACTCTCATCGCGTTCCAGCCGCTCATTGGCAACAGCATAAAGCCCGAAACAGGTTTTGAGATAGTTTTGAAACAATACCGTTATCATCTTCGTGTAAACTTAAAAAAACGTGAATCTGTGAGAGCGGTGCCGGCACGCACATAAGCATGACGTGTTTAGTCTATAGGCAAGCGCGTCTGAATAAGTATGTGCTCAGGCGTGTCGTTTTTCTTTACAAAATGACTGCCAAATTACTAGTGAAGTGAAGGAGGCCTTCACAACGGAGAGTCAAGTTGACACGGTCTCTGCTGACACTTCAGGGCTGCATTGTGGTCGTGTCTAGGCGCAGGTCCACCATCTGATCTGGATATGGCCTGAATCCGGCAGATTACTGTAAACCTCGGGATAAACAGAGGGGCTAATATTAGCGTAGATGCCATTCTTCTTATGATGTAACGAGTACATGAGGTGTTATGATGTAGCATCTCCACCTCCAGGTGAGCATCTCCAAAACTGCAGCTCCTGAGGGGTGTTCCCGGTCTGCAGTGGTCAGTGTCTATCAAGAGTGGCCCAAGGAAGGAACAGTGGTGAACCGGTGACAGGGTCATGGGTGGCCAAGGCTCATTGATGCACGTGGAGAACGAAGGCTGGCCCGTGTGGTCCGATCAAACAGACGAGCTACTGTAGCTCAAATTGCTCAAAAAGTTAATGCTGGTTCTGATAGAAAGGTGTCAGAATACACAATGCATCACAGTTTGTTGCGTATGGGGCTGCATAGCCACAGACCAGTCAGGATGCCCATGCTGACCCCTGTCCACCACCGAAAGTGCCAACAGTGGGTATGTGAGCATCAGAACTGGACCATGGAGCAATGGAAGAAGGTGGCCTGATGAATCACGTTTTCTTTTACATCACATGGATGGCCGGGTGCGTGGGAAACTGGGTGCCGGGTACTCTTCCCGGGTGCGCTTACCTGGGGAACACATGGATGGCACCAGGATGTACTATGGGAAGAAGGCAAGCCCGCGCAGGCAGTGTGATGCTTTGGGCAATGTTCTGCTGGGAAACCTTGGGTCCTGCTATCCATGTGGATTTTAGTTAGACACGTACCACCTACCTAAGCATTGTTGCAGACCATGCACACCCCTTTCATGGAAACGGTATGACTTGACTTGGCCACAAATTCCACAGATCTCAATCCAATCGAGCATCTGTGGGATGTGCTGAACAAACAAGTCCGATCCATGGAGGCCCCACCTTGCAACTTACAGGATTTAAAGGATCTGCAGCTAACATCTTGGTGCCAGATACCACAGCACACCTTCAGGGGTCTAGTGGAGTCCATGCCTCGACGGCTCAGGGCTGTTTTGGCAGCAAAAGGGGGATCAACACAATATTAGTCATAATGTTATGCCTGGTCGGTGTATACTGCCCATTTGTGGTCTGCTCTCCCGATTTATGCCATGAATAATTCACTAGAATGTATAAGCATCTCTGGTTTTCACCCCAAATCCCCACGTCTCTTTCCAGGTTTGTTTAGATACAATATTTATTGTCTGTCAAATTGACGAAAATCACTTTGAAATATTATCACTCAATGTTCCAGTTAATGAACATTTTTGATTTGATATTTAATGTCCATATATGGCTGCAGAAATAATCCATCTTTTCAGGTTATTCATGGTCTGTGGTAGTAATTTGTAAGTGCTTTTACACTCTTAAATGTCCTTTTAATGTTCGATGGATGAAGGGTGAGTAGAATAATGTCATCTCATTATACCTAGTTTTTGAAAATGCTTATACAGTGCAAACTTTTCGCTGATCGTTTGTAGTTTACCGGAAGTTACTCCCACAATTCAAGCAAAGCGTCATGGGGTGGATAAAAAAGGTGGATAACTTCTGGAGTTACCTTAAATTTCCAAAGCTTATCTGCACAGCAAGTAAACTAAAAATAGTAGTATGAGTGTTTCTTCACCTATGGACACTTTTGGCCCTGTGGATTTCAACTCTCAATATTTTAATTTGTCTACTATCAATCCACAACAATGGACATAGAGGAGAATTCTTTCATTACAGTGTTTCATAGCATTCTCTGGTCGAAAACTTTTTAGAACAAAGTGTCTGAATCTTGCTATAAAGCTAGTTTCATGGCTAGCATGTTATGTTTCCTAAAAACACACATTTCATTATGTACAAATAAACATTTTATATACTTTATATTTTCACACTATATGCATAATTTGACAAAATTGCAGCTTGATTATAAATGATGGACAATAAAAATATTGTTCAATAAGTGATATTTACCATGCTATTTACCATTAAAATATAGATTAAAAAAAAAAAATTGGTGTGTAATGATGTGTAATGTAGCTTACAATACCATGTATTGTATTGTGTATGTTTCTTAATTTTTTTGCATATAGTATGCATTTTGAACCTTTGATATTTTTAATTGAAAGAGAAATAAAACTGACTGGAAGAGACAATTGTTGTTTTCTCTTTTCCTCTCCACTCCGCAGCTTACCACTCAGCAATTTCAAGAAATGACTAGTGCTGAAATAATCGTTCATGTCACTTTAAGCAAACATCAAGCAGCAAAAGTCTGAATGTATCTGCATATCTACTCCTACACTCAAAAAATAAATGAATTTTTTAGGGCTGCCCTCGACTAAAGATTTTTCTAGTCGACTAGTAGTCATTCATTTAAGCGATTACACTAATCGCACGTGTATATTAATAAGATATATAAATCATAATAATGAACCATTAATTGCCTATATATAACACATAGCCTAATTAGAGCACCGGCAAAAGTAATAATTATGAATGTGTCGTGAAAAAACAGCAAGGAGACTGTCTGAACATTTTAATTTATTGATAATGTTTTCGATGTTTGGCTGCAGAGATCAAGTCGACGATTCTGACTCATCATCTCTGCAGTAGTGGACGCTATGCACACTTCACACGGATTACATAATCTGAGAATATTTGTTTGCCACTTGAATTAGTTGACAATCCCTTGACATTTCAAACTTTCTATAGATATATTTCTCATGTCTGTGAGGCAAGTATACACTGACTCGGTGCCTCCATGTCATGCGGTAAGCACTTCAGCTTCCACACTCTACACAAACACTTGGATATGCGCACATTTATTAAGGTTAACGTTAGAGCTAGCGGCTAAGTTACTTACATGTTTCAAACGATAAGCCATATTTGAGGTTGATTGATGAAAGTCAAACATTTGGATTTTCTGTCCGACATGCTGTAATTACCACAAGGACGTTAACGGTTTTTAACAATACTAACGATAGTCGAATATTAGGGTGCAGCCCTAGAATTTTTACTGCTGGTTTAGTTTAGTTACTTAAAATGAGCTAATGAAACAATTCGGTGACAACTTATCTATCTGTTGTGCTTTTAAGAGGTCATATAGTGATTGAACATTGCTTTCTTTCAGGATATTCTGCATAAGTACATTATTCTGTTCCTCCGCCCAGGGAAAGAGAACATCTGCTACTAAAGTATTCAAGCTCACAAACAGCATGCACAGAGACTGCAGTTAGAGCCATGGAGCATGAAGACTCCTCTGTCATATTTGTTTTCAGCAGCATCACGCACAGCTACTGAGACCGAAATGCTCCTCCTGAATCCAAGAGGACAGTGTCTTTTCCAATAGTCTTTCTGCAAATGATTTCCAGTAGGCTTTTTAAGATGGATTATAGTGAATTCCACCAACAATGACTATTGTGACAACATGCAAAGCAGGATGACAGATTCTCAGAATGCCTGACTGATGATTACATAAGAGTGTGTAACAGCAAAAGCACGTGCTTCGTGTAGGGTAAACATTTCCCATTCAGTTGTGCATTTCGCCAAAAGCATCGTTAGCCAACTATGGTCGCAAGTTCCGTTGAACTCAGTTTCCCATATTCGCTTTTGTGAAACACACCCCAGAGCAGTAACAAATGAAGTTTAAGAGTAAAAAGGCACAATGATTTGCTTAAAAAAACATCCTTTCATTTAAGACTGCTATGTATTCCCAATAAACATGTCAATCAACCATGTCATGTGTGGTTGGTGCTTTGTAATCTGAATGATGTCTAATTAAACGACCATGTTGTGCCATGACTTGTATGCAAACAGTATGCCATTTTCTTTAAAAACGTCAATGTTTTTACACTGTGAGGTTTGTGAGATGCTGGAAATGTGTTAGCAGAAATTTACAAAAGTTTTACACAGCATCAAATTGAACTAAAAGATTACAAATTGGAACACTCTTACCTCTATGCTGGTGCTAAGGCTGGGCAGGGTGTCTGAAGTCACCGTTGTGCTTTGAATGCTGGAGAAATCCCACAGGTTCACTGGGGGCATTGCATCGGGCACTTTCACCAATTCCCCACATCTTTGATTGTCCAATAAGGTCACTTCGTAAAATTCCTGGATATCTGTTAAGAGAGAAAATATGCATTTTCAATAGGAAATGTTTTCGAGCTTACTAAAAAGGAAAAAGCAAGTATTTAGACACAAAGTATTTAGACACTCAAAGGCTTAGTTCACCCAAAAATGAAAATTATCACATGATTTACTCCTCCTCAAGCCACCCTATATGACATTCTTCTTTCAGACGAATACAATCGGAGTTATATAAAAAAATGTCCTGGCTAATCCAATTATAATGGCAGTGAATGGCAGCCCAAAATTTGAAGCTCAAAAAAGTGTATCCATCCATTAAGTGAATCAATGGGTTTGTATAAGAAAAATATCCATATTTAAAACTTTATAAAGTAAAATATCTAGCTTCCTCTAGACCGCCTTCAGTATTCAACTTATGAAGAAAGTGCAACGCCTCTTGCAGTTCAAAACACTTTACGCTACATCTACGTCCGACGTCATCGTTGAGCCAGTTGCGCTAGATATTTTACTTTATAACGTGTTAAATATTGATATTTTTCTTACACAAACCCATCAATTTACTTCAGAAGGCCTTTATTAACCCCCTGGAGCCATGTGGAGTATGTTTATGGTGGATGGATGTACGTTTTTGGGCTTCAAATTTTGGGCTGCCATTCACTGCCATTATAAAGCTTGGAAGAGCCAGGACATTTTTTAATATAACTCAGATTGTATTCATCTGAAAGAAGAATGTCATATACACCTAGGATGGCTTGAGGGTGAGTAAATCATGGGGTAATTACAATTTTTGGGTGAACTATCCCTTTAAGTCACATTGCATAGACAATTTCATATCAAAAAAGTAATTTCTGCTATTAATTCTAACCAACTAGGCGAATGCATGATTACAGTTCCTCTCAAGTTCACACAGGGTGTAGTTCATCACATTAACTATATGTCCCTCTAACGTTTGACAACCATAAAGTGCCTAAATTTATGTTCAAACTGTCATTTTAATTGTGACTTGAGTATTCAAATATCTTTTTTACGGCGAGCTGGATACGCGTTTTGAAGGTCATTCAAGGACACATTAATTGTGCAGTTTTAAAATCTTGTTCATAACTGATCAGGGTCGCTGATGTGATTTGGTAGCCAATGGCATGCATCTATAAATACACATCCAAGAGTGAACAACAATTTAAAGATTACAAACAAGAGTGTTGACTGAAGCTAGAGGTCATGGGAGATTTAAAGGTCCTTCACAGCTGTTACAACATTCATCAGGTTACAATCATAATGACACAAGGGTCAGCAAGCATGTCCTCAACAAAAACAAACAGATAAACTTCTTATCATGAACATTTATTGCACTCATTTGAAAGCCACCACCCAGTCATGTGTAAACACAGTACACATGCATGTATGAATGTGGCAGAGAAGACAGAAGTTCATACACTTTTAACAATCAAACAAACAGAAACTATTCACACATGCAAAAGGTACATGTGCAGTTTAAAATAAATTAGGGAACTAGTCCCTTCCACAAGCAGAGGGGAAATGACAGTTTGAGAGAATGCCGTGCTGTGCTGTGGTTGGCTACGCTCAGCCGAGAGAGAAAATAGCAGAGGGTTACAGTTCTTCTATGCATTGCAGAGATTGGGTAACAGGGCTGAAAATAAATGCTGGATCAAGTGGAGCTTCACAGAAATGAGAATAAATATTTTTATAATGCACGCAGCTGGTGGGGGTGATTCCCTCATCTCTGGTTTCCCTGTAGAAATATTGACTTCATAGCCCCTCTAAAAAAACACTGGCTTGTATCTGAGCTCATAGCCTCCAACTAATGTAGAATGAGCATTTGTCCTGCTATGACCATTAATAATTTAGATCTAGCATTTTTTAATATCTAAGTCTGAAATGTGATTTTGGTGCATGTATTAAGGCTGGTCAAAAATAAAAGTTTTGTTACACAGACACAAAAGTGCTGGATTGGTAAACTAATCCAGGATTTATTTCTTGAGATTAAATCGCTGTTCTTTCACTTGTCAATGCCCCTGTAAGCCTTAGAGAAGCTGTCACAGAATCCGCCCATTTAACATCTGACTGATCTCTCAGTCATGCAACTACTCTCAAAATAAAACAAAAAAAGAAATAAAGAAAAACAAATACTGAATCTATTTGATGAAAACTAAAGACTAAAGTTATTCAGGTGAAATGCAATGGCCTTTATTTCACCTTCTCAAAAATATCTTCTTTTTTTTTTTTCACTGATCACAGGTATTTTCTGTCCCAGACTACCTGGAAATTGAGACCCCTAACATTAAGAAACTGACCATTGTGTGCCATTAGTTATGTTTCCATCCACATATTTTTATGCACATTTTGGGATATCGCATAAAATAAACCAATTAAAAAAAAACAGTGTTTCCAGAGTGGAAACGCCAAGATCTGTATAAATTCTAGAAACGTGCAAAAAAAACGTATGCACTTGCACAGCATCTTAAATGTTGTTTTGATCATTCTGAAATGCCTAAGCCAATGTCTGTCATCAGAATGATTTGGTATAATGACCTCCCAGAAGTGTCTCACACGATTGCATTCCCAAACACCAGGCCTCCGAATGCTGGATTACATGATGACAGTGTTTATTGCACTTCGTCTGCGGGTTCTGAGATGCAAGTCATTTATGATTTAGGAATAAAAGAGCCACAGTGGCTTCCCTGATTGCAACACCTTCCATTTTTATTACAGATATTTTGTGCCAGTTTCCCAGAAAGTGATGATTTTGTTCTCTTGAACACATGGGATGGAAACAGTGCTTTATTCACAAATGTTTTATGCGATATTCCAGTTTTGCACATAAGTTAAATTCACAAATGTCAACATTATTCCAAAGAATGTCTTGTTTATAACTTGCAGTGACATCTGACAGCAGGTTAAGTGACAACTCTTTAATGTGTTAAGAAATAATCAGAGAATTGTAAACCCAAAATGTCATTGGCAACCGCCCTGTCCAAAAGTTGTGTGGGGGGGGGGTATAGGATGGGATGAGAACAAACTATGCTATTTTACTGAAATCTTCTGGGACACATAAATCAAAGGTCCTAATGATTTTTCAAGTGCTGAATCATCATGCATCAAACAAATTAAAAATGCATTATATAAGAGTGTGCATTTACACAGCACTCTAGCTGAGTCAGCTGCAATATCAGAGCAGAATATTTCATAACTTCATCTGTAAATCTCATTGAAGCACATCAGGAAGCAGATGGTGAAAAACCCTCCATTTGCAAGCAAATCATTAACATACGGTTATGCTGAACAAGTATGTTTGAAGACTACTTTTTGTATTTTTAAATTAGTCAATTAGTGATTGAGTTTTGTGTTTGCTCCATCCATGGCTGCTCCCTTACATGTGGATTGTGGGGCTGCTCCAAAATTTAAGTATGCCAATATTAGAGTAGCCTAAACAACCAGATGCATTTACACTTTGCCAAGTTTCACCTTGTATTTGTTACAAGTCAGCTCCTAATTGTAATTACAGAAGTGAAGCTACACTATATTGCCAAAAGTATTGGGAATGCCTCCAAATCATTGAATTCAGTTCACAATCACTTCCATGGCCACAGGTGTATACAATCAAGCACCTAGGCATGCAGACTGCTTCTACAAACATTTGTGAAAGAATGGGTTGCTCTCAGGAGCTCAGTGAATTCAAGTGTGGTACCGTGATAGGTTGCAACCTGTGCAATAAGTCCATTCGTGAAATTTCTTCACTACTAAATATCCCAGTCAACTTTTAGTGTTATTATAACAAAAGTGGAAGCAATTGGGAACAACAGCAACTCAGCCACGAAGTGGTAGGCCACGTAAAAATCACAGAGGGGGGTCAGCGCAAGCTGAGGCGCACAGTGCGCAGAAGTCGCCAACTTTCTGCAGAGTCAATAGCTACAGAACTCCAAACTTTATGTGGCCTTCAGATTAGCTCAAGAACAGTGCGTAGAGAGCTTCATGGAATGGGTTTCCATGGCCGAGCAGCTGCATCCAAGCCTGTCATTAAAGTTCATGTGCATGTAAAGGTAGGCGTCCGAAAACTTTTGGCAATATGGTGTATGGACAAAAAAGCAATTTTCTGCCCTGAGGCAGTCTGGTAAATATGTATTTCACAAATGTGCTTTGCACATGTCTGTGTTTTCTTCGCATAACCTCGGTAAAAACTATAGAGCAAACTACCAACTTTTTTTTTTAAACTAACTCCTGAGAAAAATCTAACCAGCAAGCAATAGCCGTCATTTCAACATCTTGGTTAACTATAGACCCGATATAGTCCTGCTATGGAGTAACCCACTTCTAGCCAAAATAACCTTGAATTTGGTTACATGTCGTTTTTGCCAAAGTAACTTGCGAGATGTATGATATTCCATCATGTAAGCAAAGTCAACTGTTATTACAAGGTGTTTGGTTTAATTTATTTGACATGTTCATGTTCTAGGTGACAGTATATTCTTGGGCTATGGTTAGACATCTATTAAATTTAAAATTTTGCTTTGTTTTAGCCTAGACGTCAGGGCTGTGTTTGGACGTCTATTAGACGTCTTTTAAATGTGAAATCTCATTGCTGGGTAATCTCATCCAGATATGAGTGTCTGATGCTTTTTTTGCTCATTTATTTTTAACTTCATCGAACACCATAATTACAATTACATTTCTCATTCTGACCTTTTTGCCAACTTTCTGATTAAAATAACAATTAGTGGCTGACGACAAGAGAGTCCGATAAAAAGGCCACTAGAGCAGCAGTGTGAGGTATGATCATCATCTTAATTAATTTCTCCCCTCGATAAAGTACAAAATGTAATAATTATAAATCACATATATAAATTGTTCGTTTGAATGAATTTTGTGACGCAAATATCCAGAGCGCATTACCTTCTGTAATCCCCACAGGCTACAACCAGACACAGAACTCCCAATCCCATCCCAATCAGTACACTGCAGACGTCCTCTGTTAATAATTAATAATAACCCAAACATCATCTGGAAAACCAATCATGTTCAAATTGTGCTAAAATGCATCTTTCTCACATCAGGCCTTTGACTCCAAAACAATACATCTGTTTGTTCTAGCAGATTTAAACAGTCTGGAACAACAAGCTTTTGGTCAGCCAAGATAAAACATGCATATGATGGAAAGGAAAGTAATAACCAGTGAGGTTATGACTTCTATCTTTAATCTGGTCTCTGTGGCAAATCAGTCTGGCATCTGATGAAGTTATGATAGAAGCAAATTACTAATGAGCACAAATGAGGTACACAGAGTTTTAATCATTGTTTGAGAATAAGTATTAAGAGGTTAATGCTGAACAACAGTCTTTTGCCCTTATTATAATACCAATGTCATTATGAGGCGTTCTGTTTATTCATGTCAGTTCAGTGACCCCATCCATGCTCTGAGAGTATGCAATGTGCATGATAAAAATGGAGCTCTAACACTTTTAATCGCTGCCTATTTTAGTAGTACGACACATCAAAACCGCTGTTAGTACAAACTGTCTTGTTTTATAATATCAGCCCTAATACTTTTAAATTGAAAGTAAAATGAGCATGGCCGCACTGTCATGCATTCACGGCCACACAGTGTGCATGCATTCACAGCCACCCTGCCATTCACGGTGTGTCCCTACTGGCGTGTTGTCAGTTCATTCCTATGGAAGCTCAACTTTCATAGGAATTCATTGAAAACACTTACTTTGCTCCGCTCTATTATGAATGCCCGAGCGGCCTAGCGGCCCGAGCGGTTTAGAATTAGTGATTTAAAAGCCACCGGTGTTGTCACACGTCGATTAACCGGTGGGAAAATTTCCTCACCGTCACATCCCTAATTGACACTATATGATAAATGAACACTGAGCTGGATGACATCACTGTTTTCTCCAGAGCAGCTGTGAAGCTGCTTTGAAACAATCTCCACTGTAATAAGCGCTATGTAAATAAAGGTGACGACTTTACGTGACTTTACTCTTTATGATCTTTTCAATAAAGTAACAAGACTGAAAAAAGAAAACAAACAGCTAATGTAAAATGTGAATGACAGTGGATTCATAACAGAATGTAAAAAGCAAAAGACCTGTAACTAGACTTAATCTCCTTAAATTTGTTATATATTTCATAGTGTAGATGATTGTTATCTTTGGTTATCATTGGAGATGAGACCTCCCCGCTGAGCCAGTCAAAACAGAGGTGTAACTCTCAGCCAATTCCCAGGTCTCGTGTTCACTTTTCTCCCTCCGGAACGAGATCTGTGGTAAGGCAGCCCTTAAACAGAGTGCTGTATTGGCGTCCGATTAACAGACCTCTGCAGCCACAGGATAGAATTTCCAGAGTTCACAGAGCCTGCCGGGTCTCTTTACCTCTGACACGTCTTCATTTTCTGATGGCTCATTTACAGACTATGGAATGCTAATACTTTCTGTAGGTAATTAATTAAATTATTACAATGATCAACTTTACAATAATTTACAAGACCACAATCAGCCACATACGGAAATTATTTTTTTTTTGGCTGGCTTGACGCATGCCCAATTGATTGCAATGTGCTTTAGGAGATGCTTCCTATCTACTTGAGGAAGTACTTTTTATCCATTACATATTCTGTTTCAGGCCGGACCTCTGAATAAAGATTAGGAAAAGCTATCGGCCAGCCTTTGTGATATCGGATTCACCTCTCCAGCTCTTTATGAAGCACTAAGAGCTTTTTTAAAAAAAAAAGGTTCTTCTGTGTGTGAATAGAAAACCTGGCCATTATCTACTTTAGGTAATGTGATTTAATCTTACCCCTACTCAGAGTCTCATTTTCAAAACAATTAACTAGGAACTCATGAGGCGGGTGTGTTCTGTCAAGGGTAAACCTGGTCTGTCTTGTGACCCACATTTAGCATGCAGGAGGAGACCTGCCCTGCTCTGGTTAACTCTTCTTCTCTGGCATCCTGGGAGGGATCTTAAGGCTCTAATCATGGAGAGACATGCACCGGGTCTGCATGCGCTGCGCTCTCAGAGAAACTGTCGTAAATCATCAGCCTACGGATTAGGACTGGGGTAATCATGTCAACAGACGGATTACATTTTGTTTGTCCTTTAGAATACATATCTGAGGAAAAGTCAAATTGGAAACCGTCACTCCAATGTATTTTTCATTAGCGGCACTCTTAAGAACACGTGTGCATGCAGGACATATATGAGTAGAGGGATTTCTGTGCATGTTTGTGTGAACGTGAAAGAGGCTACGCGTATGAGGGTGATTACACATGTATGATGTATGAACTTATCCAGCAATGTTGAACACAACAATTCATCACAACAGCTTAGAGTAAGATGGTTTTCTGAGATACAGAACAGCGGTGAGGCACACATAGTGCTCCAGTCTGGACAACAGAAGCAGATATTTACAACTTGCGGTTTTGTGATATGCTATTAAAATGTTTGTAATGTTCCGCCTTTCTCTACATTTTTGTGCTTTTTACAAATGGAGTTGGCCTTTCAAATAGGGACGCGCCGATCCGATACTCAGTATCGGTATCGGCTCCGATACCGCCATTATTTGCCGGATCGGGTATCGGTCAGACAGGACCAATCCAAATCCGATACTGTGCGTATAATTTTCTGTGTTATTGTTAAGCCCCAGTGCCCCACAAAAGGCACAAAAACATAATAAAGCATCATGAATGCTTTGTGCACTATGTTAAGTGTTCTGAAGCCATTCCATAGTTTAATGTGTTGTACAGATGAATATTTGAGTCATTAAATTCAAGTGCACATAAATGCTTCCCTCCGCTGTGTCTGTCAGTCATTCTCCATTCAGCTTTCAAACTGAGTGTCACGTTCGGTTACTACAGTCAAAACAATGTGACTCTCTCCAAGATGATTCAATGTTCCTGTTATTATGCTTGACCTGTAGATAACGGTCTATGGTTTCGCATAAAATGACTTTATCTGGCTGGAGTTTATTGCGGTTTCTTTATTGCGTGTTACTTTCTACCGGGTGTTTGTTAGATCACAACACTGGACTAGAGATTGTATTGTTCTTCACACACACGTTAACTGAATTTTTAAACTGTTAAAAGAAAAGGCTCAATAAACTATTGCACAGACAGATAAACTATGCATCGATATATCTTCCCTTTGTGTTTTGAACTTTTCAATGCAGATGGAGAGCTGCACACGGTGACTCTATGTTGCTTCAAGCGCATCATCCTGCGAACGGGATGCGCATACACACTTAGTGCCACTCTGTATTGGAGCCTTTTGTATTATAATACTGCGCAATGAAAGATTATTAATAGCCTTTATTGTTCTTCCCTATCTATAATATGTTGCTGCCTTATTAAAAGACATTTATTTTAAATGTATAGCACAGCTTTTTTAATTTCTTAGTATATAGGCCCTATTTCTATAAATATATTTACTTGTTTTTCATTAATGTATTTTACAACAATGTGTAACATTTTACCAGATTTAGTGCTACACTTATTCACTTTTATTTGTTCCCCATTAAATGTTAAAATTTTTATACAATTATTATGCACTTGTGATTTTTGTAAAGTAACTTTTGCTGCTGAATTATCCACTAATCTAGTTTATAGTAGTATTTTTGTCATAGATTGTGATTTATACATTATATATATTTTGTTGTTTTTCTGTATAATGAAGTTGTCTGTATTTGGTAGATTGTGTTTAACACACAAAAGAGAGATTATCAGTTTAACACACTGAGGTATAGAAATTCTATATTGAATTTTTAAACAAAACTGCACTGGTATCGGATTGGTATCGGCCGATACTCAGAATTTTTGGGACAGGATCGGTTCTGAAAAAATGGTATCGTGCATCCCTACTTTCAAACATGAGTGAAATACATCCACAAAGAGGAAGCTGACCAGTCTTTATCCTAAAAACACATGACCATTTCAGCAGACAAAAAAACCTAACAGCAGTAGCACTCTTTCCCTTCAACAACTCAAGCAACAAAACTTTCATGTTATTTTCTAAAGAATGAGAAAAAGAGGATTAAATTATTACAGGATGCCTCCACACCTTGAGGGTCAAACACAGGAAGTCACTGGCACAGTCAAATGCCAGAGAAACTCAAACAGGCTGTTCAGCATTCCTCGTGGTTGCTTTCTTTGCCAAGTTTGCAATGTCTTGCCTAATGGCGAGTTCACGCTGTACAATTTTAGCCCCGATTTTCATTCGCCGACAGGTTTTGCAAACCCACCAATAAATGCCAAAATCATAAGCAAATCAGTGCTTGTTCACGCTAATGACAATCACACAGCGTGAATTATCAAAGACGTGATCTGAGAGGATTGGCCGACACCCATGAAATATTTGGCATGTTAAAAATATGGACCTGTCTGCGATTCAAAATCCTACTGTGTGAAATGTGTTCTGAATGAAAATTACATTGGCGATGACCTACAGCCAATGAGAGAGCAAGATACAGGGCAGCAGGAAGTTCAGGGAGGAGTTATAGACCAGAATATCAGTATTTTTATATATAATAGATATATTTACAATTATATCAAACAGACATAAAGCATTTGCTTGACCAGCCGCAACAAGCAACACATTACAAAATTATTTATTTACCTTCAACTCTCTTTGCAGAACACAATCCTTGCTCCCCGCGTCTCCCCAACACTTTCCTTCTCCATAATTCTTTTTCTCCTTTTCGCTACAAATCAGCACACAGACAATTTGGATCGCAAGTTTCTTGCGGGCTAGCATTTTTAATAACAATTCCGGTCTCACACACGCGTGATCTTGCGTTATTTCCTTGTCACTTTTTGCGTGTTTGGTTGTGAAACGTAGTTTGCGCACCGGACAGAGTTGTCGGCGATTCTTCCTATTGTAAGTCATGCAGTGGAAACCCCTGTCGCTGATCTATCATGCAATGTGCACACAGCAGCAACTGATTGCTACCCCAGATATTTGTGCAGTGTGAAAAAAAACAGCGATCTCACTACTTTGAAAAAATCGTGCAGTGTGAACTTGGCATAATGGGGCTTTCACACAGGATGCGGAATGCGCTGCACTGGCCGCTGGGTTCAGCGTAGCCCTTCATATACAAAGCGATTTGCGCTTCGCTGGCCAGAGCAAAGTAGGCGGAGTTTTCAAAACTGTTCATCCATTATGCTTTCCGTGCTTGTTTCGATGCACTGTTTCTATTGGCCGTGCGGGTAATCGTCACAGAGCGTGCGCTTTGGTCGACGCAGCAACAAACCGTCCTTGCGCGGCGCAAGCCATTGAAATGAATGGATTTCTTAGCACAGCGGTGCTGTTGCCGTGTTCTGTGTGAAAGGCCCATAAGACAGTGGTTCCCAAACTGAGGCACGTGAGTTGACAGAGGGGGTACGCAAACAAAATGCTGAGGCAAAATGCCCTCTAATGTAAAAACAGGAAAATGGTAGTGCCGTAAAAGGTCAAATAAATGACATCTGATCAAATTAGATCATCTTTGCATCTCTGCATCCACAAAGCAGCATGCATATAATAGATTGTGTGCAGAGTATGCTGCCTTAGCAAATCAAACTACATTACTGTAGACTCAAACTCTCTTGATTACAAAAACATATCCTGTGCGAGTTCTTGTTTTTAATGTTGATATGTTATACGAGCAAGAATGCAATTTTTACATTTAAGAATGCAATAACCACACGATTGCAAATGTGACATTTATTTTATACAACAGTTCAACAAACAAAAAGGTAATATTAAAGGTGGGGTAAGTGCTTTCTGGTAACCGATGTTGCTATTTCAAATCACCAAAACAAACAAGCCCCTACCTCAAAAGGGTCTCGCCCCCATTTTGATAGCTCTGCCCCACACATACGCAGGCAACGACTATTGCGGAATCTGCAGTGCCAGCCAGCCGAGGGTACGATGTCATCAATAAGTGAAAGCAATGTGTGTTACTATGGTGATCCAGGTCAAATGTTCAATGAAAAAGTCATCCCTTCCATCCCAAAAACACAAACACAGTTCTCATGAACAACTCGATAGCACGCAGCACGACAGTCTAACTAACGAATATATTACAATTATGACAAGATTAGAGGGTTATATCGATCACTAAAAGAGGAAACAAAGGAAACAAACATATATTAGGAGTTTATTATCTTACTTTTCGGACACACTTTGCGAGCTGATGCTTAAAACAGACAGTGGTTTCTAGGATGTGGAAATGAATGGGTCTTTATCATCACTGAAGTGAACGATGATACAATTGCAAATGGACAAAGAAGCGAACATGACACACGAACATATTCAAGCAAAAGCTAGCATAAAATTAGTTCTGTGAAACAAAACAAAATCAATGTTACTTGCCTATCAAGAAGAAATAAAGCAACCTCTGTGTCCGATTGCAGGCCTTAGCGCTCCTTGAGTTCTCTACTGCGCTGGAAAGCTGATACTTCTTGCCTGAACGTAAGCCTTTTTTTGTTCCATAGACATTTTCCACATTTGTTTTTTATCTGCCATCTCTCTCTCACACAGAAGTGTTTCGTCATTGAATGAATCTGCGGCTTTGAACGAAATTAGGAGAGTCAATGATTCAGTGACTCATTCATGAACACAGCCGCTTGCTTTGTTACTGAATGAATGAATGAATGGACTCATTAAGACAGTGACTTGCCACCACCTACTGGCAGTTTTAATTTAATATATAAAAGTATAATTTCGATTTTACCATAATTTTATATTTCTCTATTGAATTTCTCCATTCTCTTTTTTTATTTTTTTTATTTAAAACATTATCTCCTGACATTATTTATAGCATTGTAACTGAATTCATGCCACTGAGCAGGATTAAACTGTGTAAATACATCTAGATGCCACTGCAGTGCAAAGACAGTTTCTGTTGATACTGATTTCATTTAAATTAATGATTTAGTTTAATTTATTGCTTTATTATTTATAATGGAATTTTAGGATGACATGACATTTAACAGGTTTAGAAAATCTTTGCCTTTATAAAAGGTAAATAATGTACTTAAAAATCAATTTAAGGGGGAAAATATCATCCCTTCACGAAAATTAACCGCCTCTGGGGGTATGCCACTTTAAAAAGTTTGGGAACCACTGGGTTTTATTATATTGACATGTTTTATTATAGTTGGCAAGGGGCAACAGATGAAAATAAGCCTCTTGGGCTACCCCTGGCTTTTTTACAGTGTCTGACAGCTGATTGATGAGCACCGTCCCGATCAAGAAAATAAATAAATAAGAAAACTAAGAAACACTATCTTGTGGCTCCTCAAAACAAACTGCAAGATAAATTAAAGCAGAGTAGATCTCTTTATACAAGAACATCCTCAGATAATACTTTAAACAATAGTTTTTACCATTCACAGCAAAGTGTTAGGTACTCTTTAATAGTCGCCTACATGTCAGTAAGTTCTCACCCCTCTGAAAACAGGCAACGGTCACTAAATGACAGTCTAGCTTGAGTAACACACGGACCTGATTGGCTTTTACTACTCAACACCTCTGTGCAATGACAAGTTCTCACAAACTTTTGGAGGGAAAATGTAGCTAGATAGATAGATAGATAGATAGAATGCAACTCATTGCGATAAACAGTAGCTCTCACAGCATGACACAGTCCTTTCATTATTACTAGGGAAGTGCTGAATGACACATTGTAGTACCTATAAGCGCCTGGAAGAGGTTACTCTGGAAGATGTCAATGACTCTCTGGATGGAGTTTTTCAGCTGTCTGTCTTCAGTGTTACTGAGTTTTGACCGGTATTCCTCCAGCAGTAACAGAGCCCTCTGTGCATCTATACAGAGCAGACAGAAAGCCTTCATTAATTACATAATACCGCATCAGACAGCATAAAGCAAAACATATTTTAAAACTAGAGTCTACGTTTGCCGTTTTATGGAGAGAATAGAGCCTAAATAAGTCGTAAATGACTTTGGTATAAGTTTTAAAAAGCTATGTGGTGATGACTGGACAAAACAACAGAGATTATATTCAGTTACCTTAGAGATATAGTGCGGTAAAATAATATATATTAATAGACTGAATGTTTACTTAAGCCTCCAAGAGTTGACTTACCAGCTCCAGTGTCAGATTGTGTAAAAGTATATCCGAAGTTTATCTCACCTTTTTTTCTGACTGGCATGTTTCGGTTGGGCTCGTGCACGATAACCAATCCAGCAGAGCTTGCGACAGAAATCAACAATACACGCGATGATCTCCCAACACGAGTTCGTCCCGAGTGTCAGAGAGAGGTAAGTTAGACGCAGTTGGTATGAAACTCAAATGTTTATCCGGTAAACATGGGGACGGTTCAGGCTGATATGAAAACGAGCCGTTTGCTTTTAGAGTCGAGCGCGAGCTGCACTTCTTGAACCTGACAGTCGAGCGACAGCACAGAATTGAGCTTTACTCCACTGACAGCCCTGCGCTGCCATTCAAAGCACACACAGACGCTGCGATTCAGTCTCCACCGCCAATCTGCTCCGCGGCTGCGGGGGGAAACTGAACATATGTCGCCGCCAGTTGCAGGAGGGCTTCCAAAAAAACTCCCCAAACTGCAAATATACACCTCCCTGCAGTGCGCGTGCAAGGGCTCTGTGTGAACGCAAGCGATTCAAATCCTCACGTCCGCAGTTTCCCTCATTCTTCTTCGCCTTCGGAGGAATGAGGATTGTTTTCCTAAACGTCAAACTTCTTTCGTTATCTCCTCCTCCTTTTTTTCTTTCTATGTGTCAGAAATTCCAAACTTTCCTCCAAAATGGCGTCCCAGGGTTGGAAGAATGTCACGTGACTCTAGACCCTACCCTTGACCGCCCAATCATGGGACTGAGCTACCTTTCAGCACAGGGTTGGGAAGGTGAGACTTCACACTTTCTTAAAGGAGACTCAAGCAGGCAATTGGTATAAACAAGGGTCCATATGAGGATATAGGCTCTTATACAAGTTCATGATCATATTATGATTGAACATTACTATGCCTAGATTGTGTTTTCAATCCAAATGAAACATTCACCGTTAGGACTACACCGGCTTTGACTTAACAATCCACTGCCAAGAAGTTGTAGTAGCCTAGCTGTTCACGTGGAAGCTCAACTGAGGAGGCATTATGTAAAGCCACACAGAACCTGATCTTGAGATGTGGCTGCACAAAGTTCTCTGTGTTAATCCAGGAGTGTGATGATGGGTAGAACTATTTTAGTGTGGGTATTGCAAAACAGATTATATACATGATATTTTTATTTATTATTATAAAATATAAGTGCTATAAATAAATACAAAAATAATGATTTTTTGCGCATTTTGTTAAAAAATGCTACTTGCAACAACAACAAAAATTCAACCATGAAATAACCTAAAATGAACCATTTATTAATGTTGTCCAATCCCAGAACGCACAATTAAGGTTGTCTGACACCACAAACACTCAATAAATCATCAGATGCAGATGTGCCTTTCAGAAATAACATATTGATACAAACAACCAAAGCACTGGCCCAGATTAGAAAGTAGTCATGGTAAAAGAGGATTTTATTTTTAGATGATCATGTTTTATGAATGATCCTCTCTGATCTTGAAGAGGCTACCTCCTCCTTGCCACAGTGTACAAGAGCAGTCAGGTTTGTATTGTATCTCGTGAACATTGGACTTGCTTTGAGTGTTTAGTTAGATTTTGCCTTTAGTCTTAGTGACAGACGTGTATGCTTCACTTATGGCTTCGTTTTCGGGAGTCTGGCATTTTTGTGGAATATTTCATACTTTCATTTGTTTTCATTTAATTTCTTCTTGTTCAAACTGTGTCAATGTAATCATCATGTATTACCATTTGAGACTGGGCATATTCTCTGTGACAGAATGTGGATTTGTAAGCAATATGACATTGGCGCTTTACAACACATGTCCATCCCGTCTGGCTCTCTCATACTGAACAGTGATTATAGCAGCTGTTTTTGCTGTCATCTCTGGACAAATTGCTCACAATTAATCTTGGCATAATTCAGGATTTTGGCAGTAATGTTGGTGAGTGTAGTGACATGAAATTTTGTCAACAACAAGGGAAATACAACCAAAATGATGCAGGAATTTCTCCGGACAGTATAATGCTCCATCTATGTACAGGAATATTTGTGACTGTTTTGTTTAGTAGTTTTTGCTTTGTCGCCACTAATGATAATGTGATGCTGTTGCGGTTGCTGCATAGAAATCATTATTTCCAGTTTTGCTCATTTTATTATAATCAATCTTTTTGGTATTATGATAATAATACAGCGGCGTGGCATGTAATTTGATCTTATTCTCTTAATGTGTTGATGGCCTATTAAACAAATCCTAGCCTGTAAACATGATAATTCTCTGGCATAATTTCAGTGGGCTGACAGCTTATCTTCCATTTGTGCTGCATCTCAGTATATAAAAGGCTATGAGAAATGCCATTCGTAACGGCAACACTTGACATCTCCAATGAAGATTATATTGTAATTCCCTGAGAAGTCAAATTCAGTGATTTTGCATGCAAATTTAAATGGATTAATTTTGAAACATCATCATTTAATGCCATGGAGGGTATTGTTCTGGGGATTCATAAAAGTCCATAAAAGAATAAATAAAACATGTAAAAATAAAAATACATCCATCCATTTTCCAAACTTGTCCTATGTAGGGTTGCAGGAATGCTGGAGCCTATCCTAGCTTTTCGGGCCGTAGGCAGGGAAAAACATCCTGGATGGATGGAAATACATTCACACTCTCTTCAAATGTATTCTCTCTTATTCGCACATCCTGCATGTCTTTGGATTGTGGGGGAAACCAGAACACCCGGAGGAAACCCACGTCAGTGTGGGGAGGGCATGCAAACTCCAGCCAGGACACTGACGTAAGATAAACTCCAACATCCCTATAACCCTGGTTTGTAGAATCGATAGATGGATATAAAACTTATATAAAACATATAAAAGCACATAAAACAAAACAAAACAGCACAAATGTAAACAGGCTCAGTGTGGGTAGCACTGTCGCCTCCCAGCAAGAAGGCCCCCACAGTCCAAAGACATGCAGGTGTTTTGGACATGCCAAATTGTTGTAGGAGTGTGTATGTGAGTGTGAATGTGTCCCAGCACTCTCAGTGTTGGGTTGTGTTGGGAAGGGCATCCGGCGTAAAACCTGTGCCAAATCAAATGTGTGTGAGTAGCGGACCCTGCAAATGAGCGGGAATAACGCTAGGAATATGGATGGATGGATATATAGGATTTCATGTATAATTCTATATGTTGTTTAATTTCGTAAAAAATGTACATTTACCACATTAAGTCCCTCAACATATGTCATGTATATGGTGGTATTGACTAAACGTATGATAAAGAATATCTCACAAAAACGTTTTAATAAACTAGGAGAATATAGGAGATCTGGGAGGAGATCTAAGAGATCTGAACAGAACAGGGAGTATAAATACACACAATAGACAGCTGAATGTAATCAGTTACCAAGACTGGAAGAAATCAAGGCTAAACTGAACTGAAACACAAGAATCAAACATATAGAAACAAAAAGACAACTAAACAAAATATAACCCTTCCAGTACTCCCCCCTCCCGGAAGGCGTGACCTCACTCCGTAAATGACAGTCCAACAGCGGAGGGCAGGAGGGGGCTCTGGTGGCGGCCGGCAAGTATGGGGAGTAACAGGAAGAGCTGGGAAGGTGATCCTCTATGGTGGACCAGACAGAGGGAGGAGCCAAGGCAGAGTCCTGACGGCTCTCTTGGATGGAGCCTTGGGGCGATCAACAGGTGGAGCTGGGCGAGACGGAGATCGCAGGGACAACAGCCCAGGACAACATTGCAGGTCTGGAGTTCCAAGGCAATGCCGCCAGCTCAAAGGACAGAGGCAACTCCAGAGGGAGTGAGGACCAAGGTGTAACTAGAGGGAAGGAGCATCCCGGTGACGCCAATGGGGTGGAGGGCTGAGGCGCAACCGGAGGCCCAGAAGTCCACGGCGAAACAAGAGTGACAATAGACCAAGTTGGAGCCGAAGGGATAAGGGTGCCTGATGGAGGCTTAGTGATAACTGACCATGGCGGAGCTGAGGGAAAGCAGAGCCAAGGTGTAGCCGACGGGCTGACAGGCCGAGGTGGAGTCAAGGACCTGGAGTCCTGTGGTGAAGCCAGGGGATCCGTCTCGCAGAGCTTAGCTGGTGGAGAGGAGATCCGAGGCAGAGCTGACAAGCTTGAGGGAGACGGCAGCGAGGTGAGTCTTCAGTTTTGGACTTAACCAGCAGGGAGGATGGGGGTAAAGGGGTAGGCATGTGATTAGAAGGGACTGGATCAACTAGAAGATTACTTGGAGTACTTTCAGGGGAAGGAATAAGGGTGAGAGCTGGTTCCGTCCATAAGTCGATGAGCAGGCTGATTCCACAGCACAGACTCTGGGCTGGACCTGGTGATGGGCTCCAGCCTCGGGACATAAGGGGCATCAGGTTCTAGCTCCGGGACAAACATTTTGGCTGGCTCTGGTTCCATGTTAGGCAGCACTTGCTCGTGGTCTGTGGTGGGCATTGGCTCAGCCACTATTCATGACAGGCTTGGGCGTCTGACAAACTCAGGTAAACTCGGAAGATCTCTCTAACTGTAAAGGACACTCCGGGCTGGGATGATGGCTCCTAGTTGGAGCGGGCAGAGAGTTGACTCCTGATAATGGAATATGTGCCAGGGAGTTGGAGTTAATGGTGACATTGTTCTTGACGACTCCCACAAAGAGGAAGGATCCACATAACCACAATGTGTAATCAACAAATTCCACGAAAGGCTGGGGATCCAGCAACAGCATCTGGCCTAGGATGTCGTCCATCCCGTTACAGAAAAGCTCATTCAAGGTCTCATCACCCCAGTGCGACTCGTTGTACAGCTGTAGGTAGCCCTCCACATATTTCTCCAGCTCTGGCCGTTTTGAAGGAAGCAGTCCTCTTTATTAGTTTGCATCAGTTCTTCTGTCACATATATGGTGGTATTGAATAAACGCATGATGCAGAATATCTCACGATAACTTATTTTAATAAACTAGGAGAATATACACAGGAGAATACGCAGAGAATACTATAACTTTAACACAAACTAAGATGAGAACCGACAAAGTACTGAACTGAACAGGGAGTATAAATACATAGGGAAAACATAGACAGTTGAATGTAATCAGTTACTAACTAGATAACAATCTGAACTGAAGCACAAGAAACAAACATATAGGAACGAAAAGACATCTAAACATAACATAATCATGACACACTGTGTTTGTGATTAAGTTTCATATTCAATTTTAGGACTGACTGATACACAAAGGCATGCTTCAGCCTATTAAATCATGGGATTCCAATTTGACGGTAACAATATTCAATATGCAGGACATTATTATGATCAGTAATAATATTGTTTGCCAGCCATGATTGTAAATTATGATTCTAAGTTGATTCATAAAGCATCTCAAGGGGCTGGCTAACAAACTTCTGATAAAAAATAACTTTGACTTTAAGGTGGTAGATAAACATTTGTTACATGTTGTAGTACAGTATTGCAAAACTCATAATGTGATCTTTCCAAGATAACAAATGAATGCAACTGGGAAAATACAATCTCTTGTATTTTTACCACACCATTCAACAACTTTGTCCACACCGTGTTGATGCTCAGATCTCAGTTGCCCAAGGTACTTGAACAATATTAAAACTAAAAAGCTAAAAGTAACAAGCATAGCAGATCCCACACAGCCATGTGCCATTATTGGTTACAATGGCAGAATACAGACTTTTGTTTACCTTTACTATCTTATAAGAGATCTGTCTGATATTAATAACAGAAAAGGCATTCCAGTTGAACAATTCTAGATATTTAAGATTTACTGAAGGCTTTTTTCTGCCACACATCTAATAAACGAATCTTTGTAAAGGACTGATGATCATACCTTCTTGCATAAAGTTAGGTAGAAGTTTGGCTTCATATCCGAGTGCGAGGGGAGATTTCCTTGTAATCTATTTCAGCCCCTTGGTCATGTCATGAATAGATGATAGGGGAAGGGGCTTAGAGTGTTTGTGAATGGCCAGATGGCACCCTACAAATCCCACCTTACATCATAAAATAAGTCTGTTAATGTAATCTCCCACAGTAGTATTAATACACAAGTCTTATCTACATCCCAGCAGGCCCAACAGAGCACTAGGGAAGACAGTAGCACACATTCTGCATTGCTGTCTGGGAAAACAAAGTACTGTGATTTAAGCGAATGGGCTGTTGTGCCAAGTGGCACCATTCTGCACTGTGCACCTATAGTACATGGGCAATGCTGGTGATGTACTTATTGTGTGCTTGAAATTGTCAATAAGGAAAATCCATAGAGGACTACATGTACATGGTGTCACATGGATAAAGGGTTGTGAAAAAAATCTAGAAATCTGTGTTTTTTATCACTGCTCATACATACTTCTGCAGTCTAAAACATCAAACATCAGAGTTTAACATCTGCATACTGGTGAGACTGGGATATTTTTAAGGGGGAAATAAATAAATAAATAAAAAATAAATGCAGCTTAATTGTTTAAAGTGCTGTTTAATGGCGTTTGAAGTGCCGTTTAATTGTTTAATGCCGCGTCGACACGACATCCTCATTAAACCCATCTCCGGCGTGACGACTCCGATCTTTCAAATAATCTTACGAATATCTTTCGATCTAATATGACTTCTGACATGTAATGTTGCCAGAATCTTAATCATACACTATTTGTTCATGGCCAGAGGAGAACTGGCACCCCGACTGAGCCTGGTTTCTCCCAAGGTTTTTTTCTCCATTCTGGCCCTGATGGACTTTTGGTTCCTTGCCACCGTCGGTTTTGGCTTGCTTTAGGCTTGCTCAGTTGGGGACACTAAATATTCAACTACATTACTGATCTGCCTGCATTGACACTATATGATAATTGAAATGAGCTGGATGACATCACCGTTTTCTCAAGAACAGCTGTACAGCCGAATCAAATTCTGTTTCATTATTTTCCTGTTAATACTGTGAAGCTGCTTTGAAACAATCTGCATTGTAAAAAGCGCTATATAAATAACGGTGACTTGACTAAAGTGTATAAACATCATAAATGGGTATGTGGCAGTGTATATTTTCCATGTATTATTCACTGCTTAAATGTTGCTTTAATGTAAACCAATATCCTTGAAAATCTTGGCTCCTGTAGCTGCTTTCTCTGGAGTGGGCTCTGGAACTGCTTTCTCTGGAGTGGGCTCTGAAGATGCTTTCTATGGAATGAATTAGAGAACTTCACTTACAGGAGCGGGCTCTGGAGCTGCTTTCTCTGGAACATGTTCTGAAGCGGTTTTCTCTGGAATGAACTCGAGAACTTAACTCACAGGAACGGACTCTGGAATTTCATTCACTGAAATGGACTCAGGGATTATCCTTTCAGGAACATAATCTGAGAATTAATTTTCAGAAACAGACTTGGAAATTCTCAGGAACAAACTCGGGAAAATCACTCCTTGTAATAGACTCTAGGATAATACTTTCAGGAACAGACTTCGAAATTGAATTCTCTGGAACAGACTAAGGAAAATCACTCCTTGGAACATATTCAGGGTTTATACTTTCAGGAATGGACTCGGAGCAGTCACTCACTGGAACAGACTCTGGACTGGATTCATAAACAGGACTGAAATTGAGAAATGACATAAGGGGTAACGATGAAGGAGGAGTTCTGAATTCGATGGTGATTACGAGCTTGTTGTATTCAAGTGCTTTGTTGTCGGAATGAACAGGAATCATGGAGGACACCAGGTTTATTCTTGTCTATGTATTGGGAAAATTTTATTAAAACCAAAATTATATAAACAACTATATAAACATTACGATGCTATCCAGTCCGCTTTCTGACGGTTCTGTAATTTCAAATGCAGGCTATTTTACAATACGCTTCAAATGATTACTCTTATATGTAAATATACGTTACATTAATCACAATGACAAGACGATCTAGCTGTTTTGGGGGAAAACTAAAAAATCATACCTGTCACAACAGTAGTTCTCCCCGCCACCATGTTTAAAGTTTATTGCATGCCCATCACAGGAATTTGAGTATCAAAATTATTTCCAAACTTCCCAGTGGTAAACACAACATCAGAGGGCATTCATGTGCAATTATTACCTAGGAAACTCAAATTTACAAAAGGCAGCAGTAGACCAGATGATTAGTGTGTTTGGTGTACAGGTTTTTGTAGAGAGGTGCTGATGAGGTTAATTGATGGCAGGTATGGGTGATGGTGGAGTGTGCAACAACTGCAATCATTTTAAAAAGCAGTTTTTGTGAACATTCTACTTGTCAAAAGATATGTATAACTCCTAAATATACAACTGAATATGCCGTTACTAGAGAAATATACAGTATGAAACAATCGAAAATCAGAACTGTATATAGCAACTTGATTTGTGAAGTGTAGCACAATGAATCCAATGTCATTTTTTCAGTGAGGGTCAGCCATGTTTCTATATAAGTGGTGTGACTTAATTTATTAAATGAACAGTAAAAACATGCCATATCGCTGATTGTTTCATGTGGACATACGCCAGTTGCCATCTTTTGAAGTTTAGAAATGATGAGACAGTCATATAAAATTTTCCTAAAATGTTTGACTTAATGGTAAGCAATTTATTATTGTGAGTGACAAGCCTGCTGTTTTTTATTGCAGTGTAATACTCAAGTACACTCGATTCCGCTCTTGATTTGAACAAATCCCAGAGGCGGCCAGATAATAGTTTGAATTAGCTTCTTTGACCTCAGGGATTAATCCCAGAATAACAGAGAACACAACAATAGGTCAAATGCATGTGAAATGTGAAGATAAACTAATGCCATAAAACAGATCTTTTTGGATAAAATTGGGGATTAAATATGCATGGAGATCTATACATGTCTAAGCATGTGAGCACACATTGTTAAAGAGGAAAACAGTATTTGTCACATTTTAACAGACATTTTGCTCTAAAAACTGCTCTAGAAAAGTAAACTGGGTCTATTACACTGAGTGACTGCATTAAAAAGCTATTGTAAGAGATTAGATCCATTTCTGGCACAGTACGTTAACTCACTCTCGTTTCGTTGTCCATCACGTTTATGGGTCAGTGCTGTCTAACAGCTTCTCTTCTTTTACAGAAGGGGCTGGCCATGTTTTACTGGCAGGAAATTCATCACCGTGACCTATCAACACAGCACGTATTGTTTATGACGCATGTACTCGTCGTCTGTTCTCTCATATAATTCTCAGTTATTACATGTTTTCTACAGTCTTATCTCAGAGAAGTCATTCTGCAAGGACCATACGGAGTACATATTCTATTATATAATAATTGAAGCATTAAATGATATATTACTATGCAAGACATTTGCATTCAAAGTGTATAGCAAAATCTCTTACAAGGGCCGTCATCACCAAATATTCATTAGCAACATGGCCTCCAAATGATCTTCAGTGGCCTGCTAATTTAATATGTTCAGATGTTTGAGCCTGTTTTTTTATTAAAAATACATAATTTATAAACTTTCATTATTATTTCTTAGGGAAAAAAGTAAAAAACATTTTCCCCAACAAATCCATGTGGTCCACCAACATGCAGAAAAAAAACACATTATTGTCAGGGTTATTTGGTTATGTTTAGTCTTAGTTTTCATCATATGAATGCCGTCTGGCATTCTGGACCCACACCGTCATCGAGGGAGGTCGTCGATGCGGCTCGGTCGCGGTCGCCAGAGCCATGGTTGTCACTCCCTAGCCGCAGCCCTTCGGCTATCCGGTAGGCTCTCACTCCATTATCGTTGCCTCCGGCCGTCGCTCTGGTCAGGACTGTTACCACCATGGCTCCTGCCTCCGTCAATGCCACCATGGAGCACAGTTCTGGCTGTGGCCTGGGCACCGTATATATATATACAGTGGTGGTCAGAATTATTGGCACCCCTGGTAAATATAATCAAATATGGCTGTAAAAAAATTAATCTGCATTGTTTATCCTTTTGATCTTTTATTTAAAAAATTCACAAAAATCTAACCTTTCATTGAAGTAAAAGAATTGAAAGTGGGGGGTAAATCACATTATGAAATAAATGCTTTTCTTCAAAACACATTGGCTACAATTATTGGCACCCTTTTATTAAATACTTTCTGCAACCTCCTTTTGCCAAGATAACAGCTCTGAGTCTTTTTCTAAAATACCTGATGATTTTGGGGAACACCTGACAAGAGATCAGAGACCATTCCTCCATACAGAATCTCTCCAGATCCTTCAGATTCCCAGATCCATGTTGGTGCTTCTTCTTTTCAGTTTACCCCACTCATTTTCTATAGGGTTCAGGTCAGGGAACTGGGATGGTCATGGCAGAAGCTTCATTTTGTGTTGATTTTGATGTTTGTTGATTGTTGTCTTGATGGAAGATCCAACCACGGCCCATTATAAGATTTCTAGCAGAGGCCTTCAGGTTTAGATTTTTTATCTGTTGGTATTTGCTAGAATCCGTGATATCATGTATCTGAAACAAGATGTCCAGGACCTCCAGCAAAAAAATAGGCCCACAACATTAAAGATCCAGTGGTATTTTTAACCATGGGCATGGGGTACTTTTATCCCTGTTTGCACCAAACCCATCTGGTGGATTTGCTGCCAAAAAGCTCTTTTTATAGTTTTATCTGACCATAGAACCAGGTCCCTTTTGAATTTCCAGTCGTGTCTGACAACTGAATAGGCTGGAGTTTGTTTCTGGATGAGCAAGAAGGATTTTTCTTGAATCCCTCCCAAACGACATGTGGTGATGTAGGGGTTGTTTGATTTTGTAATTTTTTTTTTTAGGCTTTCTGACCCCAAAACTCAACTAATCTCTACGATCCATCTGTGATCCTTGGAGAGTCTTTGGCCACTCAAACTCTCCTCCTCGCCTTGCATTAAGACAATATAGACACACGTCCTCTTCCAGGCAGATTCGTAACATCTTTAGTTGATTGGAACTTCTTAATTATTGCCCTGATGGTGGAAATGGGAATTTTCAATGCTTTAGCTATTTTCCTACAGCCACTTTCTATTTTGTGAAGCTCAACAATCTTTTCAAAGATTATCAGAACTATATTCTTTGGCTTTACTCATTGTGATGAATGATTAAGGGAATTTGGCCTTTGTGTTTCCTCATATTTATACTCCTGTGAAACAAGACGTCATAGCTAGACAATTTCATGTTCCTAGTCACCCTGGTGTGCTAAAAAATGTAAATAATAATGGGAATATACTTCAGAGATATTTTACTTATAAAAAATTCTAGAGGTGCCAGTAATTGTGCCAACATGTTTTGGAGAAAAGCATTTATTTCATAATGTGATTTACCCCCCCACTTTCAATTATTTTACTTCAATGAAAGGTTAGATTTTTGTGATTTTTTTTTAATAAATTATTTTTCACAGCCATATTTGATCATATTTACCAGGGGTGCCAATAATTCTGACCATATATACTGTATATATAATAAAAGCTTTTTGTAAATGACTATTAAAATACAGGTGCTGGTCATATAATTAGAATATCATCAAAAAGTTGATTTATTTCACTAATTCCATTCAAAAAGTGAAACTTGTATATTATATTCATTCATTACACACAGACTGATACATTTCAAATGTTTATTTCTTTTAATTTTGATGATTATAACTGACAACTAAGGAAAATCCCAAATTCAGTATCTCAGAAAATTAGAATATTTTGAAAAGGTTCAATATTGAAGACACCTGGTGCCACACTCTAATCAGCTAATTAACTCAAAACACCTGCAAAGGCCTTTAAATGGTCTCTCAGTCTAGTTCTGTAGGCTACACAATCATGGGAAAGACTGCTGACTTGACAGTTGTCCAAAAGACGACCATTGACCCCTTGCACAAGGAGGGCAAGACACAAAAGGTCATTGCAAAAGAGGCTGGCTGTTCACAGAGCTCTGTGTCCAAGCACATTAATAGAGAGGAGAAGGGAAGGAAAAGATGTGGTAGAAAAAAGTGTACAAGCAATAGGGATAACCGCACCCTGGAGAGGATTGTGAAACAAAACGAGTGAATAGACTCGAAAATTATGTTGGCATTAGTGGAATTGCATTGGCATGGTTTAAATCATACTTATCTGACCGTTATCAGTTTGTAGCAGTAAATGTTCAGTATGGAGTACCGCAGGGCTCAGTGCTAGGACTGTTGCTTTTCACCCTGTACATGCTACCACTGGGAGATATCATTAGGAAGCATGGCGTTAGTTTTCATTGTTATGCTGACGATACTCAGCTCTATATTTCTTCACGCCCTGACGAAACTTACCAATTCACAAGATTAACAGAATGCATAGCTGATATAAAAAATTGGTTGACTAGTAATTTCCTGCAACTTAATTTTTAATCATTGGACAAAAAAACTCTACAAGTAGTAACCTAGAATACTGTCTAACACTTGATGGCTGCTCTGTCAAGTCCTCGTCATCAGTTAGGAACCTGGGTGTGCTCTTTGATACCAATCTCTCATTTGAAAGCCACATTTCTAGCGTTTGTAAAAATGCATTCTACCATCTTAAAAATATATCTAAATTATGGCACATGCTTTCAATGCAAAATGCTGAACAGTTAGTTCATGCGTTCATGACCTCAAGGCTAGATTATTGTAATGCTCTACTGGGTGGTTGCCCTGCTCGCTTAATAAACAAACTGCAGCTGGTCCAAAACGCAGCAGCTCAAGTTCTTACTAGAACCAGGAAGTATGACCATATTAGCCCGGTTCTGTCAACACTGCATTGGCTCCCTATTAAACATCGCATACATTTTAAAATCTTGCTAATTACTTACAAAGCACTAAATGGTTTAGCTCCCCAGTACTTGAGCGAGCTCTTAACGCATTATACTCCATCACGTCTATTACGGTCTCAAAACTCTGGCCAGTTGATAATACCTAGAATATCAAAATCAACTGCAGGCGGTCAATCCTTTTCCTATTTAGCTCCTAAACTCCTAAACTCTGGAACAGTCTTTCTACCATTGTTCGGGAAGCAGACACACTCTGTCAGTTTAAATCTAGACTAAAAACACATCTCTTTACTATGGCATACACATAAAACGTTTTTAATTTATATTATTCAAATCAGTTAAATGATTGTTAGGCTGCATTAACTAGGTCAGCCGGAACCGGGGACACTTCCCATAACACCTGATGTACTCGTTACATCATAAGAAGAATGGCATCTACGCTAATGTTTATCCCGAGGTTTACTGCAGTCGGCCGGATCCGGGCCGTATCTGGACCAGATGGTGGACCTGCGCCTGGACATGACCAACGCATCCCTGAAATATCTGCAGAGAGCGTGTCAATTAAACTCCCCCCTGTAAATGCCGCATTGACACGACATCCTCATTAAACCCGTCTCCAGCATGACGACTCCAATCTTTCAAATAATCCTACGGATATCTGTTGATCTAATATGACTTCGGATCTGTAATGTTGCCAGAATCATAATCATACACTATTTGTTCGTCGGCCAGAGGAGAACTGGCACCCCGACTGAGCCTGGTTTCTCCCAAGGTTTTTTTCTCCATTCTGGCCCTGAAGGAGTTTTGGTTCCTTGCCACCGTCGCCTTTGTCTTTTAACTTGCTCAGTTGGGGACACTTAAATTTCAACTATATTACTGATCTGCCCGCATTGACACTATATGATAATTGAAATGAGCTAGATGACATCACCGTTTTCTCCAGAGCGGCTGTACAGCCGAATCAAATTCTGTTCATTATTTTCCTGTTAACACTGTGAAGCTGCTTTTAAACAATTGGCATTGTAAAAAGCGCTATATAAATAAAGGTGACTTGACTTGTAAGGAAATACATTTTTTGATTATATAAGTTATTTAATATTACATTTTAATTGATTACACACACAACATTACAAAATGATTTTCTAAGTACTTGGTGTAACGGTGGGTGTAGAGAAGTGCAAAATGAAAGAATAGGAACAAAAACACTCTTTAATATTTAAAAACAGAAAACTCAGGAGATCGTTGGAGAACTAACAAACACACAACCATGGATAACATAGATGATAATGGACACATGAACTAGGGAAACTCAGGGCTTATATGCACAGAAAACGTAATCAAAAGAGAAAAAAAAGAGCTGCGTGGAATTAGGAACTATGGAAACAGGAACAGAGCAGAGTGAAAACAAAACTAAATCAGGACATACAAGCTACACTAGGCACATGTATTAAAGTCCCCATGAAATCAAAATTGAAGATTTTCTGTCCAATCAAATGCTCTCAGGATTCTAAAGTGTCCCGCCCCCTATATTATAAATAGATGCTGAAGCTACGGCTAAAATCGGTCACTTGTTCACACATTTACTATTTTCTACATGGTGAATGTCACATAGTGCAATATATAGGGGATAGAGAACGATTCAGACATTGAGAATATGCTTTCCATTAGGGTAAACAAAGTCTGGTTTCACCATAGTACTACGTAACCCGCCGCTGCACGCACACAGTCCAGAGACACGATAGCACAGAGCGGATCATATGCGCGACTCTGTGCAGACCACAAAGCGTATCGGATCCATTTGAATTATCCACAGAATGTTATATTTTAAAGCGATATGGAGGAGATTAGGAGGAACCTGCGGCTTTACCGAGCTCAGCGGCTCTGGCCTGGTTGTGATATAAACTAAACACTATTGGCTATTTTAAAAAAGGAGAGGAGCTGTTCGATTTGTCCTGCCCTGTCTTCCTGTTTCAGTGGAAATTATGTCAACACATTGAATAATGCTGCGCGTTTCACGGCACTTGAGTGGGCCTTTAAACTTGATTTTCCTTTTTCTTTAACATAGACACTCTTATTGACCCTTTTATCAAAAGCTCCCTGGGAATCAAACCTGTGATTTTGGTGTTGCTAGCACCATGCTCTAACCCAATATTTATGAATATAATTATTTTTGGCATTTAGAGCAAGTCATTTAGAAACTAGTCCACAGTCTAAAGGACTTTTACATGGTCTCTTAAAAATAAAGACATTATTCATTTAAATGTAGATATTGGTTAGGGTATAAAAAATTGCCAAATACCAGTGGCAAGTCTTTTCTGCATCTTAGACTATATTTCCACTGAGCTCAACGAATATAGTCTAGCCACAATACACTAATCCAACCAGAAAGGCAAAGCAAATCCTAGTGTGAGTCTCCGTTTTCGAGATATGTGTGTGGTACGAGAGTGTGCTTTGGGCGTTGACCAGCTATGACCACATCCCACATAAGGAAAAAGAGGCCTTGTGCCAGTGAAGCCAGTGAATGAGCACTGGTCAGAAGGCTGTTTCCCCTAATGGAAGGCACAGAGAGCCCTGGTGTCTGGTTGCTGTTGAGAAAGAGTGAATGGAAGGGGGAAAGAAAGGAGAGGGAACAGCACCACAGAGCCTCCTTGGCAGTCTCAACTCGACAACCATGTACCAGGCTGTACAATAGCTTCCTCTGTTCAAGAAGAGAGAGTGCTAAGGGATGGGCTCGTTGTATGAATGTGAGTGTGTGTTCATGTGTAAGAGCTTGTGTTGCACTGCACACATATTTGTTTAAGCATGCGCACTGACACCCAAACACAATATGCACAAACACACCCTTTAGCGGCTCTCAAAGGAGCCTCGTAAAACCCTTCAGCTAGCCCGAAACTAATGTATATTCTGTCAAAATCCTTGGCATACTATACCTATGCATATTTTTCATACACCAATCTGAGTTCCCACCTAGCTGTCCTGGCAACAGCAGCACAGTAGTTTCTGTCACTCCATTGAAAGTCCATTCCACCAAAACAAAGAGATTCTTTTACAAAGAGATTGCAAAAGAAATCCATATTTAATCTGAGACATGATCGGTCAAGCATGTTCAGCCTCCATCGACCATATTTTATGAGCGTTGATTAATGATTTTACATGAGTAAAAAAATCTAAATTACATCTGTTCATTATATAAAGCGACCATGTCTCTTCAGAGGACTGGATTAAACTACTTTTCATATGGATTCGTTTTAAGATGTCTTCATGATCAAAGTTTTGGTGGAATGGATTTCAAATGAAGAGACAGAAATCTCTCAGGTTTCATTCAAAACACCTTCAGTTGTGTTTTAAAAGTTAACAAAAGTCTAATGGTTTGGAAAGAAATGAAGGTGAGTTGATGAGAAATTTGTGTCCTTGTTACATATGTTACATGTATTTACCATAGTAATTATGTAATAATAGTAAATTATGAATAATTACATGCAACTAACCCTCAACCAAACCTTAATCCTACCCTAACCCTATAAGTACATGTAGTTACTTAATATTACTCAGTACTCAAATATATAATTACACTGTAACAATGACACCTTAAAATAAAGTGTAACCAGAATTTTCATTTTTGGGTGAACTATCCCTTTAAAGGTACAATCTTGATTTTTGATTTTGCATTGAAGGAAAGTTCAGTTAGAATGCTACAGTGCGCCAAACTTGGGACACTTAAACCAGGTGACATTTATTTTTAAAGAAACCTTTGAAGCAGCACTTAAACAAACATAAATAAAATACATTGACACAAAAGGTATTTGTTCACTTTCTGGTTGTCAAAAGTTAGTGGAACAAGCGCATAGTTGGTGTGATGAATTATACTAGTAAATTTTTCTAGTTCTGAGAAAAGGTCTAGCATTATTTGTTTGCAGATTCCACTTGGTTTGAAATCTTAACCTCTACTGTAAATTCACCATATCATATTTACTCATTAAAAAAGCACTCTAATTCAGTACACTAGACATAACACAACAATGCTTAAACTACAACAAAATGATAGACCTCCTCGAACCCAGATTTTGCTCTCATCTGACCTGCCTGTTTGAGTAGAATCAGTCGTTTGATGTAGCCTTTGGTTATGCTAATCACAAATTGCCTCTGCCTCCTTTTCTACTATGGTGGAAATGAGCCCTTTATTGTGTGTTCACTTACAAGCAATTCTCCTCCATCCTATTGAAGTTCACCTTTGAAGTCTTGCAATTGATGAAGAAATAAACCGGAGCAGAATCGTCTTCTACTCATCATCTGCATTTGTTCTCTTAAAGAACAGCTAACCAAAAATGTGATTTGTTTAGTATTTAGGGACAGTGTATATTGATAATTCAGTCTTGTTATACAAGGCTTTAAACAGCTGTAACAAATCAATAGGTTTTAAGCAAGACCATTTAGGTCTGGTTTCACAGACAGGGTTTAGATTAACCCAGGATTAGGGTTTAAGGGATAGTTCACACAAAAATGAAAATTACCCGATGATTTACTCACCCTCAAGCCATCCTAGGTGTATATGACATTCTTCTTTCAGATGAATACAATCGGAATTATATTAAAAAATGTCCTGGCTAATCCAAGCTTTATAATGGCAGTGAATGGCAGACCAAAAAAGTGCATCCATCCATTATAAACGTACTCCACACAGCTCTGGGGGGTTAATAAAGGCCTTCTGAAGTGAATCGATGGGTTTCTGTAAGAAAAATATCCATATTTAAAACTTTATAAAGTAAAATATCTAGCTTCCGCCAAACTGCCTTCCGTATTCAATTTACGCAGAAAGTGTAACGCCCTCTCACAGTTCAAACGCTTACGCTATGTCCGACATCATACGTCGCATCAGTTACGCTTTTTCCGTAAGTTGAATATGGACGCCGGAAGCTAGATATTTTACTGTATAATGTGTTAAATATGTATATTTTTCTTACACAAACCCATCGATTCACTTCAGAAGGCCTTTATTAACCCCCGGAGCCGTGTGGATTACTTTTATAATAGATTGATGCACTTTTTTGGGCTTCAAATTTTGGGCTGCCATTCACTGTCATTATAAAGCTTGGATTATTCATCTGAAAGAAGAATGTCATATACACCTAGGATGGCTTGAGGGTGAGTAAATCATTGGGTAATTTTCATTTTTTGGGTGAATTATCCCTTTAGTTTAATTAGGACATTTAAGTACTTTTTATAAACGTGCCTTAAATGCATCTTGAGACAAAACAATGGCACTGACATATTTTAAGATATGTCAGCGCAAGTTGCTTTCAGTTAAAACAGCTCAAACTTGCATTTTAGTTTTGGACTAGGTTTAAGCCTTGTCTGTGAAACCGGAGGATAGAGTGTATATATATATATATATATACTGTACATCTGGTCATGCTGTACGTTCAAGCTTACCTTAGCATCCACAAGGGGGTAGTGTATCATCCCATGGCTCTCAATCTAAAAGAAAAAGAAAAAAAAGTTATAAACCTTTTTACTTAGGCATTTTATGCTGGTGTCCAATGACAACCCATTATCCTTGGGACAGTCAGGTAGAGTGCCATATTCAGTGCAATACTTTATAATGATATCACCATCAAGTACCATTTGCTTATCATAAACTATATGCCAGCAGAACTTGGTAAAGTTGACAAAATATGTGGTCTGCAACACTGCTCTGCTTATCAGAAGTCTGGATTACTACAGTATATTAAACAGATTACTAAATTACACATGAACATCATTGTCTTTTACACCCAGTGTATTTTAAATCTTAAATCAACATTATGCAGATAGTTGCTATTGAATATAGAAGACATGTTAATGATTATCAGTTCCACAGATTTCAGGTGGTCTTCAGTTCGAGGGACTTCTGACCAAAGCAGCAAAGCTGCTTATGATGACACAGACAGTTCAAAATCCTCACTAGGCTTGATATAAGCTGTTCTCACCAGACTTTAGACTCACAGGACAAGGAAGATGAATTTGTGCTTATTTGTGTTTTGCAGAAGTGTAGATGACATTTAAAAAAGACTGTAGCACCTTGGTACAGTGATTCTTTTCAAGGTGTTGATTAAAGTGGTGTGGGCTTGGATTAGATTAGGCTTGGTTTAGATGGGATAAGATGGTTGGGAGAAACACATGAATCATCATAGCAAGTGAAAAGTGAAAAGTCTAGAAAAAAACTTAAAAAAAATATATATATATATATAATAATTAGATTAAAATAAATGAGTAAAGCAATAAATAAAATTAAAAAAATAATGGACCCACTTTATATTAGGTGGCCTTAACTACTATGTACTAACATTTAAATTAATCATTTGATACAATGCACTTATTGTGTACATACATGTTTTTACATTGTACTTACATTTTAAAAAGTACCTGCATGTAATTACATCTGTAATTAATTTCTGTAGTCACATTTATAATTACACTGTTGACACTTCCCTTACACCTAACCCTACCCTTAAACTTACCCATACCACCACACCTGTCTCTAACTTTACCCGTATCCCACCTCAATATCAGCAAAAGTGTTTTGCAATACAATATGAACACAATTTTTGTTAAGACCACCTAATATAAAGTAGGACCAAAATAAAAAATGTGATTAAATTTTTTTTTATTAATCTATTAAATAAATTAAATAAGATTAGATTAAAATTAATAAAATAAAAAATGATTAATATAAAGAAATAAAAATTTGATTAAAATAAAATACATAAGAAATAAATAAAAGAAATAAATAATACATATAACAATTTTGTGTATATAAATTGAGTGTTTATAAAAGACAGATGCCTTATAAATTTTAGGATGGGGGTCCCTCACACAGGGATGATCATATTTGGGGCATCTAAAACATTGAAAACCCCATCTCTAGAATAATTGATTGGTCTATTAAAATTCTGATTGGTCAGTTAAATTCAGTAGTCAGATATCTCTGAACAATAACTGTAAATTATAAAACAGTTTCATGCATAGTTCTGTCCCTGATCTCTCTCTCTCTCTATCTCCATGGTCATATAAATATATTAATAACTTCAATAGTCATATTCATATTTATTTATTTATTTAGTAGGCTAAATAGCCATGTAATAAGCAGATAATTTACTGTCTGGGTTTATTTTGTGGTAATGGCTTTAAATTATCTCTTATAATTTGGAGATTAATTGGTGAGTCTGTTTTTGAACCACAGTATTGATTTACTGATTGTTTAAAATTTTTAAAGTTGTCATGATGTAATCATAATGATGGCCATTTTAACAATCTTAATGTCTAGGGCTAGATTTTTTATTTGACCCTAGAGCCAAACATGACATGAATTATGACAACAATTAATGAATCATGACATTAAAAAGCATACCACAATACCACAAAATACAAGAGTTCTGCCACTTTAGAGTTGAATAGCCAGTCTAGCCACAATTAAAACGCCCACACAGTATTTGAAATACAGTAATATGTAACAATATAATTTCAGAACTACAACCACCAGAAACTGCAGCACTAATGGCAGATTTTTAAATCTCTTATGACAAACATCACTGCCTACACTTCAAAGCAAATAGATGCCCGCCACCCAGCAATTTTTGCCTCTCATTTGCATAAAGTCTGATCTTTTTGACATGCTCACCTTTTGCTCCACTGTCAGTCCCACAATTCACTGTGCAAGCATGCATTGGCAATGCCAGTTCAGCTCCAATCACTCCGCACCGATGGAGCTGTGGGGGTACCTGTGGGGGGACTGGGAAACATGGCTATAGTACACTCATAAAAAGTTACTAATGAACAATACTGAACAATGACAATGACAATAAAATGACAAGATTCGTCTGAGCAAATCAGTGCATGGCATAAAGCCATGTTTTACAAATAACGCAGCTCTCAGGTCTTACTGGATGCCTGTCTGCAATGATGTGGCAGGCTGGGACATGCCACACTACTACAATAACATGATACACAAGATCAATGACAGGCCTGTGTGGAAACATTGATTGTTTCCCTGTGCTGACCTCTGCTGACCCCTTCCTGAATCTCACAGCAGGGTGGAAGCAAGCCATTTACAGTTCAGTTGTACAGCTGTTATCTTGCTTTTTTTTTAATCTAGCATCAAATGGATTGCAATCTATCCCAGACTGGGATGTACATAATAGCACTGGCTTGACCAATAGTGTGAGTTTGGGCAGAACTACCTTTTTTTTCAACAAAGAGCAGATGGGGAGTGTGTTTGAAGCATAGATAGATAGATAGATAGCAGACAGACAGACATATAGACAGACAGACAGATAGATAGTAGATAGACAGACAGAAAGAGATATATAGATAGACAGACAGATAGATAGACAGATGTCTGCGGAGGTTCAGATGGCACACTCTGCTGAGCGCTCTGCCAACTAAACTGGAACCTAACTCTTCCATCATCATACGCACACAGCATAATGGATCAACAACCTCCTCACACTACTGGTCCACTGCCCTTGAAAACATTCACGCTTAACTCATTACACATCTCTTACACATGCTCATTGGGCATTCAACCTTGGTGTCAGCTGCCAAATCAGACCTAATTCAATAAAGAGCAACCTGGGCATTGTAATTAAGGAAAACTTATCCCTTCACCTAATCTATTCCTTTCTATAATGAAATACAGATATGAATATGATCTTTACTCTCAGTATCTCAGATCATCATATTGTGTGGGGAAGGGTGATAATTCATTTGTGGTGCAGGACTGTTCACTCCTTTAAGGAATGACCGGGGAATATCAGTCTGCCCTTCTCAAAGTGAATTATTGCATTTCACAGGCTGTTTCATTGAGCTGAAGAATATGAAGGACATCTGTTGGCTATATGCTGAATGTGGCTGCATCGAAAGATACAGTTTTTCAAAAGAGGAGGCGTTGTTGCTCATACATATGACTCATGCAACACTAAGCATGAATGATACCTCAAATCGTGCAGCTTGTTGAGGAAAGGTATGCTATAACTTAGGGACCTGAGGAATATATATAGGGACCAAAATTTTATAGAGACTTGGTTGAGCTTTTGACTTAAGCAATGACCAGAACACCAAAGTAACTGCATAGCAACACTCTGGCAACCATCCACAATATGCTAGCATCGTGGTGCCACGTTTATCACGAGCAAGCACTACTTGCTTCAAAATAGGTAAAAAAATAAAATAAAATCTGGTTACAATAAAACTTACATTTATTCAAGTTAAATTTCAATATTTGCTGCATCTAGATAATATGTTGCTAATGATATGATGGGAGAGTGAGAGATGGGAGGTTTTGTCTATTTATTACACAGAATCCTTAGTGTTAACAGTGTTGCCACAGAAACGCATAATTTCGAGTCTGATGACGTGAAGAATAGAATGTCTAGGTTGTTATCTAGACATGGCATGAACGCACCATTACTTTGTCTATTTTTGCTCCACCAACAAAAGTAGTTCCAAACAAATGGTGCATTCACGTCATATCAGAATTATTGTAACAAGATAACAAATTGGAGCTCTGAGCAAACTCAACACAAGTTGTAATTACGAGTTAGAGAAGTGAATGCTTTTTACAAGTCTAAATTCTCATAATTACGGCAATTTCAATGACATGAACGCAAAGAAGCAGGAACAGCCGTTGCATCTCCAAACAACAAGCTGTAGTGGTGCTCCTGATTTAAACAGTGGCTGTATCTGAAATCGCACAATTCCCTATTATATAGGCGAAAAACAGTGTGACAAAAGAAGTATGTCCAAATTCACAGTACTCAGATAAGAGTAGGCAAAAAGTACCCGAATGACCTACTACTTCCGGTGAGATCCTGAAGTGTGCATTCGATGGACACTCAACTATCCCACGAGGCCATAGGAGAGGATTTATGAATGGCAGTGAAGCAACTCAACTGACGCTTGTAGGTCACATGATAATGACAGCATTGCAGATGTAGTGCGTACAGATTACATTAATAATACACACATTCATACTATATAGAACATACTTTTTTAGTGGTTGCAAAGTAATTACTTCAAAGTAAGTACCTACTTAAGAGAGTATGCGATTTCAGATGCGGTCCGAGTTTTAGATCTTTTCTTCCGTATTGGGATGTACATCCAAGTTTAACAGACTAAATTGGAGATAAGTCCCGCATATGTCACCAGAGTCTGTCGCATTTAGCAGAAGGTCCAGTTATGACGTTTTGATTAAACATTAGGTCAAAAAACAAGAAAAAATAAACATACAAATATTTTTGTTACTACTGGTGTACCAATTTAACCTGCTGAAAAGAGCCACTGAAAAATCACTAGGGCACTTAGGGTGTCCACTTCTGCTAGTTTAATGACAGATAAAACGGTCGGCGCATCAGGCACATGGTCTAAAAGGTTGTACCTAGTCTCTTAATGAGTCATGGATGTGTTTTGGGCGTAACATGCAATAAACCAATCAGTGTCATCTCCCAATCCCTTTAAAAACCAGTTGCGCTTGCACCATGGCGGATTCGCTATTTACAGGGCTGATTTTGCAAGCGGAAAGACTAAACACTTCTCTAGAGAGGAATCCTGTTATTTTTAATATTTAAAAATGTTTGTGTGCTGCTGCGCGTCCCTGTGTGTGTAATAAGCACCTGCCTATAAGGGCATATTACTAACATGCCATTTAAATAACATAAAAATACTGCCCATAGTCTGCCTGGAACACACTAACACAAACAAGTGGAGTGATACAAACAGAGAAAGCTCCAAGTGCTGCTGGACTAAATATCAGTACTCAAATTTGATGACCAGAACTAAATTTTGCACAATATTATTTATTAACTTGAACAACAAAAGAGATGGATTAAAGGCTAGCTTCTACTTGTCAAGTCAACTTTATTTATATAGCGCTTTTTACAATGGCGATTGTTTCAAAGCAGCTTCACAGTGTTAACAGAAAAATAATGCAACAGAATTTGGTTCAGCTGTACAGCCAATCTGGAGAAAACGGTGATGTCATCAGCTCATTTCAATTATCATATAGTGTCAATGCGGGCAGATCAGTAATATAGTTAAACATTTAGTGTCCCCAACTGAGCAAGCCAAAAGACAAAGGCGACTTGCAACATATCGTGCAGCATATCATGCAGCTTGCCCTGTGATCTGACAGCAAGATATGACAAAAGTGCTGAGACGGAAGACAGAAGACACAGACACAAGGATATCAAGTAAGCCGATTAACAGCCAAGCTCAGAATAGGATCAGTGCGGCTGTCGCATGCACAGACAACACAGACACTCAGAGAGACACAATCTTGTCCATGAGCTCACATACACATCCTCACAGGCTCACACGCACATGCCGGCACCTGGAATCCTACCAAAATCTAATATTAGAAAGCAAGAGTCATTCCCTATGGTTCAGAGGTGGGAGGAGATGACATCATCTACTGTTATCAACCCAGATCGCTCCATGCATGAATATAAGAATAAGATGTTAGTAGCTGCAGTGTGGAGGGTCCTAGGTAAATCCAGGGCAGGATTACCGAAAGGGGCCCCTGTACTGAACACCATCTCCAAATGCCCTGAACTTCCTTTATTGTTCCATTTCATATTAATAATCAGAGGCACAACCTTCCAGAAACACAACAGCTCTACCTATGAAGGATCCTATCCTCCTGCACAGGGGTCCATTAACATCCACCCTACACCCTTAAACCAGTGCAATTACACACTGACTCACAATACATGAGTATATATTTGGCTTTTTTCCTCTCCTCTATCTTGCTTCCTAATCTGTCTAATAATCTGTCTGGCACTTTTATGGGTGGCTTTTGTTCCCCTCGTGTAATTTGCTTTGGATAAAGTGTCTGCTAAATGCATATATAAATGTAATGTTAACTATCTAAGGATGAAATCAATGCACAAAAGTTACATACTTGGTGTGGGGGAAGGCTTATGATGTCTGTGCCTCCAGGGTCCTTCGAGTAGGTAATTCTCAAATTGTTCTATACTCACTGGGTACTTTTATTGTTTAACTGCTCATTAATGCAAATATCTAATCAGCCAATCACATTGCAGCAACTCAATACAGTTAGGCATGTAGACATGGTCAAGACGATCTGCTGAAGTTAAAATTGAGCATTAGAATGGAGAAGAAAGGTGATTTAAGTGACTTTGAATGTGGCATGGTTGTTGGTCACCAGCTCTCAATCCAATAGAGCACTTTTGGGATGTGCTGGAACGGGAGATTCACATCATGGATGTGCAGCCAACAAATCTGCAGAAACTGCGTGATACTATCATGTCAATATGGACCAAAATCTCAGAGGAATGTTTCCAGCACCTTGTTGAATCTATGCTACGAAGAATTAAGGCAGTTCTGAAGGCAAAAGGAACCCTGTACTAGCAAGGGATACCTAATAAAGTTAGGTATCCTCACACGATGACGCTGTGAGAGCCGTGCAAGTGTGCCACCTAGTGGGCAGAGAACGATATGTCTACACGACACACAACCTGCAGAAAGAACCCTTACATGGCTGAAATAAATCATAGTTGTATATGCATTCAAATTTTAACTCAAAACGGCATTCTTTTTTATTATAAACTCCTGAGAAAAATGACACATAAGAAGAATCAAGGTGACTGTTTCAGCCCATGAAATGAGATGGGTGCTGTGTTCATTAATCCTAATTATTTCATCTGAACACTAATACAAGGGGACCACTTGCACCTCACCTTTATCTCAAAGCTATCGTGTTTCACAAGGACACTCATTACACTTAATCTCATTGGGCTGGAGAAGCAGCCACAGCTTTGCCTTTAGGGACAATTAACAGCATCCCTTGCCATTTGCTTTCAGTGGCACTTGCCGTATCCAACACAAGATGTCCCTTGACTATACGTTACTAAGCAAAGGCTGCTTTGGTTAAAAAAAGGTGGGGTAACAAAAGGCGAGCTGGTGTGCATGTGTGATGGGGGTGGAGGCAACAGAGATGGTGGGGGTGGTGGTGAGGGGGGTGGGGGATTTCTCCCCCCACCACGAATCCCCAATTGAATGCATCAACGGGTACAGCTGGTCATGTCTCTGTTTTAAAAAAGCAACTGGCCACCTGCAATTGTATAGGATTTGGAGACAAAGACTTTGGAACTTACCGTGGCTAGAATGTAAAGTTTGACTAACAATTGCTGAATGAAGGTTGGAAGGAGAGGGGGAACTAACAAAAAAAGTTCTCTGTTTTCTCACAACATTCATGTAAATACAATGAACTATGAATTTACTCTTTCAGTACCATAGTATATAATAAAATACAATGGTGTCAGTATTTATAGTCATACAAAGATTATTTGACAATATCAACACATAGTTTAAAAAGCAAACTTAAAATCTTTTAAAATAACAATTCTCATTAAAGTAAGGACATCTGGTTTAACCCATACTTTTAAACATGATAAAACATGATCACTTTGCATTGTGTTCCGTTATAAAAAGATGTATGTTTATTTTATTTTTTATTATTTTTTTATTACAGAATTCAGCAACTTTGGTATATAAAATACTAAATAATCCACATACACGTTGATTTCATATTTCACCTCACAGTTCGGCTTACCGCTCCATCCCTTGCATCACTCTCACATTTCCCAGCGTTCAGTACAAGCATGTGCTTTAACCTTGATAAGTTTTGTTTTGTTTTGTTTTATTTCTGTGTGTTATGAGACGTAGCCTACTCACTGATCCGGTTCGCACACAGTCAAGTTAAAAGAAGTTTAACCTTTTAAACGCCCCTCTAAAGAACACGTTCTGTGTGATAATTTTACATTAAAAAAAAAAGTGAAAAAAACTCTTTCTTTCTCACTTTTATAAAAAGAGCATAAATCATCAATATCAGAGTATCTTGAAATTAATGATTTAACAGGGTAGATGGTATGAAAAATTTTCAAATGTATTTATTTTTATAATTAATACAATATTTAAAGGGGATTACCCAAGATGTCTTCCAATTAATATTATCAATAATAGATTTCCAATTATCAAAAATTATTTTATTTTGTTTTTGAAAAATAGTACAAATATGTTTGTTATTGCATTTTTATCAATCAATTTAACGCTGTTTAATATGAATTTTGGGTTTGTCATTATTGTTGAGTTATATTGAATGACTTTTAACAAGCTGAACCAGAGTAGGAGAAATATCTTTAACAACGGAATTAAATTCCATAAAATGCACAACAACTGTGGGTTCGGATGAATTTGTTTGTAAGTTAAAAGAGTTCCACAATTATCAAACATATTCATAAGATGATTAATAGCCCTGTTAAACCAATTCCTTAAAATTAAGGATTTATTGGCAACCAATATATTGGCATTATTCCAAATGAAGGAAGTGTGAGGGGAGAAATTGTGTGAGTAGCAAATTTTCCAGGCTAAAATAACTTGCTGGTGGAATTTGGACAATTTAAGAGGGAGTTTAAAAAATATTAAAGTCAGAAATTCTAGACCACCTATTTGGTTAAAGAGACTATATGGGATGTGGTTCCAAAGGGAGACCCTTCCTCTCCATTCCTCGTATAGATTATTTTATGTGACGTAGATTGTGTGCGATACCTTTGGCTGCCAGTGGGCGGCAGGACAGCACGGTGAATTAGCGAGTCAAGCGGTTGACGCTTTATTTGTATGGGATGCGCTTCACTTTGTCATATCCACCGAGAACTCGTGCACCGCGCTGCTGGAAATGTTAATGAGGACATTTACCATTTTACATGAACCTCAGCATGACGTGGACTGTGTTTTACCAGTGGTCTGTCAGTTTTAAACACCAGTAAGGCGTTTTAGTTTCCCATTTGTCAGTAAAATGAATATGGAGAGATTTTAAACGGGATATCCATCGACTCGGGCTGTTTTATTACGTCTGCGCCTCTGGTAAGATAATAATTATTTAACAAATCTTGGAAAAGGCAAAGAGTCGACTTTAATTTGAACTTCTGTATCTGAGACTGGGATATTTAACTGGAGCTGGAGACGCGTTGCAGTTGCAGTTTCACTTCTTTAACAATTTGTTAACCAACTTTTGCTGCTATGTTTCAATTAGTGTATGTTTTTAAACACTCACTTCCTCATCATCCCTGGTGGTAACCGAGGTGTCTATCCAAGTATTAGCATTATCACAAACTTTATTATACCTAAGATAGATATGCTATTTGTCAGACTACATGATGTGCCACTGAATTGACAACATTTTGACGTGCATTAACATGTAGTATCTGAGAGATCGGCGTCAAGCTGCTGTCACATACCCGCAGTGGTACTGAACCTCCAACACTCCAGCTTCTGCCTGCACTTCAGTCTAAACTGCCATCCGGTCTAAACTAAGCAGCTCCACTCTTATCAAGGTTCAAGCACATGCTTGTACTGAACGCTGGGAAATGTATGTGAGAGTGATGCAAGGGATGTAAACCGAAATGTGAGGTGAAATATGAAATCAACGTGTATGTGGATTATTTAGTATTTTATATATCAAAGTTGCTGTTTTCTGAGGTGAATTCTGTATTTTTCTGGACGATTTCTGTCCCATTACACCCTACATTTCTCTGTAGAAAAAAATGTCATAATATGAATGATTAGTCTCAAACACATCCTCTCTCATTCATGTCTAGACCACAAGCATTCAGCCTCCTCAAACCTGACCCTGACATATAAGCCTGAAATAGACGCCTACTTAGACATGACATCAGCCAGTGTTTTAGCCAAACACACACACACACACACACACACACACACACATTCAGTACACTGCTGAGCCAAATGACCTGCGTTTATAAGTCTAGTGGGGAAATCTCTGGCAGCTGTGAAGGCGGGGATGCAGATGTTAAGAGTGTATGTGTGTGTATTAAAGGGCTAGTTCACCCAAAAATTAATATTCTGTCATTTACTCACCCTCATGTGGTTCCAAACCTGTAAGACTTTCAATCATCTTCGGAACACAAATGAAGATCTTTTTCTAAGAGATCTGAGAAAGACTCTATGAGATCCCTCCATTGACAGCTACGCAACTACCACTTTGATGCTTAAAAAACTTCTTAAAGAGATCGTAAAACTAATTCATAAGAATCGAGCGGTTTAGTCCAAATTTTCTCTAGAGACTTGATATATACAGATTGAATTTAGGCTTTTAGTCACATTTAAAAATTGATCAGCGAACATAAACAGAAGCTCAACCGAACAAACCTCTTGCTGAAGCTCAAACGTGTTGCGTAACACGAGAATGAACCTCATTGGTTCTCACATGTCAAGCGAACAGCTTGAGAATAAGTGTGTGTAAAATCTACCTTTAGGACAGCACACCTGCATATTGAAGTCAGGTTAGGTTGCTTGTATAGTTAAGGACTAGAAAACCATCAATGGCACTTTTTAAGCTTTTGAAGGAAGCACACCTTTTATAGGATCTTGCCAGTTTGGACATCTAGCTGAAGTGCTGGAGTATAACTTTATATGTCATGTTGTCATATGTAGTTTGGGTGGTCTCACAGCTGCTTTCACTGAACCACACAAAATCTGTATGTTTTCTGTATAGCTACATCTGGGTTTAGAAAGTAGTTTTGGAAAATATAGTGCTTGAGTGTAGAGTCTCACTGAATTAATGGGTAAAGTATCAATTTGAGTCAATGAACATAGAAAGACTGACATCTTTGATGTATCCTTACAGGAATGCTTTGGTCTCAGACACAATGAATGGCACATTCATGTGATTTTGAAACAAAAGAAAAATTGGTATAACTCACAAAATAAAAGTTAAGTTTATTGTTGAACAACAAACTCCACACATACAACAAACAGGCCAAGGTAAAACAAATAATGCAGACAAAACAAAGTCAAAAGAAACCAAAACTCCTTTTTTCTTTGGCCTAGCCCTCCCATACAAAAACTAGTTTATGGTACAACTAGTTATGGTACAACTAAAGTTCATACATAAAATTTACTGGAATGCTCTGAGTTCAATGGCTGTTAATTTTATACATGTTGTCTTTATGTTGAAATATTGAGACATGGTCAAACAAGTAAAATTTCATAAAGAAGCACCGTTTTGGTCACAGGAGATCACGATAAAGTGGCTGACCTCTTCACAATATGTACAAAAATATAAAATGTAAATAAAAATACAAACAAATCCTTGTCTTGCTTATTTCATTGCGAATGCTGGAAATCGGAGTTGTGGTCGGTCCTCTAGAAAATTTTGAATTGGGGGTCAGTTGGTTGACATGGGTGACGAACTTGAAAATGACCATGTTTTATGTATTTGAGTCCTTTATGCCACTGGCTCCAACGGTTGGGTTAAAGCAGAGGCGTCTACACCTGCTCAGCAATATGAAACGATCCTTTAATCATCATCATCCGTCTTCTGCTTCTTGGGGTCGACATCATCCTGAAAGAAAAGGGATTCAAAATTAATTACTTGAACAGTGACAAAAAAAAAAAAAAAAAAAACACCACTTGGTTACAGTATTCTTTAGGTAGCAATTCATGATTGTACCTCATCATCTTCATCGTCATCTTCAGCAGCCCGTTTTGTTCCTCCACCTAGCTCGTCCTCATCTTCATCCTCGTCCTCATCCTCATCACCTGTAGAAAAGGACCATTAGCCACATGATTAAAACATCTTCTAATTAGTTTGTCGTCATGGCAGAAAATTGTGAACATTAAAATGTTGCACTGACCCTCTCCTTCCTCTTCGTCTTCCTCATCTACTTCATCATCTTCTTCATCATCAATTTCTGGCTCTCCGTTCTCTTCATTCTCCTGTTTACACATTAAAAAAAATAAAAATAAAAAGTCAGTGCATGTTCTCCATTAAATACCAAAGTAGTTCAACAGTAGAGAGGTCAAAAACACTTTAATTACCTTTCCATTAGTGGCATCTTTTCCATTTTCCTTCTCCTCAAGGAGCTTCTTCTCTTTCAGGTCCTACATTAAACAATTATTATTAAGTATTTCTCTTAGGTAATATTTTCAAAACATTCAACTTTGTCAAATTGGAGCCATCTGAATAGACAGCCAATGCAGATTACGATTGACGTGAGCAAAACGCCCCCTATGCGCACAAATTTAAATTGCATCTCTAAATGACGTCCCTCTGACATTGACGCCTCATTGGCTGCAGCAGAGAAGTTTGCAGTCCATCAACGACTCCCGCTCCCGCCTCTTATCGACTGAGCTCGTTTGTAATCTGACACTTTAGTGAGGCTCGGCTGCTGTGGGTATTGTAAAATGTAAACCCATTAAGCAACCATATTTTGGCGTGTACGCACTTGCTTACATTGCAGCTCCAGAAAACAAAAGCTTAAAACCCTAAACAAGCGGGGTAATTCAGAACCAGGGAATTATGGTTCGGCGAGCTGATGCCGAACTCTAATGAAAGACAAAGAAGCGCACGCATGGCTTTCACTATCTATCCATCCCCAACACGACAGAGTTCGGCACGGCACGCACGCCACCGCCGTCACGTTAACCTGGATTTAGTTCGCGCAGTCGCAGAATTGACAAGAAACCGTAGGCAAAAAAAACAAAAAACACAACCTGTCATAAATGTCAGAATATCGTGTGCTCGTTGAATTTGCTTTGACGGGGTGTCGCTTCAATTAAAGCCCTGTCAAATGCAGTTAAATGAGCCTTGCCCATGCAAATATGTGCATTAATTCGTTTATATAATCTTTAGCCCTTAAGCCGTTTATCAACCACATCTACCTTGGACCGCCCCCTTAAAATCACCGACGTCTCTGGCTTCAAACTAGTAAACCAACAAGCCCACGTTGCCGTCACACATGGAAAAATATAAACTCGTTGGAAATGCATAGTAGGACAGCATTAGACAGGTTATTCGATATCATCTGCCTCTGAGTTTAAAGGGCTTTCGAGTACCGAGACAACGGCACCGCCACCACAATTTACAGCCTAGTCAAACAGTTCGGGTAACATTACAATTTCCTCACTTGTTTATTATCCATAAACTTCAAAAATGTGTCATTTGCCTTTGAAAGCCGATGCACTGTAGCGCTAATCCAAGTTCCGCGTATCGGCTGCATCAGAATCAATAATGATAAACCCGAACAGCGGTAATTCGAATTAACGTGTAATATGCTTCCTTAATGCCGTCAAATGTGTTCGATTTTTGTATCACGTGTGAGATTTCCTATCGGTTTAGGCTCAAAGCCGCCTAGACAAACCGGCAAACTTTCAGCCCCGAAGACATCGACCGACCAACGCGTTCTCAAACCCGCCGTAGCCACAAACTAACCGGTAATGAATGAACGTATTTAGGAATAAATGAGTGCTCAAAACGTTGTACGGAAATGTAGCTACATAAGGCATAAAACCATATGCTACCTACAAACAGAACATGAGCAAATGGTTTAACATATTAGGCTATTTATACACGTTTAAGAGTTGGAAAACGAAATAGAAAGAATTACAGGTTTAAGGATTTATCGTGGTAAAGCAGTTGACGTCCCCAGCTCACATCGCCGCTGTTCAAAGGGGAACCGACACGCTTGTATAAACAAAGAACCCGCGCGCGCAGACTGTTACATTCCGGACAATGAGAAATTGCGTTCGAATGTACTCTCGTTCAGCGCGCGCTATAGAACGCGCTACAATGTATCCATTTAGAATTCTCATTACAATGTATCAATTTAAATCACTTACGGAGCAGTTATCGCATACTTTTCATTACTCGTAATGATTAATCAACGGTTCTTTCCGGCTATAGCCCAAAATAGCCTACGCGTTCACGTTAAATCTGAACTAGGGGACAAATGAAAGAGAGAAAATGTTCTTTTAATGAGAATTTCGTTCATCTAGAGGCATCTGTTCTTACCTTTGCGGAGATTTCCGTCGCGGAGTCAACCTTTGTATCGGCCATAATTAATATTGTGTATCAATAAAATTCGGAACGCAGGAAAATGCGAAAATAATCCGCCTCTATCCTCCAATAATCACTATTGTAATGAAGCTTTCTTATGCCGACGGCATGTGATGATGGAGGCTTTAATATAGATTTGTGGGCGGAGCATGAGAGGCGGTCGGCTGCATTCGATTGGCTAGTGGACTCCGAGCGGGTGTGTTTTCAAGGCAATAGAGTGGAACAATGGAAAGTATTTCTAAACGTAAAAGGACACACCCCCAGCCGGTATTTCAACAGAGAAGACACACCTCCTACCTCCGCTTTTCTCGCTACAGACATATCTGTGCAACGCAATTCCACATTTCCTCAACAAATTCGTTGATACGACATACTAACTCTCACATCCAGTCGTGCCTCTCTTTTGAAAGTTCGTTTTAGTTAATCGTCTGTCCATCAACTGCTTAGACGTATTGACCCCTAAATCACCCCCAACCACGGCACCTACTATTATAGCATAGATAGGTAGTCAATGTGCCAAAGCACACTAAGGAAATGTTGGTTTTATAGCACGTACGGTGATAGGGTGGTATTTGGGAAACAGTGTTTTCATGCCAGATGCAGCCCCTCCCCTTTCCGTGAATTTCGCACTAAACTTAGCACTGCGAGTAAACGCAAAAACAGCCCTTTTTACCTCTGCCTTCTTTCATCTAAAACAACGCAACGAGAAAATGCACACAAACTTCAGCAGCCATGCCTTTCAGAACAACAAATGCATGTTTAGTTCATAGTCTGATTTGTATTACTAACCAGAAAAAACTAACCACACGATGTAAGAAGCTGCAATTTCAATGGAAACGCGTCTTCTGCAAGTCGGGCTCTGTAAATTACACTGTTTAAAAATGTATTTTAAAATCATTAACAACACACGACTTGTGCTTTATTATGCGGGATGAGTAGCATTTAAACAAAGCAGAAGCCATAACCTCGCCGGCAAACACAGAAGGGAGGGGAATTTCGGATACTTCATCATAACCTACATTCAAATTCGACTTTGATGACGAGGCTTCTTGCAGTCGGGCGCATCTGATTGGACGCCCAGACGACCAGAACCCACAGTTGACGCTTTGCGCGACACTATTGGATGCCAGAGATGTCAATCAAAGAAATGACCCACAGTATGCGAGAAAGCCTGGAAATGGATTCGAAAGGATTCTTGGCCTGGATGGCGACTTGTGAGCAGGTCAAATCGTGTGACCGAGGATTGTTAATTAGTGAAATGTATCAAATTGGTAAAAAAACAACAACTCACTTTTGACCTGAAAATCAAGAAGAGGGCCTTATTTTTGAACGAAATTAACACATATTTAAGCATACATAATATGGAAACAAAAATAATAACTATTATTATATCAATAACAACTTGCAAAAACCTGTTCCACTAACACATAGCCTAGCATATAGGCCATCTTGCCAAAGTAAATATTTACAAAAATAGGAAAATTAAGTTTACTTGTTTGTACAAAGACTATATAGATTCTCATCACCAAAAAGAATTAACCAGTCATGACTAACATTTATCGATCACACATTTTATGATGGATTGCTTTCACAGTCATTCAATTATATCTTCTTTACATGTTATAATATGAATACATATCTGATTTGTAATAATATAATCAATGAAAACTTAACTCTTACCTTAAAGAGGTGCCTAAATATTATTCAGAATCTGAGCACTTATTCTTCACACCAATAATGCTCCACTTTAATACTAGCATCAGGCCAAATTTCCTGCTTCTCAAGCTGATCTCCCCTGAGGCAGAGTATATATTGCTGTACAGGATAAGAGCCACAGAGAAACACTTCCTCATGAGTAGGCAGTGAAAACTGTGCATGCGTGGACCTGCCAGAGAGATGTGGAGGAGGAAAGCACTGCTGTGAAAGAGCTAACTCAGACGATTGCTTCTCGCTCTCTGAGGTTCAGACAGGTGTATTCTTCAGACAAGGGCACATAATTGCCTGTGCAAGACAACCAGGCAGACACCGACCATAATCAGTGTCCGTACCTTAGAAAACAACCCAGCTATCAATGTGCCATTCCTTCGCCGTTAGGTTCTTCTGCTAAAAACAAAACAAAACAAGACATGGTCCTCATCAAATAAGGCTGTTCATTTCCATCCATTTGTTCTTCTCATAAAAAGTGTCTCGCTCAGAGACAGGAATGTGTTCCCTCTAGTGGGAAACACATATTATAGCAGCTACTTAAATGCTCTCCTCTGTACAGTGATTACAATATCAATACCCGGTCTAATTTATTTTATTGCAAGTCTCCTTTGTTTCAACTCTGCCCTCGCTTGATGTTCGAATTTCCTAGATGATTCAGAGAACCGTATTGAACTTCCTCTCTAGGAAATGAGATGCAGTTTCCACAAGGAGAAAGTGCTCATTTGAAAGAAATAACACTGGCCTGGTGTATTTTAAGCACAATGAGAGCAAGTGCATTCTGGTGATCCAATTACTATACAGCAATGATTATGTTAAAGCTCAAAATACTTGCATGCATACAATTTTACTTATATACTGTGATTTTGGTCACATGCTCTCAAATACTCAGTGAAATTGTCCATTCAGTGAAAGTTAATGCTGTCCAATGAACATCAGATGCATACAAACAAACAAACATGGCACAGTACAAAAAATGTACACATCCAGAGAAAATTTGGACTGAGTGAGGTGAAACCCAATTCTTCATGTCCTTTCCACAAGAGTGTGAAGTCATAAATTAGGCATGGTGCCCTTGGTGAAATGATCGATAACAAGAGGGGGAATGGGATAGGATATGAGCGAGACCTCTACAGAATGCATGTCAGTTATTTTTAAATAAGCCTATAGGTGGTGAACAGGTAAGCCTAAACTGTTAACAAAGCATGATTTCATAACTAGTCACTCATAATAGTTCAGTTGCTTAATGAAAACGGGCCTCACATTACCCCATCTCAAAGACATCTCAATTTGCATACTTGCACTATTCTATGACGTTTTGTAGTATGCATAGTGTACACTAGAGTAGTGTAATTCCAAATGGAAAAAGTACACTTAAAATACCCGGATGATGCACTTAATTAACTGAAAAAAAACGAAGTATTGGACCCTTCATGCACTCAACTGTTGCAGCTTTAATTACATCAGCAGAGGAAGAGGGGCATCAGACTCTGATGTTAAATGACAAAATAACCGTATAAAATTCATTCTACGCAGTTAAGTGTGCATAAGTGCATAGTGTATAGTGCGTCATTTGGGACACAATTATTACTTCACGAACAATAAAAAAGTATGTTCTATACAGTATGAATGTAATCCGGAGGTACTACATTCGCAATGCTGTCATTATCATGACCTGCCAGTTGCGTCGCATCGCTGTCATTCATAAATCCTCTCCCGTGGCCTTATGGGATAGTAAAGAGTCCTTTGCATGCACATTTCAGAATCTCACCGTAAGTAGTACGTCATCCGGGTACTTTTTGCCTACTCTTTTATGAGTACTGTGAATTCAGACATAGGTATACTTCTTTTGTCACATACCATTTTTCCCCTAGTAGGGAAGTATGTGATTTCAGATGCAGCCCTTATCTTGATACCTTCTTATTCTGCTGTACACGTCTGGATTAATACGAGCAAATATGTAGATATGCACAATGTATGACTAAACAGCTCTGGAGGTGAAGACAGCCCCTCGGGTACGATTCTTACTGATCCACTGCGTTATTTGTTAGAAGCTCCAACAACAGATCCTGCTTGAATCCATGTATCACCTGGACCTGATTTTATACATTCAAGACATACACCTCAAAGTAAAATCATAAATATTTATAAGTAGATTCCACATTCAAACGTCCACCATCAATGCGTCCACCACTTCAGCATCATCACTCACAATCAATCGCTGTGTCCGAGATCGAATCTACTTCCCTATATAGTATGTGAAAATGAAATACTAATGATGTTGGTAATGATTATTGCATATTCATATACAATTATTCATTCATAGTTATATTTAACTATACTGTATACTGTATGCATCAGAGATTTCTGAATTCACATGGTGGTCAGCTTTTCATTTAGTGAAGATAAAATATATCATACACAAAAGGTTCAGGAAACTTTCCCGTCATTTTTTTAAAAACACCTTTGTGCCTTTTGACAGTGAAATTAACTTAAAAAAATGGAGTTGTGGGAATGATGTAATAGTAGCAATTGATATGTCTCAAATTTAGGACTTCAGGCAGATCTTTTTGTACAGTAAGGCCGACTCAGTGTATTTATCCCAGGTTGTTTTCATGTCACCTCAGCACTCTGTTAACACATGTATCATCTAAATTTACACTGCTCTGTTTTCCCATTCTTCTCTATACGTTTGAAGCAAAGGGAGCCATTCACACAGTGTTCTAGCGCAGCAGAATGGAAAAGAAACATGGTGTTTCTAAACCAGTGTTGGGGCATTACCATATTGCATTACTCCTTAAAAAAGTAACTAATTGTGCTTGTTTGGTTTGTTTTTCAATTAAAAAAAGTTATATTTTTGGAAAGTGTAAAGCCCTTTCACACCAAAAGAGAAACAAATAAGCCTCAGACTGAAGGAAATGCAAATTCATGCCTGCACAGTAGAGGGCACAGCTCCAACAAACCATTCTGGATCGCAGAAGAATAGGACGCAGGAGAAGAAAGTTCAATAATTTTACTTCAGCAATAAAAACATAAGAATGTAACACAAATGTGATGTTTATCTAGTCATTTTTGCTCATTAGTATGGTTGAATTGGATCATAGAGGGTCAAAATATTATTTATTAAAGTAAGATTAAATACATAAAGTATATTTGTGTTATTTAGCAGGTTTGTGTAATATTCAGAATTTGCATTTTACTGTTTAAATCATTTTGAGGAATAAATTTGTGCAAGTCAGATGAGTAAATGCATTCTTAGTCTAGAACTACAATAACAATCATGTTCACACAGCACACACAACGCCTCTGCACTCCTGATTTCTCCCAACATGGGGACAGGAGAGCTGTCAATCAATACATGGGAAAACAAAGTAACTTATTTGAAAAGTGATATCTTTTTTTAAATTTAAAGTCATTCGTTACTTTACTAAAAGTAATCTGAACTCGCATTACTTGTAACGTGTTGAACTTCTTTAATTTGATACAACGTTATAAACGGCAGCTCTTGTGTGACGCTGAAAGGAGCAGCAAAACAGAATGCAACCGCCATAAGAGTCCATCGTATGTTTACATGGAAAAACTATTTAAAAGCAACCCACTGGAACCGATAGATGCGTACTGTGCGAACCGACCCTAAGGCCCACATTTAGCGTCTACAACTACATTAGATATTCCAATCCTATTTGTACTACTTATTAAAGGGATAGTTCACCCAAAAATGAAAATTGTCATCATTTACAGTTAATTTACATTTACAACAGTTGATGATCCATACTATGGAAGTCAATGTTGCTCCACAACTGTTTGGTTACAAACATTCTTCACTCTATCTTCTTTTGTGTTCAGCAGAAGAAAGAAATTCATACAGGTTTGGAACAACTTGAGGGTGAATAAATGATGACAGAATTTTCATTTTAGAAGGAAATATCCCTTTAATAGTGGATAGAAGTACCTAGGCCTATAGTCCATTTTTACATCGTTTAAAACGAAAAAAGGTGGTAAAAGTGCAAGTAAAAACATATTTGGCCTATAGTTACAGGCCTAGTATGAAGAATATAGACATTTTATGTCTATAATTTGTGGGGAAATGCTCGTTCACACACTTCTGCGTTTAGTGTGTACCTTTTTCATTTCTTTGAAGTGGTTCAGCTTAACTTACTTTATGGTCTAACGTACATTAAGAAGTGCACTAAAGGATTTGGAGTATGCAGCAGAAAGTGCCTGAAGCTAAGGAGTTTTTACACAGATGATCAGTGAAGTGCGCTAACCTAGTACATGTTTTGAAGTGCTACAAACTCATATAAATGTATCGTACAGGAAAGATGATCAAGCAAACAGTGAGCAACAGAAAGAACAGAGCTGTGAGCACAACATAAGAACTGAAAGTGGAACCAAAATTATCAATGAATGTTCCAAAAAGAAACAAATCTAAAATGTAATTGACCTAGTCAAACTTGTTAAAACCTACTCAAATAGTTAAACATGAAACTAAAATCATTGGTTTTTTTATTTAAGTATGACAACTTTTCTTTGAAGTTTATGACTATAGCAGTATACTCTTTCTTTTTTATGCCTTTTGCAGAGAAATCCTGGTTCACCTCCTTTATTTGCCCCCTTCTCTCAATTTACCCACAGCATTCGCAATTGTTCATCTGGTAAAGTCAGATCATTGCAGTCTGTTCTTCTAATATTGAAAATAGTTTGGAAAATAGTTCACAAAAGGGTTGTTGAAATCTTTGTCTAACTAAGACACACAAATAGTATCAAATATGAAACATTTCCTCCCACTGGACAAGGTTATTTTCATTCACATGACGTTGAAGAAGTCCTCTCTTCAGCTGCAACACACATTGTGTGATGAAACTATAGGAATGTCTCAGGCATAATGGCTGCATTGTGCATTTATTCATTAGCTTTAATAAGAAGCATTCACAGTCACATAGAAAACAAAAATAATGAAGAGAAACAGCGAGTGGGCATCAGGGACAAGAACTGAGCTTAAGTCCTTAGAGCAACCATTGTGAATAGATCTTCCAGTTTGTCCACAAACTACATTTTTCACAGAGTGGTGTCAATAAAACTGAGATTCAGACTCGTTCTGCTCGTCTAGCACATTAGAGAGTTAATTGGTGGCCTAGTGTACAGTTATGATAAATGGTGGGTGGGATATCTGAAAGGTTTGCGCCTCGTGGAAACAAAGCATCCAAGAGCACATGGAATTCAAGTATTGGATCAAAGGTATTGCTTTAGTTAATATTACTCTAACATAGACAGACACCATTTTCTCTTAAAGTAACTGAGGTTAGAGGACAAGGAAGAGGAGCAAAAGACTTTCCCATGGACCCAATTACAGCAGTCTTTCCTTTCAGATTAAAAATTAACGTCTCAGCTTTTCTCCATGACTCTCTCACATAGGGGAAATGATACAGCTTCTCTCTTTATTGTCATTCAACATATAAACAGTCAAAGTATCAAAAGAATTGTATTGTTGAACCTCATAGCCACCATACTAGATAGTGGTAGACACTTTTGCACACTTGGGTGAGAAAATGACTTCATCTCGATCAAACTGGAGCAATCAGACCACGTTTGGAGCTCATTCAAGTGGGCAGGACTGGACTTTGTTCTTAGTAGTTTATTCACTGTCATTATATGCATAAAGTCACCACTTTAGGCTTAAATGTCGATATATTCTGTAGTCGAAACTACCCAATATTTGACCAGATGCTTTGACTTTTCACACAATGATTAAACCTAAGAACAAATTACCAGTGACTGGCCAATTAAACTGCTATTCCCTCCCACTAACTCCCACACTTTAAGTCTAAGCCCATAAAACAAGCTGCCACAGGAAGAGCTGTAACAACTTCAAAAGATTTCCTTTTTTCGTGTACTTTTGTGTCATCTAAAAGGCCCAAAAGACAGTCATTCCATCCATGTGTCTGTGATCTCGGTACTCTAGCCTCCTCTTGTGGCCAGACACAGCAACACATAAAGGAACAAACCAAACCGCTCACTTGTACCATGAACTGAAACTGACCATGATAAACACCTCACAAAACAAATAGTATGACATTGTGTGCCAGGTGGAATTGTCCCTGCACTATATTTGAACTGTGGCATTGACGACAAGAAAAGAAAAAGTCTAATTTTGGATGTTTTTTTTCCATAAATGCATTAGAGAATATAGCTATATCAAATATCTAGACTATAGCAATCAAGTAAATCACGACGGATTGTTCATTCTCTTACTACTAATTAGGCTAGTATTAGAATTCTACAATACATAAACATATTGCCCCAACATATTAGCCAAAGTCAATATAATTTATATATTAAAAAATTCAGTGTATTCCCAAAGAACGTCATTTTTGTTAGGGGAAATAGGAATGCAATTTATATCAAATTCAATCATGAAGGCCCAAACCTTGACTCTTCACATGGTCAAAAATAATTTATTATAAAGACAGGAATGTTAACTATTATTAAAAATGAACGCTGCCATTAAATTGGCTTGTTTTATTGTTTATCATTTGTCTGTCCAGTCTTTTACCCAAAATGACATCCATACTAATCTGTCCTATGTAGCCTAAAAGTAAAAAAAGACAATTTAGTACCATCTAGTGTCATCTCTGTGACACTACATGAAATTACTTTACGCTGAAAGAATTACAGAAGGCTAAATGGAAACTTGGCAAGATAAATTCCAGTCTATTAATTTTTGAAGACAGCTGTAAAGGTAGTAACAAACTGATGTTAGAATGAGTAGAAATAAATAAAGTTGAGAGCAGGAATATCCCAGCCAACCAGTTCCACCATGACAGTAAACGGCATGAACTGTGGATTACTAAAGAATATCATAGTGCTGCTGTTCAAACCTAACTTTTTCAAATCACAGGCAAAAATATGAAGAAAGTGGAGGATCACAGGAGCCAACAGAGACTTGGTATGGTCTAATGACAATTGAGATCCATCTTTTTTTGTGAAAAAAGTATCTCTGAATATTCATTCTATTCAAAGAGCTTTGCTCAAAAGACCCAAGACCACTAAAGCAATTACCTTAGAATTCGGTCTGGCTTCTATCTTTCCATTTAAATACGTCCATGTGAAATGCAAAACACAAGTAGAAAGACACCCCTCTCCTTGCTTTTGTAATGCATTAGGGTCAGAGCTTAAGACACAAAGAAGGTTAACAACCTGACTAAATAATTGTCGCCCCACCCTAATATCATTCTCAAGTGCTTGAACAAGATACTGCAAATATACAGAGCTCAACAACTAGCAAAAATAAATAATTAATTGTTTATTTACACTATTTCATAATAGGAACGCTAAGTGATTAAAGGCCAAACGTATTTTCACATTTCCTTACAGCTTGGAATGACCTTATTGATTAAATGCCACATATCACAAGAAGACCCTTCAAATAGATCAACATTGTTCAGCAACTGTAAAAACTTTATAAAAGCTTTTCAAAAATGCAATCAAATACAGTAGGCTACTGCTCATTTTATTGTCTCTGGTAGCTATAATAATAAAAAAATTGCATTAGGGTCAGAGGTTAAGCCACCAACCTGACTAAATAATTGTTGCCCCACCCAAATATCATTCTCAATTGCTTGGACAAGATACACAGAGCTCAATAACTAGCAACAATAAGTAATTAATAAAGTGTTTATTTACACTACTTCATAGTAGGAACACTGGGCGATTAAAGGTGAGTTAAAGGCCAAACGTAGGCCTATGGACAACGTAAGACGTTCATATTTCCTTACAACTTGGAAGGACTTCATAGATTAAATGCCACATCACAAGAAAACCCTTGTGTTTATTCAAATAGCTCAACATTGTTCAGCAACTGTAAAAACGTTATAAGCTCATACGCTTAATTTATTGTCTCTTGTATAATAAATTGTTTTTTAGCACCTAAAAGAATATGTAAAACAAAAACGACAAAAAATGGCTTGCTTGATCGGTCCATTTCCGGTAACGTTACTGGCTATAATCGCAAACGGTGAATACGCAGAACCAAACGAAACGGAATAAAATGAGAAATCACTATTATAATTCTTATTTTATCGACATGCAACGTGTAGCGGCCACATCGATGTGTTTTCTTTGTGTTCATTATATCGTGCACTGCCTCTTCAGCGTTTCCATTCGTCAGCTGCAGTGAAACAAAGACGCTTTATTGTTCTTCCATGACGCGACTTGCGAGGAGCCCTGCGGAACAACGCGAAATGGCGGACACAAGCGAGTGAGAGGACGGTGAAATCCGACCCAACAATTGTAGGCACGCGCAAATACACGGAGCAGAGTTCAATCTGGATCCGGATCCGCTTCATCACTGACTTAAACAAGTGAAGTGACAGACCACGACTAGAAAAGCTTTGACACTTTAAGAATTCGCTCAAAAATGGGTTTTATCTGATTTTTTTTAAAACATGCCTGCTTGTTGAGGTTGTATGGGTGTGCGTGTTTTACTTTAAAATAACAATTAAATAAGCTTTAGGCTACACCACCCAGCAGAAAAATCAGTTCACCTGTGGGGGGAAAGGAATGTTACAGGTGCAGTCGGTCATGTTCTTACATGCGGTGTGTTTCTTCAGCAATCCTGTGCATGCAGTGTAACCCATTTTCCATATTTTCCCCATATTCTGTGCTTTAATAACTTCCTATAATTTATCTTATTAAAAATAGTCTACCCTACATGTGGTGTTTGTTGCAGATCTTATACATTTTCCCTTCCCCCTTTACTAACAAAAGCAAATACTATTCAAGAAGGCAGTCAAATGTATAGATAACAATAGTTTCTGAGTGAGGAGAAGGTTGGGTCCTTTGAGAAGTTTTCAAGACTTCAAAGATGTTGTGCTAATTTAAAATGTGGCATATAGGGAGACACAAGGGAGCTGCATTGTCATTAGTATTTTAAATCATTTTAGGAAGACCTTAAACTGGAACCCAATCTGTAGACAAAGAAAAGTCATTAGGGAACACATTTAATGCTAGTATTTCACTTGAGAAAACAAACATGTAACTATTATTATTTTAGCCAAACAATTTAAATTTGCCAAACAATGCATGATACCTACTTAAATTGTTATAGAAAAAGGAGGGAAAATGTGCTCTCCTTGTGTGGCCCCACCCCCTCTTGTTGTAACTTGAAACCCTTGGGGGCCAGCAACAGAAGCATGGGAGTGTCCTGCTGATCTGCTCATTAAATATTCATCATCAGTGAGAGTTGAGGTGATAGTTCATTATCACAGCATGGCTAAAATTATAGTAATATTTATTGGCTGAATGATGCATTGTTTATCATGGTCAAGTTTATGAATAAACTCAGATAAATAAACCCTGCTGACATTATTTTAGGGAACATGTATCCCTTAAGAGATGTAGATCTACATTGCAATTATGTCTGGTATACGATTGTTCACCTAATTAGAGCAATGAGTTTTAATGACAACTAAATGGTGTCCAGTTTAATTGTGAAATAAGTCATCATAAGGAAAGCCCTCCATATTGGCTTTGGGCCCTGTAATCACAGAGGGGAAGAGGCCTGAGAGACTCCGTTAATCAGGCCTGAATCAGTGTGTCAAAGACTGGAGACCCTCAGTGCTCACCATCTGTGCCAAACACAGACTCATTAGTGGGAGTAGACCTGATAAACACACAGGGGGCGGTTTAACCCAAGCAGGAGGGAGGTAAGATGCCACAGATCCTATGACACGTAATAGAGGCCTGTTCCATCCCACTGAAAGACACGTAAAACTCACACATGTAACGTGACTGTACATCTATGCAGAGTAAGAAATATGATATGGGGAGGAGGCTGCCCATATAAAAATTAACTGGAGAAATCGTAAAAAAAAAAAAACGGCCTTGAGCTGCTTTCACATTGGAAGCAAAAAAAGACAATTTTAAAATGTAGTGATGTATGAAGCTCAGTTCAAGTCACTTTCAAACCAAGTTTTCTGTTGTTGAATTTGCATGAAACCCTGATCCCGATGCAAAATCTACATTCAAACGAAATTCCAGGTTGCATGGAAACTTGTTTCCGGCCCTGAATAAAAAATAAATTGATCGTAATTGAAAAAAAGTAATTGTTACTTTTTATCTCACAATTCTGACTTTTTTCCTCAGAATTGCACAATATAAACTCACAATTGCACGTTATAAAGTCAGAATTGAATTATCTTTTAAATCGTTTTATTCCGTGGCGGAAACAAGCTTCCATAAGATTGAGTGCCTAGCCAATCTTTTGATACAGGGATCACCTGTGTGTGTGTTTTTTTTTATGCGCATTAGATAAACCAGCCTGAAAATTAGTTAAGCATGACTTGAGCTAAAAAAAACAAAAAGTTTATTAGACCATTATTGTTAGATTTGATTGTAGATTTGAAACATATTGAAACAACTTTAAACCATTTGAAGACTCTGAATGGTCTTTCCCCATTCAAGACAGAAGATATACTTGTATGAGTGGAAACAACTACTGTTAAAGATTATTGTGCAAACAATAATTCAATGTTAACTGGATCTCGCTGTGAAAACAACAGACTGGTGACATAAGGTGCGTTTACGCCATGTCGTAATTGGTACCACGTGACTGCTGTACAACCTGAAAGCTGCAGATTCATTTAGGTGTTGATAGTAGAGCCATAAAATGCATAATTCAGTCCTGCCCCTATCTTACAATAATCTGCAAGCTTGCATACAAACTGCCTCAATCCATTTAACAACCAATGGAAGAAAGGATGTGTCGCTCCTGTTACATCTTGACTGTAAAAGGAACTTTATTTTGGAGTTAAACTTGCCTGAACTCAAAATAGCTCCATTAGTGACTTTGTGAGGAGTTGAACAGGGCAATGTCACAAGCTGACTGACGTAGAAGGACCATTGTGCTAATCACAGTCATAACTGAATATAGTAGCTTCTATCGGCCACGTGCTCCGAGGCTGATGTGCAGGCGCTGCACCTGACTGTGGGAACCGACATGGAGGGACTAAGGGCCTGTTTCCTGACATACAATGAAAGAGGAAGCTGCTGCTGCTGCTTTGGACAAATACGATAAAACCCACAAGCTGATCTGCAAAGTGAAAGCAGGTCGCGAGACACTGGTATTTGAACAAGAAAGATTGCAGACTTGCTCTTCAACGGCTTCTCAATAGTCATTTCCACAGATAATTGTAGCTCTCTATTTAGCCATCGAGGACCAAAATAAGCATGTGGCTGAAATACTAAAAATAAAGTATTACAAATAAAGGTTCTAAAAGGGAGTTTTTACTGTGATGCCATAGAATAACCATTTTTGGTTATAGAATGAAGCTTTTGGTGAATAGTGCTTTGTGAAGAACATTAATAATTAAAAAAAACCAATGGACCATGGATGTTAAGGTTATGGAACTACAGATGCCAAGAAAGTACCTTTATTTTTATAAGTGAGTAGTATTCATGAGTAGAAAATTTCAGTTACAGAAACTAACAAAGTCATAGAAATCACAGACTAAGGTCTTTACCTCTTCCTTCCTTTACCTCTTCGTTTGAAGTAGGGTCCTGAAAAATCTTCATTTGAAGGGCTATCTGGCCCTTACATTTATATGTATTCATTTTGCAGACGCTTTTATCCAAAATGACTTACAAATGAGGAATACAGCAGCAAGCGATTCATCGTGAAGACGCTCAAAATACAAAGGTTTCAGACATTGCTTAGAGTAGTATAAATTAGAATAGGGAGGGATTAAAGGAAACACATGCTGGATTATTTCCCGTCGTGTTTCAGCCCTGGTCATGCATTTGTTTGGTGGGAGGTGAAACTTCCATGGTGGCGTCAGCACAACGTTCATTTTAAGTGTAGATTCGTACAGCATGCTGCGTTTGTAGAAGGCTAACGTCCCAAGCAGACGATAGCTGCAACGTACATGTAAACAAATAAGGTAAAATGTGAGACAACAGACATTTTCCTATTTGTACAGTAATAATTTGAAAGGAATACTATGTAATGCAAACCTTCATTTCATTCAGGAAGTTTTCTATCAGAAAAGAACACAAAATGACTACTGATAAATGCATTCAGTTTTAACCGGTTTGGCACAGACTACCCAACATTGGGTTATGTTGACCCAACGCTGGGTAGGGATGAGAGGGGGTTCATCATTTGCATTGACAGTAAAAATGACCCAGCAGCTAAGTTACAGAAAAAAGTACCCAGCACCTGGGTAGAAGTATTAAAAAAAACCTATAAAATAACAGGCTGAACCCAAAATTTCCAATTCCTCCTTTCCTTCATAAACACTTGCATGAACTATACAGCAGTACGCTTGTTGCATAACACCTCTGCCCATGATTTGTGAGAATCAATGCTCCTCACACAAAGAGACACATTTCAAATGTTGTACCTACGTGTGAACCAGAGGGTAAGGTTAACACACTTCCAATATTCCACTTAGGATTCCTGTTCTTTTAGCAAGAAACAAAGACACAAGTGTTTCCTCAGGTAGCAGGAAGCAAAAAAACAAAAAAAAAAACAGGCACCCTTTTCTGAACTTGCATTTCAGAGTCTATGGATGTGCAATTACAGCACACATTTAAAGAGGGGGGACTGTCTATGGAAAGGATGCACAGAGATTTCAGAAACACCTCCGAACACCAAAGCCAGGCCAGATCTCTGTATAAGTTTGCCTCGAGTGTGACCTAAACGATGGCAAATGGAAGAAAAAAGGTAGACAAAAAAGGAGCAATATTAGCCAAACTAGGGCAAGCTTTCCAAATCCCTTTTGACACCATAATGAGGGTGCCATAAAAAAGAAACAGGTTAATTAAATCCACTCAGTAAATTAATGTGGAGGCCTTCTCTGACTACGGATGGCACCAATTCATCTCCAGGGGAGCAAATTCAACCTGGAAACGAGGGACCTGTAGCTTCTGTATCACCTAGCATTACCTAATTCGCATTCAATCTTTAGTTGATGTAAAGGTATCCTGTTTGAATACTGCATTTGGTACAATGCAATGGATTTTTTGTTCTTTTACAATAAAATAACATTAGATGATTCCTTCAAAAAAAGGCCAGAATCTTACATTTTCTTATTATTAAAACAAGCTAATCTTAACTAGGAGGTAGATTCAAAGCACGTTTAATTTATTTAGGCTTGCAATGCTCAGTTAAACAAAATAATTTTGGTCATATGAGGTTTGCATATTCTTGCCGTTGAACATATGAAATGTTAATACAGCTCAAATGACTAATCAAATACTTCAGTGTGCATTTCTCTAGTTCAGATTCAGAGGCAAGGACACCGCAGACAAACTGCAGAGCATCACGACTTTGAAGTGGGATGTAGGTCACACATCTAGCATGAGCACACAGTTAGCAAGCGCTAACATGGTTCTTGAGCTGCAGCATAGAAAATCATTATCTGCAGCAGTACAGAGCATGGTGGGGGAAAAAAACAGCATGATCTGAGAATGTGGTTGTGCTGTTGACCTCCAGAAATAGCAGCAAAGCCGCTATTAGGTGCACCGTGCTATAGGTAAGGGAGATCAAGTCTAGTATCCTGGCGAATAGCCATGGTGACTGGCCCAGATCTCTCGTCCCAGCATGAGGTCAGCGTTTCCATGGAGATGGACCAGCTGAGTGCTAATCTGCTGTTGTTTATGCATAGACAGAGAGGGGAGGTGCAAGAGAGAGGATTTAGGAAAGGGAGGGTGGGGGGTAGGCACGTGACAGACATCTCCTCCGCTTACATTTGCACACTAGAGCGTTCGCTGCAGCACGTTTTAAACCGGAACCAGTTTAGGATTACACACGCAAAATGAGGTCAAAAGAGCAGCAGCACCAGATCCCTCTTGTGGAAGACGTTTCAATAACACAGATGCCATAGGCAAGCTGCAAGACCGAATGCAGCCACTCACTCATCAAAGTTTTTCGCATTCAAAAAAACATGACAATTCTATAGGCTGAGGGGAAGAAAGGGGTTTGGCCTTATGCACCACTTCACTGGCTCCACCTTTTCCTCCTCCTCCACATGAATAGAATGGGATAATGCATTAAGCCCCTTCAAACCCCTCCTGAAGAGCGCTCGCTCTAATCCAGTGAGATTTTAAGAGTCACAAGAGACCCTATTTCTGAGGATCACATTGAAATGTGCTCTCGAGCGTTCAGTAAATCTGTGGGTCAGTGCTGTGTACAACATGTACACAAGCAAGTCCCTTGCCACGTCTCTTTCTCTACATTAAGGCTCATCTTTATCTCCATGGTTCCAGTATTCCATGTAAAGGACAAGGAACTGCTGGCTTTGTATTTGGCGCCCCCCACTGACTAAACATCCTCTTTACTGAAATCAATGTTTTTTCACAGTATGTTGCTGTTACTCAATCCTATTTATAGGTTTATTTTTAAACATTACTCAGTTACAACCTCAAAAAGTCCCCAACTTGAGAAAATTAAAAATAAACTATACAGTGGGAAACAAAAGACTGAGACTTTTTTTTTTATAAATTTAAAACCGGAAGATAACTGAAAATAGCCTACACTTTTAACATCAGTCAATCAAGCATTTTTAATGGCAGAACTTAAGTAATTAGAACTAAAACGCGGTAACCATGTGGTGGTGCATGAGACATCTACAAGATTAAGAAAACATTTTCCTCAATAGGTATGTAGTTGATTGCATTTACTTGTGAGACTCCACATCCTTGATACCCCTACATGATATCCAGTATGAGAAAACAGAAAAATGTATATAGTTTGGTGTTGATAAAGGGTATGTGAGCCTTACTGACAGGGCTGTGGAGGCTGGGAAACACTGGCTATAAACAAGAAATTAAGGATGACCGAATTCTCATACCAGGCGAGCTTATACATTTTATTAGAGCACACATACATTTGTAGAGGTTTATTTCAGGCATTGTCGTCAACACTGCAGTACTAGTCGCCGAATGACTAGGTAGGCTACTAATCAAACTATTCAAATAAAATGTAAAGCCTCACAAATGAAATAAAAAAGCTGAACACAAAGAGTAAAAAAACAACTATTAGCCCAGACTAGCATAGGTTACTCGCTCATTGTTTGCTCTGCTGTGTCCTTTTTATCTGAATGCCTGTAATCAATCAGGCTAAACATCTCAGACGATTTATCATATTACACAAACTAAGCATGGTTTTAAAAATGTGAACGGTTGCAGTTGATGCTTAACATTTAAACTTCATTACCTTTTCAAAATAATCCATTAAACTATGATTTGAGGAGGGTGCACTTTTCAGTTCCAGTCGTTTTTGCGCGCTGTGTTGTCTTAAGGACACGCCCACAATAGGACAAATTTCATGAATTTTCATGTAAACTCCACGCACTGGAACAGTTTTTCATGGGAACTAAATATTACACAACACCGACAGTGTTCTTAAAGGCTGAATGATTCTAAATGAATGTTAGTTTGACAGGAAAATACAACAAAGAATATCATTACATGTAGCGTGTCAATTCTATGTGTTATGTAAGACTCTCGCTCTCTTTTTGTGTGCGAGAGAAACACGGAGCGTATTCAGCTAAGCGACGCGAGTTAGCGCCTTCACACTAGAGTTTACGGTGCATCAAATATGCTGCACATCAAAATAGTGCACTTGACAGAGAGCAAAAATCTCAAGTTCAGGACGAGTGAAGGCAAGTAAATATATAAACTTATAAAAAGATAAACTTATACTTAGTCTCTAACTCAAACATTGGTGAGTGAAATCGAACAATTTATTAGCCAATGGCTAATGATAGGCATTGCTTAGATGCCTATAGCATGAAAAGATAGTCGTATATTTGAGTGATTTACTCGCATTGTAGAGGGTTGAAAATATGTAATATTCTGCTCTATTTTTGGAACACATACTAAATACTAATTAATTCTGGAATAAAAAAAATAAAAAATTTCAATGAAACTTTACACAAATTATGCTGATAACAATTTTAATATATAATATATTTTTGTTATAATAATCAATGTGTCAGTTTTTCAAAAGAAATAAATATCCCCCACAAACAGTTTTGAAAACACATTATTTAATCAAAATTGCTGCAAGTCCTTTAGTATCAGTCAACATACGCTTTATGAAGTGGAATCCAATCACAGCAAATGTACAGTTGGTAAATGGGTATAATAATAATAACCTGGGCCAACTATTTAACTGATTGACCCTGATGAGCAACTTATTTGCGAGTCTTCATTGTGACTGACATTTAGGGATAAATTAATAAGTAACCATTTATTGTTTGCAATGTATATTTTTTGTAATCACCATTAGTATTTAAAGCCACCTGATTCCAAATGGAGCTGAATTAACCAGAAAATAGTCCAAAAGACCTGCTGAATGACAAACAACTGTGTATAAATGGATCTACATGTACGAGTGAATCTGCAAGGATGCCGGACCCTTGTGTAATCTGAGCCCGAGCAGAACTGTACCATGAGAGAGGCTCTGCTCACAGTCACGTTTAGGGTGAGGACATAAATATAGTGGCTCCGCAAACACTGCTTACATATGGAATGCATATGTTCTTCATGGATGACGCTCCTCATTTCCCCAGTGACAGCCTGCCAGAGAAGACAAATGCACAGATTACCGCTGAGGGAACCATGCTGACATATTGGGCATGAATATAAGCAGAAAAGAATACTTAGTAACAGGGGTTAGTGCAAAACTTGAAAATGTGTTCGGTCTACTGAGTAATTGTTTAATAATGTTTAAGAAGAAAAAAAAAAGTGAGACTAGTAATGAGGCCCATTCACACCAAGAACGTTAACTACAATGATTAGCGTCCACACCAGCAGACGATATCTTTCTGTTTATTCTAAGCCTGCGCTGTAGTTTTGTTGTCTGGCCCTTTAAAAGCTTAAGCTCTTAAAAGCAGGATGAATTCTGATTGGCTGTTTGTATCTTTCATCTGCTGGAAAAAAACGTTCTGAAAGTGAAGTCGTCACCTTTATATATACAAATTGTTTCAAAGCAGCTTTACAGTGATAAACAGGAAAATAATTATTTAATATCCACGTTTCCACCACAGGAGCTTTCCCTAGGAACAAGGGACACACACTCAGTGTGTTTCGACCGCAGGGACCAGGGTCTAAATGAAGTTCCAGGGTAAATATGTCCCCTTCAAAAAGTCCCTATTCACGAGGAAGTACTTTTTCAAAGTTCAAAGTTTTGGGGGTTGGACTTGGGTGCTGAACATGCTGATGAGTTCATGCAGCATTTTATTTTAACCACCATTTTTAAAAGAGTTCTTTGCTATTCGAATCAATAATGGAATTTCAAAAATACGATCGATGGACCGACAACAAGGTTCAGGCTTTATTAAGCTTGTATGCAGAGGACGAAATCCAGCAGGAACTGGAAAGTCGCGTGCAGTCCTAACTCACCGGACTAATCTTCACGGTACTTTAGACCGCGATGGAAACTCAGACAGCAACAGGTCTGGGGGAAAAAATTTCCTGGGACAAATTGTTCAGGGTAATTTCGGTGGAAACAGGGCTAATGATGCAAACAATTAAATTCTGCTGTAAAGCAGCTCTAAAAAGAGCTCTAAAAAGTAAAGTCATTGAAATCAGTTCAGTGTTGATTCATTTTGGTTCAACAACTTTGTAAAGTTCATCAATTATGAAATGAGTTCAATTCAGCTATAAAGCAACTCTGGAGAAAACAGTGATGTCATCGTCCAGCTCAGTTGAGTTCTCATCCAATAGTGTCAGTGGAGTCAAATCAATAATATTGTTGAATATTAAGTGAAAGTGATTCCAACGAGATCATTTCTCTCTGCTGTTTTCATTATAGTGGTGTGGACTCTGCTATTCTTCTACAATTAGAATTTTTTTTACAACTATATCTTTATTGTTATAGTTATTGTCCTTTTATTTTAATGCCCAAAGTATACTTGTAAATACTGCAAAAAATTAAATGCGCATGTGCAACCTGCGCGTACAAAGTACAAATCCGGCAGTGTGTGTTCAGTACGTGCGTATTGTTCTGATGACGAAATTCGCGTCACACGTACTGTATGCTGACCCTTGTGTACGCGTAAAAAAGTGAAGTATACTTTGGCCTTAAGACTCAGTTAGTTGAAGTTGTCATGCACTGCTCTCAGATCACAACATTTCATGAGGGGATTTTCCCTTTTCAGAACTACAGCTGGGAATGTTGCAGTTAGTTTTGAAGATCATGCTTGATTGAGGAAAGGAGACAAAATGTTTGTTTTTATGTTTAAGTATGTTCAGTGAAGAGCACTAGGATCTTACTTGTCAAAGTAGTCGTCCTGGAGGTTCAAAACGAGGCTGTCTGCACTCAGGTACACCTTGTTCTGAGAAGTTGCCACCTGGTGATAACATAAGATTATGAGTCAAGGGCTTCATAATATATATATATATATATATATATATATATATATATATATATATATACATATATACACACACACACACACACACACACACACACACACACACACACACACACACACACACACACACACACACACACACACACACACACACACAGTCATGTGGAAAAACAAAATCTTTGAATTCTATGGCTTTACATATCAGGACATCATAAAAATGTATCTGGTCTTAAAAAAGCCGGTCTACCTTTAAAAAAGGTTAGTACAACCTCAGATGAACATAAACACATGAAATATTAAACTCGGTCATCATTTACTTAAAAATAAAGCCAAAATGGAGAAGCAATGCATGGAAAAATAAGTGCACCATATAATTAAATTGCTATAGAACCACCGTTAGCTTGAACTTGAAATAATTGTTTTCTGCATGACAGTATCAGTCTCTCACATCATTGTGGAGGAATTCTGGCCCGCTTTTCTTTACAACGTCCAGTTCATTGAGGTTTGCGGGTATTTGTTTATGCACAGCTCTTTTAAAGGTCCTGTCGCAACATTTCAGTCGGGTTGAGGTCTGGACTTTGACTGGGCCAGTGCAACACCTTGATTATTTTCTTTTTCAGCCATTCTGTTGTAGATTTGCTTGTGTGCTTGGGATCATTGTCCAGTTGCATTGCCCAATTTCGGCCAAGCTTTAGCTCTCGGACAGATGACCTCACATTTGACTCTAGAATACTTTGAGTCGACAATGAACTTCTCTGCATACCAATGACTGCAAGTTGCCCAGGTTCTGTGGCTGCAAAACAAGTAAAAAATTGTCAACCCTCCATCAGCGTGATGGATAGTTGGTATGAGGTGTTTGTGCTGTTATGCTGTGTTTTGTTTTCGCCAAACATCTCCACTTTGGTCTCGTCCATCCAAACGACATTGTTCCAGAAGCCTTGTTTTTTGTTCAGATGCAACTTTGCAAACCTAAGCTGTGCTGCCATGTTCTTTTTAGAGAATAGGCTTTCTCCTTGCAACCCTTCCAAACATGCCATACTTGTTCAGTTTGTGTCTCATTGTACTGTCATGACCTTCAACAGTTAACATGTTAACTGAGGCCTGTAGAGTCTGAGGTATAGCTCTTGGGGTTTTTTTGCAGTTTCTCTGAGCATTGCACGGTCTGACCTTGGGTTGAATTTGCTGGGACGTCCACTCTTGAGAAGATCAGCAACTAAGAGTGTAACGATACATCGTTATATTGAGATGTTGCGATATAAAAATGCAACGATATGTATTGTGAATGTAAACGATATGATTCGTGATATAGATAGTTTTATCCAAGACTTAGCTTACTGTATTTATAATGTATAATTCACCCAAAAAATTTTATTCTGTCATCACATACTCAATCTCATGTCATTTCCAACCTATACAATTGTCGCTCAACTTCTAAACACAGATGAAGATGATTTTATGAAACCTGAGAGATTTCTGTCCCTCCATTTAAAGTCCATTTCCAAACTTCAAAGATTCAAAAAAAGGCATCGTAAAAATAATAAATCGAGTGATTTAATCTAAATCCAAGTCTTCTGAAGAGACAAAATGGCTTTATATGATGAAAAGATTTACAACAGCGCGCATAAATGTAGTAAACATGGATGTTCAAATGGTTGTGTGACGGGCGAAAACAACATGAGAGTGAGTAAACGCATAATTAAAATTTTTGGATGAACTAACCATCTACAGTTTGGGAATACTAATTTTGAGATGCTTTCTTGCGATTAGAACTGTGATTGATTGCATTGATCATCTGAAACACATACGCGCTGGAATGGCACTCCTTAAAGTGAAAGCACAAACATTTAAATTACCATATAACATTTAGTTTTAGTAGTACGATTATTCAAAGCATTTTAGATAGTTTATTCATTTATTCTATATGTGTAGTGCATTAATAGCAGGAGAGGCGGCTCAAAGCGAGCACCGGGAGAGTCTGTGTGTGGTGGCTTGTCTGTTTAAGAGATCCTGCCTGCATTGAAAGCGTGAGTACTGCGTAAGAAATTAAATTTTAAAGAGTTTCATTGACATTACTACAACTACTATATATAATGTTGAATATAATGTATAATAATGCAATGGGGGAATATTTGTGGGTCCTGATAACAATAATAATAATAATAAAGTAATAAAAACAATAAAACACTTTATTTTGGCTTAAAATATCATGATAGTATCGTATCGTGAGTTCAGTATCACGATTTGTATCGAATCGTGACATGAGTGTATCGTTACACCCTTATTGGCAACTGTCTTAAATGTTTTCCTAATCTTCCTCACTGTAGAATGATGGACTTCAAATTGTTTGAAAATGGCCTTGTAATGAACAGCAACAATTGCTTCTGTAAGATCATTGCTGATGTCCTTCCTCCTTGGTATTGTGTTAACACACACCTGAAGGCTCTAGACCAGCAAACTGCCAAAACTTTTACTTTTATAGAGTTATCAATGATAATCAATTAATCAGAGGTATTTGATTAGCAGCGCCTGACTGCTACTTACCCTCTTAATTCCTATGGAAGCAGTAAGGGTGTACTTTTTTCCCCACACATGGCTTCTCCATTTTGACTATTTTTTAGGGGCGCTTTTTCACACAGCAGACATCTCAGGCAATTTATTTATATATTATTCATATTTATTCAAGCAACAAAAACAAACCTGTTACTGAAAATGCACAATACACAATCTCCTAGAGTGAAGTCAGTACGTACATATATTTGTCTGAAATCGTATTTTAATGGAAAACTATGTGAGTGATGCGGCATGATTTTGAACAGCCCGAGTCGAACCTGGGCCCCACAGACAGACATCGAGAGGTGCCACTGGTGTGCGTACGGTTGTAGAAAACAATCAATGTGCTGGAATTTTGAAGATGTGACGCTGTACATCTCAGTGTGCGACCCGCTTTATGCTTTGTTTTGCTAATGTTTGAGGAGCATTTTAGGGTAAGGGTTCTGATAGCGATGCCATGGAAAGTGATAGAACAATTTATGAATCATAATGAATCATAGTGTTGATATGCGTTACCCACCTTTGTCCTATCTAATAAAGCCATAAAAAGGCCAGTGTAGAGATCAGACAGGAAAGCATAGGGTGGAGAGAGGGGAACGGGATTGGCAAAGGACCTCGAGCCAGGAATCAAACTCAGGTCCCCGGAGGCACAATTGCACTATATGTGGCAGCACTGCCAATGAGGCAAACAGCTCAGACGGCTTTTTTTATATTATTGCATACTAACATAGTATATATACTGTGCAGAGTATGCATGGAATACCCAATCACCTACTAGGTTGGTTAATTTTGATCTTCCAATACTACTGAGGTGAAATTATTGCAAAGTATTTAAAACACCAGTGATTTTTAATATCGCAATTTTAACTCATATGACTGGGCTTCCAAAAGTGAACACATTTTTACAATTTATTTTTAAGATAAAAAATGGGTGTCACTTATATGCAACAAAATGTGTTTGTTATTATGTAGCATACTACGTTTTGAATCATTGTTATACAATGTCTGTTGTTTCACTTACTGTTTTTAGTAGGCAGCACACCGTGTATACGGTGCAAAAATGGGTAAGTCATACGTTATTTTCATGTGTGGCTCATGTAAGCTGTGGAACTGCCAGTAAAGTACTAAGTTTGTCCAAAAGTCCAAAAGTTTGGGTCGATACGGTTTCTGAAAGTCTATTATCCTATAGGCCGCCTTTATTCGATCAAAAATACATTAAAACAGTAATTTTGTGAAATTAATACAATCTTAAAAACATCTTTTTTTGAATATATTGTAATTTTTTCCTGATGCAAAGATGAATTTTCAGCACCCTTACCCCAGTCTTCAGTGTCACATAGGGGTGTAACGGTACACAAAACACAAGACAAGACTTTTGAAGTCATGGTTCGGTACAGCAGGGGAGAGAAAACTACCAAATTAGCCTAAATTCAGTAGCTATTTATTTTTAGATCAACACTCAAATAACATTGCATGCAAACATGTAAATTTCACATAAGGCACATTTTGCATTAAATTCTAAATGTATTTATAAAATTATGTTTTTACTCCAATTCGTTGTTGAAATATAATAATTTATCACTGATTCTTGAGATAAGGGACAAAACATGTTTTAGATGTTAAAAAATAAAAACTAACACTACATTATTAAAAAGTCTTCAGGTATGTAATATTGGTGTTCAGTAAAGGAGCTAAATCATAAAATACCTAAAATACATTTTCTGTTTATTTTTTGCTTGTTTTCACACTATTACACACTAAATTCCTTAATTCTCCTCCCTCCTTTTAATATTAAACATATCACCAATGTTCTTAGGTAATTAAGACATAATATCATGTAGTTCCATTGATGTTTTAACATTTTTACACAATAAATGTAAAAAAGAATAAGACATTTCTTTCAAAATTTACAAAAACCTTCACCTGACAGTGTAAAATACTGATGGAGTTGACAAATACAGACGAGCACTTGTCAACCATCAGACATAAAACCTGACGGAGCTGACATCTGATGGAGTTGACAAAATTGAATTTTTTCCACCTTCACCACGTGTTCTACAGTGGTGCAATGTAGTTTTTTCCTTCGTTGTAGCTGCCTTAATAAACTTATCAAAATTATCCCACAACTATTTACAGAAACTATTACACTGCGATGACATGTTGACATGTTAAGGCTTTGACCATAGAGACTTCAATATTGTTTGTTTAAAATATAAATTAAAAAAAAAAAAAATTGAGTTGACGCAAAGTGAGGACACAGTTTTTATAGCTATTTTTTAATGGAAAATATAATTCAATATTTACTTTTTGCATTGTTTGATATCTTAAAGATCTCCACCTTTTAATGTGTATTTTTTAATTTGTTGCATTTTTAAACACTTTGTTTGGCAGTTTTACATTGTGACCTAATGCTGAGGACAGGTTAGATTACATGCGTTTCCAAGTATAGAGTGTGCTTTTAAAATAATACTAAAGAAATTATTTAAAAGTATAAGCAATAAATGTCCTTAGTATACAAACTTCCCTTAGATGTAACTTTTTAAGTATTTTTATTGTGTTGATATTCTTACTTTTTAACATAAATAGGGCTTTTGTGTTTGGGACATGTTTTGTCCCTTAACTCAAGAATCAGTGCTATACACAGTGGCTGTCATTTTCCTAACAAATTTCTCCTTAAATTTCTCTGGCATTTATCATTTGAATGTCGTAATAAAATGGACAGGATACTTAATATGTTCACATGGGAACTCGGATTGAAGTATGTTCCGCGCGTAAAACAAGCCTACTGTTAAAGATTGCATTCATACCGTTCGGTACACACGTGCACTGTTACACAAAACATTCAAGAAACATTTCTGATTATTATCAATGTTGAAAACATTTGTGCTGCTTAATCTTTTATGTCTTTACTGTGAATTTTGATCAACTGAATGTGTCCTTGCTAAATAAAAGCATTCATTTTGATATTTTCAAAATTTCGTACTGACTGCAAACTTTTGAATGGTAGTGTATCAACATCTGCTAATGTGAGTCAATGAAATTTAAACAAAGATTTCTTTTGTTTGAAGTGTGCCTTACCGTTTTGGCGATATTTTGGGCTGCTCTGATGCGCCTTAGTTTTAGGTATCCAGGGTTCTTCAAAACAGCTTGACCCAACTGGAGTGCACAAACACAATAAAAACAAAAGCAAATTACTCTGTACCCTTGGGTGAGCCTTTGTTTACCGTCAGCAGACAGCCATTGACCTGCAGCCCGTTTTAGAAACAGAATTGCATCATATCAGCAGGAAAGAGTGCAAAGGCAAAGTCATTTCTGAAGACACTAAGACTGCAAACGTAGAGCATGACAAACAAATCGAAAGAACTGAGAAATGTCTATAATGCACAAACAAAAGAGAAAACAAATGCTTTCAAAAGTGTTTTGGTTGCAGATAGCTTGTTGAGAATGAGGGGGCAACAGTTCAAAATAGCCTAGATGAATGACTGCAACAACTGACTGTGGCTTAATTAGCACAGCAGCAGTATTCATTAATTATATCTGATAATTACAGTCATTTACCACTCACAGATCTAGAACATAATAACAGGGAATAATAATCATATGAAATTAGGTGCTTGTGGATGCAAATAGTGCATCTGGGGCATTTGAGGGTAACTACGGAAACCCCTTATAAGCCTGAATATAACAGAGACATTGTTTCAATGATTGTCAATATTTGTGCATGTTGAAGTGGAAAGGAGAAAGCTGCAGCAGTTTACCAGTTTAGCAGCCTCAGCTTCACCCTCAGCCTGGATGATCTTCTGTCTCTGGTCCTGTTTGGCCTTCTCTACATAGAACTGAGCCCTCTGAGCCTCCTGCTGGGCTACACGTCAACAAGAGAGAAAGGCTATTTAATAGAAAAATGACTCGCGCATAGACATTCCCTTTTTTCAGGCCAACCCATGTATCCTTTTATTAAAAGTGATAAAAATAAACATTTCAGTGCTTACAGATATGGTTTATGCAAGTTATGCATTGTTGTTTGGTCAATAGCGAATACTGATGAAATGACTAGAACAGAGTACCCTCTAGTGGAGAGCAAGTATTCTTTCAAGGATGCACCACTATGAGGGTTGATAACCAATGTCAAAATAATAAATCTGTACTGTTAATTTTTCTACAGTTGCACATTTTTCACAGGAATAAATCTTTAAATATATTTAAACAGAAATAAATTCTTTTAAATGATATTGGTGTATTTTAAATACATTACTGTTTTTATAAAATAAATGCATCCTTGGTGAGCATAAGAGACTTCTTTCAAAAACATAAAATCTTAAAACGTGCAATGTTATATATAATATAAAATGTGGCAAAACATCCGGCCAATTTTATCTGTTTGAACCAAGACACAGAATAAGGCATTTAGACAGGTAAATATAAGGTATTGTGTGAAACTCACTTTATTATGAAGAAGTTCATCTCATATATCCAATGTAAACAAATCATATTATTAGGTGAATAGGTACAATATAATTTTTGTTAGTTTAGGAAGCTTAGGCATGCTTCGTTTAGGGTGCTAAATTCACTGCATTCTGTTACGGGTTAGATGAGATGTGTTTTGGTACTACTAACCAACTTGTTTGGCCTCCACAGCAGCGGTGTACTCTTTGCTGAAGCTGAGCTCTGTGATGGCCACGTCATCCAGGATGATGTTAAAGTCTTTAGCTCTCTCGATTAGATCTCTTCTTATGAGCAGTGACACCTGACCACCAAAATAAAACGACACACAAATAACGACTAAGCTGATTCTCAGTAACTGATTACCTTATTTAAACCAGCAACAGGCATACAGATAAGATGAGGTCCAAAAGTGAAATTGCTTACATTTTAAGATGTTCTATTTAATACAAAGTATGAATGTCCTAGTATTTGCTATGTCATTATTTTGCTTTAGAATGAGTTAGAATTAGCATTTGAGCTGACATGAACTCCACAAGTTTGTTTAAAACTCATGTTACCCAATACGATTTGATAATGTTCCAAAGAGCCTCTTGTGCATCATTGGAATCACAGATTTTCAATGTGGACTTTTGGACCCCACTGTACAAAAAGTATGAAATAAAACTAATAAAATTTGGTCAATATGAATTTTATATGAATTATTAGTGGTGCTTGCTGAAAGCAAGGCATCACTATTGTTATTCTCCATACTCATTCTTCTTCTGGACAAAAATTTCGGCACGTATCTCCTCCCACACCGTTTGTCCCATTAAATGCATGTTTTTCATACTATGGTAAATTGCATAGGGATTTTGTATTGACCATAGCTCTGGCTCACAGTGTCACAGAGACAAGGGGGTGGCCTCAATTTACTCAGACAGCCAATCACTATCTCAGGATCATCGTGAAGCTATCAAGCCACGCCCTAGCAACCATTTAGAGCTCCCTAGCAACTGATCCCATAGACTTCCACTGAAAGAGATCAAAGGGATATCTTTGGATAGAAGTGTCATAGAAACATGAGGGTGGATTTGTTTGACTCAGGGCATCAATAGCCAATCACAAATCACCTTCAGCACATCCTAGCCACGCCCTAGCAACCATTATCAAGCACTTTAGCAAGCCAAATGCACAGAGGGATATCTTCACATCTGAATGTCAGAGGCATGGGGGTTGGTTTATATCCTTCATACTGGCAAGGAGCTTTTGAAGTATCATCACTGGATGCTGCCAAGCCACTCCATAGCAACCAAACAGAGTACCCTAGCAACGGTTTAGCAAGACCTATATCTCTGCATCAGAACATCATAGAGACATGGGGGTTGATTTATATCATTCATACTGACAAGAGTATCATCATTGGCAGCTGCCAAGCCACTCCATAGCAACCAAACAGAGTACCCTAGCAACCGTTTAGCAACACCTATATCTCTGCATCAGAACATCGTAGAGACATGGGGGTTGGGTCTTTTGACTCATGCTAGCAAACAGGACTTCCAACATGCTACACATGCTAGCAGTGAATAGCTACATCCTAAATATAACTTACTCATCACCATATATAACTTACTCATCACCATATATTGTTTAATATTGCCTATCACGTTAAAATTGTCATTGTTAGCTTTTAATTTAAATCACTAACACAACGTGTTAGCATTTCACAACGTGTTAGCATTTCACTAGCCTGTTAGCCTGCCACTTGTGCATCCGGGTTTCCTGTTTTGTCTCTCGTGCCTTTACTAGTCCATCAAACAACTGTGGTAAGTTGGATTAATCAACAAATACGGTAAGCCATGTCTTCTCCTTTTATTGTTACCTGCACTACATGTTTCATGTTTAGTATATCTGTCTCCGTTGGTGAACAGGGCTTCACATGTGATAAATGTAAGGAGGTAGTCAGACTGACGGAGAAGATTTCAGAATTAGAGACACGCATCCAGACTTTATTTGAGAGTAGTGAGAACAAAACAGCTTTAGACACTGCTTTGGATGCGACTAGCTTAGTGAACTCTGTACATTGTTCGGTTCCGGCTGTAGAGCCCGTGCAGCAGGGCAACTGGGTGACGGTGAGACGGCATAGTTGCGGATCAAAAAAACACTCTTCCGTTCCGATTAGAACATCAAACAGGTTCTCCCCACTCAGTGATGCACCCACTGAGAATCCTGTTGAAAGTGCCCTAGTTATTGGCGATTCTATTACACGGAACGTGAAAATAGAGACACCAGCCACCATAGTCACATGTTTACCGGGAGCCAGAGCGCCTGACATCAAAGCTAATTTAAAAGTGCTGGCTAATGCTAATCGTAAATTCTCTAAGATTATTATTCATGTCGGCACAAATGATGTTCGACTTCGCCAGTCGGAGATCACCAAAATTAACATTAAAGAGGTGTGTGAACTCGCAAGTACGATGGCAAACCGGATTTTTTGCTCTGGTCCCCTCCCCATTAAAAGGAGTGATGAGATACTTAGCAGACTATCATCACTCAATGGCTGGTTGTCTAAGTGGTGTCCGCAAAATAACATAGGGTTCATAGACAATTGGAAAAGCTTTTGGGGCAGACCTGACCTGTTGAAAAAAGATGGTATCCATCCCTCCTGGGGTGGTGCCGCTCTTCTCTCTAGTAATTTGGCACATAGTCTTAAAGCTAAACCTTGACTAACTAGGGCCCAGGTCAGGAAGCAGACGGACTGGCTTACCCGACCGTCTGCTAGCTGTCTCGCGTCACAGAAGTCAGATAAATCCCAGCACATAGAGACTCTTTCACCTAGCTATGATCACATAGAGACTGTGTCTGTTCCACAAATTAGTAAATACAAAAAAACACCAAAACTATTCAACGGTAAAAATTTAATTGATGTCCAACAAATAAACAACAGATATAATACAGATGAACAAATGATAAAGCTCGGGCTGCTGAATATTCTATCCCTTTCCTCTAAAACGCTTATTGTTAATGATATGATTACAGATAATAATCTAGATGTGCTGTGTTTGACAGAAACCTGGCTAAAACCTGACGACTACATTACTTTAAATGAGTCCACCCCACAAGATTATTGTTATAAACACGAGCCGTGTCTGAAAGGTAAAGGGGGAGGTGTTGCTGTAATTTATAATAATATCTTCAGTATTACTCAGAAGTCTAGTTTCAAATATAATTATTTTGAAGTTTTGGTGCTTTACGTAACGTTATGTAGTGAAATTGATAAATCCTGTTTAACATTTGTGTTGGCTACTGTATATAGGCCACCAGGGCACAATACACACTATCAGAGAATTTGCTGATTTTTTATCAGAGTTAGTACTGGCTACAGATAAAGTCCTAATTGTTGGTGATTTTAATATCCATGTAGATAATGAAAAAAAAAATTGGGATTGGCTAGACTTAATATTGTCACATGGAATAAATGTTGATACCGTTGAAATTCTGCAGCAGAGCGATGACATCTCAGATCATTACCTAGTATCATGTATACTTAATTTAGCAAAGGCTGCAAAGCCGTCCCCTCGCTTCAAATATGGCAGGACTATCACTGCTGAGACTAAAGATTTCTTTATAAATAAACTTCCTCATCAGTTTCATCTCCTCAGCATCCCAGATAGCCCAGAGGAACTTGATGTTGCAACAGAAACTATTGACTCTCTCTTTTCCAGCACTTTAGACACAGTTGCTCCTCTGCGCTTAAAGAAGATTAAAGAGAATAGGCCAACGCCGTGGTACAACGAGCACACCCGGGCCCTTAAAACAGCAGCCAGAAAAATGGAGCGCAACTGGAAGAAAACAAAACTGGAAGTTTTTCGCATTTCGTGGAAAGAGAGGATGATTTCATACAGAAAGGCCGTAAAAACGGCTAGATCTACTTATTTCTCGACTCTCTTAGAAGAAAACAAACACAACCCTAGGTATTTATTCGATACAGTGGCTAAATTAACCAAAAATAAAGCTTCAACTTCTGATGTCTGCCAACAGCACAGCAGTAATGACTTTATGAACTTCTTTACTTGTAAGATTGATAATATTAGGAAAAAAATTATAACCATGCAGCCGTCTACTACTGTATCACATCAGACAGTGCATTGTAGTGTCACTGAGGAAAAATTACATTCATTCACTGCTATAGGAGAAGAAGAATTGGCTAAACTCATTAAATCATCAAAATCAACAACATGTATGCTCGACCCTATACCGACTAAACTACTAAAAGAGATGCTTCCAGAGGTCATAGATCCTCTTCTTAATATCATTAATTCATCCTTGACTTTAGGATATGTACCGAAAACTTTTAAGTTGGCTATTATTAAACCACTTATTAAAAAACCGCAACTTGACCCTACAGAATTAGTCAATTACAGGCCAATCTCAAATCTACCCTTTCTGTCAAAAATACTAGAAAAGGCAGTGTCCTCACAATTATGCTCCTTTTTAGAAAGAAATGGTATCTGTGAGGTTTTCCAGTCAGGATTTAGACCACATCATAGTACTGAGACTGCTCTCATTAGAGTTACAAATGATTTACTCTTATCATCCGATCGTGGTTGTATCTCTCTGTTAGTGTTACTCGATCTTAGCGCTGCATTCGATACCATCGACCTCAACATTCTTTTGAATAGACTCGAAAATTATGTTGGCATTAGTGGAATTGCATTGGCATGGTTTAAATCATACTTATCTGACCGTTTTCAGTTTGTAGCAGTAAATGAAGAGATGTCACACCGATCACAAGTTCAGTATGGAGTACCGCAGGGCTCAGTGCTAGGACCGTTGCTTTTCACCCTGTACATGCTACCCTTGGGAGATATCATTAGGAAGCATGGCGTTAGTTTTCATTGTTATGCTGACGATACTCAGCTCTATATTTCTTCACGCCCTGACGAAACTTACCAATTCACAAGATTAACGGAATGCATAGCTGATATAAAATATTGGATGGCTAGTAATTTCCTGCAACTTAATTCAGAAAAAACTGAATTTTTAATTATTGGACAAAAAAAACTCCACATGTAGTAACCTAGAATACTGTCTAAGACTTGATGGCTGCTCTGTCAAGTTCTCGTTGTCAGTTAGGAACCTGGGTGTGCTCTTTGATAGCAATCTCTCATTTAAAAGCCACATTTCTAGCATCTGTAAAACTGCATTCTACCATCTTAAAAATATATCTAAATTACGGCATATGCTTTCAATGCAAAATGCTGAACAGTTAGTTCATGCATTCATGACCTCAAGGCTAGATTATTGTAATGCTCTACTGGGTGGTTGCCCCGCTCGCTTAATAAATAAACTGCAGCTGGTCCAAAACGCAGCAGCTCGAGTTCTTACTAGAACCAGGAAGTATGACCATATTAGCCCGGTTCTGTCAACACTGCACTGGCTCCCTATTAAACATCACATACATTTTAAAATCTTGATAATTACTTACAAATCACTAAATGGTTTAGCTCCCCAGTACTTGAGCGAGCTCTTAACGCATTATACTCCATCACGTCTATTGCGGTCTCAAAACTCTGGCCAGTTGATAATACCTAGAATATCAAAATCAACTGCAGGCGGTCGATCCTTTTCCTATTTAGCACCCAAACTCTGGAACAGCCTTCCTAGCATTGTTCGGGAAGCAGACACACTCTGTCAGTTTAAATCTAGACTAAAAACGCATCTCTTTACTATGGCATACACATAAAACATTTTAATTTATATTTTATTCAAATTGTTAGGCTGCATTAACTAGGTCAGCCGGAACCGGGAACACTTCCCATAACACCTGATGTACTCATTACATCATAAGAGGAATGGCATCTACGCTAATGTTAGTCTCTCTGTTTATCCCGAGGTTTACTGCAGTCAGCCGGATCCGGGCCGTATCCAGATCAGATGGTGGACCAGCGCCCAGACATTACCAACGCATCCCTGAAGTGTCTGCAGAGACCGTGTCAATTAGTCTACCCTCTGAAATTGCTCATCGACATGGCATCCTCAATGGATCCATCTCCGGCGTGATGACTCCGATATTTCGAATATTCCTATTTAATAATTGTTTAATCGACACGCCATCCTCAATAAACCCGGCGTGATGCCTCCGATCTTTCGAATAATCCGATCTAATATTACTTCTGACCTATAAGGCTGCCAGAATAATAAACATACACTGTTTGTTAATTGGCCAGAGGAGAACTGGCACCCCGACTGAGCCTGGTTTCTCCCAAGGTTTATTTTTCTCCATTAGGACACCTGATGGAGTTTTGGTTCCTTGCCACTGTCGCCTCTGGCTTGCTCAGTTGGGGACACAACATTTTCAAATAAATATCCAAATAAATTTAATTACTAAACTAAATTATATCAACTACATTACTTGAATATATATGATAATTGAAATGAGCTGATGACATCACAGTTTTCTCCAGAGCGGCTGTACAGCCGAATCAAATTCTGTTCATTATTTTCCTGTTTAACACTGTGAAGCTGCTTTGAAACAATCTGCATTGTAAAAAGCGCTATATAAATAAAGTTGACTTGACTTGACTTGACCCTAGCAACCGTACAAACACATGAATAAGCCATATCTCAGCTCCACAACATCGTACAAGCACCACTCACATTTTCTTCAGGAAATGTACATTCTAGTTTCATCTAGTGTTTCTCAGCTGCCGTCCCAAAGCATCAGACGAGAGTGTGTGAAATAACAGGCCGTCTTCTTAAATAGCTCTGTAACTAAACAAAGCCCGAGCTTCTTAGACATCACTGAGAGTTAATAATTTCTTTCTCACACCAGGCTTAGACCAGAGAAGCTGCTGACGGTGTTAAGTCAAAGGTCAGGGGCAGGTGGATGTAGGGGTTGGGATGGAATCTTATAAGTTAAAATAGAATCCGCATTAAGAGAAACACTTGATATTGATACCATTTGAGAATATGGTCTCGGGCATCAGATCTTTCCAAACATTTATGACTTCCCTCCATTCAAAACAAAAGGAGATATTCTGAAGAATGTCAAGCGATCGGTAGAGTGCGCTATCTCAATGAATGTAGAGTGTATTTGACGCACAGTAAACACTAGTGTGAGCGCGTTCGACTGAGTGTGCTTAGTGCTTCACACACACTCAAAGAGAGCGAGAGAGTCTTACATACCGCCCAGAATTGACGTGCTACATGTAAACCATATTCTTTGTTGTTTTTTCCTGTAAATTAACGCCATTCATTTGGAATTATTCCGCCTTTATGAACAAGAAGAAATTAATCTCATTGGCTGGCGCTCACCTATTACTGTACCTGTTTTGATTACAGCAAATCAGTTCGAGCAAACGCAGACAACGTGATTAATGAATCCAGCAGCTCATCAATCCTTAGTGTGGTTTATATTGTTATTAGTTATAGAATTCATAGTATTATTTTATCAGTATTATTGTTAGTTTTTTTTTTTTACAGAAACACTGAATGCTCCACCACCAGTCCTAAGTTCAGTTAAAATGACAAATAAGCATTCATACTTTTTCATTCGCACGATTACCAAGTTTTAGTTCAAGTGACTTAAATTCTATCATTAAATTATTTGACATGGTTGGGATTACTTTTGCTGTTTGCACTATGAGAATATAAATAAATATAGAATCTGTGTTTACATTTCAAACTTGTCATTGATTTGAATTATTATTGTTTGTATTGTGTGATGTTTTTCATCACAGTTGCACTATTTAAACATTACCTGCACTTTTACAGAAGTAAAGTAGATCTGCAATTTTTCCATTTCTGAAAAGGCGGGTGTTTGGTATTTTCTGTTGTTGCTTTTCTTTTTCTTTTTTCTTTTATGAAATGTGTTTATTATAGGAGCCTATTTGATGAGTTTTACTTTAGATCATTGTTTGTTTTTCTGAGACTCTCAAGAATGCATTCAGCTCTCACTTGTAGCCAAAAACATGGTCAATGGTACTAAATGTATATCTTCATTGATATCGTTATCAAAATAAATACCAGAAAATATTGTGATAAATTTAAGTCCATATCACTCATCCCTATTGGCAAGCTCCAAAAAAATCCCCCAAAAACTGCACTATTTTTGCCCTAACCCTTTTTTCATTTCCAGAATTTCTGGAATTCACTGTTATTTACTCAAAATTGTGCCCTCTGTAACCGCTCTCAAATATCAGTACTTGTGCATATTCAAACTTGGTTCATCAAGTCAATGATCAGTCATCAATGGCATAGCTTCTCATTTCTGCAAATCATCTCCTTCAGTGGTTGAGTGGAAAAAATAAGTCATTCAGGTTTGAAACCAGACAGAATTTTTAGTTTTCAGGATAACTATTACTTCAATACAGTAATAGTACTTTAATCTTATTCTCTAATACAGACCTGCATACTCTGGACTGGCAAAACCCCCCCCAAAAAACTGGACTCGACGTAGCACGATTTCAATGTCAGAACAGCGACTTTTACCATAAGCCAATGAGTGCAGACATGCTAATAGTCTGTAGCTCAAAGGCCCCGACACACCAAATCAACATAAAAAAAACTAGTAGTGTCGAAATTCAACAGTGGTGTCACTTGACGTCGCCTGCAACTGAGGCAAAAAGTTGTTTGAACATAACGCAAAGACTTCAGCCAATAGCTAACTAGCACATACGCTCTGTGCCTCCATACCAGCAGGTGGCAGTAGTCTGTATTCATTATTCAAAAGTGGAAACCAAAAGACCTAGGAATGTGAATATACATGAGGGCTGTCACGATTATGAAATTTGGCTGACGATTAATTGTCTAAGAAATAATTGCGATTATAACGATTAATTGTCAGTTTTAGGGCTGTGTCAATTTTTTTTGTGTGCTTTGTTCATTCAATTAATCACAATAATTTGTAACAATTATTTAATCCCTTGTAAATTTTTACTTTGCAGTGTAAGATTAATACAGATTTAAAGGCATAGTTCATACAAAAATTCTGTCATTATTTACTCACCCTCATGTCATTCCAAACCCATAAGATTTTCATTCATCTTCAGAACACAAATGAAGATCTTTTTGATAAAATCTGAGATTTCTGTCCTTCCAGTGACCGCTACGCAACTACCACTTTGACTCTTCAAAAAGTTCGTAAAGAGATTCCATATGAATCGAGAGGTTTAGTCCAAATGTCCTGAAGAGACCCAATTGCTTTATATGATGAACATAATTTAATTTATGCTTTTATTAACATATAAACAATGAACAGCAAACATAAACAAAAGCCAAACCGAACCTGCTTGATAGAACAAACCTCATTGTTTCTTGCGGAAGCTCAAACATGCTGCATAACATGAGAACGAACCTCATTGGTTCACAAACATCAAGCAAACATGCTTCAGCTACCATTTCTTAAAACTGATGCGTGTGTTGATGAATGCTTATATGTGAATAAAGGCCTAAATTCAATCTGTTCATCATACAGCGATCAAGTCTCGTGGATTAAAATTGATATGGATTAGTTTGACAATCCCTTTATGAACTTTTTAAAGCGTCAAAGTGGTAGTTGCGTAGCTGTCAATAGAGGGACAGAAATTGCAAAAAGATCTTAATTTGTGTTGCGAAGACGAGTCTTACGGGTTTGGAACGGCATGAGGGTAAGTAAATAATGACAGAACTTTCATTTTTGGGTGAACTAGCCCTTTAATACAGTTTGTTATAAAGTTTTCCTTTACAGAAACTTTAGCTGAAACTATCACAACAAACTGGCCAATCACAGAAAAGGCAGTGTGTGTGTGTGTGTCTGTCTGTATATACATGTATGTATGTGTGTGTGTTTGGAAATTAACTTTTTCAAAACAAAACTATCAGAAATAAACCAGATTATCAGTCACAGATTAGATTTAAATATATCTATATTTATTATTAATTCTGAAATTCTATCAATCACTTATGCCATTCACTGTTATACCATTCAAATAAATTAAATGGAAATAAAAACAAAATTCTCTGTGTAAGATGCTAGGGTGCTTTTTTGCCTAAAAGTCTTGGACATGCAGCATTTATGAGAACAGGTTGGAAAAAGTGGCCTCTTAATTGTCTCCTAGAGCTCCGGAGCATTTACCGGTCACGGTATTGAGTAATGAGCATGTTAAAATGTATTAAGCAGTATTTGTCAATGCTTAGCCAAGATATCATTTGATTGTGGAAACATTGGTAAATAAAGATGTGTTTAATATTTGATTAGTAAGATGCACTTGCAAGTTTCCAATAAACAAAAATAAAAGATGTAGGTGCGTTTGTCATTGCGGGGGCGGTTGGGGGATCATCAATGCTCTGCCTTCATTGAAGCACATGCTCACACATACAGTCACTCGCACAGCACACACTCAGAAACATTCAGGACTCAAGAGCACAGAAACTTGTCTTCAACGCTGCCCTGTGATTTGTAATAATAAAATAGCTTTGCTGCTAAAAGCCGCATTATATTTCTCAACAATGAGGTGGAAGCATAGCCGTTTTTTAAGCAATTAAATTCACAGCTTCGAGCACATATTCAAAAGCGATTTTGGCTGTGCTTACACTGCAAGTCTTAATGCACAGATGCAACCTACTGACCATATCCAATTTTTTTGGCCTGTGTTTACATTCACTTTAGACTGGTATCCGATATCTGTTTACATTAATTCCCGCCCAAAATTATTGTCGGTGATCGCTTTACCATGCACATAGTAGATCCTCTACCTACTAAGTAGCCATGCTATTAAAACAATTTATATAATTCATGTCGGGTGGCCATGATTATTTGCCAGCATGGACAAGATAACAGCTGTCATGGATGTTTTGCAGCACAAAATCTGACCAAACAGATAGACTATAGCCTATAGACCGGAAAATATAAACATTTTCGTTTGTTATTTTATATGGCTTGTTAGATCTAGAGGTTGTGCGCAACAAATCTCCGACCTGTGTCATATGAGAGTAAAAAAATTGTTTAAAAAAATATTTTTTTTGTGCCAGTGTAAATGCAATCTTTGACCAAGGGGGAAAATTTGGACACAATTTCCTATTCTCTTTGACTGGTAGTGTATGTCTTCTCCTTGTGTCTTCTAAAAAAATGCAAGAATGTGCTTTCAGTACATTCCTGTTATCTCTCAAACACGCACCACTACTACATGCAGAAGGCAGCGCAACGCTTCTAATCTGCGTCCTATTCCCTCCTCCGCTAATACTCCTCCCTCTTTCTCTGTGGGTCTATGGAATTGTCAGTCAGCTGTCAACAAAGCTGACTTCATTCCAGCCTTAGCCACTCATTCCACTCTCAATATCTTGGCCTTAACTGAGACCTGGATCCGTCCAGAAGACTCAGCAACCCCTGCTGCTCTCTCTAACAACTTCTCCTTCTCCCACACCCCTCGCCACACTGGGAGGGGTGGAGGCACAGGTCTTCTCATTACTAACAATTGGAAATACGCAACCCACACCTCTCTATGCAATAACAAAGCATTTGAATACCATGCTATTACAGTTACAACTCCTGTTAAAATCCATCTTGTAGTCATTTACCGCCCCCCAGGTCAATTGGCCACCTTTGTTGAGGAACTGGATGTGCTGCTGTCCTCTTTCCCAGAGGATGGCAGCCCACTTGTAATCCTTGGCGATTTCAACATTCACCTGGACAAACCTTATGCTACAGATTTCCACTCCCTCCTAGCCTCATTTGATCTCAAACACCTCATCACTGCACACACCCACAAATCTGGCAACCAACTTGACCTCATTTACACACGCAACTGCACTACGGACAACATTTGAGTGAAACCTTTACACACCTCAGATCATTACTTCATCACATTTAATCTACAACTTACTACTCGTGCACCTCCAGTCCCTCTACCAGTTACTTTCAGACGAAACCTGCGCTCTCTTTCTCCCTCTTATCTCTCCTCTGTTGTGTCATCCTCCCTTCCCTCACCCACACAATTCTCATCTATGGATGTCAACACTGCAACAGACACCTTATGTTCTACCTTAACTTCCTGTCTCGATAGTATCTGCCCTCTATCTTCTAGGCCAGCACGCCCTACTCCCTCTAACCCTTGGTTATTTGACGTTCTTCGCGAACACCGGACCAAACTCAGGGCAGCAGAGAGAAAATGGCGAAAATCAAACGACCCATCTGACCTGGGTAAGTACCAATCTCTGATCTCATCCTTCTCAGATGATGTCCATGCAGCTAAATCCTCATTTTTCCGCAACAAAATCAATAGCACCTCAAACACACGCACACTTTTCAGAACATTCAACTCTCTCCTCTGTCCCCCTCCACCACCTCTTTATCTGCCGACGTTTTTGCCCATTTCTTTACTGATAAAACAACAATTATCAGTAGTCAGTTCTCACCTCCACACACACAGGATCTTAGATCAGCCACATCCACAGACAAACATCTTCTCTCCTCCTTCTCTACACTCACTGAGACGGAAGTATCAAAACTTCTCCTTTCCAGCCATCCTACTACTTGCCCCCTAGATCCCATCCCCTCACACCTCCTACAAGCCATCTCTCCTGTACTCCTACCAGCACTCACACACATCACCAACACATCTCTCTGCACCGGTATCTTCCCTACCACATTCAAGCAGGCACGAGTAACTCCACTGGTTAAAAAACCCACACTCAACACATCACTTGTAGATAACTACAGACCTGTTTCTCTCCTACCATACATAGCGAAAACACTTGAACGAGTTTTCAACCAGGTTTCATCTTTCCTCTTACAGTTTACAGCTGGACGTAAACCAATCAGGTTTCAAAAAGGGCCACTCAACAGAGACTGCATTACTGTCGGTCACTGAAGCCCTGCGGATTGCAAAAGCTGCTTCCAAATCATCAGTCCTCATCCTCCTCGATCTGCTGCCTTTTACACTGTGAATCATCAGATTCTTCTATCCACCCTCTCATCACTGGGCATCACAGGGATTCCACTCCACTGGTTTGAGTCCTATCTCACAGGTAGGTCTTTCAAGGTTGCCTGGAGAGGGGAGGTATCCAAAGAACATCAACTAACCACGGGGGTTCCCCAGGGCTCAGTGCTTGGACCTCTCCTCCATTTACACTACATCACTGGGACCCATCATACAGACACATGGCTTCTCATACCATTGCTATGCTGATGACACACAGCTCTACCTCTCATTTCAACCAGAAGATCCCACAGTAGCTGCACGAATCTCACGCTGTCTAGCTGACATCTCGTCATAGATGAAACAACATCACCTGCAGCTCAACCTGGCAAAGACTGAGCTTCTCGTCTTCCCTGCTAACCCAACTCTACAACACAATTTCACCATCGAGCTAGGTTCATCTTTGATTACCACTTCAGAGTCGGTCAGAAATCTCGGAGTAATCTTTGATGACCAGCTGTCCTTCAAAGACCACATTTCAAAGACAGCTCGGTCTTGCAGGTTTGCCCTGCACAACATCAGAAAGATCAGACCGTTCCTTACAGAGCATGCAACACAGCTTCCTGTCCAAGCCCTGGTCATTTCTAGGCTTGACTACTGCAATGCGCTTCTGGCTGGACTTCCATCGTGTGCAATCAAAACACTTCAATTGATTCAGAACGCAGCGGCACGTCTTGTCTTCAACGAGCCCAAAAGGGCCCATGTCACACCTCTCTTCATCTCTCTGCACTGGCTACCACTCGCTGCCCGCATTAAGTTCAAGGCTTTGACGCTTGCTTATGGATCCACCACAAGCTCAGCACCCGCATACTTCGACTCGATCCTACGAGTCTACACCCCTACCAGAAGCCTCCGCTCAGCTAAAGAGCGGCGGCTGGTGTTACCATCCCAGAGAGGCATGAAATCCCTCTCCAGAACTTTTTCATTCACTGTTCCCAGCTGGTGGAACGATCTTTCCACCTCCATCCAGATGGCAGAATCACTAACATCATTCAAAAAACAGCTAAAAACCCATCTCTTCCGCGAGCACTTAAACTCATCACAAAAAAAAATAAAAAAAATCTTTCTTTTTTCCTCTATCTGTCTCTACACCCTCCCTATTCTAGCTTGCGCTACACTGAGCAATGCCCGAAACGTAGTATTTAAGGCTCTTCTTGCATTTCTACGCCTCTTCATAACGGATCGCTTCCTGTACTCCTCAGTTGTAAGTCGCTTTGGATAAAAGCGTCTGCTAAATGCATAAATGTAAATGTAAATAAATCGCAGTTATCTGAAATAATCGGGACAGGCCTATAAAGAATGAGAAGAGCCTTCTTGACTTCATTGTTTGCTTGCTTTTGTAACTTGCATTTTTCTTTTTGGACACCGAATCACCTGAAGGCTGGCTGTTGGCTTAGTGTGTCACAGACTTTAGTCTTCATACTGTACCTGGGCTCTTTGTGTGATCAGTTGAGAGGCGTTGAACTTGGCCACCACGCTCTTGAGCACCTCGTTGACGATGGAAGGAAGCACACGCTCGTCATAGTCTTTCCCCAACTGCTGGTACAAGGCTGGCAATGTGGAGGCAACAGGCCGAGAGAGGACACGAAGACCTATGTTCACCATCTGAAGATCTGTGATGGACAGTCACATGAAGTCAGAAGATGCAGGTCACAAGAGGCACACCCTTAATGTGCTGGTTATTGATGAGGACAATGGTGAGACAGAGAGTATGCTGCCCTAACAGCAGGCAACATCTTTCAGGATTTTATCATGTAATATTTTAAACATTTATTGCATTCAAGACAATAAAACATCTGGTTCAAGGTCACCTTTGCTTCCAGTGAGAGATGAAATTTTCCTTGGCCTGGCTCGAATATCATAGATGATGGGATACTGGAACCACGGTATCCTAAATGAAAGACAGACTTCTTAAAGCCACAATATGTACATTTTCGCAGCTAGAGGTCGCTTATTCAAAACAAAGGTGTAGCTTGATGACGCCTGGATTTCGCTGAACTTTTTCCGGTCACGCGCATGTGGGGCAACACAGCGTTGTTTTATCATATTAGATACATTATTTGAGTGTGTTGAAAGTTGCTACTCTGTGGAGTTTGCTCTGGGACTACTATGAGGCACTTGTTGCACACTGCACATACATTCATTTACAGAAAACTAATCATTGTTATACATCTCAACACAGTTAGTCTTAATTTAAACATTAAGACTAAATGTGTTGAGCTATATAACAATGATTCGTTTTCTGTAAATGAATGTATCCAAACAGTTCACCTGTCTAATAAAACACATAATACACAAAGCATATTTGGCGCTTACATAGTTTCTACAAAATTAAACCGGAAATCTGGGTAACACGGGTATGATGTCATTGATAGGCGGCGCATGGACACAGTCCATGTCCTGGTTAAAATTAAGCAGCAAAAGCTCTTTTTCAACATTTATAAAATGGATCAGTTCCTCTTCAAAAAATTGGATAAAATAAAACAATGCAAATATTACAACATTAAAAAGTGTATAAATGACTAGTTTTTCTAAAGTAACACTGTCCAACAGCATGGTGTGGTGAGTTTCGTGGGGGTAACTGAGAATGTGATATGATCGGTTATGACTGGTTTGTGCTATAAATCCCACCTCTTGTTTTTGTGTGCGTTCACTAATCAGTCTGAATGAACAAAATGATGACGTTAATGGAAAGACTAAAAAGTAAACAAACAACTCAGCCACTTAGACATCAGCGCTTTATGTCACGTCAAAATCAAACTTGAAATGGCCTGAACACATAATGACTGCGGGGGTTTTAGCTTGAGCAATCAGCCTGGTGAAATTAAACATATCTTGTGTTTGTGACTAGTGTTTACCAAGTATGATGACTGACTTTTTAAAAGTTGACTATTAAAAAGAACAGCTGAACTTCTGTTCACAAATAAAATATATTGTTTAAATTATTACTGCTTTTATTTATTAGTTTGGAATAAATGTAAAAATGCTTAGAATACTAACTTCTTCTACTTGGTTTTAAAGGGTTAGTTCACCCAAAAATGAAAATTCTGTCATTAATTACTCGCCCTCATGTCGTTCCAAACCTGTAAGACTTTCGTTCACATTTGGAACACAAATTAATATATTTTTGATGAAATCAGAGAGGTTTCTAAACCACCCATAGGCAGCAACGTCATTGCAACTTTCAAGGCCCAGAAAGGTAGTAAAGACACCATTAAAATAACCCGTAATTTTGTAATTTAGCGACGCAAATACGTTTTGTGTTTTAAAAATTACGTTGCAGTCTATGGAGGGGTCAGAGAGCTCTCAGAGTTCATTAAAAATATCTTAATTTGTGTTTTGAAGAAGAACAAAGGTCTTACGGGGTTTGGAACGACATGAGGGTGAGTAATTAATGACAAAAAAATTTCATTTTTGGGTGAACTAACCCTTTAATAAATAGAACATTAATAAGATTGCTAATGTAAAAATACTAAATAGAATTGTATTTCGTTTCTCTTTTTTATATAATGTTTATTTAACCAGAAATATGTGACAACATTTAGTGTAACTGGGACATGAATTTGCATCATATTTATATAAAAAAATATTTAAAAAAATAAATAAAGAAAAACCTGAAGACTTTGCCTCCTCATTTCAGAACACCACTCATTTATAATAATCAGAAATGTTTCTTGAGCACCAAATCAACATAATAGGATGATTTCTGAAGGATCATGTGGCAAAGAAGATATATATCAAAATAAATCAATTTAACAAAGAAAAGCGCACATACAAGTAGTGCTGTCAAACATACCAGTCGGTAGTAAAAAAGTTGAGCTTTCAGTGAGATTTCGCTTTAGAGATTGAAAGCCTTAGTGTTTATAAGTGAGAGCTCTTCTCACATTTTCTGTTTATTCCCCATTTACAATCTGAATACAAGTTTATTATTTCATGCTGCTATGTACAATCTTTCTGGATTGACAACCGTATTTAATTGCGCGATTAAATTGGCGATGATTGACAGTGAAAACAAACGGACAAGACAAAATGCGACAACATTTTTTAAAGAACTCAATAACATAGTTTTTGTTCTGGTACCAAAATTGGTACAGAGCCGCAAAATGTTACTGGTAGTGGTACCGACTGCTGAAATCTTGGCACAGTAACAACCCTACATACAAGTATAAGCCGGTCCGTTTTCTGGCATGGTTAGAGATCACACTACATGCGTACGCACCTCTTCAAGCGGGCCAGGGCATGGTTCAGCATACACAAGTCAAATGAACTAGACTTTGGGGGTCAATATGTGGTTAAGATGACCTGGTGTGAGGACACTCTTATTATTATAATGAAAGCTAATAGAAAGCTCCTAAATGCAAGTGTGCCACACAAGTCCTGATAAGTAAAGCCAAAGCGTTTCGATCGTATAGTTTAGTATAGGTTATAAACCTCTCCATGTAATCTAATGGGACGTGAGACAAACTAAACAATCAAATTATACTTTAAATAAATGTAATATACTTAAATAATAATGTAAGTTCAAGTGTTCGTTGTTTTTTTTATTTTTATAAATATGTTTGGTTTTAGTTAGTTATTTGATGCTATAAAAACGGGGGTGTGGTGTCATGATTGACAGCTGAAATTGACAGCTTCTGTGAGTGAAGTTGTCACTGAAGCACCAACGAACTAGTATAATGAAAGCTTGTGGCTTGAATGACAGCCGTCATGTGTAATGTACCTGATGTGCAATCCTTCTGAAAGCACAGTGTCCATCTGCATCCCTCCAATTCTGTTGAAGATAATGGCTCTCTGGCCACCCTCCACTACACACACACACACACACACACACACACACACACAGAGCAAAACACGATTAGTTACTCCCAACAAAGCATGTATGAGTTTAGAACATGTGAGCAAGTAAATAATGACAGATAAAATTATTAGTTTTGTATGAACTTTCATTCATTATTTAATTTGCCCATCCTAACTATGTAATCCACCTTTATTTTTTCAGTGTGGGTTTTACCTGTGTATGTGGCTTCTTTGACCCCGTAAGCAAGGGCACCGGCTCCGATGAGCAGCTTCACGCCGAGCCCAACCCCACGAGGACCAGACCCCATCCTGCTGGCAATCTGCCTCAGCTGCTGCATAAAGTTCTGAGACAAACAGACACGTCAAGTCAGAGTTTTCAAATACATATTCAAATGATTATTTACATTATATGAATGATGTTGTCTTATAACTAGACAGCATGATATATCATATTCAACATGCTTGATCCTCCTCCTACTAATGCATAGACATTATGTTTAAAGATACTTGAAGCGGCAATGATATAGAGGTGGGAACTGTGTAGATGTATACATGAAATACTTTAAATACATAAAGCTGATCTCAAGCCAGTTTGATTAAACTCAGAAATACTTTTTTAGTAGACTACAAAAAGACATGAAAATTGTCTTATAAACAAATCTTATAAAGACTCTTAATAATGTCATTAGTGTTTTTTTGTGCAAGATACCAGTAGCCTGCTGAGTAAGAATTCAGTGAATAAATGAATGTGGGGTTGGGGTACGAGTACAAGCAATGCAATTCAAGTCAAATGTGCCAAACTGACCTTGTCTAGGACAAATGCGGGCCAAGTTTAAAATACTGTTTAAAATTCCCCATATAACTGGCACAAATTGTTATTTTAGAGAGAGCTATATCATAATAATTATATCTCAATGAAGGTCACACACATAATGTTGTACAAGGTGCGTCATACTGGCATAACTGAACCCTGCAAAGCTAGCACACTACTAGCATAGCTTTTTAAAGACATCAATAAACCTACACAGTTACATGCAAACTACTAGACGTCAGTTATTTAAACTGCAGTTATTACCTACAAACGAAATGTTCATTTACGTTTCCAATACTTTCTTTATATTTTTAAATATGAAGTAACTTACTGCGGGATCTTTACTCGCCATGCTGCTGTCCTGTTCTCGACTGTACGTCACCTGTGACAGTCCAAGCACGTGATGCTGCACGTCCTGGTGCACCATGGGAGTTGTATTCTACTGGTGGAGCTGTAGTGCAGCAGTGAAATTAACGTGATTAAACCGCGACGATCTTTAACAAAGCTTTCTTTAGAGACCCGTGGAGAATCTTTTTCTTTCGTAGTTCGATTAAACTTTAATTACATGTCACTTTTTTATGAGAACACTTGAGAGTAGCCTACTTAAACGTGTCAGAATGTGTCAGTAGAGAGCTCTTGTTTATAGAGTAATGCCAAAGACAAACATCTCTAAAGTTAAATCTATTTATTAGATTCACATTATTGTAACGCAAATGTTTTTATTTAATTGAATGCAATTTTATTTAAATAAGCAAAAAGGCAGTGTGCAATTACTAGGCTAGTTTTGTTTATAAAACTAAAATTATTTAAATCCGCCAGGGAAAAAATAGCCAGGGGTTCAGGGACAGACAAACATCACACACACACACACACACACACACACACACACATATATATATATATATATATATATATATATATATAAATTAAATAAATACTAAAATAAAAATAAATAAATAAATGACGAAATATCAATTAAACAGATCACATAAACTTAACAATCCTCCCCACAAAACATAAAATAATAATATTAAATAAAATTATACAAAAACCAAACCAAACGTGAACCATACATTTAAAGTTTTAGTAGCCTTTTCATTACAGGAGGTAGATAAGGATTTGATATAGATATTAACATCTTTGGTACTGCCATATATTTACTATTTAGTAACGAGAATGATATATAGTAACATCAATGGTCCTAAAATACCTTATTTAAAAGGATATATGTATAATGTATTATTTCTTTAATATATTTAAACATATTTTTTAATTATTATTTGGTGAAATGCCTCTTCACCTTTGAGAACATTTGCACAACTCTAGGATTAATTGCAGTAGCTTGCTTTTCTGGATCTTGGTGTGTGACATATTGGCCCTTACATTTCTATCTCTCACTTCCTGTAGTGGGCAACCTGCCCTCAAAACCGCAGAGAGATCTTTGACTTTGACTTTGTGCATCTCACACTCTCTCACTCACGCCAATGCCATCATAGCTGAATCAAATATTTAATTGCTTGAAAATGCTGGAACATTTATGCAAAGAAGTTTTTATCTCAACCCACAGTTTACGAAAATCAATTCCATCAAACATGCAATGAGTCAGAAATAAGTGTAATACATTATGATGCAAAGCTGTCTGTCTGCTTCCAACCAAGTTCTTTGTGTGTGCCCTAATCATTGATGTGAAGACAATCACTGTCCTTTTACTCAAGACTTTTATATTTCAAAATCTTTTACAAGTCAGTCGGACTAATAGGTTTCCCACAGCATGTTTCTATGTGTCAGAGATACCTGACATGAAGTCAATCACTTTCCTGCTCCAAATCCTGTACTGAATCTGTCACTTTTTATCCCTGCTTGTCATAATAGCAGATGGTGGATGTATGAATTTAACACTGTGACAATAACAGTCTGAACACCCATGTGATGCTCACTGTGCTGTCATTGTGTGACCTTTGACTAGTTTGACATCAGCCCATCTGGCATCTCCTGGGCTGAGGCATTCATTCATTGGCATTCACTTCAATGCATCCATATCCTGGCCTGTTCACCAGTGTCTGAGCTACCTCAGGTCAAGCGGGTCAAATAAATAGAAGAGCCAATAAGATCAGCCGGCACTTTAAATGACATCTGTGGTTTTATTTTCAGAATGGTCAATGTAATACATTTCTCAGGTCACCATGTGAAAAAATGTGCTTCATGGTACCAGTGAAAGTCATTTTTAGGTCAGATCAGGTAGAAATAGGACTCTAAGGTAACAACTGTGCAGTTTTACTTTTTACAGTGTTCAAAATTAATTACTCAACAGCACTGGGACATCCATTTTTTTGTGTTCCTGTTATATGTTCACTGTGTCATTAGTTATATTTCCTGTTTCTTGTCCCGTGTGCCATCTTTGTAGTCCATTGTAGTTTTTTCCTGTTGATTAGTCCTGATTGTTTCCAGATCTGGCAAGCATTAAATATACATGTACCAGATGTGGCCCAGATCTGAGCCGACACTATTTGTCTGGGTTGTGTTTCCCTTGTACTTTGTCAGTCATTAAATGTAGGTAGATGGTCAGTGTCGGTGTTCCCTGCGTTTCTTATTTCGCGGTTATTGTTTTGCTCTTGTGTTAATAAATTACTGTTGCATTTAGAGCCATGTCTCTGCCTGCCGCCTCATCTTTTACACAGTTGTGTAGTAGTGTCCTAATGGTTAGAGAGTCAGACTGATAACCTGAAGGTTGTGGGTTTGATTCTCAATACTGGCAGGAAATGATTGAGGTGCTCTTGAGCAAGACACCTAACTCCAGGTGCAAAATGGCTGTCTACAGCTCCGGGTGTGTATGTGTCCACAGTTTTCTGTGTGTGTGTGTGTTCGTTACTCACTAATCCTAATGTGTGTGCACTAACTTGGATGGGTTAAATGCAGAGGTCAAATTCCACTTTTTCACTTTAATCTGCTCCCCCTGATTGTTTCCATTCACCTATTTGTATGCACATTTTGGGGTATTGCATAAAAAAAACACTGGATGGAAACACCAAGCTGCGCATAAATTCTAAAAATGTGCATAAAAAAATGTATGCACTTAATTGAGGTGGATATTTTTTTATATCCGATAAGAAGACACACATAAACTACAATGGAAACCCATTTACAGAATAAATCTCTCTATGTGCAAAATCAGTTATATTAATAAATATCCTGATGTTTCCAAACATTATAATGGCAGTGAACGGGGCAGTCTGGCAGAAGCTAGATATTTTACTTTATAAAGTTTTAAATATGGATATTTTTCTTACAAAAACCCATCGATTTACTTCAGATGGCCTTTATTAACCCCCCGGAGCCGTGTGGAGTACGTTTATGATGGATGGATGCACTTTTTGAGCTTCAAACTCAATGGACCCCATCACTGCCATTATAAAATTAATGATTGTGTTCATCAGAAAAAAGAAAGTCATATACACCTAGGATGGCTTGAGGGTGAGTAAATCGTGGAGTAATTTTCATTTTAAAGTGAACTAATCCTTTATGAACAAATACTGTGCGTTGATGCTAAAAACTGTTTTGGTTGGGGGAATTTAGCAATGTCTAAAGTGTAAATTACTTAACATTAACGTCTTGTTTATTTAACTGTTTTATATTACACTCTCACTTTTGCTATAGTACTGAATGTAAGCATGGCTGTAATTACCTGCGACCTTGTGCCTATATGGCCAAATCACATATAATATTTGAAACAACAGCACTCTTCCTCTATGATATTGCTTAATTAATTGACTCTAGAACAATTGACTCCATGTGCTCTAGAACAAATTTACATAGCAAATTGTGAAATCTTAAGGCAAATACACTCAAAGAGATTTTCATTAATTAAGGTTCTTCAGGCTGCTCTGGGACAGAGGCTTCATATACGTATATAATCTTTTAAATTCCAGCTTCAGTCTTGACTCAATTCGCACACAGGAGAACACAAGGACATCTGCGCCAAGAGTGCAGAGAGTTCAAGTTTGACAAATATTCTCCATCTTTGCTGTTTGCTGTAGAGTGGGTTGTGAAAAAGCAGAAAATGTTAGGGTCAGTCAGCATATGAATGTCTGCCCCCAGGACATGGAGATTTGTGGGTTAAGTTTAACTTAGCCTAAACTGTTTTTTTTGTATGATGTTTATAGAAAGAGAGAGGACTGTTGAAACAAGTGATTCATATAAGCAAGTGGCTTCATTTCACAATGTGAAAACCTTGAACAAAGCCAGAAATTTGTTTAGTAATATTGGTGCCTTTTGAACTCAAAATATCAGGTTAAATAGTCCCAAATATGCTTATGTGTGGCAATTACCTGAAATCTATATTTTTGTTAGAGAAAACAAATAAATACATATACAATGTTAAGTTTACACATCTTGCATATTATATTTTATTTCATATATTTTGCATAATATGATATATGTATATAATATAATAATTTGCATATTCTTCATAATATGTGTCAATAATTTGTATGTAATTGTCTGCGTGTGTACAATAGTCAAATGCATTAAATATAAATTGTAGAAAACATTACTGTGCATTGTTCTGGTATGGATAAACTGTAGTATAAAGTTCAAAGAGAATATCCAGAATTCCCACGGCTATAATATTAGGGCATACATGAATAGCCACTGCGAGGTCAAATCAGCCAGCACATTAAACAGCACAGAGAACAACCGACCTGAACCAGTCTGTGAATTGAGACCAGTGCAAATGAGCAAATGCTTAAGACAATGAATAATATCATAAAAAGATTATTTTCTCATGCAGAAACAGTACTGTGCCTACAATACATGACCAGGAATGAATTCCCAAAGAATTCAAGAATTAAAAAAAGGGAAATCAACACCGTAAAAAACAGCATTGGGGGAAATTTATTTTTAAAAGTAATGCATATACGATATTATGTTACGCCGTAAAAAGTAACTAATTGCGTTACTTTATAGAAAGTAATGTTACGTTACATTACTTTTGCATTACTTGTTCTATATTAAACAAATGTAAAGGCCCTTTCACATCAAAAGTGAAATGAATAAGCCTCAGGCTGAAGGAAATGTAATTGTCCTTTTGAAATGTCAAACCTTTCGGGCCCTATCATACACCTGGTGCAATGCGACGGCAGGCACAATGCAAGTGTTTTTTGCTATTTTCAGCCCAACAAAGTTTTCATTGTCACATCCAGTGCCACGTTGTTTAAATAGCAAATGCATTTGTGCCCATCTGTTCGCACATGGGCGTGCTGGTCTGAAAAGGAAGTGTGTTCAGGCGCATTGTTGGCGCTTTGCTATTTTGCGGCAACTAAAAACGACTGCGCCATTGACCAACAAAAACCTGATCTAAAGTCAATGCAGTATTTTTTGTGTTATTTAAAGGGCGCGTTAGTAATATGCGCCTTGTTACACACAGGGATGCGCAGCAGCACACAAACGTGCCAAATATTAAAAATAAAAGGATTTCTCTCTGGAGAAGAGTTCAGTCTTTCCGCTTGCAAATTCAGCGATGTAAATAGAGAATCCGCCATGGTGCAAATGCAACTGGCTTTTAAAGGGAATGGGAGATGAGACTCTGATTGGTTTATTGATATTTATCGTTGATATTTTTAAATATTTATTTAAAAAAAAACTTGTTACATTGTACCCAATGTAATGTGCTTTCTTAATAATTTATTAATTATCCCTAACATGACAATGTTTTAAAAACTGAAGTAAAATTTGTATTTTTTACAGATGACAATGTTATCAAAACGATTAATAATGCTGAAAACGACTAATAACGGTGTATTATGCATGCCAGATAATAGTTTGCGATGTCACTTTATAAAGAAAGACTATACGCCTGCGCACATACGCATTCTTTTACTACAGAGCACTCTCTCCAAACACGCATGACTAAACACGTAATACACATGGGCAGGTCGTCACTGTTTTCACACATCTGCGTTTTTGTAGTTTACACTGAGTTTACATGTTTGCTTTTTTAGGCCTCCAAAACGGTGTTGTCGTGTAAATGAACGGCAAAGTGCAGCGTGTCCACTGTTTTCTGTGTGTGTGTGTGTGTGTTCACTACTCACTACTCCTAATGTGTGTGCACTAACTTGGATGGGTTAAATGAGGACAAATTCCGAGTATGGGTTACTTGGACTTCACATGTCACTTTTTCACTTTAATCTGCTCCTTATTGTTTCAATTTACCTATTTTTATGCACAATTTGGTGCATTGCATAAAAAACGCTAGATGGAAACACCAAGCAGCGCATAAATTATTAAAATGTACATACAAAAAACGTATACACTTAATTGAGGTGGATAATTTATTTTATCCGATAAGAACACATATATAAACTATGATGGAAACACATTTACCAAATAAATCTCTCTATGCGCAACAAAAAACGTTGTGACTTTGCCTCAACAGAGGTTGTGATTGGATAACTGGACTTACCAGCAGACCAATTTCATTGCACAGCATCTCAAATGTTGGTTTGGTAATTATGAAATGCCTGAGCCAATGTCTGTCATCAGAATGATTTGGTATAATGACCTCCCAGAAGTGTGACCATGATTTCGTTCCCAACACCAGGCTTCCAAATGCAAGATAACGTTATTGTGTTTCGTCTGCGTAAAGACATAAAACGCACTCCTAAATACTTGAATGTAAAGAGGAACAATTGAGGACTAGGGTAAATGCTTATTTTGCATTGCACATTAAACACTTAAGAATCTTGATCAAGAAATTATTAAAATATTAAAGATCGTGATCAAGAAATTAGATGTATAGTCGTACAACAGTGCATAATTGTCACTGGAAAAATAAACATGTATGATGATTTCTTTTCTTTTTTTGTCACATAATAATCACTAGGATGTGGATTTACTGAAACCATTTCCAGAAATTTGTGAAAAAATCAGAAGGAAGACTAGGGGTTTGCAGTTATTGAGGATTTCTATGTCCTGACCTTATTTGCCAGTCATGACTCAGGGAGGAGAAATATTTGATTACATGTCAGCTCATTAATTTGAAGCTGACACACAGCGTAGAGTGGATGACTGCAAGTGAATAGGTCACTGTGTGTCTCACTTCTGATTAAGCTTGGACTGCTACACTGAACAAGAGACAATCAATCATAATGAATGCCTCCAATGAGACAGTGATGGAAGGAACAGGGTACTAATGTTCTCAAAAAAAAAAAGTTTTTTTAATCTGTAAAAATAGGGCACAATGTACTATTAATCTGAAGGAATTTTCTGTATACATTTATTTTTTTACAGGTGTTTTACCTGTATTACAAATTTTACACTGCATTGCGTTGTGTTTTAGAGTTAACAGAGCTGCAAGTACTTTTTCTGTTATTTTACGGATTTATTTCTTACACTGTGTACTAATAGGTCCAAGCAAGGAATTGATATGCTAAAATGTATATCAAAACATCAAAGGAGAATAAATCAAATGCAGTTAAATTGCAGAATTATCTCAGTAATTTAGTCTATTTGACAATATATGGGGCAATTAAGGTGTTTTGATAATGCATTGATTTGAATGAATGAATGAATGAATAAAAGTATCTCTCTCTCTTCCTGTCTCTCTTTATTATAATGATAGCTTTTATACACTGAAAAAAAAGTGTGTTGGATTTACATGATTTAGTCTTGTACATCAGTCCCACATGAATCAATTAATTTAAACAAACATAATTTGTTCATGTAACTTCAACATCATGGAATTAAGTCATTTTAAGTGACCCAATTAAGTAGTCTCAAAGTGAATTTTATATGGCACTGTAATTTAAATTGTTCTAATAATTCCAATATAATTGAACGTTAAACACTATTACACACTATCGAGTCTCCCCCTTTTCTCATCCTGCCCAAAAATACATAAAATAACACTTTTACATATAAAATAATATCATTTACATCTCTTGATTTAGCCATGTGCAGAGCATGCTGGGAACTAACAAGCCCCGCCCAGTTCAAATCATTCATGTAATCTTAACACAAACGGATTAAGTAAACTTCAATTTTACATATATTTAAGTGGATTGAACACAATCAAATTAAGTTAGGACGAAATGTATAGCAATTGTGTTTAATTAATTTAATTAATTTGAACAAAAAGCAAAAGCATTTTTCTCAGTGTAACTGCATCATGGTAGTATTTGTTGTACTGTCTTTAATCTGCTAATTTAATACAATAATGGTTAATAAAAACAATGCATATTAATAATAATATAATAATAATAACAACAATACTAAATATCCCTAATTATGTTTTTGTGAGGTTTGCCTTCAAACAACGCTTTTTTAGGGGAGTCCAATATATGCCAAACTTTAGATTAGTGTTGTTATGGTGCAATTTACAGTATTTTAAAATGTACTTTATTAAGTATTACATAATAAAGAAAAACACTTTGTTAATATCTTATTTTGTTGTAAATAACTAATTGTAAATACTCTTTGTTAGCTTGTAATAAACAAAATTAGGCTACATTTAGAACGTACATGTATGTGAAAGACTGTAAAGTGTGTCCAATATTATCAGATTAACATATCATATATCCTCTTATCACTCAGCAGTATAAAGTGTACAGTAGTGCACCGACGTCTTCCTCTTCCTCTTCCTCCTCCTCCTCCTCCTCCTCCAGCAGCAGCACATCTTGAGTGTTGGATGTTATTCATGGGAGGTGGCATACTGCTCAATAAGGCGTTTCCGCGCTCAAGTGGGCTGGGATTCGGACGTTTCCACTAAGGAGTGTGGAATAACCCGAGGAGAAAAAGAGGAAGACCATACTGCTTTAGCCAAACCCTCTACCTCGAAGCTCACGGCGTAATATGAACATCAGAAACTCGGATGCACGGTCTCGTGAAAGGTCCTGTAAGAGGAATCCTCACGTGGACGTAGCCGGAGCATGAAAACATATCAGTACCCGAGACTCAGGGATAGCTCCGCTCCTCTTTCTCTTCCTCGTTGACAATTTACAGTAGTGGGTACCAACACACGGCGGGTGTTTTCAGCACTTGGACTGAATATGTACCAGGGACATTCACAGGTAAGCTCGCATGCTTCTTTTATCTATTATTGGCCAACGGCGCGTGAAGCATCTCATCTACCGGCACGCGCGCATGTGAAAACTAAATCATCCTCAAATTGAGGAGTTTATACTATTCTCACCGGTCAGATTTCACTCTTTATGCTCAATTTTAGCATGTGAGCAATGGGCAAAAAACATTTCACGACATAAGCATGAACTGCATGAAGGGGAGGTTAACTCTGAAGAAAAGAGAACGTTTCAGGGCGTTTTGTCCCATTGAAACGTTTAACTGTCTGAACACTCTGTTCTGGTTGTATTTGTCTCATGCATTAAATAAAACACTGTTGTTTTAAAGGGCCTCAAAAAAGGTCCCTGTTAAGTTTTTATATGTCATATTGTTAGATAACTTTTAAAAGGCTTTACTATACTATATGGTAAAATATACTTCCTTTTAATAAAATATTTATATTATAATTATATGGTGTTTCCTCAATATTCATTCTGTAAATACTAAGATGTATAAATGTTTTAAGAACTTTAAGCAGTCTTAAATGCATTTATTTTCATTTTCCTTAAAAAAAAAAAGAATTCATCCATTAAAAATGGATTAAATTAAATGAGCATTGATTAACCCTACAGGACTGCAGGCTCAACATTCGTGTTTTGGACTTTGTAGGAATTTGACCTTCATAGATTCAGATGAACTTAGATATTGCCTGCTGCCGTTCACATGACTGATGATGCTGTGCTTGCACTTCAGGGAACTGCCATCAAGTGTGGTTTGCTTCCGAGTTCTCACGATAAATATGTCTTCCGTCTCACCAAGCTGTAAATCTGAGTAGTATGGTTTTAGAGCACAGGTCTCTGTCACATTTCTCATAATCGGACAAAGGAAAATCCATATTTACGATTTAAAATTGTGTTTGCTTAAAGAAATTTGCTGCTACCTCATCAGTTTCTGTCTGATATTGTAGATGAACAGTGTGATGTTCTAAGTTGAGTATAAACTATACTGTAGTTTATGGATGTTACACAAGCTTCCCACTGATCTCTGCCACTCACAGAACTGCATGCTCTGAGTCTGCACATAAGACTCTGAGAGCGAGCATGATCGATGCTTAGTTTAGTGCATTTTAATCATTCGACTACTTTTGTTCTCACTGATATAAGGAAGATATTACTTTCTCAGAAGAGAGGTAATAATGTTTGAGAGGGCCCTTATGCCTTCCTAAACCTCCTTTGATAAAGCTATTCCCATGTACGCTTAGGCTTTGCCTTCTAAAGGTACATTAGTTCAGCCTTGCGTGGGGTTGTGTGAGACTAAAAAAGAGAAGGGTGAGAAAGCCCTTTGATGTTTTGTCCCCCTTGTAACATAAAAAATCACCTCCACTAAACCGTTATGTAGAGAATTTTCTTCTTGGAATACTGCTGTTGTCCCATTTAGGTTAGCAGGCTGATAATTAAGCATTTGAGAGGCATATAAATCAAGTAAAATATTTTTTTTCTTATTTTTAGATATTCAATACATTGAGCTAGGGCTGGACGGTATGATGGTATATATCATGGCCACGGTATAAAGTGTCTATTGTTTATTTTGCATTATGTAAATATATCCACGTAGCACAGTACTACTAAATGTTTTTTACACGTAAAAGTGATTACGAAACATAAATGAATGAGCAAATAAAGACTGGGACGTGTTTGATGTTTAGCGCAATAAGTACTCAATACGGTTGGTGCTCGCGGTGACTGACATACACCACTAATACATCTAATACATCACTAATTTGGAATGTGTATGATGTTTGGTAAAGTTATTAAGCACAATAAGCTGTGAAAAAGAGAAGTCTCTGCGCTCTCGCACAGAAAGCCACCTCTCTCAGATCGTGATTTCAGTTCTCTTTCACGTCTTATTGCGCTTGAATGGTCAGATAGATGCACAGTAATGTCAAAATGCCTGTCGTGTGGAGTATTCACATAAACACTTGGTTATGTCTTAAATTAACGTAAACATTTGGGTGAAAATGGTATGTGTGTCAGTAAATTGGATCCATGCATTTGGTCTTAAAGGGACAGCAGCGTGATAAACTGCTGTCTGTCTCATTAATGTTAATCAAACAACAAAAGACAAAGAGAAAATCACTCACTTCTCTTGACTGAATCACTTTTGTATCTTTAATAAGAATCAGTTCATATTTGATTCATACAGTGGCTAAGTTTACATGCAACAAAATAATCCATTAGTAATTGGATTGACGGCTCAATCGGGCTGAAAAGCTCATATAAACACCTTAATTGACCCGCTCGATCTGAATGTAATTTCGATCGTATTGAAAGGGGTGGTTTATTCCTTTTCTAATCCGATCAAGAGAATATGTAAACACTTGATCGGATTGAAAAATTCAACTGAAAGGACTGCGTGTGTGCAATGACGTAGAAATAGCATAATGACGTATGACGCGCGTAACAAGCTGTTTTTCATATAAATGAGTGTCCCGTCATTTTAAATGATCCTTTCACTCAGTGTCTGAAGTGGAGCAGGACAACGTCCCACCAGTCCTCGTTTCGGATTCTCATCCACAGACGACTGGTTTTGGCCGCGGGATATAGGGCATTTTTACTGCGTAATAAATGTAAGCAGCATGGCAAAACGGTTCATATGGTCATTGTTTCCAAATTATGACCAGAAAGGGATAAATATAGTGGGATAAATAAAGTGGGATAACTGCCATACACTTTACTCCTGTATAGCTACATGCGGTTCATTCAGTCAGGAGCTTTCTTCACAATGTAATTGCTCTGTGATGCTGCTGTAACAGACATGCTGAGGACTACTTTATGCATATGTGCACTCGTCATAAAGGGCACTGATTTATACTGATTTAACCCAACCGTTGGATTTAAAAATGTATTCAAAAATGTAAACCAACCGCTGAGTTTGTCCATATTTGACCCAAACATGGGTTGAAACAACCCAGCATATTTTAGAGTGTAGAATGAAATGTGTATATATTTAAATGAAATGAAATATATACAGTTGTGGTCAGAATTATTGGCACCCCTGGTAAATATGATCAAATATGGCTGTAAAAATAAATTCAATTCAATTCACATTTATTTGTATAGCGCTTTTCACAATACATATCGTTTCAAAGCAGCTTCACAGAAAATGCATGCGTCTACATTACAATTTAAAGTGACTTGTTATCAGAGGAGACTGTGTCCAAGTTATGTATTTCAGAAATGTTCATATACAAAGCACACAGTTAGCTAACAATGTAATAATCAATATAAGAAATAAATTAAGGCACAGACAATGGGCTAAGTGAAATAAGAATACATGTTAACAATGATTAGGGTATATAGAAAATTGAACATGGATGCAGAGCTGCGTCATCGCAGGAGTTGAAGTCGTCTCTTCACAGGTGATGGTCATCTGAAGTCTTCACAACAGGCCGGATCCAGACTGGAGCTGACACTCTCTAGTTACCTCGGGATGGGCGTCCCGAGATAAAACAGAACAGGAAAATAATTAGCGTAGCTGCTGTTCAAAGCATTAAGCAAAGACAATCATGCGCACTGATATACCTGGAGTACAAGGTTATGAGATGCATTATGTGAATGCTTGGCTAAAGAGATGCGTCTTTAATCTAGATTTAAACTGGGAGAGTAAGTCTGAGCCCCGAACATTATCAGGAAGGCTGTTCCAGAGTTTAGGTGCCAAATATGAAAATGTTCTTTCTCCTTTAGTGGACTTAGATATCCTAGGTACTACCAGAAGCCTAGACTCGGTAAACCCAGCCTGATCTGCCGGCGATTTGATTTCGCCCTGCAACTCAGTCTGGAAACCTGTACATTCATTTCTACTGCTTCTGTTACACTTTTGCAGGAAACAATCACAGACTGGCTTATCCACCTGGCGCGCTATTGGCGGGTTTAACACGATGGCGATAGAGAAGCGATGGGTCATTGCTTGTTGATCACGCCTCTTGTGGTCTGATTGGTTGAAGGACTATCCAATTGCGTACAGAGTCATTTGAATTATGCTCGTTTATCACAACTCTTGTGCAGTAGAAAATACATAGCAGACTCCCCAGACCAATGTTCAATCTTAAATTGAGCTTGGTCTGGTGATAGCCAGACAACCAGAAGCCCAGAGTTTTGTGATCTTAAAGAGCGTGATGGATTGTAAGGTGATAGAAGATCAGTTAAATACACAGGAGCTAAACCGTTTAGGGCCATATAGGTCAGTAGCAATACTTTATAATTGATACGGAACTTAATAGGTACAGAACTTAAATCTGCATTGTTTATCCTTTTGATCTATCATTAAAAATTAGCAAAAACCTAACCTTTCATTGAAGTAAAAGAATGGAAAGTCGGGGGAAAAAAATTGTGAAATAAATGTTTTTCTCCAAAACACATTGGCCACAATTATTGGCACCCCTAGATTTTTTTATGAGTAAAATATCTCTGAAGTATATTTCCATTAATATTTACATTTTTTAGCACACCAGGGTGACTAGAAACATGAAATTGTCTAGCTATGACGTCTTGTTTCACAGGAGTATAAATATGAGGAAACACAAAGGCCAAATTCCCTTAATCATTCATCACAATGAGTAAAGCCAAAGAATATAGTTCTGATGTGCAGCAAAAGATTGTTGAGCTTCACAAAATAGAAAGTGGCTGTAGGAAAATAACGTAGGAAAATTCCGATTTTCACCATCAGGGCAATAATTAAGATGTTCCAATCAACTAAAGATGTTACAATGTTCCTCAATAAACCCGTCTCCGGCGTGATGCCTCCGATCTTTCGAAATATTCTGATCTAATATGACTTCTGACCTGTAAGGCTGCCAAAATAATAATCATACACTGTTTGTTAATTGGCCAGAGGAGAACTGGCACCCCGACTGAGCCTGGTTTCTCCCAAGGTTTATTTTTCTCCATTATGCCACCTGATGGAGTTTTGGTTCCTTGCCACTGTCGCCTTTGGCTTGCTCAGTTGGGGACACTAAATTTTCAAATAAATATCCAAATAAATTAAATTACTAAACTAAATTAACTATGTCAACTACATTACTTGAATATATATGATAATTGAAATGAGCTGATGACATCACCGTTTTCTCCAGAGCGGCTGTACAGACGAATCAAATTCTGTTGCATTATTTTCCTGTTTAACACTGTGAAGCTGCTTTGAAACAATCGGCATTGTAAAAATCGCTATATAAATAAAGTTGACTTGACTTGATTTGACTACGAATCTGCCTGAAAGAGGATTTGTGTGTGGTGTATATAGTATATAGGTGTATATAGGTGTGTCTATATTGTCTTAATGCAAGGCGAGGAGGAGAGTTTGAGTGGCCAAAGACTCTCCAAGGAGAATTGCAGAGATTAGTTGAGTCTTGGGGTCAGAAAGAAAAACAAATAAAAAATCAAACAACCCCTACATCACCACATGTTGTTTGGCAGGGATTCAAGAAAAATCCTTCTTGCTCATCCAGAAACAAACTCCAGCATATTCAGTTGTCAGACACGACTGGAAATTCAAAAGGGACCTGGTTCTATGGTCAGATGAAACTATAAAAAGAGCTTTTTGGCAGCAAATCCACCAGATGGGTTTGGTGCAAACAGGGATAAAAAGTACCCCATGCCCACGGTTAAAAATACAGCTGGATCTTTAATGTTGTGGGCCTATTTTTTTGCTGGAGGTCCTGGACATCTTGTTCAGATACATGGTATCACGGATTCTAGCAAATACCAACAGATAAAAAATCTAAACCTGACGGCCTCTGCTAGAAATCACATAATGGGCCGTGGTTGGATCTTCCATCAGGACAACGATCCAAAACAAACATCAAAATCAACACACAAATGTGTCACTGAGCACAAAATGAAGCCTCTGCCATGACCATCCCAGTCCCCTGACCTGAACCCTATAGAAAATAAGTGGGGTAAACTGAAGAGAAGAAGCACCAACATGGATCTGGGAATCTGAAGGATCTGGAGAAATTCTGTATGGAGGAATGGTCTTTGATCTCTTGTCAGGTGTTCTCCAAACTCATCAGGCATTATAGAACAAGACTCAGAGCTGTTATCTTGGCAAAAGGAAGTTGCAAAAAGTATTTCATAAAAGGGTGCCAATAATTATGGCCAACGTGTTTTGGAGAAAAGCGTTTATTTCATAATGTGATTTACCCCCCACTTTCAATTGTTTTACTTCAATGAAAGGTTTGATTTTTGTGAAAGATCAAAAGGATAAACAATGCAGATTTATTTTTACAGCCATATTTGATCATATTTACCAGGGGTGCCAATAATTCTGACCACAACTGTAGAATGTAGTGCATGTTAGCTTTTTAAGCGCACATGTCCCCTAGTGAAAAATAAATATACAAAAAATGTATTTGAAATACAATTATTTTATGCTAAGTATACTAGAAATACATTACATATTTATGTACGTAATATATATACCCTGCAATTGTACTTTTGATATACTAAATTGATATACTTAAAGTCTGCTAAATTGTACTTTAGTTATCAGGAAGTAGTACTGAGGTCCAACTAAAGATAAACTTAAGCATATTTGATTGTGCTAAAATGGAACTATTGCAAGTATACTTTAGGTACACTTTAAATATCTTGCATTTAAATACTGATATTATACAGAGATCATACTATCCTTACTAAAAGTGACATTAAGTGATATTAAAACACATTTAGGCTTAGTATTAAGAAATGTGCATTGTGCAATAAAGAAGTACTTCAAATAAAGTTGAAGTATAATATTTCATCAGTAAGTCTCAAGAGATACAGTAAACATGTTATTAGATTTGTACTAAGTGTGAAATAAATGTATTTTAATTTTGGAATAGGTTTTTTCACTTCATACCAGCTATACTTTTAACCACATGTTAAGAGCTGTTCAAACCACACCAGTTTTTGCGATGCTGTTTGTAAATGTTCGTTGGAATTATGGTTTCGCTGAATCGTTGAACTATGATGCTAGCAATGGAACTTACGACCATAGTTGGCTAACAATGCTTTTGGGAAATGCACCCCATAATAGCACAAATTACGCACAATGGAAATGAATGCTGAAAAAATTCTGAATAAGAACATGAATGAATTCTGAATGATTTTTGCCATGCATATTATCTTTTGCTAATTGTCTTCATATGTAGCCTTTGTAAAGTATCTCAAAATAAACCAATTATTTAGTTTTGCAAAAGCCACCTAAGCACCCATGAAAGGAGCCATAGTTAATGAAAGAACATATTGTATTTTTTATTTTATTTTATATAATTTAATTAAAGGTTCTTGACTTGCACCTGACAAGTTTACCCTGAAAAGGAATATAACAATTAACGGTAGAATATGGTGGGAAAGTCTATTTCTTGAGTTCAACCTCTGGAAAATAGCTTGTATGGAAAAAACAACTAACCATGACAATGGGTCAAAACATTTGATATGAACTCAAAGCTGAAAATGAACACATTAAATGAGTACTGTTGCCTTGGAGAAAATCTTAAATGGATCTGAATATGTAGAAATATGTAGAAGCTAAAAAAACTGATTGTAAGACAACAGGAGCACTTATTGTAACAATTGACACAGCAATATTCTTTCACATAACAAGCCATATCAAATCCACTGGAAATGTTGAAAGGCTGATTGATGTTTGCATAACAGCCTTTTGGATCAGTGCGGTTTGCACTGGAACATTAGAAAATAGAGGACTGCTTTTTAAAGTCAATGAAAGTTGAACCGTATACCATAAAACATTGATCAACGGACATTGTGCACTCATTTAGCTCGCAATGTTCCAGTAACCTGAGAGTCAAACTGTCACTAATACTGAGCTCTATAGATAGAGCACCAAATTGTGCTGATCTTACCAATTTCAATGTGAGCTAATGGATCAGTCCCATTCATGAATTCAACACAGTATACTTAAATGTCATTGAATCCTGTGAGAGCTGAAGGCAGGCCACATATGGAATTCATCCTCTCCTGCCTTCAAAAAATGGGTCAGATGTGAGCCCTAAGGCAGGTTGCTCTTCACTACAGCTTAAACTGCTAATCACTTAAAGCATCTGGATTTGGCTGATGACACTGCAGTTGTTGTGCCACTTTTTCCTAAACGGGATCACACGCCACAGACCACATACCGCCATCTGACACGGCAGCCACTGTAGATGGCACACATATTCCCTGGTGAAAGCAGGTGCAAACCGCAGAGGATTATTGTAAATTAAAAAAGCACAGTGCAAATAGCACAGGCTTTTTCCCTTTGACCTATAAGTGTGGCGCACGTGTGGATTAAACTCACATCCTGTCAGGCCTTCAAATAACGTCTGTAAATATGCTCTAGCCAAACATTTTCCACCTGACACTGTGAAGAGACAATTGCATGGATACATATAAAATGAAAGGGGCTTTTGTCTAACTTTGAATAGAGTATGGATGCTGAAGGTATGATTAATGCTAATAAGCCTCTGGTGGGCCGCAGTGGAGCCGACACTGACCTCGGATACTAGCAAAGATTGATGCAGCCTTAGGCTGCTTCATTCTCCAAGGTATTGCTTGGAGGATTTTCAAGGTAAAAAAATATTTCTGTTCTGACCAGAAGCTGTGAACTTTGCTTGACATGTGTGTAGTAAACTAGAAGTTTGGAATTATGTTTTTCTTCTGGCTGCACAAAAATCACAAGTTTAGCATGTAGGTGTATAGCCTGTTTAATATCGAATGAGTCATAAGTTTGACAAAAGAGAATGTGATATGTAATAACAATGGCATTTTACGATTTTTATAAGTGGGCAACTAGTCAGTATTAGAAGAATTAAAATTCAAATCTTTTTCCCAAGAACATTTATTCTGTCATTTTAAATGTAGAAAACACTACTGTCACAGTGCACATTAATCACCCTGCATGGTCAACATTTACAGGTAAAGACTGTATTGACAACATACACTGCCCGGCCAAAAAAAGGCGCTGTTTGGGTTTAAATTGGAAAATGCTTATGAGTCAATGACTGGATCATTATTGCAGTGATTTTTATGTTTCTAGCATGTTATATGTTTGGCAACAGTTCTTCCAACCCGACAACCGCCAGGGGGCACTGTATACCTAAAACCGCCAGCGGGTAAAATTTACCCATGCACATGATTACTGTTTTGATACGGCTAAAAAAACGTATTATGTCACTGTATTATGCCACTGTCTTCACAAAGTAATATATATTTTTAATGGTTATTTTTAGTCAGAAACTATGTTTTTGTCCTGTTGTTTTATGATATTTTAAGCAGGTTACACTAATCACTTTTTGGTGAATATAGGCTAAATAAGCCTGCTATGACAACGAGAATTAGAAGGAAATAAATACATATTTGGGTGGTGTAATATTATAATAAAATGTCATTAATCACATATTAAGATAACCCATGTTATTTAAATTACTAAAATACCCTAAATAGACAATAAAGAGCAATAATAATCCACCGCACTGCATAGGATGTATGACAAAGGATGACATACGATGTATGACTTTTGCAATGGCAAATTCAAGCGCACAGTTTTACCTAATTAATTATTAATTTGTTTAGTTATATCATTTATAATTTGAATAAGAGAACAACACCAATAAACTCTGGGTAATCATGGGGTAACATTTTTTTTATTCATTACATCATAGATCGGAAATATTGTTTTTCAGGAAACGGGCAGACTTGAATAAATAGCAGCACAGTAGCAAACAATACACAACAAAAACTGCAAAACAAAAATGTATAATTAATCCAAAATTTGAAAATGTATAAATAGATGTGACTACAGTAAGCCTACACGTTGCTCAAACACAGCGTGGAAATAAAGGAATTATATAGGGGTAAATTTGACCCACTGGTGCTTAATCTGGTTTTATCTAAACAATTTTTAAAAACAGGGGATTGTAAATAACATTTTGATTTTAATAAAAGTCAATGACTGGGAGACTTGAATATATCTGTCATGTACATTTAAAAAACAGCAATGGGTAAATTTTACCCTGTGGCGGTTCTAGTGTTAAACAACCATGGAGGAAGACACATTATGGCCATATTCCAAGATCTTGTATTGACAATGCAAGAGTTAAGCACTCTGTAAAGTCTCCTCCAGCACATCCCAAAGACTTTCAATGAATTTAAGGTCTGGACTCAGAGGTGCCAATTCATGTTTGAAAATTATTCTTTATGCTCCCTCCCAAACCATTCTTTCACAATTTGAGCCTGATGAATCTTGACATTGTCATCCTGGAATATGGCTATGATGTGTCTTCCTACATGGTTGTTTAAGAAATGAAAAGCTACACGCTTCATCAGTTAGGGTTGAAAGAACTGCTGCCAAACATATAACATGCTAGAAACACAAAAATCACTGCAATAATGATCTGATCATTGACTCTTAAGCATTTGCCAATTTAAATCCAAACAGCTACTTTTTATTTTTGGCCGGGCAGTGTATTTACAGCTGTAGAAATTTAAAATATTTATGAATGTTTTATATAATAAAAATATTTGTAGTTACATTTTTACTGTTTTATTTTAGATCCCTTAACCTTACCTCCAAACCTACACCACAAATACTGTATACTGTGTCACTAACTCCACTCCTATTTATAAACCTAATCCTAAAAAAAGACTCTTAAAACGTTGGGTTATTTTTTTTTTCTACCCAAATGCTGGGTTGACCCTGTTAGATAATTTTTTGGGATTATTTTTCCCATGGTTGGCTAGTTTTTGTGTTACCCTTCAACCTTTTTTCATTTGAGAGCTGCATAACAAGCATTATCTCTTAAATAATGTATCATAACTCTCATATTAACAACTATCCAAACTGTTTTACACCTGAACGTGCTTTTGTAGGCCTATATGTCACCCTTTAATGTCAGAGAAAAGAACAGAATCAGAGAATACAGTTCTTTATGGAAAATACTTTGCATATTATACTGTAAAAACACATAACTATAGTTGATTTCATAGAGCATCATAACTAGAGATGAACCGGTAAGAAAATGTCATGATTATAGTGACCAAAATGATCACGGTGTCAACAAATAACAAATAAAATTAGCAGCATTATGCACTTTTTGTTTGCATAAACAATAAAGTAATAACATTAAAAATGATGGCCAGATTTTAAAGGAGTGTCTTGCAACATAACATGTTATCTACTAACATGTACTACAAGTTTCAAATAAATTTTTGACAAAAAAAAAGTTTTATAGAAAGATAAACTTCACATTTCAGCCAGAGTCAAAATAATTTCAAGTCGAGTCCACAAACAAGTCTACCTTATTATCCGAAGTGTCAAGATTTTTAGAATGCACATTAGCTTATTTTCCAACTGTCTTTTAAAATTAACAATAAACCGATTTTCGCACAGTCTGAGCAATAAAGGCAGACAGACTGAATGAAAATGTAAATCCACTCTCTGTCAGTAGGTGGCACTTATGGAACAGTGACAAATACAGTGCATCTGGAAAGTATTCACAGCGCTTCACTTTTTCCACATTTTGTTATGTTACAGCCTTATTCCAAAATGGATTAAGTTCATTATTTTCCTCAAAATTCTACAAACAACACCCCATAATGACAATGTGAAAGAAGTTTATTTGAAATGTTTGCAAATTTATTACAAATAAAAAACACATGTGCATAAGTATCCACAGCCTTTGCTCAATACTTTGTTGAAGCACCTTTGGCACCAATTACAGCCTCAAGTCTTTTTGAGTATGACGCTACAAGCTTGGCACACCTATTTTTGGGCAGTTTCTCCCATTCTTCTTTGCAGGACCTCTCACCTCTCAAGCTCCATAAGGTTGGATGGGGAGTGTCGGTGCACAGCCATTTTCAGATCTCTCTAGAGATGTTCAATCGGGTTCAAGTCTGGGCTCTGGCTGGGCCACTCAAGGACATCCAAAGAGTTGTCCCATAGCCACTCCTTTGTTATCTTGGCTGTGTGCTTAGGGTCGTTGTCCTGTTGGAAGATGAACCTTCGCCCCAGTTTGAGGTCCAGAGCGCTCTGGAGCAGGTTTCCATCAAGGATGCCTCTGTACATTGCTGCATTCATCTTTCCCTCGATCCTGACTAGGTTCCCATTTCCTTCCGCTGAAAAAAAAAATCCCTGCCACCACCACCATGCTTCACTGTAGGGATGGTATTGGCCAGGTGATGAGCGGTGCCTGGTTTCCTCCAGACATGACGCTTGCCATTCAGGCCAAAGAGTTTAATCTTTAATTCATCAGACCAGAGAATGTTGTTTCTCATGGTCTGAGAGTCCTTCAGGTGCCTTTTGGCAAACCCCAGGTGGGCTGTCATGTGCTTTTTACTGAGGAGTGGCTTCCGGCCACTCTACCATACCGGCCTGATTGGCGGAGTGCTGCAGAAATGTTTGTTCTTCTGAAAGGTTCTCCTCTCTCCACAGAGAAACGCTGGAGCTCTGTCAGAGTGATCATCAGGTTCTTGGTCGCCTCCCTGACTAAGGCCCTTCTCCCTAGGGATGGGCGATATCTTATCATGTGCGATATCTCGGTAAAAATTCTCCCCAGGATAAGAATTTGTCTTCCCGTGATAATAACGATAAAGCCTAGTTGATGACGTGACCCATTCGCATCTCACGTGCAGAGCGAAAACAACTATGGCGGAAGCTGTGGAGGAGTTTATCGCTAAATGAGGGGCTTACCTCTACAATCTGGAACCTGTACACACAGATATATTTTCACTCACTGAGCCTTGCTTAAGAGAGTCGCTCTTTGTTAAGCCATCGTTAAAGCACACTATTTCAGTTCATCTCAACGAATGCAGTGTATTTGACGCACAGTAAACACTAGTGTCTGAGAGCGCCCGACTGAGAGCGCTTAGTGCTTCTCACACATTCAAAGAGAGAGCGAGAGTCTTACATACCGCCCAGAATTCACATGCTACATGCAAACAATATTCTTTGTTGTTCTTTGTTTTTTCGAGTATGGGTCTGTGTGACATCAACAAGGGCAGTATTTCCTTGTACGGGCCGAAGGGCACTTCTCCCGGAAGGGCGCGCGCACACACGTCAACCAGAGCGAGAGAGCGAAAGCAGCACGGGACATCACAAAATCAACAATGTCACCAAAGAAGTGTGTTTTTGGTTGTCAGGGCAAGACAACCCTGTACAGCTTCCCAAAGAACCCAGCGTTAAGGGGACAGTGGATGGAGTTTGTTTTTCTGGAGCAGCAACGGAGTTGTGCAAGTGGTTTTGTTTGTTCCCTGCATTTCGGCGACGATTGTTTAATAAACAAGGCCCAAATTTTTTGTTTTAGTAAATGCACATCAAGTAAACAACATGATCATGTATAGTTAATTTATCAATGGAGCATGCGATGTATGGTGTGTGTTTAAATACATTTGTTTAGCTGACCACTATAGGTGTCTGTTTGTTTATTGTAAAACCACTCCAAACAACAATACACAAAGAGTGGGATAATATTTTTAACTAAATTAATTATTTCATATTAACGCAATAGCTGCGTGTGCTCCTGATTCTTTAGCCCAGCTCACACGATACGCCTCCATCCGCTCGGTTTTATTCAGAAAGACTCGGTACAGCGTATCTTTCTTTTATAAATATAATAAAACTAAAGACTTTTCGGAGATATGAAGGATGCAATACTACTCCATATGTACTCAAGATTGACATGAGATTGACAGAAACTTTGTGTGATACCCCCCTTTAAATAGGAAAAATATAGAAACTCTTTGGTCATTTTTTGGACCGAGATGCTAACGGTCTAATCAGATTCAATGATCTATGCTAAGCTATGCTAAAAGTGCTACCGCCAGACCCGGAGATCGGCTGAATGGATTCGAAAACGGTAAAACTCAACTGTTTAACTCTAGGGAAGTTGGAAAATGAGCCTATTTTCAAAAATAGTGGCGTGTTCTTTTAAAGGTGCCATAGAATGGAAAACTGTATTTACCTTGACATAGTTGAATAATAAGATACCATGAGACTCAAGCACCATTGTTTCCTCATTCATATGTAAATCTTGTGCGTGCAATAGACCACTGAAAAACAACATATTCCAACATAACACCGACTGTGTCAGGATCATATTTTCGCCCCCAAAATTTGCATATACCAACCCATGTTCAAGGCAGGCAGTATTAACGTGGACCTGTAGTGAAAATGGCAGATCATGGATATAAATATTATGTTCCAGGCTGTGCAGGGGATGTGAGCACTTTTTATACCCTTCCCACAGAACAGAACTGTCAACAGGCATGGTTGATGTTTATCTATAACAGGATACCGCACCAATTTAATTCAAAGTGTTAATTTCGTTAAAAATGTTTGTTAACGAAAAACTTGCAGTTTGCAATTTGGCAACCATGTGCACGCTCTCGCACGTGGATGATCTAAAAACACCAATAAACAAGTAAGCTGCATTTCAGCCATCTCCATTTGAGATTTTCTGCTTAAAGTGTCATTCAGGTGGTCTGTGTTCTGTCACGACTCACGAGCCGCTTGTGCTGTTTGCGATTGTGTTTGCTGAATAACTGCACTTGTGTGAGCCAGAGCCATAGAAAAACAGAGTTTCAACGGCTCTGGTGTGAGCTATCGAAATTAGCCTTGCTGTGAAACCAATCAGAGCAGAGCTTAACATTATTATTATTCATGACCCTTCCAAATAAGGTAATAACAGCCTATTTTTTTTTCTAAGGACAAATCCTAGGGTTGTAAATGGACATGTAAAACCGTATCTAGAGTATTTTTGCCCTTACCTAAGCCACATACCTTCTAGGTAGATATCAGAGGACAATTTAAAATATTGTATCAATGCATTATATGGCACCTTTAACATAAATAGGCAGCGATTTGGTTAAGAGATGTAGCTGAGCTTTATTATTAGCAGATGGTCAAAACCTTCAAGGGTAATTTGAGCAGCTATAGCAAAGTGAATGATTTAATATGCAAATATAAAATTTGTTGTATAAATAGTTGGATAAGCTGATTAGAATTACCAAAATCCATTTTATGTCCATAAAGTCTTAGACATAACAGAAGCTACAAGCTATGCTATTAAGCAGCTCTATAAATATGCTGTTCTGAAATTAAAATCATTTACAGCTTGTGCTAGCACTTCCTTCATTTCCTCTGCTTGCAGATCCTTTCTTTGGCATGATCAACTTTCACCCAGTCAACACAACCTGAGTCCATCACCATGTGTGAGAACTGAATTTATCACCTCCCAAAGCAGATATTATGATATGACACTGCACATTATTGTCTATAGTCTGGAATTTTTTTCACTGTTGCTAATAAACTGTCCTATTCACACATGTCCTTGAATCCATCTGCACTATATTTAAACCTCATCTATGAAAACATGCAGCATTTTTGATTGGCCTCAAGCAATGAGCATTGTGTTTTTATGATCCCATGTCAGCAACTTTCACATAATAACTTGTATTTTATGCATTTAAATATACACTATATTGCCAAAAGTATTGGGACACCCCTCCAAATCATTGAATTCATGTGTTCCAATCACTTCCATGGCCACAGGTGTATAAAATCAAGCACCTAGGCATGCAGGCTGCTTCTACAAACATTTGTGAAAGAATGGGTTGCTCTCAGGAGCTCAGTGAATTCAAGTGTGGTACTGTGATAGGTTGCCACCTGTGCAATAAGTCCATTCGTGAAATTTCCTCACTACTAAATATTCTACGGTCAACTGTTAGTGGTATTATAAGAACAGTGCTTAGAGAGCTTCATGGACGCCGCCACTGGACTCTAGAGCAATGGAGACGTGTTCTCCTTCTCAAAAGACTTGAAGCTGTTATAGCTGCAAAGGGTGGGCCAACTCCATATTAAACCCTACGGATTAAGAATGGGATGTCATTAAAGTTCATTTGCATGTAAATAAAAATTACATCCAAGGTCCATCCAAGGATTTTTTTGCGGAAAAACGTTCATCAAAATGTTTACCGATATAGCTGATGGAAATGCCAATTATCGATCATTTTTTGCAAATGTCGACACAATATCTTCCGTTTAACTTTAGTTAGATTTGTTGATACTTCAAATGTCACGAAAAACTAGTTTGAAAACACTTTTTGTCGAGAAAAAGGGCTTTAACGCAAATAAATGTGGTGTCACACGACAGAATTAGCCTATACAGGGTCCGCGTTCGTGGCGTTGCTTCCGTTAAAGCACCGTTTCTCTGTAGTAGTCTATAAAAGTGCATTCAATTTGTTATATTCATATTATTAAATTGTATATTAAATGATTTTATTACTATTGGTAAGAATAATATGTTACCTCTCAAACTGTATTGTCTGTTTTTTACAATCTAATAAAAGTTAATCAGAAAAATAATAGCTAACTGCACCCTAAATAGCCTTTAAAACAAAGTACAAAAAAACATGAATTAATAAAAATAATTTTATATATACAATTTATTTAGACATAAAGTTACATAAAGTTTTGTTTTTTAAAATGCATGAGGAAAATATAGAGCTTTGAAAATTGCAGCTTGTCAAAACTAAAAATGGGGCATCTGTCAAACGAAGGAAGGCTGTTGAAGTTTCCAATACTGAACTTTGAACTTTGAACATGTTACTTCTGTATCTGAATAAATCAAATTAATGCCATAAAATCACGTTTTCATGAGCAGGATCTGGCTACTTGAAAAATGAAAATCACAAACAAGACGCTTGTTAATAAAATAATTTTATAAATGCAATTTATTAATATGTAATATAATTTTATCTCAAACAAATTTCCAAAAATAAAGTGGGTTGAATCCAAAATACTCTAAACGAATTTAAAATTGTTAAGACGGCAGCTCTATAGACTCTATAGAAAAGTTAAATATAGGCCTACACAAATAAAAGGTTTAGATTGCAGCTGCATCTGTCTCTGAGAAAAAGAAATTAGCAGCGATTTGATGTTTTTGGTTGATTTGATGTTATTGAAAACCAGAACGAATAACTTATTAGATTTGAATGATTTGAAAGAGCGTTCTTGACAACGTCAAACCACGACTGGCTTGACTGCATGTTTAAGGCTTATGTTAAAGATTGTTGCTATATGACCGAACATTTTACTGTAACAATCTTTTTTATGGATCCTAACATTTTGCATACAGGACAAATGAGCTGCCCTGTGTCCAAACCTAAATACCATCACATAAATGCAGTTACATGCAGTCCTGTCAGACAAGTTGTCCCACTTTGCCACATCTTTTGATGATTATTTTCTAATTTAGTAATAGGCCTATTATTTGTGAAAATATAGTAAGCACTAAACGGGAGAATTTCAATTGTCTCATCACTCTCAGCATTTTACAAATATTTTGGATGCGAAAGATGCAAAATTATGTATGGAAATGACTCGACAGAACAAAACGCGACAATGCGTTTTTTAAGGATGACATCATTACGGACACCATTTTATCGGTAAAAGGCCAATTGGATGGAAACATGTTGGAGACAGCAAATTTCGCAATCTTTTTTTAACATGTATTCACTTTGTCGATAACATAACAAAAAGTGCAAACTAAGGGCTATAAATGCAGGAAACAAACAAAGGAAACTAAACAAGACACAGGTGCAAATAATAAGTAAACATGGTAACATGGGCATAATCAGAATCCAAGGAAACCAAAACTAGTGATTAATGACAAGCTATCGTACAGCTTCAGACGACTTGGAATATAGTATAATCAGGGGTTGACATAGTTACTAGCCACTCAGCATTTTCACTGGCCACAATTTAGACATCAATACCATGGGGAAAACCTGCAATATAGATATTTTTTATATTATCTCATAATTTGGCAGCAGGAATTTTAGGCTGCTGTCACTTTTAAGACCTGCCGCATGGATCCATTAAACTGTCACACATGTGTTTTCTTTCTCAACTGTTTACATTCACTTAAAACTTGTGACTGTGTTTACGTGAATACTTGCCAAGACCTGCATTTTGACATTATTTTGTGTGTATTTGACTGTTTAAGCGCAATAATAAGTGAAAAAAAATGTGGTACTGAGAGGTGGCTTTATGTTCACACTTTGGATGTGAGCACAAAATCTGCGTGAATGAGTAAAATTTGGCGCAATATTTGCAATCCCATGCTTAAATTCAAGCCCTGTAACAACAACAATATTCATATGGAGCAAAATAAATGAGTGAGTGAGGGGAGGCAGGTTTGTGTGTCAACTCGCTGTCGGAGAGATGAGAGCGAGAAAGCGCAGCTGGTATTGTGTATCTATTCTGCTGATATTGGAAGCGTTTCAGATATTTCAGTATCGATATGTATCAAAAATCTATATTTTTGACAACATTGCTCTTAGTTTATTATTTCAGATGCCTTTTTAAAAGACTACAATTAAAAATGTGTATGTTTATATATATATATATAATAATCACCCAAAATAGAGTAGGGCTTTTTGGAAATTTTGGAGCCTGTTAGTGTATGTCACTATGAACCTTTTAAAATTCTAGCATTTTAGGAAAAAAAAACATAACAGCATACAGGTTTGGAACATCATGAGAATAAGTAAATAATGACAGAATGTTAATTTTTGCAGGATCTATTTCAACTGTTAATAACAATAATCAATAATAATCTCCAGACCTTTGTTTTCTATTTCATTCCACTGTGTTTTAGCTGTTTTTGACCACAAGAACTCATTTTGTTTGAGCAACCCCTAAGATTACTCAAAACCACCCTGACGTGAGGTGCTGAGATTTTTTTTAATAAAGTTCACAGCATGGTATCTCTGAGATGTCCTCTAACAATTCTGGGAACGTAGTCCGGCTGTCATAGCATGATACCCTACCAAACTGGATTCCAAAATCCTATTAGGACCCTGTAGGGGCAAAACCTACCTAACATGTAGGTTTGATTGCAGGACAGGCTCATGTCCCCCCCCGCCTGACCTCACAAATGCGCTTCTAGAAGAATGGTCAAAAATTCCCTAAACCTTGTGGAAAGCCTTCCCAGAAGAGTTGAAGCTGTTATAGCTGCAAAGGGAGGGCCAACTCCATATTAAAGCCTACAGATTAAGAATGGGATGTCATTGAAGTTCATGTGCATGTAAGGTCAAGTCACCTTCATTTATATAGCTCTTTTTGCAACACAGATTGCTTCAAAGCAGCTTCACAGTGATAATAGGAAATCAATGTTTTTTTAAGAAAAGTTTTTGATACATTTCTGTTGTAAAAACTGATTAGTTATTTAATTTGGTGCCATTTAAACATCACCATCTTCAATTAAAACAGAAAAACCCCAATTTGTTCCGGACACCATCCGCATGGCAACAGCTTCTGGTGGCCCCAGAATGCAAACCATGAAATAGGTTTGAAATAGTTTTGAAACTATACCATAATCCCCGTGCAAACCCCTAAAAAGTCGAATCTGTGAAAACGGTGATGGCATGTACGCAAGCATTACGTGTTCAGCCTATAAGCAAGCGTGAATACGTACGTGTGCATATGTGTTTTTATCTGTATAGAGGGGAAGGGAAGGAGCCCTTCACAGGGGAGAGTCTAGTTGACACGGTTTCTGCTGACACTTCAGGGATGCGTTGGTTTTAGGCGCAGGTCCACCATCTGATCTGGATACGGCAGGCTACAGTAAAACTCGGGATAAACAGAGAGACTAACATTAGCGTAGATGCCATTCTTTTTAAGATGTAACGAGTACATCAGGTGTTATGGGAAGTGTCCCCGGTTGTGGCTGACCTAGTTAATGCAGCCTAACAATCATTTAACTGATTTGAATAATAGAAATTGATAATGTTCTATGTGTATGCTATAGTATAGAGATGTTTTTTTAGTCTAGATTTAAACTGACAGAGTGTGTCTGCTCCGAACAATGCTAAGAAGACTGTTCCAGAGTTTAGGTGCTAAATAGGAAAAGGATCGGCCGCCTACAGTTGATTTTGATATTCTAGGTATTATCAACTGGCCAGAGTTTTGAGACTGCAATAGACGTGATGGAGTATAATGCGTTAAGAGCTCACTCAAGTACTGGGGAGCTAAACCATTTAGAGCTTTGTAAGTAATAAGCAAGATTTTAAAATGTATACCTTGTTTAATAAGGAACCAGTGCAGTGTTGACAGAACCGGGCTAATATGATCATACTTCCTGGTTTTAGTAAGAACTCGAGCTGCTGCAATTTGGACCAGCTGGAGTGTATTTATTAAGCGAGCAGGGCAACCACCCAGTAGAGCATTACAATAATCTAACCTTGAGGTCATGAACACATGAAATAACTGTTCAGCATTTTGTATTGAAAGCTTGTGCCATAATTTAGATATATTTTTAAGATGGAAGAATGCAGTTTTACAGATGCTAGAAACGTGGCTTTCAAATGAAAGATTGGTATCAAAAAGCACACCCAAGTTCCTAGCTGACGAGCAGCCATCAAGTGTTAGACAGTATTCTAGGTTACTATGTGCAGAGGTTTTTTGTCCAATAATTAGAAATTCAGTTTTTTCAGAATTAAGTTGTAGGAAAGTCATCCAATTTTTTATATCAGCTATGCATTCCGTTAATCTTGTGAATTGGTAAGTTTCATCAGGACATGAAGAAATATAGAGCTGAGTATCGTCAGCACAACAATGAAAACTAACACCATGCTTCCTAATGATATCTCCCAGTGGTAGCATGTACAGGATGAAAAGCAATGGTCCTAGCACTGAGCCCTGCGGTACTCCATACTGAACTTGTGATCGGTGTGAGATCTCTTCATTTACTGCTACAAACTGATAACGGTCAGATAAGTATGATTTAAACCATGCCAATGCAATTCCACTAATGCCAACATAATTTTCGAGTCTATTCAGAAGAATGTTGTGGTCGATAGTATCGAATGCAGCGCTAAGATCGAGTAACACTAACAGAGAGATACAACCACGATCAGATGATAAGAGTAAATCATTTGTAACTCTAATGAGAGTAGTCTCAAAAGTAATGTAAATGTAAAGGCAGGCATCCCAAAACTTTTGGCAATATAGTGTATGTATATATTCACTAAAGTGAAAAATCTCAGGACTACCAACATATTGTATTATGTAACGATTAAACATAAGTTCTATGTCGATAAATTAAACATAATATACTATTGAAATTGATTTCTGGACATTGTAATGTAATTTTTGTGTCACAAATTACAAAAATAATTATCACGATAAATGTCAAATATTTATTTCTTAAAGGCAGATTTTTGCTCCTAATTGAAAATTGTAGAAACCAGCCTGTCAATTGTGGTTTTAAACTACTCTTTATTGTCAGAACATAACAAACACTTTTCTAGTAATTTTTCCTTAACAAAAATTAATAGAAAAATTTATTTCTGCATGATCTAATGGGTGATATTGTTTCAAGTCATAAACCTGCCTGACTTCGTTGCACGTATCTTTGGCACAATTTGCAGTCCAGGCAATATTAATATTAATAATAATATTAATAATATTACATGTTTTGTCTTATAGAAATGCACATTTGACAGCTTGAGTTCACAGTAGTAGAAGCTTGAGTTAGGATGCAGATGTAAATGTATGTTCATTAACAAAAACAGTAACATCTGTAAAAATTTTAACAACAAATTGTAACTTTGTAAGATCCGCTTTTGGTGCATAAACGTTGTATCGAACATGTATCCAACTCTTGTTATCGTTTTATTGAGGAAAATTATAACATTAACATTTTTCCGCCCAGCCCTATTTAGAAGTAAGTCATTTATCATGAATGTTTCAGGTTTTCGGACAATATTAGACATTTAAGGTGTCATTGTTGCTGAGGTTATATTATATTGGGATTATTAAATGTAATGGGATGGTGTATCCTACATGCATTCTGGTGCAGGACCTTCTAAAGGTCAAACATGAGCTTGATGGAGTAGTTGTCAGGATTGAAATGTCGCTCAGTGTGGGGTTTGTAGGAAGATACGTTAATAAAGAGGGTAGATGGATGATCACAGACAGGCCTGAGAGAAACTTCAGAACCAACATAGAGAGCATAAAAACCTGACATGTTCAGCCTAAATAAAGGCCATCTTTGCCATATGGCTTGTGTTATCTACTTAAATACTTAGCTCTTTTTGAAATGCTGCCTCATTAAACTGCTAAATGTGAACATATTCCTGACCTCTTAAGATGAATAATGTAAGTGAAGACCAATTTACCTTCAAAACAAAGCTAAATATTTAGCTTTGAACAGAGAAAGATAACACAAGCAGAGATATAAGAACAGAACACAGCTGGCAAAGGGCCATTTTTGAGTGTGCTAATATTGGGTATATAAGGAAAACACAATTCTTCAAAAGACTGTTACTGATTCAACATATTTAGCATTTTACTTAAACTTCAAGAGCATGTAGTCTACACTCTCAGAAAAAAAGGACAAAAGCTGTCACTGGTGCCCTTTCAAAAGGTACACCTTTGTACCTTATTTACCTTTAAAGGGTTCATATTAGTACCTAAATGCTACACATTAGTACCTTTTAAAAGTGTACCATACCAGTGACCTTTTGTACCTTTTTTTCTGAGAGTGTAAATTATTATTATTGGTTCTGGGACTTATTATTGCTTCTTTACCACTAATAAGTACCAGTACTCACTTTCAGACCAGCTCGCTGGGTCAACAGATGGGCGCGAGTGCATTTGCTATTTAAACAACGTGGCACTGGACGTGAAAATGATAACTAGGGCTGAAACTAGCAAAAAACACTTGCACTTAGTGTTCAGATTGGCATTTTAACACAGAACCTAAAGTCATAGGGATATGTTCACAACCTGATTGGTCGCTTTTATTACGCATATTTTGCGACGGAACTTACCGAACATCCAAAACAATGCTGTGTGCTGGGCTAAATGCGCTCGTTGTATGTGCGTAGCTACATATGATGGTATTTTGACCAACTGAGAACTCGTGAAAGGCTTATAAAATGTGTAAAGGAGTCACACACACACAAACGAAGATCTGCTGCGAGGAGACGCGGTTCTGATGCATGTACCGAACTGTGATGGGCGACATTGCGACTATGATGATAAAAAACAGGTATGCTTGAGCATTCTGTGATTTTTAGGGTCGCATGTTATGACATCATGTCCTGTTTTTGGCACGTTTACATGTCTTTGGTCCGTGTTGCGTCATTATTTCATTTGAAGTGCATCAGAGTTCATTTGCAAGCGGACTGAGGCCCATCTTTTCAGCGGTCTCGGTCCGCTTGTTTGGTGCGCACCAGGGTTCAGATGGCAGCGTTCACACCAGGGTTTATTTTATTAGAACCAAACATGCCAAGTGTGAACACACCCTTAAAGTGGGCTTTTTCAGCAGTCACCTAGAAACCACCCTGAACACCCTAGAATCTAGGCCTATTTAACAACAATTTGGTAATCATCCTCAACATCCCACCATTACAGGCTTTTTTTAATAAGGTTAAATAAGTTAAAAACACAAACTTATTGATAGCATCTGTTTTCAAAGGTCCCTTTTGTTTCTTATGTGTCTCCAGAGTTTAAAAACATTGTGTTGCTGGACCACGGAGTGTTGCTTTAGCGGTTCACTTCATTGGTCACTATAAAACAGCACAGTTAGATTATCTTGGATTGCAATATGGGGCCAACAGTGTTGTTGTTCAACTTAGCAAATACATTGGGGTTTAAATGGCAGTTTGCAGTGTTAAACATCGCCAGTCAATTGTTTCCACTCTAGCTCTCAGCGTCCCAGTGGTGGCTTAAGTGCTTAGATATGTTTGAGTGGCGTGGAGGCTGTTAAATGCACAGTTGTAAGCCCTGTGTTTTCAAATGGTGTCTAGTCACTGTATTCCTTAATAGAGCAATGCTCTGAAATTGTTTACTACTCCATGTACTGTAGCATGTCTTTGCTGAAGATGAGTAGTTTTTTGTTGTGGCACAGTTTTGACAATAATAACTAAATTTTTTTGTATCAAATAGAACTTATATAGGGATGTAGTGATATTACTGATACGTCAATATTTATTTTTATGTTCTGGTTGATAACTTATAAATGGCCAATGTTAAATTATATACTATTTAGTCCAAATGCACTAAAAATAAAACGCTAAAATCTAATCATCCTGTAGATGCTACATGGGAATTTGGGTATCACAAGATTTGTAAAGGTTACTTTTTTAACTCTTTCCCCGCCATTGATGGACATTTTTGGCTTTCCGTGTTTCCACTGTTATATGGTAGGGGGCGCTATTACACATCTTATTACACAGTACAGAATCTTTCAATCTAAAGACATGTGAAGAAGAAGCAGAAACGAGCGATAGCTTTTGCAGTGGTTTTTCCGCGGAATTGGGCTACTTTTAAGTTGTTGCCGCGGGTAAATTCTTTTACGTGGGTTGATTTACGTACGTTTTCGGCACTCCAACGCCCCTAAAACACCCCTAAAATATTCAAAAATATTGGCGGGGAAAGAGTTAACATTGTTATTAAATTGTTAAATGATTAGGGTTATTAATTCAATGTTCCTAAAGATTATCTTATTGACCGATATCGATGAATAAAAAAAACGATTTGACCAAAAAAATGTCAGCCAATAAACTATATTATACCAATACGTAGTGCATCGCTACTCATTTATTTTATGCTGTAGAGCTGATAGATGATAGCATGCTAATCATGCACATTGTTTTGTGTCAGTTGGGTGAACTGTCATTTTTTGAATCAACAAAACGTGGCTTAAACAGCAAGAAAGAGGGATTCTTTTTCAAATTATCATTTCATTTGAATTGGTAATGCTTTATTAGTGTTTTTCAAGGAACCCACAGAACCGCTGCAAGAATCTGAACACAAACTGACTGACACAACTCACTGTTGATTTCACTGTTGTAGGAGAAAGACTCTAGGGCGGTTGCTATGGTGCTGAAGGAGCTACCAAGTAAGGCATCCTCAGATGGAAAACCCCTGCTCACCGTGACAACCAAGGTGGGCTGAGCACATACACCCACCAACAGGGTGCACCAAGCGTTAGTGTGACTGTGTGAATAAGTCAAGTAAACCCAAGAGCTTGGTGCACCCTGTTTTGAATATCCCTTAGTGTTACGTGACACACATGAGCCATGTGTGTGGAAGTGCTAAAGTTGCTTCTTGTTGTCCAAAGCAAGCTGCTCTATGGGGTTCACACTAAATGATGTCATCTAGACCCATGGCAATAGGATGGTCCTTTGGGACCACTCAGTATTTCACGACACAAACAAGAGTGGCATTTGCTTTATGTGAGCGCTACTCTCCCCATAAACAGCTGCTGAATGTTCTGTTGCTTGAATTTTATTTCTGTTGTTGTCTTGGCTTTGATTCGCATGTACGTGACCTGTTTTTTACTGAAGCCCGAACTGCATGTTGATGTTACTTGCTGTTTTTGTTCTCACATTGGGAATAATTTGTTTGTAGGAAGCAAATTAAATTTGGATTTTGTGGATGTAGATTCTGGCTGCAATGTGGGGTGGCTTATTATTGTGCCACCTCTCTGCAGTTACATGGATGAAGTCAATAAATAGATGTCATTTTTGGCTGTCTATAAAAGGTTTACCCAAATGTTGAAGGATTTTGTGATTTGGAGGGCTTGGTTCTATTCCATTGAGGATGTGGCAGAGAGCCATGCATTTCTCAATACAAAATGATGAACTGCTCAATGGGGAATTTACTGCCAGTTACTGCTGAGATTGTGTATTGTGAATATGGGCTGAAAAACACTTGCCATCTCACCCTTTACAAAAGACCAAGTGAAATTGAAAGTAATTGGTGAAGTCTTGTGCGATTTAGACTGAATTTCAGGTCCACAAATATAATTTTTTTGAGAAATCAATGACCTATTTTAATTATAAAGCAATGAGGAACTTACTTTCGGCAGGGCTTGACATTAACACCCGCCAACCGAATCAAATGCGGGTGGATTTCAGCAGTGGCGTGTAACGCAGTCACTCCTACTAGCCACTTTGGCGGGTTGAATTATATATAATATACATTTTTCAATTGTAGTCTCTTAAAAAGGCATCTGAAATAATAAACTAAGTGCAAAAATATAGATTTTTCTATACATATCGATACTGAAATCTGAAATGCTTCCGATACTCATTTTCCGCAGAATAGATGATACATGATACCAGCTGCTCTTTCTCGCTCTGTCATCTGTCCGACAGCGAGTTGACACACAAACCCGCCTCCCCTCAGTTTAATTTGCTCCGGATGTATATTGTTGCTTTTACAGGTCTTGAATTTCAGTGTGGGATTGCGTGTATTGCGCATAATTTTACTCATTCCCATAGATTTTGTACTCAAACCCAAAGTGCGCACACATAAAGCCAAGTATATTGGCTTTATAAAACAGTATAATGGATCCATGCATCAGGTCATAAAGTGACAGCAGCCTAATATACTAATATTAAAAATATCTACATGGCAGTTTTCCCCCATGGTATCAATGTCAAAATTGTGGCCAGTAACAATGAGTGGCTAGGAACTTTAGAAAACCACTAGCCACAGTGGCTGGTGAGCAAAAAAGTTAATGTCAAGCCCTGTTTTAAGGTATGAAACAGTTGGGTAATATGAAGTTTACCTGGATACAGAATAACAACCAACTAAAAATGTAATGTGCCATTTTCACTTAAGGAATTATGAAAATCAAGTAACAGTGCAAGCATGCAAATATCTTTAATGCTGAATGCTTGTCATGCTTGGTTGTGGTGGACTGCAGTCTGACATACTTTACTGGAACTCCAAATGTCAAAAGCTCACTTGACTACATCACACGTCTGGATTTTATATATATATAAAGCACCCTTCTCAATCATTGGGTGAGTTTCTGCTTTACTGATATAATGTTCAGAAAAATCCCTTTTAAATCAAATTCCATTTACTGGCTTTTTTCTCTGGGTGGCCATAGCACAATTGTAATATGCCAGACAAATAGCATTGGGTTTTGGGAATAAGGCACAATCTATAATGAGTCTAATTTGCATAGAAAAGAGGTTTTATTGTGCTGAAAAAAATGGCCATAAACACCTGTACATTAAACTGGATTGCCTGTGGTTAATCAATAAATCACTGGAATACGAATGATTAAACACTAAAATAATATACAGAAGTGGTGCAGCTTTTTAGTGATTTCAACCTAGAATGTCAAAAGATGGGTTTGGTGTTTGCAGGGTCTCAAGATGGACCTCGTGTTCTTTACACATTACCAAGAAGCCGTTAGGACTGATAAATGGATTCGCTTGTGTGCCCCCTACATATCGATGTTTTATGACCTCTGTTATGAAGTGAGGGACACTCTTAGTGCTGACCTGGGTCAAGAGCAATTGTTTTTTAAGCAATTTAGCATTTCTTGACAGCCATAGATTTTACCATTGTAATTTGTATTTGTAATCTATAACCATAGATTTTACCATTGTATGATTTCCAAAGAAATGTGTGCCACAATTTGACTCACAATCTGCTACGCCATAGACAGATTCATTGTTATATGTATTGTATACAAATTACAAGTATAGTAATGGTTTCTTTGAAATCAATATATTTATGAAAATATATTTCTTAAAAGTCAATATGTTACTGTATTGTATCACTGAGATGTATTATTCCTGATTATACAGTAGTTATCTAATTTTTGGTCTGATTCAGTGGTTACTATTTAAACTATTACTACTATCCACAGTTAATAAGACAACCTCTGTGTTGTGAGATTAGATGATTTCCTGTAAAAGATAGAAATCTTTTACAGAGATTACTGGTGTCGGCAATTATGGGATTGGAAACATGAAGGTGTTAGGGAGTAAAGCTTAGAACTACTTCAAATTTATGAATCTTTCCACATCTGTGGATGAAACTTTTCTTTACTGGTTAAAGCTTTGCTAAGGCACTAGATTAAGCTGTTAAACTTGCCAACTGAAAATTAAAACTAAAGTGCAGTCGCATTTACATTTAAAATGGAATCCATGTAATCGGGAATTCTGCTTGAAGGCAAAAGATTTCCCCATGCAGATTTCACAACAGGTTTAAGTTGGTCACACAAATTGCTGCTTTGACCAACAGAAAACTGCTTGATTTTTGACTTCTGTGTGTTCTGCACTTCATACATAGCTACACTATTGACAATAGACATTTTAGCCTGCAAAATTTTGCTAATGTGACATTAACATAAAATGTATACAAAGGGAACTGTTTAATTTGACCATTTTGAACTGTGAATGTTGATGTCACCAGGGGGACAATCAGGATCATTGTCCTGGGCCCTCTGATGACTGAGACCCACTAAGGTCCTTTATGGCAAAGCTTCATTGGGCCCAGGCGAGAGGGCACCCCACCCATCTGTAAAAGTTTGTTCTGTGATTTGCATAATGTAATTAGATTAATCAAATATGTAACATTAATTACATATGTTGGTTAAACTTTATTTGGTAACACTTTATTTGACAGTGTCATTGTTACATATGTTACATGCAGTTACTATAGTAATAACTATAAATTATGCATAATTACATGCAACTAGCCCTGAACCAAACCCTAACCCTATAGTAAGTACATGTAGTTTCTTAATACTACTCAGTTCTTAAATGTATAATCACAGTGTAACAAAGACACCTTAAAATAAAGTGTAACCCTTAAGGTGTCCTTGTTACAGTGTAATTATATTACTAAGTACTGAATAATAATAATGAAAAACATGTACTTATTATGTGGTTAGGATTAAGGTTTTGTATAGGGTTAGTTGCATGTAGTTTGTACAATTACTGTTAAGACTATAGCAAGTACTTGTAACATGTAACAAAGACACTGTAAACTAAAGTGTTACAAATATTTTCATGATTAAGAAAAAATACACAGTAAAGCGCTTTTCTCTAACTTTCAATCAGGCACAAATAAAATGCTTATTAAAAACATTCAGCCACTGGAATCGCTTTGTCCTTTGCAGTTGGATAGCATCTTGCACAACAATGGCATCTACCAACAGGGGCTAACTGGTCCATGCTAACTGGCTAATCCTAGACCCTTTGGGCTAGTCGGGATACAAACAGGTTTGTTTGTAAAATGTTTTGAAAGCACCACAACATTTCCACTTTTTAGGGAAATCAACCTACAAATGGTTTACTTATAGTGGTCTCTGTCTATTAAGCAGAGAAAAAGTATTTTAGCAGTGTGGCTAAACAACAAAGAGGGGAGGGATCAAGGGACAAGGACATAACAAGAACAGAAACATAAAACAGGAAACAAAATAAATATCTACATAAATGTTACAAATAAGATGAATAAATTGTGGAAATGGGTACACTCAAAGTAAAATATGTTTGGTTATGTGTTACAGTTGTGTAGTGAGCAGCAAGAGAGCCGTCCGTTACTGAGCCCTTCTATCGATGACTTCCAGAGTGAGAGCAAGAGTGATGGAGCCACACGGCCAGTCACCTCCAACACAGCAGGTTCCCTCATAATTACTGCTCTGTCATCTGTTCCTCCTCACTCATCTGTTCCTGTTCCTCTCCTCTATCCCATAGCCATTAGGCACCAAATTTTCTGTCACAGATTACAGTGCTACCTTGTTTACATAATGTAGTTTTACAGTTACTCTGTGTCCTAATGAATTCTTTAAACTTAACTAGAGATGCACCGATGTATCGGCCAATAATCGGTATCGGCTGATTAAAGCTATTATTTTCACTATCGGCCATCAGACAGTTGTTTACAGCCGGTGATCAGTGCCGATTATATCCTGTCAATCAAAAGGGTACGGAAAAACGTGCAAGACTGCAACTCGTACTGTGTTTGAAGAAAATTGTGTTGTGTTGAATTTAGGGAAAGTTAACGTGACAATAATGCTTTAACAGTTAAAAATGTTAATACAGGCTTTATTTGACCCTATGAATACCTGTAGTTCAAGCCAGGGTTGCCAGATCTGCTGTTTTTCCCTACATCAAACATGATTTGTAGCGCCTCCCATCCAATAATCGCAAAGAGCTTTGTGCTCTATTACTTCTGATAAGAAACAAAGTCTCAGTGGAAGGTATGTTGAAAGATACAGTACAACTTACTGAAATCCGTATCATGACTCATGTAATCACCCAATCTGTTTCAACTGTGGAAAGACGTCAATAAAACAGCTTATATACAGTGTCACGAAATGTTATATTTACCTCAGAAAAGTTATCCAGTGTTCACAGTTCGTTAGTTAGCTATAAAAAACATTTGAGAAGAGCTTATTTACTGTTTTTGCCATGAGGAAGTGTTAATGAAAACTACCTTATGTGCAACTGAGTTGTATACAAACATTTCAGATTTTATTTGAGTGTAATTATTATATCTGAAAATAAATAGCAGTTGAATGTAATAGTAAAGAATGTAAAATGTAAAATTAACTGTTGTTAATTTTAACCTCTAATATTATATTAATGTACCAAATGAGAGGGTTACGTTTCCTTAAGAAAAATCAAACTATCGGCTTCGGTATCGGCATTGGCCAATATCATTCTAAATAATCGGCTATCAGTATCGGCAGGGACATTTAGTATTGGTGCATCTCTAAACGTAACTCAATTCAAAACGATTATTTTTTAAGGTATCAGTTTATCACTATTTATGTTTGATTATTGCATATTAAGAATTGAAGTTTAAAAAGGAATATTTCATCTATAAATGAGAAGCATACAGGAATATGTCATCTATAAAATAAGAGCATACAGGTTTTCATTTTGGGTGGCTTTTGTTGGTAATGCTTTGTTCCACATGCTCTAGTCTTGTCCACAGCACTAGACCTGGTGGACTTGAGTGAGCCGTGTGAGAGAAGGTGGAGCTGGGACAGACGGAGTCCCCGTGGGTCTCGTAAGAATGGTTTCTCTAAGAGTAGCCTCCGCAAGAAGAAGACGGAAGAGACGGAGCTGATCCAGGTGGAGACAGAGCCCTCATCCCCCAGCCGTTCTAATCCTGAAAGAGCCTTGTTAGATTCAGGTATTTTGCTTGTTAAATAAAGATACTTTTATAATGTTTTATAAAGTTGTTAATTATTGCAAGTTTTAAAAGGTTCCCAGGACCTTTTTTTGTTGTATACACACTATGACACAAAATTTTTGTCACTGAGGTGCATAAATTACACACTTCACTTTTAAAGGGTTAGTTTCTGTCAGGGTTTTAAATTCTGTCAAAACTCACCCTCATGTCATTCCAAACCCACAATAGTCCAGGTGATATGTGAAAATAATGTTCACTTTTTCATAAAAGCATGAAATTTGGTACATTTGTACAGTTTGGGGCCCTGAACATTTTCAGAAATGGAGCCATCGCAAAAACGCCTTGTGGTCGCCATGGCAACCTTTTTACTTTCTGCCATAACCAAATTATGTATTTTGTATCATATCTCCTGAATTAAACATGATTCAGACATGGTGATGTCTACCCCTATGTTTTGATGGTCAAAGATTACAATGATACCATATAAAACATCATAAACTCTTCAGGTGAATATTTAATGGTGAATTCGGTGACGTGAGAAGGAAATCACAATCTGAGAACCTAGGCTATACTTTATAATATCATGTTTGTTGCATGCATAATGTGTAGAGTTTCAAAAGCTTAATCCTTTTGTTCATTAACCCTGACAATAATCAATAACCAGTGACTGTAAAGAGTACAATATTCAATATGACCTTAGCAACATAGCTTAAAAAGAATGTCAAACAAAGATTCAATAAAAAAAATCTACACTGCTAAAAAATAACAAAAATAAGGGAACACTTACTGTATATCACACAATGGATCTCAATGAATAAAATATTCAATTTGAAAATCTTTATTCATATACATTCTGTAATTTGTTAATAACAAAATTATGTGACGTCAATGGAAACCAAAATCATCAACACAACACAGCTGAGGGCTGGATTAAAAAATCACACCAAAAATCTATGTAAAAAACTGAAGTTTCAGGCTGATCCAACTTGCGTGAAGTTCATCACAGCAACTCAAAATGCAAGTCGGTAGTAGTTGCTGAATGAATCAAATTTCTAATCATGATTACATTTACGGATGCCACAATTATGTAATCGTTCAAAATTGCCATTACAAAAAAAACAAAAGAACAAAAAGTGTGTTTTAGGATGTGTTTTTTCTTTCTACAGGTTATCTTAAGAATTTGTTTTCCATTGCTTTAATTTTAGTTTTGGTATAACATTATAATACCATATATTTAAAAAAGAAAGCAAACCAATGACATTTGAGGCTTAATGCTATAGAAAAGTAATACAAGTTTTTCAAAAAGAGTGTTTTCAGCTTGCTTATTTTCATATAAAATATGGCATGCAGTTGCTTCAGACAACTAAATTCACTAAATTTTCAAATAAATATCCAAATAAATTTAATTACTAAACTAAATTAATTATATCAACTACATTACTTGAATATATATGATAATTGAAATGAGCTAGATGACATCACCATTTTCTTCAGAGCGGCTGTACAGCCAAATCAAATTCTGTTCATTATTTTCCTGTTTAACACTGTGAAGCTGCTTTGAAACAATCTGCATTGTAAAAAGCGCTATATAAATAAAGTTGACTTGACTTGAATTGTATAAAGCTATTCAAAACATCATTCAGTGTAAACTGTGATAATAACAGACAGTGACAAGGACCCTAACAAAACACAAAACTTCAGACAAATCAGTCAGGGAGAATAAGAAGAATTGTCTGTGGCCACCACCTGCAAAATCATTCCCTTTTTGATGGTTGTCTTGCTCTTGCCTCTCCAGTGCACCTGTTGTCAGTTGTATTTGCACCAAAGCAGGTGAAACTGTAACACAATCAGATATGCTTCCTAATTGGACAGATTGATATCCCTAAAGTTTAATTGACTATGTTTTTAAGTTTATACTGTCGTGATTGAGTGTTCCCTTAATTTTTTTGAGCAGAGTATTTCAGAAACATTTTTTGTTTTTGAACCTATTACTCAATGTCTCCATCACAGTCTCCTCTACATTGACACAGCTGTGCATTTTAATGAGGCTTTTTTGTATTGCAGCCACAACTTAAAAGTGGACTGGCTTGCCTGTGGAAGGGTTGACCTCAATGGTCTCCAATCGCTTGGGTCCATCCAACCCCAGACTGAGATGGCATATTTGGTGCCACCTCAAGTGTTTGTCCCCAACAGTGTCCTCCTTGGTACACTTCTTTTTTGAGGTGCTGCACCAGTGCATCCTTAGATGGGGGATTTGTTCCATTCCTCTTCCTTTCTTTGTGAACAACTCAAGACAAGCTTGATCGATGTTGAGTTGGCTGCTGGTGCGATCATAGAGGAAAATTGTTAAGCGCTCCACAATGGAAATGACCTCCTCTGGAATGCTTTTTGGAGCCGTTGACAGGGCATTGAAGGCCTCTGTTGTCATGTCATCTGCAGTCCAGGTATCCCCTGCTGTCTTCTTGACCTGGTTGCAAATGTCGCCTTTGGCTTGCTCAGTTGGGGACACAACATTTTCAAATAAATATCCAAATAAATTTAATTACTAAGCTAAATTAACTATATCAACTACATTACTTGAATATATATGATAATTGAAATGAGCTGATGACATCACCGTTTTCTCCAGAGCGGCTGTACAGCCGAATCAAATTCTGTTGCATTTTTTTCCTTTAACAATGTGAAGCTGCTTTGAAACAATCTGCATTGTAAAAAGCGCTATATAAATAAAGTTGACATGACTTGACTTACTGTGTCACAGCCAGTGAAGGCATTGAACACAGGAAGGGTCTTGGATTTGTCAAACCCAGAATCCATTGGCAGTCTCATGGGCAGGTATGTATCTGAAGTTTTTGCCAGTCCCAAATGCCACCCACATCTCCTCAATGTCCTGCTCTGACACATGTGTAATGACTAGGACCACGAGATCTTTGTTCACAGTGCACAGGGTGATCTTTTTAAATCCTTTTCTTGCAGAATCTGCTGCATGGAGTAGCATCTTTGTATCTCATGTATGCAAGAGGCAATCTGATTTGATTCTTGTTCAGGCCAGTGTGCCAAAACAGAAACTGAGGACTTTCTTGCTGTCTCATGATAAACCAGTTGTCAATAGTGACAAGCAGATTAGCAGGGGCAAGAAGATAGCATGGGATACCTGGAATGCAGATGACATGGCGACAGAGGCCAAATCCCCCCAACTGAGGATGTACTGGTGTAGCATTTCAAAAGAGCAGTGAACCAAGGAGAACACTGTTGAAGACAAGCACTTGAGGTGGCAACAGACTGGGGTTGGTTGGACCCAAGCATTTGGAGACCATTGTGGTCAACACTCTTCCACAGCCAAGCCAGACCATCCTTGATCTCTTAAACTGTGGCTGCAAGAAAGGCTTCCTGTCGGCACTGCAAATGTAAAAAAAGCCTCCTTAAAGGGCACAGCTCTGTGTCAGTGTGGAGGAGACTGTGAAGGAGACTGAAGAATAGGAACAACAAAAACAAAACAAACAAAAGTGTTTCTGAAATAGATTTTTTTAAGTAAATCTTTGTTTGACATTCTTTTTAAGCTATGTTGCTAAGGTCATATTGAATATTCTACTCTTTACAGTCACTGTATTGTCAGGGTTAATGAACATGCATGTTACACAACATGCATGCAACAAAGTCTAGCCTGTCTAGTCAGATACTGTGATTACCTTCTCACATCAATGAATTCACCATTAACTTTTCACCTGAACAGTTTATGATGTTTTATGTGGTATCATTGTAATCCTTGACCATCAAAACATAGGGGTAGACATCACTTTTTCTGTTATCATGTTTGATTCAGGATACATAATTTATGGCCAAAAGTAAAATGGTCACCATGGCGACCACAAGGCGTTTTTGAGATGGCTCCATTTCTGAAAATGTTCAGGGCCCCAAACTGTACAAGTGTACCAAGTTTCATGAACATAATTACCTAAAATTTTGCACATATCACCTGGACTATAAAACTTGCATATTCAAAACATGAATGAAGATATTTTTAACGAAAGCCAAGAGATTTCTGTCCCTCTGCTGAAAGTCCATTCCACCAAGCCTTCTGAAGAGTCACAATCGATTAATGTAATGAACAGATCGTTTTGGCTTTTATTCACATATTGGTCAACGCACATAAATAAAGCACATTAAATATGGTTTTAAATATAACAAATATTACATGATGTCTTCATCAAAGCATCAACGTTTAGTGTGCTAAATGATTATTGGTTTCTCAATCTACCATCAGAGGGTAAGGAGACTTATTGTTGAATGTACAATCAGGTGAAAAACTAATTTCTAAAAGATAGGGCAATGTGATATTATTATGATCTACCTGGGCTACCCCAGATGCCCTTGATATGGTAGCTTTATCTCCCTACCATGAACAAAACATTAATTCATAAAACTCTATAACGCATTAGGAAAGTTGTCCGTTATAATCTATGATTAATATTAAATTGATTTAAGTGTAGAGTTCTTTTAATCAATTTAAGAGGTGCTTATGATTGAACTTACAGCTGATTTAATCCAGGCTCTCAGTGTAATTAGATTTTTGCCCTTTGTTGTCTATTTTTTTATGCCCTCGGCCACTTCATCAGGAAGCAGTTACTCTGCACTTTAGCGTCCGCATTAGCATATTATTAGATTTAATGTAGTGGAACTGAATTGGTGGAAAATTATGGAAATGGTTTAAACACACCAAACTGTGGATTTCACGACATTGCTGCCCCAAATAGAAATGTATTGATTTTTTTATTTTAGCCCTCTCGTTTGTCTCATGCTCATGCTAGAAATGGTTTAAAACGAAACACTACACTGGCTTATCCTAATCCTCTGGAAAGCATTAAAAAACTTGCACTGTAAAGTTCATTTCCAGTAGATTACGCCTTAAGCTACTGTAAGCTAAACCATTGCCATGTTTTCCTGTTGTGCTAAATTTATCATTCCATAGCCCAGCTGCTTTAATCAATTGCCAGCTGCAGACTGTAGCCTGGTTGAGATAAGCTAGCCTTGAGCTGTAAGCTGTATCCTTATCTGCTGCTGGTTAGCCTTAATCTACCTTTTTGCACCGATATTTTGTTTAATTAAAAACAGTGTTTATGACAGCCTGTCATTTTTTTCCCCTGTCTCACTGCATGCTAACCGTCCTGTCTCCAGTGAGCGGCTCACCTCTGGAGAAATGGGAGGAGGTGAGCCTTCACCCAGACAGTGCCTTGAACGGAGGGCGGAAGTGGAGATATGAGAGGAAGAGGTGCACATCCAACCATTCATCCACTGAGCTTTTGTGGTACGGTCAGGTTTCTAGCTCATTGTTAATGTGTTATCTTGGTGTCCTAACCAGGCGGTTCGATAGGTTTCCATATTTAGCGATTACTGTACAGTCACAAGGTGTGCATACATAACACATGTTCTTCTGGTGCCAATAAAGATCCACTTTATGCTGTTTTAGTAGCATAAAACAAATAGGATTTTTTACATTTTATTGCCCAAAAGCCTTTAAATGTCAGCGTGTGGTCATCATGCACAAACTAGACGCAGGAGTATCCAAAATCAAACGTGTTTATTAATAATCCAACCAAGAATCATAAACCACACAAAGTACTAACAATAACCAACAAGGGACTGAACAAAACTGATACACAGGGCAAACAAAGGAACTAAACTAGATATGGGTGACAGCAATACCTAACTTTAGAAACCAATGAGGACATAATTAGTAACCAAGGAAACCAACATTGTGTTCGAAATCAAATAGTTCTCTACTATATAGTATGCAACAGTACGGTGAAAATTACCCGAATGACCTGCTACTTCCAGCAAGATTCTTAAGTGTGCATTCGATGAACACTTCACTATCCCGTTAGGACATGGGAGAGGATTTATGAATGGCAGTGAAGTGAAGCAACTGACGCTGGTAGGTCACGTGACAGTGACAACAACATGGTGGCTGTAGTATGTCCATTGCTCTGATTGGTTGTAGGTCTATCCAATTGAGTGCAGAGGCATTTTCTTTCCTGGTTCGGTTGAAACACGCCCCAATAATCACAGCACAATGGAGCAGTATCAGACTCATATTCTGACTAGAATTGTGTATGACGACGTCAGGCTTCATCATACCAGCCTTATAAATGGATGTTAATATTTAATATTCATTAGAAATATTTTATTATTTTTGCCTGAAATGGACTCCTTTTGTGTTTTTGACACCCTGAGTTTAGCGGGGTAAATACATCCATTCATTATAAAAGATAAATCAATACAATGCATTTTTAATAGTTTTATCATTTATCATGGATGTATAATTCAATTTAGATTTCATTTGATTAATTAAATTGCCCCTGTGCATTATTGTTATTATTGCAAGCAATAATATTATTATTCACTGCATTTTGTCCTTTGCAGGTCTGCAGACTTTAAAACAGATTTCACTAACAGGCATAGCGCCCTGGAGCTCAGCATTAGCACGGAGTCAGACCCCGGGCCGGCCCCTCAGGTACTTCAGCAGCATTCAGTATTGATCACCATCTCCTCTTACACTCTGAAAATGGTTCCTATGTGCACTTAAAATGGTACAAACCCTTCTCACTGAGGCCTTCTGGGGACAGATTTTAAAAAAATCAAAAACTGGAAGTGTTAAACTCCAAATAGTGAGGAGAGGCACTTGAGGAAAGGCACATACATCATTGTATATGACAGGTACAGAATGATACTCTAAAAGGCCTTCCATGTTTCTAAGGTGCTGTTAATCGAAAGAGACTTGTTTGTTGTTTGAAGTACAGGATTTGTACCCTTTCTCTGAGTGTGCCAGAAATATGTTTTTGTCAGATTTGTCAGCAATGATTTCCTTGTTGTGTAAGAAAGTCTTTGTACTGAGTACAGGAAATATACAGTGGCCCCAGAAAGTATTTAATAGCTAAATCACTAAATGTCATAACAAAATCTTAATGAAATGCAACACAAGCACACTTTTCAAGGAAACGTTTAACAAAAATATTTGGTAGACTCTACATGATTAAACAATAGATATACTGTATTTGGACACTATCTGCTTGTCTAACATAACTCCTGTTTCACACCACTGGGCGCCCTTTTTCGATGCCCATGTTAACAAATGAGAGTGTTCACATTGGCAGCTTGACACCGAAAGATATATATCATATACATGCAAATGCAGGAGAGCGGAATTGCAAGCACATACAGAGAGGTTTTGTCTTTGTATGTAAATATTTCACTGCTTCACGTTCAACTCTGACCATAGCCAAAAACATCTGACCAATAGATTATATAAATGTCACAAATCCAAAAAATACAACTCAAAGCTGTGTGTTTTGCAGTGTTGCAGGAAATTAGTAGATAGAAAAGTAGCTGTGTAATGCATTACTCCAGTCTGCTTCCTAATGATTCTGTAATTTCGGTCAAATGCAGGCTATTTTCACTGTGTATTAAACAAAAATACACTTCAAATGATTGATCATATATGTAAATATGCATTACATTAATGACAAGACGAGACGATTGAGCTGTTTTGGGGAAAAAACTAATAAATCATATCTGTCACAGCAGTAGTTCTCCACGCCACCATGTGTAAAGTTTATGGCACGCCCATCTCGGGAATTTGGGTATCAAAATTATTTCCGAACTTCCCAGTGGTAAACAACATCATTCGCGTTCATGTGCAATTTTTACCTAGGAAACTCGTATTTATGATAATTCCGATAGCACGCATTAGTGCAGAGGTGTTGTGTGCGCTGTGTACGAACATGATGGTCATTAGTTCTAGACTAAATGTTCGAATGCATTTACTTAATTGACTTGCACAAAAACAGATTCAGTATGCAAATGCAAATTCAGAATATTACGCAAAACATCAATAATTAAATGTTATATAAAACAAATATACTTTATGTATTTAATCTCACTTTATTAACCAATGCTAACCTTTGACGATCCAATTCAACCATACTAATAAGCAAAAATTACTTTAGATAAATGTCACATTGGTGTTTCATTTTTATTTTTTTATTTTATTAAGTAAGATTATTGAACTTCTCTTGTGTCCTATTCTTCTGCAATCCAGAATGGCAGGTTAAAAAGCAAAAGTAACACATTACTTTCTATAAAAAGTAACTAACTACCTTCATTTGTTACTTTTTAGGGAGTAACACTATGAGCCCTATCATACAGGTTGTTTAAATAAGACAAGTCAAGTCAAGACAACTTTATTTATATAGCGCTTTTTACAATGCCGATTGTTTCAAAGCAGCTTCACAGTGTTAACAGAAAAATAATGCAACAGAATTTGATTTGGCCGCTCTGGTGAAAACGGTGATGTCATCTAGCTAATTTCAATTATCATATAGTGACAATGCGGTCAGATCAGTAAGATAGTTGAAATTTAAGTGTCCCCAACTGAGCAAGCCAAAAGACAAAGGCGACGGTGGCAAAGAACTAAAACTCCTTCAGGGCCAGAATGGAGAAAAAAACCTTGGGAGAAACCAGGCTCAGTCGGGGTGCCAGTTCTCCTCTGGCCGAGGAAATAGCAAATGCACTCGCGCCCATCAGTTCGCCCATGGGTGTGTTCAGGTGCATTGTTGGCCCGTTGCTATTTTGAGGTAACTGAAATCGACTGCGCCATTGACCAACAAAACAATAATCAAAATCAATAATCCTGGCGCAGTATGTTTTTTGGTATTTAAAGGCCGGTGCACACCATTATTACACACACAGGGACGCGCAGCAGCACACAAACATTTTTAAATATTAAAAATAAAAGGATTACAATGTAAAAGATTATTATTGTGTACCTAAAGATAAAAATGCCTACATGTCATAATAATTAGTCATTGCATGCATTAGAATGACCTATTTGCAGTAATGACAGATTAAATTGGCTACTTATTTAACCAGTCGTGGTAATACACACATGTATTTAAACTGACTCGTCAGGTTAAGGGGGTCTATATTCCGCCATGTAAATAGCGAATCCGCCATGGTGCAAGCGCAACTGGCTTTTAAAGGGAATGGGAGATGAGACTCTGATTGGTTTATGCCCGTTATGCCCAAAACACACCCATGATTTACTCACCCTCAAGTCATCCTAGGTGTATATGACATTCATCTTTCAGACGAATAAAATCGGAGTTATATTAAAAAAGTCCCGGCTAATCCAAGCATTATAATGGCAGTGAATTGTTGCGTTGTCCATAAAAGTGCATCTGCCCATCATATAACTGCTCCACACGGCTCCAGGGGGTTAATAAAGGCCTTCTGAAGTGAATCGATGCATTTGTGTAAGAAAAATATCCATATTTAAAACTTTATAAAGTAAATTATCTAGCTTCCGGCCAATCGCCTTCCGTATTCAAATTACTGAAAAAGTGTGGTGCCTCTTGCAGTTCAAAATGCTTACGCTACGTCTGACGAGCGTAACTGGTGTGCAGTGTTGTCAGACATCAGTGTTGGCCCAATATTGTAATACATTACTTTTAAAAGTATCTTTTCCCAACACTGCATAGTAGTATTGGTAAATATTATAGTTGTATATGCTATCATTTTTATTTATTATTAATTGCTGTTTTATTATTTTACTAATATATATATATATATATATATATATATATATATATATATATATATATATATATATATATATATCTTTTTTTATTTTTTTATATTTTAGAATTTGTTATTTGGGGTCTGTTATTTATTAATAACCTAACCCCCTGAGCATTATATTTTGTTTGGGGGGCTAAAAACAACCACTACGCCTGTGATTACTCTGCTAGGACACCTGTGTTCAACTTATAGAGCCACTAAATATCACATAGAATCCAGATGGTTACATTTAATTCCCAATGTGCCGATTTTGTTAGTTCTAGACATTTTAGTTCTGAGAAAGGGTCTAGTTTGCAGATGCCTCTTGGTTTGATAGTTTATCATAGTTTATCATCAAGTGTCCAAATACTTTTGAGGCCACTGTATACTAAAAAATGTATATTAGCCATAACTTTAAGGCTTATTCAGCATGATCTGAGGACAAAGACAGTGGTAGTGAGTGACTGCTGGTTGACCTTGTCTGCATATGTGTATGACCATCTGTGTGCACAGCGGCAGAGGCCCCAGCTGGGCGGCACTTTACTGGGGAGACAACACTCATTAGAGGAGGAGTTTGTTCGAGCCAAGGCTGCTGTGGAGGTGAGACCAAGTCCCTACAACGCACACACACACACACACACACGTTGGTGCAACTACATTATGAGGACATTCCATAGACGTAATGGTTTTTATACTGTACAAACTGTACATTTTATCCCCCTACACTACCCCTAAACCTACCAGGAAACATTCTGTATTTTTTACATTTTTAATAAAACATTGTTTAGTATGTTTTTAAAGCTATTTGAAATATGAGGACATTTGAAATGTCCTCATAAACCACATTTACGTTGTAATACCAGTGTAATACCCATGTCATTATACAAATTTGTGTCCTCATTAATCACATAAACAAGCACACACAAACACACACACACACACACACAGCTATGTATTCATTTGAAAAGTTTGGGAAAAGTCTTTTCTGCTGCCACGGTAATCTTCGTACCTCAGGACTTATTCACAACATATCTGGCCACCTGGGAATTGCAGTTTCTTGCATTCTGTAAGGTCAGTCTCACCCTGTAAGTTAAGACTGTATAATTGGTGTATTTTTAGCCAAAGAGTGCAGCATCAACACAAATGACATCTCTGCTTTGTGATGATGTCAGCTCTTACCTCTCTAGTCTCCCATTCAGAGATGCTTATTGGGCAGTAATATTCATAAGACATCCATTTTAAAGTGATGTGCTCAGTAAAGGCCGCTGTAGCTATATTTAACAGTGACAGTAAGATCCAGTCAATATCTTGATGCAAACTGTCTGAAGTGTTCTGTACTTCCCTTGCATGGAACTTCTGTGCCTTTTGTAGTACATTCTCTAATGCATCAGCTATAAAATAGTAAGGTTAAATATTAGAAGCATATTTCTGTTGTGAAGCAATATTTATCAAACAATTCATATTATTATATTATATCTACAGTTGAAGTGCCTTTTTCAATATTAAAATGTTTTGAAGAAAAAAAAAGCCTCATTATAAGAATTAAATTCCCTAGTAGGAAAAAGCATATGAAGTAATTTGGTATAATCATTTATTAACAAAACTGCTTCACTGCTTATTAATTTTAGAAAAAAAATAAGTTGACAAATTTATTTAAAATATTATTGGTAACAAGTAAAAATGCTGTAACCTAGAAATGGTAAAAGGAAGACCCACCTACAAGAGAAGAGTGGTTTGAAATGGTAACCGAGAATTGAAATTGGAAAGAGTCACATAAGCTGCGTTTCCACCGAAATTACCCGGAACAAATTGTCCCAGGATTTTTTTCCCCCCCAGACCTGTTTCCGTCATGGTCTAAAGTACCATGAAGATTAGGCAAATTAGTCCGGTGACGTAGAACAGTGCGTGACTTTCCAGTTCCCGCTGGATTTCGTCCACCGCATACAAGCTTAATAAAGCTTGAACCTCATTGTCGGTCCATCTGTCGTATATTTTAAACTCCATTGTTGATTTAAATAGCAAACAACTCTTCCTGCACGCACCGCAATAGACTTTTAAAAATGGTGGTTGAAATAAAATGATGCGTGTAGTCAACCAATCAAAATGCTGCATGAACTTAACCAATCAGCATGTTCAGTCCCACCCCCAAAAGTTCCTGTACTTTTTAAAAGTACTACCTCACGACCAGGGACTTTCTGAGGGGGAACTTCATTTAGTCGAAACACACAGTACCACCCCAAAGTCCCTAGTTCCTGGTGAAAAGTCCTGCTGTGGAAACGTGGCTATATATACTTAGGCTGCAAAAGCAAACCTTTGAGAACAAATGGAAAAAATGGTCAGCTATCTCCTCTGCACATAAGATGATTGTATTTAAAAGTATATGATTGTCACTGGTGGCTGTATATAGAGCACACAAAGACGAAGAATGCAAGGAAATAGTATTTTAATTCAGTAATCCTCAGGATAGAGGGCAGAAACACGGGGTAACACATCCCCTTCACAAAGACGAGACCAGACAAAGAACTGAACAATACAGGGAGTATACTGTACATTTCCTGAACATTATAATCCAAATATAGCTCTCTGTGCTGCACATTTTACGGAGGACAGCTTCCTCAATCAGCGCGAGTTCAATTTTAGATTCGCAAAAAAGCTTGTCCTCAAAGATGGAACAGTTCCCACTTAAAAAGCAGAAGCTGTTGTTTGGGCCACAGCCTGTGAGTATGTTTTATTCTTTGTTGATGTGTTTTCCATGAATAGTTTCTATCGTTATTTTTATGTTGTAGCAAGGACGTAAACAAAGGGAAATGCTGTTTGGCTCTGCTAGCCAGTTACCTAATTGCTAATTCAAATTTATCCGACAAATACCTACAAACTTCTTTTTATTCCCACTAGCGAACTTCAAATGTTGGTGTTTGTTGGCGTTTAAGTAATCAGTGTAAATACAGGCACGCTAAACATGGTTCTGTGTTTGATATGGCCACTGTAATAAATCCATGGTTAGTCTTCATAATGGTCTCATTGTTTTGGTGACAGATATTTGGCTACACTCGTTCTATAAAGACAAAACTAGCGGTGCTCTACAGTCAGTAGCGATTACTATAGATCTACAGTCTAATTAAATAATCCCTTCGAGAACTGTAGTATCATTTGTTAAAACGATTATATGAAAAAAAGGCTACAAGGCAATCATGTATTCTGCTGTACTAAAGCTTTAATAAGGTTAAAACCATATATCAAAAGCTAACATAAACAGTAGTAGCATTTACAAATAACAGCATATCTACAAAGTATGAGACAACTACAAATAAAATAACATACCATTATGAAATGTCCTGTAACAGCCATTCTTGCACAGGTTCTGATCTAATATTCTCTGGGTTCATAAGGCAATATTGTTTATTACAGTACACCTGAGCATATGCAACTACCCGTAATGGTAAGTGACAACGTGCACTAGGCGGTTAGCGAATCACAACTCACTGGGCCAGCTAACCAAAATATGTGAAAAATAATGTTTTTTTTTTTTTTAAACAAAGCATGAACCCATGTTACAGTGCACACCATAAACACAATCAAGCCTTCGAAAAAAGCTGATCAACCACCCCTTTTAAATACTCACCTCCCATAAATTTTGCATCTGAGAAGGAAACTCCAACAAATGCATATGCAATAAGGTCAGACGCAAAAATAACCCTGTCCACGCCTTTTTAGCGCCAATCTTTCACTGCTTGTCTTTAGTAGTTTCTATGCCAAAAGAGGGTTTGTGTTGCCGCAAGCTGTCAGTAAATCTAGACCTTAATGAGGTAATTAACGAACGACAGGTGAAATTACAGGGCACACAGGAACAGAACTAAAACACAAGGAAACATATATATGACAATGAGTGTATAATGATGTAATGTACTGGTGAACCGACTGAAGAATTATATTTAATGTATAATGTATAAAGTTTTTTTTGTTTTGTTTCTTGTTTATGTTGTTCCCTGTTCTTTACTAAAACAATGAAAAATATGTATACAAAAAACAAAACAAAAAAAAAAAAAAAATTTTAATGTCGGGGTGCTCCCACAGGGCAATGTCTCCAACAATATGCAAAAAACTTTTGTCCTTAAAATCAAAGTCATGTTTGGCATGTTGTATGGTAACCAACATGTAGAGACATGCAAAAAAACGTTATATTTATAAAAAACTTTTATATTTGGAAAAAATTATAATTTTAAAATACTTTTTACATAGAAAAATATATTTACAACTTTTTTGAAAATAATAATTAAGATGTGTTCACAAGAGTTTGTAAGGAAAACATGCTATAAATATTATTTTTCCTTCATTACACTAAGTCACTATATTTAAACTGATGAAACACTTTTAATTGTAAAGCTAGTGTGCAGGTTGTCTGTGCCAGTGGGTGATTTTTTGAGTACAGATGAATGACTCTTGCGGTGTTGCATCCGCATGGCCTCTTCGTCATGACGACAGAACCGCTTGAAAGAAAACGCAGACAATATAGGAAAAGATTGATCATCCATATTCTATTGGGCCATTTATTTATATGATTTATCCTAGTGTATCAATCATGCAAATAGAAAAGATGAATGTGTACGTGACTGTTTGTTGTATGTGATAGTGTGCGGCTTGCAGGATTTTCTGTGATTAATTGTCCCATCCAGCGGGTACCTTCATCGCAGATGCAGCACTCTCCCCTCATTTCCCCTTAATGCAAACACTCAGTGAATCAACTCTAGGAGGACAGTTGAAGCCTAAGCAATTGTTTGTGTGTTGCAAGATTAATTTGAGCTGCCAATAAAAATAAAAACACTGAGATATTCCAGTCAGTGGTGCTTTAAGAACTGGGTTATTCAAGTTGCACTCTTAAGGGAGCCAAAGCAAGCAAACAAAGAATGCTAGATGGACTAACAAACCATGCACAAATGCACAGACGGATGAATTAAAGTATTTTAGATCAGTGTCATGGGTGTTCACAGGGTTAAGATTTGAGTGAAGACAGCTGATGGCAGTAATTCATAGAGGTGATGCTGATTTTTCCCTTTCATGATCAGAAGCACTTGAGGAAACATAAGCTAAGACTGTGACAGTGACTGTGTTTACATGCACAAGAGTATTATTCCAGTATTATTCAGAATTTGATCATATCTGAATATTTATATTAGATTCGATTAGATTCAACTTTATTGTCATTACACAAGTACAGGTACGAGGCAACGAAATGCAGTTTGGGTCTAACCAGAAGTGCAATAGCAGCAAGTGCAGGACATGAATATGTACTGAATAAATATAAAGATGGCTATTACTATAAATAGAATTTACAGATAGATATGTACAGAATATAATATACAGATGGATGTTGCTATAAACAGTTTGCAGATAGATATATACTGAACAGAATTTACAGATAGATATGTACTGAATATATATATACAGATGGCTATTATTGTAAACAGAATTTACAGATAGATAGATATATACTGAATGTAATATACGGATGGATATTACTATAAACAGAATTTACAGGGTAGATATGTACTGAATATATATACAGATGGCTATTACTATAAGCAGAATTTACAGATAGATGTATATAATGATATGTTAGCTAAGATGGGCAGTATAGCAATGAACGATATAGTGCAAATGAGCATATTCTAGTTAGGTAGTAGTTAATATATGCTGTAATAACATCAATCCGTAAACCGATTAAACTGATATTCAGGTTTCTATTAAAAACAGGTGGCATATGCCAGAATTCTGTGTCATGTAAACACCTTATTCTGAATTATGCACGTAAATGAATATTCTTTTATACGCTATCTGTGCAAGTCCAAATGAAAGTAATTCTTAGTGCTGTGTGATACTGACAGTAAGCAACAGAGGAGACACTCCAAAATTTTTTGAGCATTTTGGAGCATTGTAAGAATCTCATGAGGGTCCAACACTTTGCTCTCCAGCTTCTTCAGTGCTTAGAGAATAAGGAAACTAATGATGTGTCATGTATATTTGAAATATGCTGATCACATGTATGCAGGAATATTGCAGTAGCTGTGGATATAACCCTCTTTTCAGTAAAAGTATGTGGTCACTAAGGCCATTACTGTTTTATTTAGGTTTTTTCCCATTTCACGGGATGTGGTGTGGTCACTCAGAAAAGATAAAACCACAAAATTCGACCCAAGTCTAATTATGAAAGCACAAAAAGAAAATGACTTGAGTTATTGGACTGACAATAGAGATTACACAACAGCAAAATATTTGAGTGCAGTGACTGTATATTAAGAAGAATGGCGAGGCTATCAGACCGAGCAATCAAACACTGACTATAGAGACGGGCAGACATCGACAGAACTGGCTGCCCAAAGAGAGCCGCTTCTGCCCATACTGTAACCATGGAGAAGTAGCGACAGAGCAATATTTCCTCACCAGCTGCCCTAACACTGTAAAATCAAATAAATTAGACTTACTTAAACCGATTGCCTTAAAAAAAACACGTAAAGCGAAACAGGAATAGTATGTTGTGCTAACAAATGCTCAGTTAGTATAGTTCACTTACACAAGTTCTAGTAACTAAAAAAGAAATGTAGAGAGTACTTGATCATTTACTTTAGATTTACTCTTGTCTTAGTATAGCTACCATTGTTGTTACCATTGTTGTGTTTTGCATGCTGAATGTTAAAGTCTGTGTGTGACTTCAACATTGGTCAACTGCAAGATATTGTTACAAATATAAAGAGGTTATATCAACCCAATTAAAAGTTTCACAGGGGTTTATGATGTAAGTGTTAGCACTAAAATTGTAAACGATCCTTATACGACATAAAGGGAAATATTACATAGATTAATTTTAAAAGGTGACCTTAATTTCTGACTAAATCATTAACTATAATTCGCTCATCCATGTCTTTATGGACCTTGCTTTGTGCACTGGTGCGCAGTCATGTTGGAACAGGAAGGGGCAATCCCCAAACTGTTCCCACAAAGTTGGGAGCATGAAATTGTCCAAAATGTCTCGGTATGCTGAAGCATTAAGAGTTCCTTTCACTGGAACTAAGGGGCCAAGCCCAACCCCTGAAAAACAACCCCACACCATAATCCCCCCTCCACCACACTTTACACTTGCAGTCAGGCAAGTACCGTTCTCCTGGCAACCGCCAAACCCAGAATCGTCCATCGGATTGCCAGACAGAAAAGCGTGATTGGTCACTCCAGAGAACATGTCTCCACTACTTTAGAGTCCAGTGGCGGCGTGCTTTACACCACTGCATCCAATGCTTTGCATTGCACTTGCTGATATAAGGCTTGGATGCAGCTGCTCGGCCATGGAAACCCATTCCATGAAGCTCTCTACGCACTGTTCTTGAGCTAATCTGAAGGCCACATGAAGTTTGGAGGTCTGTAGCTATTGACTCTGCAGAAAGTGCCTTAGCATGCACTGACCCCGCTATGTGATTTAATGTGGCCTACCACTTCGTGGCTAATGGACTTATTGTACAGGTGGCTACCTATCACGGTACCACGCTTGAATTCACTGAGCTCCTGAGAGTGACCCATTCTTTCACAAATGTTTGTAGAAGCAGTCTGCATGCCTAGGTTCTTGATTTTATACACCTGTGGCCATGGAAGTGATTGTAACACCTGAATTCAATGATTTGGAGGGGTGTCCCAATACTTTTGGCAATATAGTGTATGTCTACACATTGTTATAATGAGAGGATTCATGAGCGAGCAGAGCTCAGCACTGAACAAAAACTCTGGGGTTTTGAGCAGAGTGGATTCTGACTAACTTAAACACCTCTGATTGGCCATTGCGTTCAAGAGATCAACAGACAAGTCTGTGATTGGCTACATTGACTCAACAATGCAAAAATGCCTCTTAATAGAACTTTTGACATTCTCCAGAGTGCAAACACAAATGCACACTGGAGCGTTTGCAAAATCTGTTTCACCAATATGCTATTATTACAATTTCAACTAAGGGTGCTCTTGCTTATAGCACCCTTGTTAAACTGGAGTAAGACTAGAGTAATGGCTGCTAAAAATTTAGCTTTGCCATCACAATAATACATTTCTTATTTAAAATATATTAAAATAGAAAATAGTTATTTTAAATTGTAATATTTCAGTGTCACCTTTGGTTTCTGTTCCTTAGACTTTTAGTTTGTATATCTTATCTTGTTTTCCTATGTTTTAGTTCCTGTTTCCCTTGTTCTTGTTTCTAGTTCGTTGCTATGGTTCACCCAGGGCCTAAAATTAACACTCACTGAGCGCCAAATGCAAGTAAAATCAGTTGACTGGTAACAATTTTTTGTTTAAATTTTGCACTCTATTGATGCAATGTTGTGACAACATGAACGTGAACAAACGTGAACAACACTCCTTACAGTTGACGGGAATGTGCTGCATCATCACGAAAGTTTTAGTCTTTCCAATGTATATATTCAAGCGCTGGAACACGCAAAAGGGAATTTGTTACTCTCGCGCTGTGTGGGAAGTTTAAACATCTGATTTGAAGTTGAGCTGTCTTTCATGCCGTCTTGCGGTTGAATGGACAAATTCACTCAAAATAAAAAAATTGCACCGTCTCGGCAAGTATCCTAGTAAACATGATTGGTTATGCAAACACAAAAGGCATGATCTGTGCTTGGCGTGCATTCGGTCTTAAAGTGACAGCATCCTAATAAACCTGCTACGGTCTGCATTTTTAATGTTAATCAAACAAAAAGGACAAAGAAAAAAATCACTCATTGCTCTTGAACTTTAAAAAGGATATGAAGACTATGCAGTGTTATTTATTTTATTAGCCTACGTTATTAACCCTCCTGTTACCCTCAAATTTGATAACTTTTTTTACCCACTGGGGTCAATTTGACCCCAGCAATTTAAACCTCCAGAATATGATTTTTTTTTTTACAAAGGTTTGTGTCTCAGGTAATTTATGTCTTTGTTGACTACTTGAATAGCCTTTTAAATTGACATCCACCCTTCACCCCCACCACCCCACCCCTTATACATCCAGAATACCCATTGCATGACTATGGACAAATTTGCAAATCACCATAAAATCTTACTGATTGACCTAAAATGGGAAAAGTATATATATTTTTGGTGTTTTATTTGTTTTATTATATTTCTAAGTATAGGTTTTTGTCATTTATAACATTTGGAAAGAAAAACTATTTCTTTTATCAAGGATAGTAACACGAGTTATGTTTGGGGTCAATTTGACCCCAGGAAAAACAAACACAATTTCAAACATTTAGAAGGATTTTATTTATTATCACATGTAATGTTATGGCCATTCAGTCCCTCAGCCATGTCTAGTACCACCCTCATGCCCAGATTTTTTTCAGGTGCTTCTCCAGGGGATTTACCCGTGTACACCTGCATATTCCAGGCATAGCTGGACTGTGCATCACATAAGGCCCATATTTTTATGCCATATTTGGCTGGTTTGCTTGGTATGTACTGTCTGAAGGGACAGCGACCACGAAATGGAACCAGACATTCATCCACAGTGATGTGGGGGCCTGGATTGTAAAGAAAGGGTAATCGCTGGACCCACTTGTCCCATACATCCCATAATGCTGCGGGTTTGTCACGCTCTCGTCTGCCCTGTCTTGTTTCTTTGTCATCAAAGCGTATGACACGGGAGAAAACATGGAATGTCTTTAGAGACATGGTGGCTGGAAATATTGCCCTTCCAGTGTCAGCATTTCAAAGGCTTGCTGTTGCTTCTCCTTTTGACTTGTAGACTCCTGCCAAAATGAGCAACCCAATGTAGGCTTGCAAGTCAGTCACATCGAAGTTTTTCAAACCATCCCCATACACACGGCTACCCTCTAAGTTTGTCATTTGAAGTATATCATTTTCAGTTGATGGTGTAATGAAAAGCTCAAATGCTGATTTTATATATTGGACATGGCTGACAGCATATCTAGTGGGCCCTGAAACCATTTTTATGACATTAGCAGCACTAAGTCTACCCTGCCGTTCAAGTGGGGAGCGGGACCATGATAACTTTCCATTTTTGGAAGGTAATGGGTCTGCTGGTGGTTGAGAGACAACAAGAGGGTCAACACTAGGAAACCCATTTTCATCTGAAGAGGATGCCTCATAATCAGGGTCCTCCTCAATATTATCATCTGTCTCAGACACGTTTCCTCTATGTCACTTTCACTGTCAAAGAACTGAGATAAAATCTCATTGACAGAAAATCTTTGCTTAGATGTCATTTTCAAATGAGATAGATAGAGAACATAAAGACAGCGCGCACAGAGCACAAAAAGAAATGGTTTAGAATAGCTACTGTTCACACTTTTATAATGTTGGCTTCTCCCCTTTGTTTGGTAAACCATGAGAATTATGTTTTCCCCTCCCCCATGGCATGAAAAATATGCATTTTTAATGTTAATCAAACAAAAAGGACAAAGAAAAAAATCACTCATTGCTCTTGAACTTTAAAAAGGATATGAAGACTATGCAGTGTTATTTATTTTATTAGCCTACGTTATTAACCCTCCTGTTACCCTCAAATTTGATAACTTTTTTTACCCACTGGGGTCAATTTGACCCCAGCAATTTAAACCTCCAGAATATGATATTTTTTTTTACAAAGGTTTGTGTCTCAGGTAATTTATGTCTTTGTTGACTACTTAAATAGCCTTTTAAATTGACATCCACCCTTCACCCCCACCACCCCACCCCTTATACATCCTTAGCTTAGATGTCATTTTCAAATGAGATAGATAGAGAACATAAAGACAGCGCACACAGAGCACAAAAAGAAATGGTTTAGAATAGCTACTGTTCACACTTTTATAATGTTGGCTTCTCCCCTTTGTTTGGTAAACCATGAGAATTATGTTTTCCCCTCCCCCATGGCACGAAAAATATCAAAGTTCTCGCAAGAATTAGGTGTTCCCCTCCCCCGTAGCACAGGAAACATCAAAGTTCTCCTGAGAATTATGTCCCATGTCATGTGAACTACTAGTGGTTCTCGCAATACTACAGATATGGTTAGGTTAGGTTTGAGCCCTAAACAGAGGGAAGTTTTTGAATATTATATTGAATATGTAAAATTATAATGAACATTATAAAATTATAACATGTTATAGTGACCTCAATAAAACAACTCAAATAAATGTGTGTACAATTTTGATATTTCTTATGTTTTATACAGCTAAAAGAGCCTGGGGTCAAATTGAACCCAAGGAACACCGATGCTACAAAATGTGTACAAGACATTGAAAAAATATCAGCAGGTTAATTTTATGTTTATGAGGTTGTCCCCATTAAATTAGGAAAAGTCATTAAATCTGAAGCAAAAAAAAAATATGTCAATCATGTATTTACAGACGTTAAACATTGAATGGGGTCAAATTGACCCCAAAGATAATAGGAGGGTTAAATTTCAGTACCTGAAAACTATTACACCTGCCTGAAGAGCACTGTTTATTTCATTTGAATCTTTGTTATATTGTATTTATTGGTGCTATTGCTTGTAATTTGATTGTTTGTTCTTATTTTATTAGTGACTGTTTGCTATTAAATTTGCACTACTCCTAATGTGTGTGCATGAACTTGGATGGGTTAAATGCAGAAGACAGATTCTGAGTTTGGGTTACCATACTTGGCCGTCACTTTCACTTTGTTTATCCTTCTTCTGATGTGTTCCTGTTCTAGTGAATTTTTGTTAATAAACGTAAACAGTTCTTCATCTCATCTTCCTTACCTGCCCAGCTGTGATATATATACGCTATACACACCCACACAAAATCTAAGACAGTCATTTATGATAATACTTTCCTCTAGGGGTCTGCAGTCAATAATGAACTATAACTGGAATCTGATTTTAACTGATCATACCTGATCTGACACATTAACTCAGTGTATAAATATATTATACACATATGCATACATTGTGTGCCGCTTCTGCTGACCTTACAGATTGATAAGAACTAGATACTGTATGAAAGCTGGGAGGTGTGCTGGTAATCCAATCACAAACGTGATATTATGGTGAATCCATAAAGATGAATATGGCATGTTGACTTTTTGACCTTGCTGCTTTAAATCACAGTGCAGATTTTGTAGCCAAAAACAATATTTCCTCATAAAACTGGAGCATGATTGTGTGCCTGGTTAGTCCTATGTGGACCAATTAAAAACACAGAGCAATTCAATTGCTATGAAGTCTATCCTCAGTATTCCCGGCTGGGATAAACTACTGTTTTAAAGCATTTTATAGATGCCAAATAACATCTCTCTGTAATGCGGTACAGGATCTTTTTTGTATGATATTCCAATTGGCTGTGTCCTAAAGGGCTGTGTAACTGTCTCCCACAGTCAGACACTGAGTTCTGGGATAAAATGCAGGCCGAGTGGGAGGAGCTGGCACGGAGGAACTGGTTGGAGGATGCTGATTGTGAAGGCCCGGTTCCACCTAATGTTTCATCTACTGAAAAGGTATTCTCAACCAATCAGAATGCTCTACATCAGTGGTTCTCCACCACAGGCCCGGGGCCCCCTAGAAGACCACAGCAAACTTTCAAAGGGCCTTAGGATGACTTAAACGTATTATAATTATTATTTATATATGAATTTAAAATGATTAGTAATATATTAAAATAATCCAACTTTAATCTAAAATCATACCCCCTCCTCCCTCAATAACATTGTTTTCATTGAAGAACATAAAGTTTTAGGAACTTCTCGAATCCCAAAATGAATTGTGGTTAATTAATATATCAATACTCCCAGTCTCTGTTAATAAACCATGATTATGCAAATTATCCCCGCCTCCACCCACTCACACCAACTCAAGAGATCTACTCGCTCAATTTACTGAGGTAAATGCTGCACAATGGTATCGCCCACGCTATCAAACAGCTAAGAATCAGTCCCTCCAGGATTCCGCGATTGCAGAATTTAACGCAAAATCAAGCTAACTGCACAATTCGGAGGAGTTTGCAATTTTTCTAAATTGCCGCAGATTTGCTGCATATTTTGGGCCTAGAAGCGTTGTGTGGCTTCATCACAACGCACATTCAGCCAAAGGAAAGCCCACTTCGAACTCCTTTCTCACACACAAACACACGAGTGTGCACGCTCTGAGCGACATCGTTTCCATCAATCAGTTGAGTTTATCAAGTGTATTCTACATAAAAGTGGAACCCCAAAATGGAGCAAGACGGAACGAGTGAAGGAGACGCTAAATAAAATGTTTAAGTAATATATCAGTTTCCAGGGTTACCCCTGTAAACACAGCAGGCTACTACATTTCTGACACCGCTTGTGTAGGCCTACTGATTCTTTACTTTTGAACTTTATAGTCATGGTCTTTTGCACTTTAATCTGTTTGAAACATTTGTTTACTTTATACATTTTTGTGTATTCTTCAAAAGTAGACTACTGTTATGTTTAAGGTTCTTTTTGTTATATTATAAAAATACTAACTTATCAACCCTGTAAAGCCTGAAATAGTAATTAAATAGTTTGAAAAGATTTTTTTTAATGTAAGTTTTTTTTTTTTACTCTTTGACAAAATATAAAAGAAAAAAGTTTGCATGTGTTTTATGTTTTGTCATATATTTGGTACATCAGTCTTTTATGGCCCATATAGTATGATATTGTGAGAAAAAATGTAAATCAATGAGAATTTTATAACAGTATAGCAGACTACTTAAATAAATGCATATAAATATCACAATAATATGTCTTGGTAAGATGATATTTAAATACCTAGTTTTATGATGAAAGCTCTATCATTTTTATTGTGGAATGGCAAAACTCAATGCTGAACAAATAAACACTCCTCAGAATCCTGTTGTGTCTGATACATAATATATACAAAATTGATTGATACCTTTAAAATATACAGTATTTTCAAAAGGGGGAGCATATACCCCCAGACCTCCTAGAGGGCCTGATATCCATGCCCCCATAGCTTCATAAAATCCTGTGGGAAAGAGGCAATGTAATGTTTTATTGATTTTGTTTGTTTTATTTGGTGTTACATTTGAAATCAAATGTTGAAATTATATTTTTATAATATGTATAAGTTATTATCAGTGTTCTCATTTTAGAAAACAGAGCCCAATGGTTCTTGAGGTCAGAAAAGTAATACAAAAAATTAAATTCTCACTGAAAAACTACATAAGAATTGCCGCAAATATTGCAGCGCAATTTGAGAAGCATTTTAGCCTGCAAAAATCTGAAAAAAGTCCCGCGAAATCCTGGAGGGACTGAATAATATGTTGTTAATGTTACACAAACCATGTTCCCGTTGCCGTTCACCATCTGAGTCTGCCTTCTAAAAATCAGCATCCTTAGAAACGCTTTGAACAACTTAAAACGTCAGTGAAGAAAGGCATATAGTTCAGCATAACATATACATAATATACATCATATACATAATTCAGCCGCTATATTGCTAAATGTACCCGATTTTTCATATCAAGACAAAAATATAAAGGGGTAACCTGGCTTCTCTTGAGACTCTTCTGCTTCGCAGCATAGTAATGATGATATGCTAAAGCCCATCCGCACGTTGATGTGATTGGTAGTTTGTGACGTAAGAAACACCAGCGATTTCAAACCGCGCTTTTGAGATTGTCCTTGTTTCACTGCAGTTTTAAGGAGAAAATACTCAGCAATGGTGTTGACTTATGAATTTGCACATTGTTTGTCTTAAAGTATATTAAAAACACCACATAGACATATAAACAAAATAAAATAAATACATTTTATTTTCCTTGCACAGCACAGCGAGAGTACACATGTCCATCACACAAGCACGCTTGATTGAACTACATTACCCATGCTGCATTTCACTACAACACCCGTAGTTATTGATATTAAAACGATAACCCATATTTTCCTCTCCCATAACAAGCAGAAATACAGAAAATATCGTAATTGGTCTTCAGGGCAAAAAGGTTGAGAACCTTATTATGTTGCAACCAATAAGAATACTTTAATTGTAATTTTAATTGTACACCATGACTCTTTTAATAGTTTTCACTGCTGTCAGCATGTAAGATCTGCTTCTGCATGAATAGGCATATATAAATCCAGTAGCAGATCTAGGCAGGTGAACCTGGGGGAGGTGGAGGGTTTCAGAGGAACTCTGATAGCGCTCTACAGCTAACACTGAGCCAGACCATTTAAATGTAGAGCAAGCAAGTTCATGGCAGCAGAGGCCCATTAGTTTGTGCCATATATAGACATGTGCCAGTATACGGTAATACCATATATCACGAATAATAAACATGCACGATATTGTTATCGAGGTCACTTCAAAATTCCGTGAATAATTATTTATTACGAATTATTCAGATTTTTATGCATTTTTAAAATACTTTACCTATCTACCGTTTAAAATGAACAACACCGCTGTATGCTGCATCAAAGAGGCATGCGCACTGATGTAAACAAACCTAACGCGCGTGAGCAGCGCATGGCGGAATGAGTCAAGGAGACGCACATTCACTCTCTGACAGCAGATGGCGCTGATGGAACAGCAGAAATGCAGCCGTTAACTAGTGAGACCTTATTGTTCTTTATAATTCTTTTGCACTTTAATCTGTTTGAAACATTTGTTTACTTTATAAATTTTTTTGTATTGCTTTATTGTATTTAAATATTCAGTTCTTTTTGTCATAAGAAAAATAAACCTGTTATAGTATGACAACACTTTTTTGCAACTTATTTCAATATCGTGATAATACCGTGATATGCTGTGATCAGAGCTTCAGCAATTAATCGCAACATGAACATTTTATACCGTCACATGCCTAGCCATATAGATGGTACAATGACGTGATAGCTATCAGATTGCTAGTGTTTCTTGACTGAACTAGATATTTACTTATTAGAGATTTAGGACTGGGTGGCGAAAGCTACCTAGCGACTGATAAAATGTCAGATCGTGGCTGATTGGGACAAAAATGGGGGCAGGAAAGAGAGAGGTTTTATTGCATCACACCTGGTTAGGCCACAGTGTCAATGAGTGGATCTAGTTTACATAACATTAACTAGCGGAAGCAATTCTGTTGATTGTTAACCAATCAAAGGTGCTGTTCCACACAACTGCATGAGTTTCAGAATGACTGCCCGTATTGCATTCTCTATGACGACAGAACTGATACAGGGGTAGATTATCACTTCAAAGGTTATAGACTCCAGATGTCAGATAATGCTCTCTTTCATCTAAAATTCTCTCTTATGTTCCATCGTTGTATGCTTCCAAACAGGCAGAGAATGTTCTGATATAGCCAAAACTACTGTGCTGTCTTATTCTCCTTGGCTTTTGGCTGGGTCTGATCATGGTTAGTGATATGTAGCATGAGTTGTTACTTTATGTTTGTAGATACTGCTAGAGCGTTATGCTATTTTATGTACAGCACTTGGATACATTTTTATGGTTTTGAAAGTGCCTTAGAAATATTTGTAATAGTCGCTGCCTATGCTGCAGCCCTCTTAGAGATGCAGCTTGATTAATCATAGTTTCTAGTTGCCAGGGCATTTCTATGCAGTTGATGGGGTTTTAGTGGCTACTGGCTAGGTTGTTTTGGGTGGTTGCTAAATGGTTGCTTGTCTCAGCCTCAGACATCACCGGGGTTGCCAGGTTTTCACAAAAAAACCTGCCCAATTGCGTTTCAGGGGGGTCCCACAGTAAAAATCGCGTTCCGGGGGGTAAAATCTATGTTTTCTGGTGGGGTTCCCCTGCTAACATTTGCATTCCCGAGGCTAAATATCACATTATTGGGGTTGCTTCAACTCGCGGACATGAAAAACAGCCCACGGCAACAGTGTTAAAGTAGCCCAAGTAGCCCAATTCTTGGCATCACTGGACCCACGGACTGTTGGCTGAACGTCTGATGCATATGGCACACTTATCTGGAAACATTTCAGGAGTTTCGAAGTCGTCATCTGATTGGTTAAATTCTACAGGATGAGACATGTGTGTTGCATTCTTTAACGGTCCGCCTGGAAACAAATGCCGTGACGCCAAACTCCCTAGTGGAAGAAGAACGCTGTGTTTATCAGAATCAACTAAACGCTGGATTTACTAAAGTATGTGAAGTTCGCAGCTGCATTGTTGCAGTAAACTTGCACAACGTTCTTAAATGAATAATTTATTGCATGCCGGTCTGTTATTGCAGGGGCATCAACTTTACATTTTCATGCCCCTAAACATGACGCGGAACAAAACGAACTGTGATTGGTTGCGTTACATGTCAGTCAAACGTCCTCTTGGGCGGTCCTTGACCAATGAAAGCTGCGACAGAGTCCAGACCTTCTGCCGTCAGTCTGAAGGTCTGGCTATGCGAGACTAGATGGTTGAGAAAGAATTTAAGATGATCTTAAAAATGTTTTAAGATAAATTCTAAGATCTTGATTTTTCTCAAGAATGTCTTTTTTGTTTTTAAAAAGAAAATGACAGGGTTTAGTAGTGTTATCTAACTGAATGACAGTTCTTGCCGTAGACTCGCTGATCAACTCAAAAGCTTGTCCGAAATCAAATACTTCCTATAGTATGAGAAAAAAGTATGCCAACATAGTATGTCCAAATACATAGTATTCAAATAACAGTAAACGAAAAGTACCTGGATGACCAGGTACTACTTTCGTCGAGATTCTAAAGTGTGCATTTAATGGACACTTTACTCTCCCATGAGGCCATAGGAGAGGATTTATGAATGGCAGTGAAGCGACGCAATTGACACGGGTAGGTCATGTCACAGTAATAACATAGAGGATGTAGTACTTCTGAATTTCATTCATACTACCCATATTCATACTATATAGAACATACTTTTTAACAGTTGTGAAATAAGTTTTAAATTCAAATGTAGTACCTAGCACCGAATAAAAAACACTTAAAAGGCTCTTTTTGCACTGCAAAAACAGTACACACACTATTTTCATTGCGACTGGCTTTATGGGAGCTCAACACTCTCACTCGCATGATTTTTAATGCAACGTTTAGTATTTTAAATATTAAATAGCCTGTCTAACCCTAACTTGTTGCAATCAATCCTGGTGTCATGGAATGTAATTTGAAACAACACAATAAATTAATTGAAAATATTTGCTTTAGGGATTTAAGACCATTTTAAAAGGTTATTTACAGTGATTTTTAAGAACATTCTTTTCAAACATACAAATAATCTTATTAATTTTTTACTTTAAAACAATTTTTAAGAAAAGGTATGAGCCAAAGTAATAATTCAATAATTGTTTATTTTCTTTCGAGCTTAAATAGAGTCTTAGTTTATTGTGTAGTGTCACTGGATGGTGTGAATGTTGGGCATATGGCTTTGCAGTGGATCATTTGAAGTGTGAGTTCCTGTGGCCTTTTATTCTCCCCACGCCACTGATTAGTCCGACTGCACTTTTCACTGCAATATTAAAGACCTCAGTGTGATCCAATTATCAACACTCCAGTGTCTACCTCTCCAGAATTATGAAAGGCTTACTCTGAGTCCTGTGCTCAAGTATTCTATTAAAATCATCATGATATTTACTTGTGGTTTTGATTGTATTCTTTAAGCTTGTTCTTTGGTTCTGTTGCTTACAGGGTTACTTCTTCCATGCCAATAACCCTTACAAAGACTACACCAATGCTTTTGAACAGGGGCTGCAGAAGTGCAGGGACGGGGATCTGAACAGCGCAGTACTACTGCTGGAGTCGGCCATCTTACAAGACCCTCAGGACTCAGAGGTAAAGAACCCCATATGTAATCTGGCCAGCCCATTTATTGAGCATTTGCGTGTTTTTAAGCTGTCTTGCACATTATCTGTGTTCCAAAACCTAGTAAGCGACCTACTTAGACAACATTTAAAGACATGAAGACTTTCGTCTGACCAAAATCAAAGGCAGCTTGGCATCTTTTGCAATTAAGGCAATCCCAGAATGCATTACATGGAGCAAAATGAAAAAAAGTGTGTATGTGTATAAGATTTATATTTTTTTATAATGCATATATATAACATATATAGAAATAAAAAACACATAAATCTAACTGACCCCAAACCAGCATATTATAATGACTCTGAAGGATCATGTAACACTGAAGACGTGTCTGCTGAAAAATCAGCTTTACCATCATAGGAATAAATTGCATTTTACAATATATTAAAATAGAATTTTTGATTATATACAGCTCTGGTGAGCATAAGTGTCAGGGTTGTGTCACTTGGGAAAGGTCTCGAGCCATGTGCTCTCTCATCCGTGTGCTTTGTTTCATGTGCGGAGCGTGGTGTTCTGATCCCGGCACTCCTGTCTAGTTTGGTTTTGGTTCAGTGTCAGGGTTTGGACATTCATGCTCCATGTTTTGTCTTTTGCTGTGAGCGCACGTGTGTTTTTGTTGAGCGCCGGCTCTTTGTGTTCATTGGTCAGGCGTTCTTGTGTTCTGTTAAGCACGTGGATCATGTTTTTCATCGGCTGTGTGCTTTCTTTTTGTCATGTTTTGTGTGGACACACAGTCAGTGAGAGCTCTTATTGGCTGTGTGTTTGTGTCATGTTTGGTGTGAGCACATGGCTTTGTTTTGTTTGTTTCTATTGTCTTTACCCCGCCCTTCTTGTTACCTATTTATTGGTTAATTTACCCCACCTTTCCTCCCTTGTTACCCTCCTAATTTCCTTCTTTATTTATTCCCCTTGTGTTTTCTGTCCTCCCAGAACACATCCCGGGCTGGCAAGATGTTAAGTTGCCGCCGGAATCATCGCCCCTTTGGATTATATGCCCTAGATCTCCTTGAATTAGCCCAGGGGCTTGGTTTTGGTGAGGTTGCGTTAATTAACGTTTTACTTGTCTGATTCGGCGTTTCCATTCCCTGGTAGGAGTTGGGCAATTAGAAATCATGGACTTACTGGGAAGTGGTTGACCATGTTTGCCATATAAAGGAGACCAAACTTCTGTAGGAGGAGTGGGCCCCTCTCCCTGTCAATCTCAACTCCCAGCCATTGCGTAATTCCCCCACGTTGTCTCGCTCTCTGAAGAGGAGAAGGATAGGTGGGTTAAATTTATATTGTGATCCCGGCAACGTCGCCATCCCGGAGTTTGCTCCAACTCCGGAGCCGACAGAGTTTGCTCTTATGTCTCCCCCGGCCACGGAAGCCACTCTAGGGCCTGCTACAGAGCCCGCTCCAGACCAGGATCCTCCAGAATCTGCTCTAGCCCCGGAGTCACTGCTATCCGGGCCGTGCCTCTCTCCGGCACCACCCTGGCCATCCGTTAGGGTCCGCCGGGGTTCCTGTTAAGCCAGAGTCTCCCGGGTCCATTCACTCTGCACCGCACTGGCCTTCCGTTGGGGTTCCCGAGCCTCCAGATTTTCCCTTGCCCTACCCTCCCTTCCTTCTGTGGTCATCTGTTTGAGTTCTGAACCATCCAGAACTTTCCTGGACTGTACCCTTAACACCGGCCTGGCTTCCCTCCCTCTTTCCACTTCCTGTCTCTGTCTGACCCCAGTCTGTCTTCTGTTGTTGTGTCGGTGTGTGAATCTGTCTTGTTTTGCCTTGGTGTATGTCTATTTTGTGTTGACATATCAGTCTTGTGTTTGGTGTTCCTCATTGGGGATGCCAGGGGGCATCCCTTTTGAGGCAGGGTAGTGACAGTCTCTTTTTGTCGAGCACCTGGTTTTTGTGTTCATTGGCCAGGCGTTTTGTGTTCTTTGTAGCATGCAAGACCTTTTTGAGCTTCCCTGGCTGTTCTGCGTTTGGGTTCTATCAGCAAATCCTGACAATAAGAGATTGTCGGGGGGGCAACTGTTTAAGAAGTTTAATAATTTGATATTTAGAACATTCTAAATTAGCCTCTTATCAGCTTACTTGGTTTTGGAACATAACTATTATGTCCTGTGTTCAACTCAGAATGTTTTATCACCTCACAAACAATGAAACAGATTAGTGACAGACAGTGCAATTTAATGTTCTTCCTGCCTTCCTCTTATTATTGCCCAGTCAGCACTATCGAACATTTAATGAAATTTCCCATGCTTTATGAGCCACGATGATGCCAGACAGATGGCGCACACCTTTGGGATGGCTTATGAATATGATCCTGTTTAATTTGAAAAAAAAACACATTAAAGTCCAATTCCATCGTCCCCAGAGTGCATGCCATTAAATGCACTGGCCAAGCACATAAAGAGAGAGAACAACAATATGTTTTAGAAAACTGGCAGGCCCAATAATTGAACGCTGTTTTTACAGTGCCCTTCGAGCTATTTATGTTCTAGTCTTTTTTATTTCTGCTTTGCTCTAATAATTTTGTGACAATTGTTTCAAACTATAGTGCTTTTTTTTCCTCTACAAAGGCTTGGCAGGTTTTGGGCACCACACAAGCAGAGAATGAGAATGAGCAGGCAGCCATTGTTTGTCTTCAGAGGTGAGTAGAGAATAATGAGCGGTTTTGCGATTTATGCTTGAGTCTGATGTATGCCAGAGAAGCATTAATGCTCTGTTCTCTGAGGGTGAATGATGTTGTAAATACAGCATTTTAATGTCCTTTCATTGGGGATTACACACTTACTAGGCACTCCAACAAACCAGAATCTTCTTAACAAGGGCAATGTTCAGGATTTCTTTTCTAAATCCACTAATCATTGAAAAATCTGTTAGATGAAAGGCTGTACAAATAGTCACATTTCTAGTTTCAGGCTTTCTGAAAGTCTTAAAAATCTATTAATTTGTTCATTTTAAAATTAAGGCCTTAAAAATCTCAACTGGAGCCAAAAGTCTAAAATTCATGAACATATTAAATTGTGCATGTAGAAATTGCATTAAGGCTTCTGCGCAATTAGTGGTAACAAATGGTATTGCAAAAATAATTCTTGTTTTCAAGCTGTTTTTCGGAAAACACTCCTTATGCATCATTTATTGGACAAACAGATAGTGCTGCCCCAAACTCACATGGTTGATTTAATCAGAAGTAAAAAATCAACAAACAAAAAAAACATGTTGGAACAACTCACTCCCTCACTTATTTTGCCATGTTTGGTCTTTCTGTCTTTGTTCAAATAGATGTTTGGAGCTGCACCCAAACAATCTGAAGGCCCTGATGGCTCTGGCAGTGAGCCTGACCAACGCAGGGCAGCAGCCGGAAGCCTGTGAGGCTCTTCACCGCTGGATCAGATACAACCCCAGATACAGACATCTGCTCCAGAACCGCAGCCCTCTGGATGGCTCCCCACTGCCCAGCCGCAGAGGGTCCTCCGTCTCCCCCATCCCCACTCTCGGATGGTACGATCCACATTCTCTCACATGAATCAATGTCCACATGCTGCATATACCATGCTGGTGTAGATCATGTAATTTTATTTCACAATAGATGTATAAGTAAACCTTTATAATCTATATTATATTAATCTTCACTAACTAAATTTTAATTATGGATTCTTATTAAAGCTACGAAAATCAAGAGTGTTTGATTTTCTCTTTTTCTTTTTTTGTTTGATTAAAATTATGACCCAGATAGTAGCTTATATTAGTCTGCTTTAAGATTTAATGCATGAATCGAAATGAAATCAAAATCGCAAGTTCACTTAAGACATAATTGCCTTTGCTTGCATGAATACTCACCAAGACGGGCATTTTGACATTTTTTGTGTGTATATGCCTATTAAGAAGGCCGCTTATCAGACAGAATAAACTGAATCAATAATAAATTGTAAATGTGTTCAGCATTCTGCAACAAATATAAAAATATGATTTTCTAGACTATTTAAGTTGTAAAGTGAGCAGGATATATTAAAATGTAGTTTATGGATTCTGCAGGTATTATGATACTAAGCGGGGCAGCGGGTGCCTGATCCCTTCCCGGCTCTAAAGAGTGCCCCAGTATTTTCTAAATCTGTGGTGAAAAATGGAACTGCAGTGTAATCTAATTGAGAGTCATTGGGGCAGATTTCAAACTTATGTTTGTTTTGCATTTTTTCTGAGAATAGAAATTACTTTCTGTTCCTTACCGGAATTAATTTTAATATTTTAACAATTTAAAATATAAATTTTAACAATAAATTAATATTGTGAGTGTGAGAATGTCAGATGACCTCTTACTCCTCTTTCCCCGGGACACCCGCTAAGGAGTTTGTCATCTGACTAATCTGAAGGATTTGTGAGATATCATTAATTTGTCAAGCCTCTTCTGTATTATCAACACAAGGACGATACACGTAATAAAATCTATTTTTTTAACAAAAAGATAAACGAGTAATCAACACAAGTACTAAATGAATACCATGAATTATAAAGGATTAAAGATGCATAAAATGCAAGTGATTTAAGTTGGGTGTGGCAATGGCAGAGTTACATTATCTTATGGGAAGATAAATTATTTCTCAGAAACTAATTAGGTGAAGAACCTTATTATGCATCAAATAAATTAATGAAAGATTATTTGTTATTAACTAGCATCAGCTATATAACATCTAATGCAAATTAGAAAATCATATACTGCTAATATACAACAATGCCAAGGTCTCTGGAAAGATGTTTGGTAAAGCGATATTTATGGTCCATGTGGTTGATTGAGGAAGCAGATGGTGGTGAGCTGGGTAACAATGCAGTGGGAAAAGGAGCCGGAATCTCTGTGAGCCGATGCTCTGTGGGATGTTCTCCTGGAGTACCAAAAGGGTCCTAAAATCTGGAACACTCAGATGAGGCCCTGAAGTAGGTGCAGAAGGTCTTTAACAATCTGGAACATGCAGACGAAGGTTCATTGAAGTGAAGGTTTGCTCTCCTGAGCTTTACCTTGTTGTAAATGTCTCTGTGTGTCTTCTGCCTTTCTGGGCCAAACACTCAGAACTTGGTCAATCCGCTTTTGTCTCTCTGGCATGGAGACTCGGGACATGCTGCATGCATGGCCGTAGCCAGCTAGGTCACCGAGGTCTTTTCCATATTTTTCCGAGGTGTATATAATGAAGATTTTGAAATAATTGCCTATTATAGTATTAACTTTGCTTTAGTGCTGCAAGGATATTGCACAGCACCAAGATCTTCTGGCTCATGGGTCTGTCTTTCACCACTTATCAATATATTTGAGATGACCAATCAAATCAAAGTAGGGAGGCTTTATGTTTACAGAAGCTGCTGAGCATGAATTCCAGCACAGCGTGATGCTTCAGTTAAAGTCGCCATGAAATCAAAATGGACCATCTTTATTTTTTATGTAATATTGTAGTGTTTATAAATGATTTATCTGTGCACTTAATTATTTTTTTAAAATGTATGTGCCCTCATAATCTTTAATCAAAAACGTTAACCTTCCCTCCCCCCTCGAAACAACTTCTCTTCTCTTCCTGTCATGTGCTATGGCACAAGGGCGGGGCTATCGCGGTCTGTCTCGTTTCTGCCTCCATTTTGCTAGCAATGGCCATCTTCCAATGATCCAATCAATTACCGAAGCAAGAAATTAAGCCCCGCCCTACCTTTTTTTTTTTTCTCATTTCAGAAGCCGTTTCACTCAGATATACACTCACCTAAAGGATTATTAGGAACACCATACTAATACTGTGTTTGACCCCCTTTCGCCTTCAGAACTGCCTTAATCCTACGTGGCATTGATTCAACAAGGTGCTGAAAGCATTCTTTAGAAATGTTGGCCCATATTGATAGGATAGCATCTTGCAGTGGATGGAGATTTGTGGGATGCACATCCAGGGCACGAAGCTCCCGTTCCACCACATCCCAAAGATGCTCTATTGGGTTGAGATCTGGTGACTGTGGGGGCCATTTTAGTACAGTGAACTCATTGTCATGTTCAAGAAACCAATTTGAAATGATTCGAGCTTTGTGACATGGTGCATTATCCTGCTGGAAGTAGCCATCAGAGGATGGGTACATGGTGGTCATAAAGGGATGGACATGGTCAGAAACAATGCTCAGGTAGGCCACGGCATTTAAACGATGCCCAATTGGCACTAAGGGGCCTAAAGTGTGCCAAGAAAACATCCCCCACACCATTACACCACCACCACCAGCCTGCACAGTGGTAACAAGGCATGATGGATCCATGTTCTCATTCTGTTTACGCCAAATTCTGACTCTACCATCTCAGGCTCATCAGACCAGGCAACATTTTTCCAGTCTTCAACTGTCCAATTTTGGTGAGCTCGTGCAAATTGTAGCCTCTTTTTTCTATTTGTAGTGGAGATGAGTGGTACCCGGTGGGGTCTTCTGCTGTTGTAGCCCATCCGCCTCAAGGTTGTGCGTGTTGTGGCTTCACAAATGCTTTGCTGCATACCTCGGTTGTAATGAGTGGTTATTTCAGTTAAAGTTGCTCTTCTATCAGCTTGAATCAGTCGGCCCATTCTCCTCTGACCTCTAGCATCAAGGCATTTTCGCCCACAGGACTGCCGCATACTGGATGTTTTTCCCTTTTCCCACCATTCTTTGTAAACTCTAGAAATGGTTGTGCGTGAAAATCCCAGTAACTGAGCAGATTGTGAAATACTCAGACCGGCCCGTCTGGCACCAACAACCATGCCACACTCAAAATTGCTTAAATCACCTTTCTTTCCCATTCTGACATTCAGTTTGGAGTTCAGGAGATTGTCTTGACCAGGACCACACCCCTAAATGCATTGAAGCAACTGCCATGTGATTGGTTGATTAGATAATTGCATTAATGAGAAATTGAACAGGTGTTCCTAATAATCCTTTAGGTGAGTGTACATCACAATAAGGGAAAAAAATTATCACAACTTACATTTCATGCCGACTTTAACAGTCATAAAGTGCGAGATAAGATGTAAGTAGCTAAACTAAAAATGTCATATTTGATAGCTGTTTTAGGATAGAAATGTTAAACGATTGACAAAATTAATATGGCAAACTAATAAACTTTTGTCTAATTTCACCATTTGACATAATTCATGTCATGTAATAATTAGTACTGTCAATGTGAGGGGACAAGAAACATTAAAGAAGCAGTTTTAATCATATTAGGCATAAGGTTAATAATAAATGTGAACAAATTTATTAAACTTAGTTACCTAGCTATCCTGGTAGCCTTAGTGTGTCTAAGAAAATTATTCATAAAACATAAATATCAGTTGACCCTATGTTTACTTTCTTCACTGACACAGACGAAAATGAAAAGACTATATCAGTCAAAGCTCAGCTTTAGGAGGAGAAGAGACAGGACAGAGTAAAAATAAAGAGAAAGGGAGTGATGAGGAGAGACAAATCTACTGCCCACTGACATGGTTTTAAAGCTATTGTTATCCAATGTTTTGCCTTCTAACATCTCAAAATGCACATATGTAGATCAGAAAAATCTTTCTAGAGAAAATCAGAGAACCCCCCTAACTAACTCACATTTTGGACCTTGGTTATTATAAAACCCTGCCTACGGCCCTAACTGACCAATAAAGACTATCCCATTCATTTTTCTGTTTGTTTGTTTAAAAAAAAAAAAATAATGTATGTGTACTGTACTATGTGTACTCCGCTAGATTAACTGAGACTTGTTACAGCACTTGCACGCTGTTGCCACTTGTTTGTTTAGTTGCTTCTATTGCTCTCCTCATTTGTAAGTCGCTTTGGATAAAAGCGTCTGCTAAATGATTAAATGTAAATGTAAACTGCATCTGTTATTGTCTCATTGGACGAAGACTCTGAACGTAGTTGTTAATGTCTCTTTCCTCACAGACTGGAGGCTCAGAACATGGTCGTATCTGTGGCTGCCTCACAAGCTGTAGACTCATGGATCCTGTTGTTGTCTCTTAATTCACAGGCCAGAGACTCAAAAAGTTGTATCTAATGTCTCACCTTTGCAGGTTGGAGACTCAGAACTTGGGTGTATCTGTTGCTGCCTTTGCTGTAATGGGCCGGAGGCTCAGAGTGGCATGTCTGTTACAGTCTCTCCAGATGGGAGATTTAGAACCTGTTGATCTGTTTCTGTTTTTCCCCTTACAGGACTGAGACTCAGAATAAGGAGTGTTTGTTAAAAGGGTACATTTGGAGATTGCAATTTGGCGCTTCTCCATTCCAGTGCTGTGATTGGCTGCTGGCATCAGAGGGGTGCAGCCCACCCTTCTTTCCTCTGTGGAACTCATTTGCATAAAGCACAAAGTTAGAAGTGTCTTTAAAATCTTACCAATGCATTTTTTCACTTTTCACATGCAGCCCCAAGTTGTTTAAATAGCAAATGCACTCGCGCCCATCTGTTCGCACATGGGCGTGCTGGTCTGAAAACGAGGTGTGTTAATCCACCAAGATCCAATCAAAATGTAGCAAACTTTTTTTCCACTGTTGCAGTAAGAGAGGGGCCAGCCATAAAACTCTGCCCTGGAATGTGCTGTTACCTACACTATCAAATGGCAATTCATATCATCGCCACAATATATGTCGTCATATTGCCCTGCCCTAGTTCATGGTGTGTGTTGTGTGTAGCTCTCAGCTGGTGGAGGTGTTGGAGCTGTATCAGGAAGCAGTGCAGAATGCTGAAGGGGTGGACCCTGACCTCCAGACAGGCCTGGGTGTGCTCTTCAACCTCAGCTCAGAGTTTGACAAAGCTGTGGACGCCTTCAACGCCGCACTGTCTGTCCGGCCTGAGGTAATCCAGAAAGTTCTAGTGGGCGTTTTTAAACTTGTTAAAAAAATAAATACAGCAATCTGTAATGCATATTAATTTAGTAGTTCCTGCATACAATGTTGAAAATAATTTATTATGATACGCCATTGTGGTGCAAGATTTCTTCCTCAATGCCTGATCAATAATTTACAGTTTAATCATGATTTCATAATTAAAACTGATTATCTGTTAGTCAGTTAGTCAAGCTAGTAGGCTATGCTGTTACCTTGATAACCAAAGGATGTTTAGCTTCACTACTTTTAGCTTTGATAATATTATGTGATATGTGATTTAAGTAAGGGATAATCCACGACTAGCTGGCTGTGCATTAAACGTTTTCAGTGCAGGAGGCAAAGAACGTGACATGAATTCAAATTGTTTAATGCACAGCTAGACATTGTATTATCCCACTTATACCATGGTCATTTGCCAGTAAGTTAAAGCTGTCATTTATGTTCTAAATTTGACTGAAAGGGTTAAAATTATGGTTATTTTAGTTAGCTATGACTCGTTAAGATCTAGCATTCTCTCTACTTTAAATCAGACACAGTGATAAAGTAGTGCATAAGATTACATTTATTTGATTGAATTATAACATTTTAATGAATTAGCCTAGAGAGAGAGAGAGAGAGAGAGACAGAAAGATAAAACATGATAAAACACGGCTATGACCGCTTCACCCAACGGTTCTGTGTATCATTACACAAAACCCTTAGCAACCACTCTTAGCAATGTAAATATATGTTTGTTCTCATTGATATTGTTCATTGAAGCTTGCTGTATTACGTAGAGTAGAGTATTGTGTGAGTGAGATCGAGTGAGCGAGTGTATAACCTGTATTTAGATTTTCTTTAATTTTCCTGCATTTTCCTTCAGGTTAGTCCTATGTTCGTAATAAAAAATCTGTTTGAATGTCCGCTGCGATATCTTTTCCCATGCCTTACACTGACAGCGCTAGTCAAAGCATTTTTCAGTTGCATCTTGCTCCGTGTTCACAACAAGTTTCAGTCCTTTCAATATAAAATTCTTTGCTACCAACTGACTCACTCATAAATACAGTCTTTGCTGCCATCTAATGGTGTAATAATGTAACTTCTGTTGCTGTTCATGGTCAGGGACTATTTTTTCCAGTGGAAGGAAGGCTTTTAGTGATTTTACTTCATGAAAGTTGCATTGATACATATTTTTTGGCTTTAATATTTGTATTGTGTGGTAACCGTTTTACAAAAGCAATAAGGTACTCGATGCCAGTGCTGTATCGTGAAGTCACGGCTGAAGGGGTTGCAGGCACTCCGCTTCACATTATGCTTAACAACGCCCTTCAGCCGTGACTTATTCACAATATAGCACAGCCTCTCATACCTTATTGTTTACATATAATATAGCGATTCAGTAGCAAGCTAATTTATTAATAAAAGTCAGCATTGACAAGAAGTTTCTGTGCTCCTGAATGTTTCTGTGTCTGTACAGCGTGATCTTCGATCTCAGTGTGTGAGTGATGTATGTGTGTGCTTAAATAAAAGCAGCACAATTTTATAGATTGATGATTAAACTGACTTGGTAATACTTGTGCATTAAACGGTCTTAATGCAGCCTATCCAGCCAATCAGAATTCAGACAGACCATGGTATAAAATACACTATTTAACATACTTCATGATTAATGAGATAATATGTTGTTTTCATGTCATTGTACCTGGAAAAAAGTCCTAGTGAGCAAGCTAAATGCAAGAAAAAAACGGTAACACATTACAATAAGGTTTCATTAGTTAACATTAGTTAATGTATTAACTAACATGAACTAACCATGAGCAATACATTTGTTACTGTATTTGTTCATCTTTGTTAACATTAGCAAGTATTAGTAAATGTTGAAATTAACATTAACAAAGATTAATAAATGCTTTATAAGGGCAGTTCATGATTAGTTCATGTTAACTAATGTAGTTAATTAATGTTAACTAATGAACCTTATTGTAAAGTGTTACCAAAAAAACTATAAAAACAAACAAGGATGAATAGATGATCTACATGCAGAGTTGTTTTAATCTCTTAATTGTTTCTTACTATATAATATAATATAATATAATATAATATAATATAATATAATAACAGTCTTTATAATGCAAAATAAATAAAACAATTATTTTACATTAGTTTTTTCTCTGAAATTTTCCCATAGACCGTCTAAGTACCACCTTGTGACCCCCTGGTGGTCCTCGGAAACCAGCTGGAAAATCCCTGTCTTAGATCACCCTTTACTCTGACAATTCTGTGTGTTTTCATAGGATTATCTACTGTGGAATCGGCTCGGGGCCACGCTGGCAAATGGGGATCGCAGTGAGGAGGCGGTGGAGGCCTACACCAGAGCTCTGGAGCTCCAGCCAGGCTTCATCCGCTCGAGATACAACCTCGGCATCAGCTGTATTAACCTGGGGGCACATCGGTAATGAACTGAACCAATGCGCAACGGTTGATGGGAAAGAACTGTATGTCTCCTTAGTGTGGATACTAAAGCAAGACTGAACAAGCAGAAGGCTGAAGAAAATAAAGTCTGAAACATTGATTTTCAACATTTTACTTCTCTCTTTTCTCTCGCAGGGAGGCAGTGAGCAACTTCCTGACAGCTCTGCACCAGCAGAGGAAGAGCAGGAGTCATCAGGTGATGTCCAGCAACATCTGGGCAGCTCTGCGGATCGCCCTCTCACTCATGGACCAGCCAGAACTTTTCCAGGCAGCAAGTGTGGGAGATCTGGACCTCCTAATGAGGGCCTTCAACATGGACATGTGATCAAACTCGGACCTGTGAAATCTATTATTCAATAACAGTAGGCACAACGTTTGGTTCGAGTGAATACGGGATGTCAATTTAATATGCAGAGTGTGCACAGCTATTTTTGTTGTATTTATGGGCAGCCTTTGCTTTATTCAGAGGCCATTGAAGAGGGCGTTTATATTCTATAGAGCACAAACAGAACAGGTAAGTGAAGGTTTTTTGAAACTAGAGGAATACATGACAGAAAGTGAGAGCAAAAGCACTTTTTCTTGATGTTAGTTATATTTCACTGTAATATTTTTAAGCTTATCTGGAAACTTTGTATACTTGAGAAAAATGAACCAAACCTCATTGGGGAATATAGGAGGAATTTTATTTAGTTTATGGATTATAATTGAATATTAATCTAAAGAGCCTAGTTATCTATTATGGCCAATCCAGATATCAGAACCTTTGTTCAACCTGTGTTTTTTATCTGTTCATTTTACAATGTTCATTCACATCCCTCACCTCAAGGTGGCGCTGTTGTTCCGCTGAAAAGCGTATAGCCATATTGCCAATCAGTTCATCCTCTACCAAACCCAGTGATGGCAAGTGCAGTGTGAGGAATGACACTAGGGCTGCATCTGAAATTGCATAAATAATTAATTAAATAGTAAGTAAAATTAATAAGTAATTACTTAATAAGTACTACATCTGCAATGTTATCATTGTCATGTGACCTGCCAGTGTAAGTTGCGTCACTTAACTGTCATTGATAAATCCTCTTTTGTGGCCTCATGGGATAGTTGAACGTCCATTGAATGAACACTTCAGAATCTCGCCGGATGTATTAGGTCATCCGGGTACTTTTTGCCTGCTCTTTTATGAGTACTGTGAGTACTCTTTTATGAGTATTCTTCTTTTGCACATACTGTTTTTCGCCTACTATATAATTGGGAAGTATGCTATTTCGGTTGCAGCCTAGCTGAATTTGACTTTAGGACACAACACCCTCTCAGGGTGATATATTCCCAGGTGTGGCAGGGCGTGTTCCCCAGGCCATCTGTCTTCCAGCAAGCCCCTTTTAATGCTGTGTGCTCCGGGGCATTCTGGATCAGGGCTCGGTGGGGAGCAACTTCAAAGACTCTGCATGAAAGGTCACAGCAAAAGCAGTATCATGTTGAAAGTGAGCAAGTTCATTTAAGACTGTTAGCCCAAACGTTTAAAGGGAGCGAATAAAGTCACAAAATCTACGAACAACAACATCTTGGTCATACAGTTGAGTCGTTCGGCCTGGTAAGTTTGAAGTGCATTTCATGAGACTGAAATCCCTTTATCGTGCATACATATAACAGTTTATAGTTAAGACGCCATGTGCTAGAACATTATGATTTCAGCTCCTTTGTATAGCATTAGGCTGTTTTTTTTTTTTTTAAAGAAATAACTATGCAAACCAGCATTGCTATTTTTATTTATTTATTTATTGTGCTAAATTTACCAAAAATCTTAGTGGGTGTTCTTATTCAGATTTGTCTTTATAATTTTGACACTATGCATTATTAGTTATAGACAGAGTAACAGGAGTGAGCTGAGATGATTGAAGGGCACTGAATGAGACACATTGTTTAAAGACATAAAATAACATTAATAACCTTAATAATTTTGTTTGGGCAAAGACAGATAAAATTGCTTCATTAGATGCATCTACAATTTAAATATTACAGAAGATTTGGAAAATCTGATGATTGCATGTGATACAAAAAAAAAAAAAAAAGATTTTCCTCTCTTCATGGTCCTATATTTTAACTTTAAAGTGAATGTAATTACTATTAATGTACATTTTTGACATAGAGCAAAATTCCAACACCGAGCATACTATATATGATAATATTTAAAATCATATGCCATGTATGAGCACAGTATGCGGGCATTAATGACACTTGTCTTGTAGTAAATCACACTAGTTTTGCTATGATCAGAGCTGTCATGTAACTATAAATATAATTACTGGCGAAACAATTGTAGAATAGCAGAGGGAAATGTATTTAATTTTTATTCATGTAAAATAGACTATTTCATGGAATGAACAGTCATAAAATGTATGCATGTCTACCCATCAAGTATCATCTTTCAGTCTCTCGTCCATTAACAGGTAATATAGCCAAGATGCATTTATAACCTATTTATTAAAGCTGTATTTTAGAAGAATTTAAATATGATGTCTCTTTTTATTTTATTTTAAAACTGTTACCGGAGCACCCCCCACAGGCGCATACTGAACACTGCTTTCCTACTGTCTGAAGTAATGCAGTGGTACAACAATAATGTCACCTTTAACCAGTGTTGGGGAAAGTTGCTTTTAAAAGTAATGCATTACAATATTGCGTTACTCCCTAAAAAAGTAACTAATTGTGTTACTTAGTTAACTATTTCTCATCTGGGCTAGTGTTGCTTGTTTGTTTTTTAAAACAAAAAAACTTCTATTTTTGGCAAATGTAAAGGCCCTTTCACACCAAAAGTGAAACGAACAAACCTCAGGCTGAAGGAAATGCAAATTCAAGCCTGTACAGTAGAAGGCGCAGCTCAAACAAACCTTTTAGCAGTGCTGCCATTCTGGATCACGGAAGAATAGGACGCAAGAGAAGAAAGTTAAATACTCTTACTTAAGCAATAAAAAAACAAAAGAAACACAAATATGATGTTTATCTAAAGTAATTTTTGCCTTTATTAGTATGCTTGAATTGGATCATCAAAGGTCAGCAGCAAAGAAATTGCTTAATAAACTTAGATTAAATACATAAAGTATATTTGTGTAATTTAACATATTTAGGCTAATTATTACAGTTTGCGTAATATTCTGAGTTTGTCTTTCACTGTTTTTATTCATTGAGGAACACTGAATCTGTTTTTGTGCAAGTGAGATGAGTAAATGCTCATATTTAGTCTAAAACTAATCTAATCTAAACAAATTTTTGGAAAAAAGTAATCTGATTACATAAATTGTGTTACTAATGTGTTACCGCAACACTGCCTTTAACCCATTATATTATATACTGTCACGTGTGGTGATGCCATCCAAAACGAGAACACAGGAATTCAGTCCAATAATACTTTAATTCACAAAATAGTTACGCAGGAGAATCTCATAAGAACACAAACGCTTACCACATTAAATACTGACAATCACCGACAAAGAACTAAACAGGGGGTACTTATACACAGAGGTAACAAGGAAACTAATGATCGACAGCTGAACATATTCAGTAAAACCAAGGAGACAAACTAGGAAATAATCAAGGCTAAACTGAACTGAAGAAACAAACCCAATATCCTCCTGCTGTTGGGGGAGGATCACTGTCCTTTTGCTGAGTTTGTGGATTACACCTTATGTATATGCAGATCCTCCCTCACCGAGGGTGTCGTCGAGAACGAGGCCACCATTACCTCTGTCTCCCAGGCACATTTTCCATCGCCAGCAGTCATCTCTCTGCCCGCTCCAGAAAGGAGATATCGTCCCAGTGTCTCTGTAAAGCAGAGAGATCTCCCGCAACAGAACCAGAGATGACGCCCATGCTTGCCACGGAATCAGAGCCTCAGCCCGAGCCAGCGCGAGTCAACCGACAGTGGTGGAGCAATACAAGGAGGGTACCCAAGCAAAACTGCGAGGATGATGGCCCAGGGTGACATTGCAGGCCTTGAGGGCTGAAGTGATGTTGTCAGATCAAGTGACCAACGTGGAACCAGAGAAAAGAAGGATCCCGGTGAAGCTGGAGGGGTGGAGGGCTGAGGTGCAGCTACAGGAACCAGTGTGACGAGAGACCAATGTGGAGCCAGAGGGCGAGGGAGCCTGGTGGTGCCTTAGTGATGGAGGACCACAGTGGAGCTAAGGGAGCGCAGGGCCAAGGTGGAGCCGAAGAGCTGACAGGTTGAGGTGGAGAAATGGGCCTGGAGGCCTGATCTGCTTCACAGAGCCGTGCTGGTAGTAAAGAAACCTGCGGTGGAGCCGAAGTGCTGGAGGTACTCAGCGGCGAGGGCAAAGCCGAGAAGCTAAAAGACACCAGTGGGACAGGTAAGTCGGGGAATTAGATGGAGTCAGCAGAGAGGATGGTGACAATGAGGTGGGCAGGATATTGGGAGGGATTGGGTTGTCTCAGGGCTGGAGAGGGACGAGCTCCGTGGTGAAATTGATGAGCCAGCGCTCCTCTACTGGCTAAACAGAGGACTGTCTCACCGGACTTGCCTCCTCGCTGGATCTGGCGATCAGCTCCAGCCTCGGGACGGGTGTGTCTTGGGGTGGACTCTGTGGCTGGCTTTAAATCCGGGCATGAAGGAGGCTCAAACTTGTGGTCCACGGTGGGTGCTGGTTCGGGCTCAGGCTCTGATTCCGTGGCAGGCATGGACGCCATCTTTCTGGAGCGGGCAAAGGATATTGTCCACCCCGCTGCAAAATAGCTCTTTCAGGGTCTTATCGTCCCAGCGAACCTCATTGTAAATTTGTAGATAGCCCTCCACATATTCCTCCAGTGTGTGATTCTGTCACGTGGTAATGCCAACCAAAACGAGAACACAGGAATTCAGTCAAATAATACTGTGACGAGCCGGGCGAGCGAGAGCCGTGAGAGGGCGACACGAGGCCGGGGAGTGATTTTGATGAGTGCCAGCTGCGCGTCACACCGGTCTCGGATCTCTCACGGAGGAGCTCGGAAACATAAAAGGAGACAGTGAAGGACGAGAGAGGACCAGGCCTGGATTTACGTTGTGTTTTTGTTTACGTTTTTGTATGTGTGTGCGTGGCAGTCGTCCGTGAGGGGCTGCCCGCGGTTTACTTTCGTTTTGTTTATTTATTTTTATTAAAGTCTTTAAATGTTCGCCGGTTCCCGCCTCCTTCTTCCCTGAACATACAAACTACGTTACAAATACATTAATCCACAAATCAGAGTTACATAGGAGAATCTGACAAGACCACACACGCTTACTACATTAAATACTGAAAATCACTGTCAATGAACTGAACAAAACATGGAGTACTTATACACAGAGGTAACAAGGAAACTAATGATCGACAGTTGAATATTCAGTAACCAAGGAGACAAACTTGGAAACAATCAAGGCTAAACTGAACTGAAGCACAAGAAACAAACACAGGAACAAAAAGACAACGAAACAAAACATAATCCTGACAGTACTCCCCTCCTCGTGCCATATGCACAAGTCCATCAGTGGAGGGAGGGAGGGGGTTTTGGAGGAGGGCGAGGAGAGTCTGGAGAAGGACAGGAGGAGCCAGCATAGGGGAATACCACGGCAGAACTGGCGGAGGGAGGAGACAAGGCAGAACCAGATGGTCGTCCTGGGTGTCGACCGACAGCAGTGGAGCAGGACCAGGTGGAGACCCAAGTGAAACTGCAAGGATGATAGCCCAAGGCAACATCATAGGCCAAGGAGGGTACCCAAGCGAAACTGCGAGGATGATGGCCCAGGGTGACATTGCAGGCCTTGAGGGCTGAAGTGATGTTGTCAGCTCAAGTGACCAATGCGAAACTGGAGGGAAGGAGGATCCCGGTGAAGCTGGAGGGGTGGAGGGCTGAGGCACAGACAGAGGGAAAGAGCTGACGGTAATCAGCGGCGAGGGCGGAACCGAGGAGCTACGAGACACCAGTGGGGCAGGTAAGTTGGGGAATTAGATGGAGTCAGCTGAGAGGATGGTGACAATGGGGTGAGCAGGATATTGGGTGGAATTAGGTCGTCTTAGGGCTGGAGAGGGACAAGCTCCATGGCGAAATTGATGAGCCAGCACTCCTCTACTGGCTCAACAGAGGACTTGACTCCTCGCTGGACCTGGGGATCGGCTCCACCCTCAGGACGGGTGCGGCGACCTGCTCTAGCTCTGGGCTGGACTCTGTGGCTGGCTCTAACTCCAGGCATGAAGGGGGCTCAAAATTGTGGTCCATGGCAGGCGCTGACTCAGGCTCTTTTCTCAGATTCTGTGGCGGGCATGGCTGTCATCTCTGGATCTGTTGCGGGAGATCTCTCTGCTTTACAGAGACACTCCGGGCTGGGACGATTTCTCCTTTCTGGAGCGGGCAGAGAGATGACTGCTGGCGATGGAAAATGTGCCTGGGAGTCGGGGGTAATGGTGGCATCGCTCTCTGCGACACTTGCGATGAGGGAGGATCCGCATATCCATAAAGTGTAATCCACAATCTCAGCAAAAGGACAGTGATCCTCCCCCAAGAGCAGCATCTGGGTGAGGATATCGTCCACCCTGCTCCAGAAGAGCTCTTTCAGGGTCTCATCGGCCCAGTGCACCTTGTTGTAAAGTTGTAGATAGCCCTCCACATATTCCTCCAGTGTTCGTCCGTCTTGCATGAGACAGTCCATATTTTTATTTTTTTTAAAGATGGGTGATTCTGAACTGAAGCACAAGAAACAAACACAGGAACAAAAAGACAACTAAACAAAACATAATCCGTACAATTATTATAGTATATTATATTAGAATTCATTTTAAATATACAAATATTTAAATATACATTTTTTTTTTTAATATACAGAAATCAAGACATAACCTTGGATGGCCTTACACACAGTATTAGATTTGATATGGCTTATCTAAGATTTCTTCCTTTCACAATGACTTGAAATATTAGACACCATACACCAACAAGGCTCTGAAAATAAAACTGTGGTTAAAAAGGAGAATGGCTTAAATTAGCTTATGGATTTCTTTATGATTTTAGGCAACAGTGAGGATGTGAGGTGGATGTCTTGGCAAGGTCATGTTTCATGACCTGTCATATCATCCTCAGATATATAGTGACTTGGAAAATACTTCCTTTGCAACTGTAATCACTTTATTGCTGTCAGTACCTTTGGATGTATGCAAGGAAACTCTCCCTAAACTTCGAACAAATAGTTTTCATTGAAACTGAAATCATATGTGATACATAAATGCAGATATGATGTTCATCCAGTGGAGTAAGATGTGTGAAATCAAGCTAGAGGGCATGTTTTGATCAGCAAATTCAACACAAATTTGTCTGTGAACATGGACATGATTAACAGTAAGATTCAATGAAGCACTTGAAATGAAAATGTTGACAATGGACTACATAGAAAAGCTTTCCATTTTAATAAATTATTGACAGCCCTTCATTACATATCCTACATTTAGGAATCATTCCAGTTTTTTGTGCATGTGCCCAGATAATGTAAACAAATGGTAAATAATTAAATGCACAGGACAGTCCTTGTTTATTTTGTTTAACAATTACTCCATTGCGACACTGACCAAATCAACAGACAGTGACAACTGCTGTCTCTTTAAGACCTCATCTCCCCACTTTCACTATTCAGCCTCCCCCATCCAGCCCCACCTTGTCACCACTAGCAGCTCTCAGTGTAGATCTTCTGGCCATTAACTAAAGTCCCCACTGCCTATCCCGGTGGCAGTGCTCCCATCAGCACAGGCACACAACCACATACACACACTACAGAGGGAGCTGTGCGCTTCCACCAACCAACCTCTCACTGGTGGACTTCAACATACTAGGTAAGACTAAATGTCACTTAATTCTGGTTTTGTAACTTAATTATATTTCATTTGACTGCTTTAGGCAAGGTTTATAGATCAGCAAGTGTGAGATGATGAAGCAGTGAGTGTGTGGTTTGCATTTCTTAACCCATGGATTGCCACAGATTGTTTCATTCTTGCCACTATTGCCTAATGCTTATTTGTATATTGCCCCAAAATATCACACGATAATTCACTTTAAAATTATATTCCAAATAACTCTCATTAGCCAAATCATGAAATGATTATTAGTATTATTTATTTTTTTTTTTTAAACAAATTCTCTGAAATTGATTGTCTCTCTGAGAAGTGGCAAACTGGCAACCACCCAGTGTATCCTGTGGCTTTAAATAGGTGGGAATCTTATGCTGTGACGAGGTTCACTTAAAAAAAATGAAACTTTAATATTATAGATATTCATTTTCATAGTTATGGAAAGTAGCAAATTATAAAATATGTGTTTATAATATATTTGCCTTTTAAAATGGCAGGGCACACTATTTTCTTCTAAGCCTACTTAATGCATGCTTATTGTTACAAATCGGTGACTGCATCCAAATGTATCAAACTACTTCAGTCATTTTGATAATTGAGGAAGCTGATAGCCAGAACCATTTCAAGCGCGGGTGACTTGATTAGGTAGGCGTAGACAAATGTCAAACTCTTTTGATAAAAAATACATTAACTTAATAATAATATACTATATGTGGTTATGATAGACACATTTTACTCGTTTTTACACAAGTACACTAAATATCTTATGTTAAAAAACTCTAAACTGTTTCGTTTCCCCCCTGCATCCAATTGTTGCCATGCTCTCAATATCAGTATGGGTGTGGTAATCGCTCTATGAATTGCCTTGAATCCAGTAAATTTGGCGCCCGATGTCTTGTTTCGGATGTTAACGAAATGACCGCGTTAACATTTTGAAAAAGAAAAAAAGTCTGCTAACCCTTACACGCGGAAAGAGGATTTGTAGTGTTTTACACCAGGTAATGTGCAAGTGTTTGTGTGGTGGTCTGGAGTAACTGACATGATACAGTCACCGCTCGCTAGCCACTGTGCTAACCAAACTAACCAAATCATAATATAACTCTGTGATTAACAGGTAGCTAGACGGGTGACAAATCTGCAGAGAAAGGTTCTTTTATACCATTTGTCGCGTTAATAGTGAATTTTATAAAGGTTTCTGCCGAGTGCAACATGTGGTATTGAATATGTTGTCAAAACAGTCGGCTAGCTTCGAATAATGTGAAATGTACGTGAACATGAGTATTACACATTACGTTTTATCGCTTTAGACCTGGTGACCAACACAAATGTAACGATTACATTTTCGTCCCTGTGTGGATATTTTATTTACAACTGCGTTTTTCGAGTTTATCACGACAAGTTTAACAGGCTCACAGGTTAAATGAGAGGTTAACACATCTGGATTAAGGATTATAAACGCCCGGATGTACGTTACATATTCAATTCAGGATTAACACGTATTTAATATGCCCGAACTAGCTGGATTAACTTTTTTTCCACCTGAGAAGATGCTCCATTATTTTAATCAACCTGAGCTTTTTGTGTGTGTTATTCATAGTATGTTATATCAGTTAATGTGTACAGTATGTTATGATGGAAAGCTTGTTGTTTAAAATGCACACTGACCATTGCTTACTTTCCTGTAATTTGGTTGGTAGGGTTGGGACAAGCAGTCTTCCTGTTTTTAGCAACATTGCTTGCAATCATGCTACTGTGCTTCCCTAAAAAAAACTTGTGCTGAAATGTACAGATTTCAGAGGTCAGGGTAGTCCTGAAAGATCTCTAGGGGTATTCCCATATTGTGTCAAACCACCAATGTTGGAAGTCATATTCAGTTACTCAAGTTGCAATAAGATGGAAAGCTATAGATAAGGTTAATTGAGTTAATTATGATTTCCAAGCCTTAAAACACAAAGTCTGAAAAAGTGTAGAAAATAAAAGCTATTCTCAGCTAGAAATTGGTGTTTGTTTGTCAAATCTTTATTCTTAAAGTTCTAGATGTGGGACTGATACATTTACATATGGCCTTTGAATGAGTGTGATTTTGTTTCCCTTGCTGTTGAGTATCATACTGCATATAACCTCTTCTTAATTTTTATAACAATTTAATTAGCTGGCTTTTTTTGAGCTGATGTTAGCTATATTTTTAGGGAAATAAACTAGTAGGCAGTGCCAAGCAGTGCTGCCCCTCATTAAACAAAGGAGCACGGCGTGCCCAGCTCTTCAGTTTGCAGTGCTATAGCTGGAGTGTTTGGTCCCTCCGCTTGAATTACATGATACAGCTGCTAGGTCTCTTCAGTATAGTGAAAACATTGATGCTGCTGGACCACTTTCTGTGTTCACCACAAATTGTATCTAAAGGGGTCTGTGAGACCTTTGACATGACATTATAATGAATATTGTTTGCGTGAGTGGCTAGAATTATTGATCCAGCGCGAGTGCTCCATTTTACTTCCTTTATTGACTACTTAATGTGACTTTGTTTGTGTGTGTTCAGTATTATCAAAGCTGGGAAGGGAGTGAAACACCTGGAGGACCATGAGTGAGCTGGAGCAGTTGCGGCAGGAGGCCGAGCAGCTGCGCAATCAGATCAGAGTAAGATCCGATAACTTCTGCTCAGCAAATCAGATCAAAGGATGGCTTCTGGGGTCTTATCAACACTTCTTCACAAAACAAATTCACACAACAACATACACATTGGTATACACTACCCTTTGAAAGTTTGGGGTCAGTATGTTTTTTTTTTTTTCAACAAGGATGCATTGCCCCCCTCAAAGTCAAAGCGCCACCTATCTACGGAAAAAAAATATATTTTTCAAAACTACTGCTTTGATCAACGCAAATGACAATAGGTGTCATTTGAAAGCTTAGAGTCGGAACTTTACAATGCATGTAGCCAATTTGATTAACTCTTAAGTAGTGCTGAGTTATTTGCTGATAAATAAAAAAAGTTTTTTATAATTTATGAAATACTTTTTTGTACTATGTGTATGTACTGTAATATGTCAAAAACGTCATACAGCTCAGATAGTCATGTCATATGTCATTTGAAAGGTCTTGCGGAGTAGAATACAACAAGCATAATTGTTTTTGGGCTTTGACTAAACTTGAGCGAGTTTTTATAGGTGAAGCCCCGTAAGACCCATATGTAAATAATATACGGATGTGGCATCTATGTCATGTTTTCGCTCATGAAACATGCTTCAAAAATCGCACATCATTATTTACAGCAGATTCTCACGATTAAATTAAGTCTAAAATTAATGTAATCCATTGCGTCGATCACGAGATATTCCTCATGGAGTAATGACACATAAAACTCAACAGGCGCACATGAAGCTAAGTAAAATCAAATGTAGCTTTTCACGTTTTCATTTGTAACTTCATGAAACATGCATAGATCGTAGAAAATGGCACATCATTTTTTGATTGAAAAATGAAATTTAATTTCAGGTTTAAATGAGTCCAGAATGAACATAATCCATTGCGTCGATCATGAATATTCCTCACGGAGGAACAATAAAAAAAGCTTATTAGGAGGGTGTCGAGGGCTAAACAAAAAGACTACCTTGATTCCAAATGATGTAACTTTTGATTACTTTATGCTATCACCAGAAAAAATTATCCAGATGCAACTCCCATGTAGTGGAACTTCATCAAAAAAAGAATTGTCCTCCTTATTTCCTTCCTGAGTTATTATTAAAATATATGTAAAATTATAATAAAAAAAAAAAAATTTCTTTCAAGCGATACCTACCTTTTGACTCTCTTTGCTATAGTTTGAGTTATGAGAAAAGTTTACTTTTGTGTATTTCACTCAGCCTTCAGGTCTTAAGGGGTTAAATTAATTATAGTTGGCAGTAACTTTTACATGGTTGCAAATAATTGCATTTCAAATAAATGCTGTTCTCTTAAACTTTTTATTCATTAAAGAATCCTGAAAAAAATATTAAACTGCACTACTGTTTTCTACATGAATGATAAAAAATGTTGGTAATACTTTAGTTTAGGGTCCAATTCTCACTATTAACTAGTTACTTATTAGTAAGCATATTACTAAGATATTGGCTGTTTATTAGTACTTATAAAGCACATATTAATGCCTTATTCTGCAGGACCATATTCTATATCCCTTAATCCTACCCAATATCTAAACTTGACTACCTTGCTAACTATTAATAAGCAGTAATTAAGAGTTTATTGAGGTGAAAGTCGTAGTCAGTAGTGAGAATTGGACTCTAATCTAAAGTGTGACTGAAATGTTTCTTGAGCATCAAATCAGCATATCAGAATGATTTCTGAAGAATCATGTGACTGGAGTAATGATGCTGGGAATTCAGCTTTGCATCACATGAATAAATTATATTTTCAAATATATTAAAATGGAAAACATTTTAAATAAATACTTTTTACCAAATAAATGCAGCCTTGGTGATCAGAAGAGACTTTTTTTCAAAAACACAAAAAATGTTACCAACCCCAAACTTTAGAATGGTAGTGTATAAGTAAGGCAGGAGTGCTGATTAATTAATTTATCTGCAATGGCCCGAAAACGGTGCCCATAAGGCTGACGTACACAAGTGGAAGTTCTCCTTTGTGCCAGTTCAAAAATGCATTATCTTTTGAGAAACCGTCAAAGTCAAGGGTTCTCAACCTCTATTAGACTGTGAACCATTTTTTTAATGTTCTAAAACTCCTACAGCTGTAGGATCTATAATACATAATTGCATAACTGCCAAATTACTTTCTTAAGAATAACAACACATTTTAATATTTGTACTGTTTAGTTTTTATTGACTGATTTCAAGCATGAGACGCACATTTTATTTATAGGTAGGTGTTGCCTGAAAAATATGCTATAGAAAAGAATATATCCTGTTACCTCATTGTATTGACTGTCACACTCTTATATAGGTTGCCCTGCTTTGTACAATATATATCAGCTTTGGTTATTGAACATAGTTTTTTCAAATTGAAAATTTTTTCCAATGTTTTTATTTAATACAAGCTTCATATGGACCTGAGTGCCAGCAAATAGATGTTCTTCTACATGCGTTTTCCTCAGCCCTGTTTAGTAGAAAGACTGCTCTCTCTGACTTGCTGCTGTTCCCATTGCAGGATGCCAGGAAAGCATGCAGCGACTCCAGTCTGTCCCAGGTAAGCAGCTCTGCCAGAGTCCCTGCTGGGTCCCCCTCCATCATAAGAGCAGCACTGGTCTAACCCAGCTCATCATGGGGCGTGTGTCTATGGAGGTTCCCGCTTTCCTGTTCTCTGAGCTCAGCACAGACATGCAAATTGGCCACTGACGTACATGCTTAACACGCTCTTAAGTGCACTTACATGCCAAGTCCTCCATCAAAATTTAAACATTCAATCCATGCACGGGTAATTTTTGTGACTTGTGATTTTCATAATTTCTGTTTATCTTCAGTCAGTGCTATGGTCATTTTAGACAAGTCAAATCAACTAATACATTACTAACATGTGAATGATCAACAGTGCAACTCGGGTTGGTGAAATGTCTACTTTGTAGTGTCACTGTAAATGAAGATTTCTTTGTGTGTTTAGATTACAGCTGGTCTGGATTCAGTCGGAAGGATCCAGATGAGAACAAGGCGGACCCTCCGAGGCCATTTAGCCAAAATCTATGCCATGCACTGGGCCACTGATTCCAGGTCAGTTGACAGAGAGAGATTGAGGGGGCTGGAGGATGGGCACTCTCAGAGGAACCCTGCAGCTCTGTCAGTGTACACTCAATGAATAATACAGCAGGCCTCTCACAACTCAGGGGTGTTCTGGGATTATGTAGGCTGCCTTCTGCTCCAGTCTCTCTTTTCCTCCTGCTTTCCCTTCCTCTATCATTCACCTTTTCTCCATCCGTGCATCCGTTTTAGTTCTTTAGAGAGAGACACAATTGTTAGGTGGACAAAGTTTGTGTTCATAGTTGCCTGATGTGTGTTTGTCTTTTAAAGAAAATTATCACAAGCATTTAAATACCATGTGTATTAATGTTATAAGCTGCAATTGTTCCACATTCACCTTGTTGCATTTTTAATCTGTGACGTTTTGTATTATCAACAGTGGTTTACTCCTTAACCCTTTTTCTATGTGCGTGTTTAACGTTTTTAGGTTACTAGTTAGTGCCTCACAAGATGGTAAACTCATCATTTGGGACAGCTACACCACAAACAAGGTTAGTCCAGCCCAACAAGTGAAAATAAATAAATGAAGCACAGTTGTTATACAAGGATATATTAATAAAATATTATATAAATGATATATTTAGTCAAGTCAAATACACATTGTTTCAAAGCAGCTTTACAGAAAATACCCAGGTTAGAGCTGGGCGTTAATACAGTTTACATTTTGCGATTGGAAAAAAAAAAAAAAATATCAGGCAGTTTTGCTATATAGTGTGTATATATACTGTATGCATGCTTATAAAGTTGGATATATAATATATAGAGCTGTGTGATGATACAAGTTATATTATTGCAATGATATAAAAAATCATGCAGCCGAGATTTGCTATACAGTATATGTATCTTTTTCGCGAGCATACTGCATGTACGCAGGTAAGATAGGATGAGTTAGACTCTTGCTGCTTCAAGCCCATGGGTGGAGGTGTGGAACACCCTAACTCTTGTGCTCAATTTGGAATCATCTACTAGCATACTACCATATCGTTACATGGCACAAATGGCAAGAGTAGTATGCTGTTCCAGATTCAGTCAAGTCAACTTTATTTATATAGCGCTTTTTACAATGCAGATTGTTTCAAAGCAGCTTCACAGTGTTAAACAGGAAAATAATGCAACAGAATTTGATTCGGCTGTACAGCCGCTCTGGAGAAAACGGTGATGTCATCTAGCTCATTTCAATTATCATATATATTCAAGTAATGTAGTTGATATAGTTAATTTAGTTTAGTAATTAAATTTATTTGGATATTTATTTGAAAAATTTGTGTCCCCAACTGAGCAAGCCTAAGGCGACAGTGGCAAGGAACCAAAACTCCATCAGGTGGCATAATGGAGAAAAATAAACCTTGGGAGAAACCAGGCTCAGTCGGGGTGCCAGTTCTCCTCTGGCCAATTAACAAACAGTGTATGATTATTATTTTGGCAGCCTTATAGGTCAGAAGTAATATTAGATCAGAATATTCGAATGATCGGAGTCATCACACCGGAGACGGGTTTATTGAGGATGGCGTGTCGATTAAACAATTATTAAATGGGAATATTCGAAATATTGGAGTCTTCACGCTGGAGACGGGTTTACTGAGGATGTCGTGTCGATGCTGCATTTACAGGGTGGAGTTTAATTGACACGGTCTCTGCAGACACTTCAGGGATGCGTTGGTAATGTCTGGGCGCTGGTCCACCATCTGATCTGGATACGGCCCGGATCCGGCTGACTGCAGTAAACCTCGGGATAAACAGAGAGACTAACATTAGCGTAGATGCCATTCTTCTTATGATGTAATGAGTACATCAGGTGTTATGGGAAGTGTTCCCGGTTCCGGCTGACCTAGTTAATGCAGCCTAACAATTTGAATAAAATATAAATTAAAAATGTTTTATGTGTATGCCATAGTAAAGAGATGTGTTTTTAGTCTAGATTTAAACTGACAGAGTGTGTCTGCTTCCTGAACAATGCTAGGAAGGCTTGGTCTCATTCTGTATAACAAAAGGGAATAGCAACTGCAACAATCTTTTTGTGATTCTTTCCAGATGCATGCCATTCCATTAAGGTCATCATGGGTGATGACTTGCTCCTACGCTCCCTCAGGGAATTATGTAGCCTGTGGAGGCCTGGACAATATCTGCTCAATCTACAGCCTTAAAACCCGTGAGGGCAACGTCAGAGTCACCAGAGAACTGCCTGGACACACAGGTGAGCCTTGTCAACAGCAAGATTAGCATCATTAATCCGTGTATCTGTCATGCAGTGGGATGAAGCTCATGTTTTTTTTTGCTCTTTTTCTTCCTCTCCAGGTTATTTGTCATGTTGTCGCTTTTTGGACGATAGTCAGATTGTCACCAGTTCTGGAGATACTACATGGTGAGTCCATCACAGATTATTTACCTTCAACAACATTTTTAATTATATCATAAATACATTACATTTATCACATGATGTATCGCTGAGCTAGAGGCATTGAGAAATAATTGAAAAATTTCACAGATGGGCATTTCATGACATTGTGTGGTAATTGTTTGAGTAATGCTGATTTCTAAGTCAACTTTGTTAAAATATAAGACATAAATGCATGTACATGATCAAGGAATGTAATAAAAGATCTGATGAGTAGCAATACCATTTCAAAATCTGAATCCAATAGCAAAATCCCAGCATTTGCGACAGCACCATAAACTGCACTACTTTGTATTGCTTCTGCGCTTTTAACAAGCCTAATTTACCCAAAACAAAACTGAACATTTAGCCCACTTCGTAGAAGTACCGAGATGTATTACGTATATCATCATTGAGCCTAAAAATAAATGAAAGATTGATCCAAATCGCCCAGCCCTACCCTGTGCCATCCTGATTGTTGAGCTCTGATAAAAGAGTTGATACTGCTAAGATAAAGCGATTAAAAACCCTTTTGTCAAGGTTTGTTTGATCTTATACTGAATGTGAACCAGCTGTCCTTCTCCTTTGCAGTGCTCTTTGGGACATTGAGACCGGTCAGCAGACTACCACGTTCACAGGGCACAGTGGAGACGTGATGAGCCTGTCCCTCAGCCCAGACTCTAAGACCTTTGTGTCAGGTGCCTGTGATGCGTCCTCCAAATTGTGGGACATCCGAGACGGAATGTGCAGACAGTCGTTCACTGGGCATGTGTCTGATATAAATGCTGTCTGTGTGAGTGTCAATGAGAAAAGTCCTCAGTAGTGTCCGAGACATCCACCATGCTGGTTTACTTATTGAGCCTGTGCAATGTGTGTTAGTTTGCAAATGTTCATATCATCCAGTTTCAGTTGTGCTTGTTTTTTCAGTTCTTTCCAAATGGTAATGCGTTTACCACGGGCTCAGACGACGCAACTTGTCGTTTGTTTGACCTTCGTGCGGACCAGGAACTGATGATGTACTCGCATGACAACATTATCTGCGGCATCACCTCCGTGGCCTTCTCTAAGAGTGGCCGTCTGCTGCTCGCTGGCTACGATGACTTCAACTGCAATGTGTGGGATACGCTTAAAGGAGAGCGTGCAGGTCAGTACTTCACAACCCTTTGACCACACGGAAAAAAACTGACTGACCGTTGTTACAGATCACAAAATCTGTGGGACCTATTTGAATTCTACTGAATCTTTTCTGCTTTAAAGCACAATATATAAAGTCAAACATCTTAGACAGTCCTGACTTTCTAAACCATGTTGACAAAACCAACACAAAGAAGGCACTGTTATGGCCATTTATCATGGTTTTACTTTAGTGACAAACCTTGTTTTCACAAATGTTGTATTAAATAATCTCTTATGGGAGTGAGGCATTCTACTGATATTAGAGAAAAAACAGGCTTTGTTTGCATTGATATATCCCAAGAGATGACTTAAATCATTAAGAGCCTGATGCGGAAGCAGAAAAATTCCAATGCAGTCCTCGCACCATCTGCTCGGGCCCTGATAGACACAATGCTAAGATTATGATTATCCCCATGCGAGGGACCCCCTTCCTAGACTATATCGGCAGCTGATATATCTTCATGTATAAAACATCAATTATAATGTGTGTGTGAAAAATAGTAAGCATTATATTAGAGACAAGCTTTTAAAATCTACTAAATCTACTTTTATATTGTCATTGTACTAAAATGCAGAGAAATTATGAAAATCTTATCTAGAAAAGATTTACTTTAGTTAACTGTGTACCCACAGTTTTACCCACTATTATGGTTACATACATGATGCATGCAGTTTTCATTACACTTTTTACAGTACTTTTATTTTTATTCTACAGTGGTAACATAACAGTTAGGGCTGGGTAAAAAATATTGATTTCTCGATTTTAATCTTCTCATTTTTATGAACTTTTTACGATTCTTAAATCCCAAGAATCGATTAGTCATCCTGTTTTCAGTTGATGAACGAACGGAACATTGTAGCGCGCCTCCCATCCAATAAATCGCAATAATCTTTGTGCTTTGTTACTATTCATATGAAACAAAGTCTCAGATTTCAAATTACGTCCATTTTATTACAAAATTCAAAAACATAAATACCGTTTTGCCTCAGCTCGAGAAGCGGCAGCACGGAGTGCACATGAACTGATCTTCTCTTCTGCCTTAATACCAGTTACAGCGCGAAATAAACATGAATGAGCATTTAAAAATGTGTTAAAAGAGAGTACAACCAACTTACCAAAATCCGTGTCATGTCACATGGAATCGCTCAGTGTTTCAACCGTGGAAAGATGTCAGTAAAACAGCTTGTAAACAATATCATGTAACGTCACATTTACCTCAGAAAAACCATATCCAGTGTCCATAAACTTATTTAGCTAGAAAAATGAACTCTGCAGAGGAGCATTTTGATAAATATATGCACCATATTACAAAAATAAAAAATCTGGCAAGTTTTCATGACACTATTTTAAATGTTTAAATTTCATATAACTTTATTATAATTTAAGTGTAATTTAAGTGTTTGTATACAAATCAGTTCATTTTTACCTTCAATATTATAGTAGGCTAATGTATATATCCAAAATAATCGATATAGAGTCAAATTGAATCGGAATCGACTCAAATTGTAAGCTTGTGAATCGAAATCGAATCGAATTGTGAAATTTGTCAATACTCAGCCCTAATAACAGTGGTGAGGAAAATCTCCCTGAAAGATTTAACACAAGTGCAAACTATTCTTCTAAGTTTGTTTGTTGCAAAAAATAAGTGATTATTTCCCACAAAGTGAAAAATATATGCAGATTTACTGTAAACAAACAAACAAAAAAAGAGTTAGAGAGAACTCTACTTGAGGCAACCACCTTTTTTGAGTATTACAGAAAAATTATTTTCATTAACTAGGCATGTCTAATTTCATTAACGTTTAAACTGAAATTTTGCAACTATTTCTCTGAACTTGCCGCGAGTGCCACAGTGAAAACAAACACATGCAAAATCTGAGGTAAAAGCAAATGATTTGGATTAATTTTAAAATGTTACATTAACGTGTAGCAACTCATAATGTAATAACTGCACATAATGTAAAAACTACACATAATGTAATGTTACATTTATTATTGTAATAAAATGTTCATAATGTAGTAATTTTATCAAAATCCTTGTATACATATGGTATACTTACTGTTAAATGACAAACGGTGTTAAATACCAACACTGTTAAAATGTTGTAAAAAAACAAAACAAAAAAAAGTGTGTGTGTACAGGTATATGTGGTTTATGAGGACACAAATGTGTATGATGACATGGGTATTACAACGTAAACCTGGTTTATGAGGACACTTCCTGTGTCCTTGTAAACCAAATGGCTTAAAACAACGTACAGAAACAACAGTACAACACACCCCTGCTAAAACTGTTGTTTTTTGTGATGTAAAGTAGTAGTAGCAGTATCAGTGATCTGGTGGATTTTGTAGGCAGGTTAAGACTGGATTTAGATTTTTAAAATGTACTATAAAGGAATAATTTTTAATAATAATAATAATAATAATAATAATTGCATATTTTAAATGTGTTGCATTTTGCAGCTAGTTTAAGACTTGATTTATATATATTTTTTAAAAATACTGTAAGGGAATACAAATCTTATGTTTTAAAAACTATTACAATAATGAAAATGTTTTTGGTGAGTTTATAATGTAATACTTTTCTCATAATGTAAAAATTAGTACATTATGAGCTTGAGATTTAATTTGTTTTAAGAATTATTACATTATGAACATTTTATTACAAAAGTAATGTAATGCTTATTACATTATGTGCAGTTTTTACATTGAGTTGCTACATGACGGTAATTTAAACTTATTCTTTGTAAAAATTAAAAACAAAACTGCATATATAAACGACTAGTATTACCAAGTTGACTAGCAGCAGTACCGTGTAATCGACTAGTCAAATAGTCTCGGCCATAGTATTAACTTGATTACAGTTGGTTTGTTTTTCATCAAACATTATATAATAAGTTCTGTAAACTCAAATGTTTTTTTGTTTGTGGAAATTCAATACATTTTTTTTTAGAACTTTCCTAGTTTGTCTAACGCGTGTATCAGTTTGAGCAAACTGAAAAGGCTGAATGGTTCTCTCCAAAACATAATGTGTAAATGCGAGAGGTCGACCAATAGTGGATTTTACCGATATGATAACTAAGTTGGACCGTACTTCATGATAACCGATTAATCAACCGATAGTTTTTAAAATGGATTAAAAAAAACCCCCAGATTAACACTCCAAGTAAAACAGTGCTGATCTTTATTACAAAAAAGTACTGAACCATGAAAATGTGCTAAATGAATAAATATAAATCTATTAATTATAATTATTAAGGCAAATAAAAGACATTCATTCAAACTGAAACAAAAAGTAACACTCTTATTGTAAAGTGTTGCCATTTCATTTAAATCAAACAGTCATGCTTAAAGATGGCCATCTTTAAATATCTACGCTAAGGCCAGAGCATTGAAATTAGGGGAACTCCAATTGATCGGCTACCGCTATCGCTATCAGCCGATAATTGCTTTGGGATGATTGATGGGCGGTCTCTATAAAGGCCGATCTCATGCTGACGTCTCATAAAGGTGCGTGCCTGCCGTGAGAGGTATGGCATGACATGCAGTCTCAATCTCGGTCCGGCTCGGGTAAAATGATTATAATGCTGAAGGTGAGATACAATTCATATTTCTTTATTAAATAGCTTACACAGTAATTTATGTGAGACATCATTTCACAAACAGCATGAGTGAATTACCGCACGCACGCTCAATCTTTCCCTCTCAACATGCGCAAATGGCTTCACATCAGCACATCGCGTCTGCACTATAAGCAGGCTGCATAGGTGACGCAGGAATTGTCCCTTGCACAACCAATGCCATGCTGGATTTGAACTCAAGTTATAATTTGCATTTCTTTTTAAGTCTTGCCAGTGTTTAACCCCTCAGCACTCTCGCCGAGAGACACTCATGAACACTCAAAGCGCACACGCATAGGCCACCTCACAAACAGATTGTGAGAATTTCGCTTAAATGGTCAAATACAAACAAATGTATGAACAAAATTACCGTCTTGAAGAGTATACACGTAAACGCAGTCGGTTGAACGTATACAGTTGAGAACAGAGATCCTTGCAGCTCTTAAAGTGACTAATAATCTAATAATCCTGCTGCTGTCTCTGTTTTTCTTTCTTTTGTTGTTTGATTAACATTAATGACGCTCTGTGCTCTTGAATCACTAAATATTGTAACCTTAATTGTAAGGATTAATCTGTATTTAATTTATTCAGGGAAGACCATCCAATATTATTTTACATTTGATTCCTTATTACATTTTTGTATTTCTTACCTCAATATTACGGTTAGTCCTACCTGAAAAAAAGCTGTTTATTTTATTTGTATCTTTATTCTATTTTATTTTTTTGTGTTACTGCTTAATTGTTTTTGTTCTCATTTTATCACTGACTGTTTACTTGTCTTTTTGTGAATTAATTAATTTCCGAGTTTGAAATCAGCCTTGTGCTGTGTGTAAGCTATTGTGCAACAATTGCCCCATTGCAAAAACAAACATGCACTGCATAATCAAACATTTAGATGAGCTAATTATATATTTTTTGAAAAATGTCTAAAAAAATGTCCCCCTCCAGTCACCTAAGGGGGGATTCAAAAAAGAAATTCAGGGCCTGAATGAATGAATGAATGTCTGTAAAAAAATCCTGATTGGAGCATCCCTATAAATAATTCTACATGATAAAAAGGCTTCAAATAAATCGGTATCGGTGATTGGTATCGGCAGATACTGCTTCTTGTGATTAGTGATCGGCTCCAAAAATCCTGATCGGAGCACCCTTAATTGAAATAACAAATGTATATTGATGCCAATTATCGATACTTTTTTGCAAATGTTCACGCAATCTTTTTCCGTTAAAAGGAATTTAGCGTGTAAATTCTATGTCGATACTTCAAATGTCGCAAAAACTAGTTTGGAAATGCTTTTTGTCAAGAAAAAGGGCTTTAACGCAAATATATTGTCACGTGACAGAATTAGCCTATAGCGGCCACGTTAATGCCGTTGCTCCCATTAAAGCACAGTTTCTCTGTAGTTCAAATGCGCATTAAATCTATTATATTCATATTATTAAATAATATGATTGCTAATAATAATTGCTAATTATTTTATTACTATTAGTAAGAATAAGATGTTACCTCTCAAACATTCATCCTTATTTTTGTAATTTTGTCTCTTTTTTTACAATCTAATAAAAGTTCATCAGAAAAATAATAGCTGCACCCGTTTCTGAATATTGCTTGATCAAGTATTGATCTTTATAACGAAGTAAAAAAATGACATTTGTTATTAAAAACAATTAGATGTATATGGCCTACAATTTAATAATATATAATAAAGTTTTGTTTCAAAATGGATGAGGAAAATAAAGGCTACCGCCTTGAAAATATTGGCAGCTCGTCAAAGATAAAAATGTGGCATCTGTCAAACAAAGGAAGGCTGCTGGAGTTTCCAATACTGACATAAAGAAAGGTCAAATACACATGTTACTTCTATCTGAATAAATAAAATGTATCGGCAGGATCTGGCTACTTGACAAATGAAAATCACAAACATATGACACTTTTATAAATATAATTTATTAATATGTAAAATTATTTACATATTCAAATAAAAAAAATTAAGTCGGTTGAATCCAAAAACTGGCGAATTTCAATTGTCTCTCTGCATTTTACAAATATTTGGGACACGAAAGATTGCACAAAATTATGTATGGTTTTTGTTTTTGCGATACAACAAAACGCATGCGATTTAATGCGTTTTTTTTTAGGGATGATGTTATTTTATCATTATTTTATCATTTTATAGGTAAAAAGCCAATTGGATGGAAACAGGCTGGAGACAGCAAATTGCGCCATCTTTTTTTTAATGCATATTCACTTTGTCAATAACAAAACAGTGGAAAAAGTGGATGGAAACTTGGCTAGTGATAGTTTTTTATTTTGCTTCTAGAGACCGCTCTCATACGGTTTAATGACAGCGGACCCTTCTCAGCCGATCCAGCCTTCCCATATAGCTCTAGCAACGAACGCAACCCAGAACAACTATCACTACTTTTGCAGATAGCGATTGTTCCACCAATCAGTTATTGGTTCTGATGAATCGGTCGCCCTCTAGTAAACTCGTTGAAATGGAAGTTCACTGAAGAGAAAACTAATCACTCCAAATTTCATACAGCTAAAATGTTTATTAATTCTGAATAACAAATATTTATGTCATAAGTCCTTATTCTTTAAACAAAGGACACAAAGAATTGACCTTTCTTAGGAGCCTGTGAGTTGGTCCTTCATTGGTTTGCCTTTGGGTGTCTGTTTAGGTGTTTTTGCATTTGGGTGTTTGTTGCTAAGCATCTAATCGTCTAACACAGCATTGTTTCACGCTATTCATGTTTGGCACCGCAATGTGGTGTTAACACTCTTCAGGAGTGTTTCATAATTCTGAAAAGTCCTGTAGTCTGTAAATGCTTATATTCATCCCTGCTATTTTGTTGCTGTTGTGTTTTGAAGGCGTTCTAGCTGGGCATGACAACAGGGTCAGCTGTTTGGGGGTGACCAGTGACGGCATGGCTGTGGCCACCGGTTCTTGGGACAGCTTCCTCAGGATATGGAACTGACCTCACTGGGCGGGACTTCGGGGAGCCACTCTTTCTGATCACTTTTTCTGAGTCACTGTAGTGCACCACTGCCACACAGGACCCCTCCCTTTCCTTCTACTCCTTACAGATGACCTGGTTTTCTTCTCTCCGCATTATCCCACTATCCTAGAGTCAGTCAAAGAGGTGAGGACCAGCAATGAAGAGCCTCCACTGGCTCTCTCTGTCTCTCTGGCTTCACTTCTCGACTCGAGAAGTGGGGGACAGACTGTGTTGTGTATATATCCGCCATTCTTTATGCTTGTATGTATAACATATGCACTTCTGACGGTGTTTGGATGTTCTGATGTGTGGATACTCGTGATGGGTGTCTGTGCCTGTTTTCTTTTCCTGCGTACAGTTATTTTTCTTTGTCCCCAATCACAGTGCTATTTGCTGCACACAATGGCCAATGTAAGGAACCGAAGGATGGTGCTGCCACAGTGTTTGACCTTTGACCTTAAGTTTAGTTTGCATTGGCTAGTTTCGTCAGTGTTGGTCTGTTCTATCATAAATGGTTCAGGCTGAGGTTGGTAGTGTGTAGTTGTGAGAGAAACACTGATCTGTCACTGAGCTTGTGTTTGCCACCTTCTAAGCCTGACAGAAATGTTTGGCATGTTTCACTGTATTACTGACTGCACAGAAGGATTTACCATCAGCCTGTCTGTCCCTTCTGTCTTTTATTATCACTAGATTTGCTGCTTTCCATACTGATCCAGCTGGACATGCATTATACATTTATGGTTTATGGGATTGTTTACCCACAGGTGAAAATTGTCGTCATTTACTTACCGTCATGTTGTTCTGTCTATGACTTTGTTTCTTATTTCGAAATTAGAACAATTCTGAAGACGACTGTGCTGTTCTTTTGTTTTCCAAGCAGTTACAATAAATGGTAACTGATGCATTTATGCTTAAAAAACAGGATACAGATGACTTGTGCTCTACATTCGAAGTCTTCTGTAGACGTAAAAAAACTGAGTAAGAAACAAACTGAAATTTAAGTTGGTAATCTACTTTTATCTCTGCATCCAGTTTGAGTGTATGGAATGTTGAACTGAATCGGCACGAAGCAATTAATGAACATTTCAGGAAGACCTAGTGCAGCATTTGCGATTATCAGTGAATAACGGGTCTGTTTTTCCATTCATACTGCTTCAGAAGACATGGTGTTTGGTGCACAAATCATATGGTCCTCTTTCATGGTGCTTTTACGTGCGTGTAAGCACAAAAAAAATAATAATTTGGGTTTGGAACAGTTTGAGGGTGAGTAAATGATGATGCATTTTTAGCTGAACTATTTCTGTAAGGTTTGGTTTGGTCTTGTTTTTAATCCGAACACCAAGCACGGCCTTGATGTTTTGTGACACTTTGCCATTGGTTTAGCAGGCTGGAAGTGCAACCTAATACCTGACAAGAGGCCTTGGTCACTGCCACTCTGACATTGTCTGCTTTCCTACATGCACTGAGTCCTTCTTAGATGAGGAACTAGCTAGGACTGTATGCTTTTGCACTAGAAAATAGTCACCCAAAACAGCACACACTGGTGTTTCTGCACGTATTTGAATTAATGTGCTTCAAATCTATGACAAGAAAGCTGAAAATCTGTCATGGACCACAAGCTACACTGTATGTATTTTTCCACAAATGTGAGTATTGAAGGTATAGAGCCCTCTACCAGTTTCTGTAAAACAAAGAAAAAACAACCTTAAAGCAAGTCATATTTCACTTGAACTGTCAGTAATCACCTTAATTTTGTGCCAATCAGTATGAATGAACAGACTTTGTGAGCATATACATTTTTTTTCTTGTTCTGGTTGCTTAGTTTTGGGCATTGTGTTTTTTTTGTTTTTTTTTCTGATACATTAAGAATACATGCTAAATTAATTTACATTACCAGATTGCTTTCAGTGTTTCTTGTTAATGCCTTTAATTTATATTACTGTTCATTAGGTAAACTTTTGTAAAGCAATTATTTTGATATTTCAGTTGAATCATGCAGTTAGTTATATGCAAGGACATCCAACAAAGGTGGAAGTGATGTTCCTCTGTTGTTTTAAGTGTTTACAACAATTAGACCGTTGTATTAAGGTCCATAAAGAACGTTGCATAGTACGATGAAGGCAAAAAGTGTTTTAACTTAAAATGATTTAGTAACCCACATAATTAATGACATCCAAGTCTCATCAGAATAATAGTCCTTTAATTGACTTGAAGGAATGTTCCAGTCTCAATACAAGTTAAGCAATACCAACAATGTGAGTTACACAAAGTAATTTTGGCTCATGGCTTGTGTTGAAAAATGGAGCACTTCGAATGAAAGAGTTTAGACATTTTTGACATTTTTAGAGTTTAAAAAGCGGAAATTTGTATTGAAGCACATAAAAAGTGTCATTTAGGTTATTTAGTCATCATTACCAACGTCATTCCTGTATTTTTTTTTTTTATTATATATATATATATATATATATATATATGTATATATGTGTGTATATATGTCCTCTTCATTGGAGTTAAATTTTGGACAGACAGCTTATATGTAGTCTCATGTTAACAGAGTTTAAGTTTTGTTATACTTTTGAAATTGTATTTTACTGCCACATTTAATTTAGTGTGTGTGAAGACTCTATGCGTCGACCTTAACTTGCATTGAACCCGGAACATTCATTTCAGATTATTTGAAAGTTCAACCTGAACTTCCCAGTTAGTCCATACATGAGCATGACCGTAAGGAGCAAGCTACATACTATCCTATGGATATTTCAGCTAGCATACTGAGCCTTATCCTATGGATAAGATCAAACACTGTGCTAGCGATACCACAGTCGGCTGACTCTGAAGAAAACAGCTTGCTCCTTCAACTGTTCACAAAAAACACCTGAACGGTTTCTGATTCACTGCGCTCACACATGGCCTTTATGAAGAACTAAATCATTGTGAACAGTTGCCATCTGTGAAAATCATTTTAAATCTTAAGTGTTAGAACTATCGTGTTTAATGATGCGGCTTCTGTGATATCCAGAGCTTTGCAATCACCTTTTTTTTGTAATTTACAGTAGGCACTTTGTGCATTACTTGTGAGCCTTGGATATTTATATTTTTTGAAAATGGTTTCCCTCGCAACATCGGTTTTCCAAGTGTGCTGGCCTCGTTGTTAGAGGAAGTGAGCAAGAGCTGCATTTTTCTGAATCGGAACTAGGCCATGGTTGTTTTTGCTGAGGTGGTTACGCTGCCAAACATTGAAATTACTGCACTGAAACCCTAAGGCTGATTTCCTTATTGCAGCAGTTCACATCAATCATGTGATCACAATAACACAAAGAAACGCCCTGCCTACAATTCTAAAAATGAAAGTGTATCAGAGGTAATGCAATGTTTGCTGTATTTAAAGGCGTTAACGACAAAGTTCCACCTTAAAAAACAAAGTATTCGTCGTGTGATGGCTTTTTCACTTGCTACAGTTCAGGCATAGGAGGAACTTTTTTTTGTTTCCATTAGTAAACATACAGGACACAGATATCAAGCATAGAAACAACAGACTGTCACCAACCCAAGCGTGTGATTCATAGTGGTTTTGACGTATTTTATATAGCGATAGATCCACTAATGGATATTCTGTTCATTGTACAAAATAAATGATCCTGGATGGTCCTGCATATGTTGTAACTATCTGATTAAAGACCAAATGATTTTGTTTTTAATTCACTTTAGTAATTCTGAGTTGTGTGATTGTGTCCCTCACTGTGTGTTTATCATGGACAAAACCAGCAGACATAACTGCCTTTTTGATTCTAACACACATTCCTCTTAATTCACTTTAACTGCTTTATTGAAAAAATGATTTGTATTAGGCTATTTCAACTGTTGGTTCAGAAAACAATGATCATTTTCTGTGGGATCTTTTTTATTATTATTATTTTACTTTTTTTTTTTTTTTTTTTAACACCCAGAATTTATTTGTATTTGTGCAGTGGCAGTGACACCTGTTACTATTTGTTCTAATAACCAATAAAGGCTTTTCATCAAGGAGGTTGTCTGCATATTATTAACTTGCTACAATTTAGGTTTTTGTCGGTGAGAAATCTGGATTCCTGAGGCTTGGGTTGTTCCAGCACTGAACACTGGAGGACAGTCTTGGTTAATGTTGAATCTGCAGATACTGTGCTGAAAAAGACTCCAGTTGTGACTCCAGATCAGTGGCTTTGTGCCTGAGAATAAAACAGGACCAATATTATGTTAAGACTACTTAAAACGGAAGTGTGTGATTTCTGTACCAGTAGTGTCACCACTTTTTTTTTTTTCAAACACTTCCCTCAGTTTGCTCTTAAAACTCTTATATTATTGGTTGAGCAGTGTTACGGTGTTGGAGTGGTAGGGATGATTTTCAGAGACACGACTCAAACCAGGTTTAAAGGGCAAGAAAAACGTTTTTCTGTCTGATGAAAGTTTTTACAGCCGTTTGTTGTCGTAGTGACTAACACCAAACTGTTTGGGAAATTTTTGTTCTGGTACGAGATTGTGAACAGATGCTGAATGAATCAGCTGAGCACAGTGACAAATCTCTGATGTAATAGGGGGCGGGGCTTTGTCTCCAAATTAAAGTGCACTTCTCAAAAAACAATTTACTTTTACTAATATTTTTAATTTTTGTTTGTTTTTATTTATAGTATTGTATTTACAGTAATTTTAAAGTCGCATTCTAAAATCTTCTTTGCAAGTTACATAGTTGAAGCATTTTATTTTTATTATTATTTTTTGAAGCATGTGAGGATGTATTGGTCTACAAATACTTCTCAGGGGCCATTTACACAACACCGTTTCAACTAAAAAACGGAAAGCTTTTTATGAGTTTTGGCCGTTCATTTACACAACAACAGCGTTTTGGGGGCCTGAAAACGCAAACTTTTGAAAACTGGTTTTAAAGTGCAAGGTTTTGAAAGTGGTACCGTTATCATCTCTTGTCGTCTGTAAATGACAAACATAAATGCACATTATGTGTTCAGTCTAGGCACTTAATGTTTCTTTACAAAGTGACAACTACTGGCCTGGCAGCATAATAACAGCATTTTTAATAATTTTTGCTGATCCGTGTGAATGGGGATCGTTTTGGTACAACGTTGTCATCTGTACACAAAAAATGCAAAGGAAAAACTTTTTAGTACATTATCGTATAACGATGTGTGTTGTCATGTGAACGTACCTTTATATGCAAGCAATTATATGTTCATATTTAATACTAAACTTTTTAACATGATTTAAATGCACAGATCAGGCATAACATTATGACCACCTTCCTAATATTGTGTTTGTCCCCCTTTTGCTGCCAAAACAGCCCTGACCTGTTGAGGCATGGACTCCACTAGACCCCTGAAAGTGTGCTGTGGTATCTGGCACAAAGATGTTAGTTGCGAGGTGGGGCCTCCATGGATCGGTCTTGTTTGTTCAGCACATCCCACAGATACTTGATTGGATTGAGATCTGGGGAATTTGGAGGCCAAGTCAACACCTCAAACTTGTGCTCCTGCAATGGTCTGCATGGTCTGCAACAATGCTTAGGTAGGTGGTGTGTCAAAGTAACATCCACATGGATGGCAGGACCCAAGGTTTCCCAGCAGAACATTGCACAAAGCATCACACTGATCTGTCTATCTTTAGTTAATAAAATAATAAATATTAATAAATATCTTTAAAACTTTTTTTGGACCTATATGAACTCACTTGCACTGATACTTGAATAATGAATCTTGATCTTTAGTGGAGAAGTGAATCCTGCTGGTGTAGTGGTGGTAAGTCCTCAGAGGAATCCAAATGGCTTACTTTGTCTTTGTATGTTAAGCCGGACAAACACTATTTTAAGTATTTAACTTAAGTAACTTGCAGAGAAAATTTAGAATGTGGTTTAAAATTCCTGCACACACAATACTATAAATAAAATATAAATAGATTAATAATAAAATATCAGTAACAAAGTTAATTTTGAAGATTGCATCTTCCTTCCTTCTGTTAGTGAAGGCTGATCTGGTCTTCGCTGCTCTGCTCAGGTGAAGCGTACAGGTTAAGGGGTGAAATGCTCATGACCCTGAGATACCTGCTGAAATGCAGAGGGATTTCCAACAATACCAGCGCTCCGACCACGCTGCCACCAATGGCTACCAATAAACCGAATATATTGCATCCGTAGTTGCTCCTGCAGTTCCTACTTGTGGGAAAGCGTCGCTGATGCTTATCTTACCAAATAAATATTATCTTTTAGTCATAAAATACAATTTTAATTTCTAGTGTTGTAGAAATAAAAAAGCAAGCAAACATTTTGTTTTATGAAGCTGCCCCACCTTTCCTGTGCTTACTGTGCTTACAGAATTACCAATTGACAAGGATTTGCTTTCAATTAAGGGTAATTATCTACAGTATGAGCTGTCGTTCTCTCTCACGCACATCATGACTCTTCTACCTGAGGGTTTTGGAGTGTCTCTGGACACTCTCCAGGCGCTGGATCCTGGCGCTGAGTCTGCGGATCTCAGTTTCAAGCTCCATCTCGCTCTTGTCAACCTGTTGGCACATGCGGGCAAAGACGGCCACCATCTCCCTGCAAGAACGCAGAGAAGCATATCCTTCACACATCGCCCGCACACCCTCATCCTACTGATCATATAAACCAATATTTGAGTATGTTTGTATGCAGGTCTGTGAAGTGCTTGTTGTCTTTTCAGCTGTCATCAGCTTGTAGATGAAATATTCACTCAAAATCACTGCCATGAATAAGTGCTGGGAAAGGCAGGTGATGTCACATTATTTACCTTTTACTAAGTCTATGTCCTTCAGTGTGCAAAGTTGACAAGGACAGATTTAAATTTAAATAGCTGGACAAAAGGGACACTGTCTTTTTCTGTACTGTAACCATTTTTACCTGAAATGGGAATTCAGAGTTGATTCAGAAAACTGCTTCTGCTATCCTTTCATATAGTATTTCTAGCATACTAAAGGTTCGGTCACAAGAAAAAGCCAGTCATTTCAATAATTTGTGGAATTTTTGTCATCTGGAATTTTGCATCAGAGCTAAAGATTTCCTCACGCAGATTACACATTAGGTTCAAGTTGGTCGGGTGAATTTGACAGCTGCTTGGTTTGAAAGTGACTTCTGTGTGAACTGTCCTTCATTCATCGCTGCACCATTTACAATGGACTTATTTTTGATTCAGATGACTCCTAGTCATTTCAATTGGAACCTACGCGATTGGAAATTTCATGTGAGGGTAAAGAGATTTCCCTATGCAGATTTTGAAAAATGTAAAAGTGATTCAGTCATCGCTACACTACTGACAATAGAACATGGACTTTTTTTTGCCCCTGAATTTTGCTGCATTGTGCAAAGAGCCCTTCTCTTCTCACACATTTATCTGTCTTATGCACTTGCCTGCAACAATCCAGGTGTGGTTATTTATAAAACTAAATGAATAGTTCACTTTCAATACTTCAATGTTGTTCTCTTCCTTAATGTCCTTAATATGACTTCAGAATAGAACGTGGACCACTTTGCATTTGATTTTTATGCCTTTTGTGGCTTTAAAGCTTCATTCCACATTTATTGTAATTGGACAGGAAAAATCCAGAACATTCTGTTTCAGGGATAGTTTACCCAAAAATGACTCGCCATCATGTCATTCCAAACCTGTACGACTTGAAACAATTAAAACAAATGAAGATCTTTATGATGAAATCTGAGAGATTTCTGTGCCACCATTGACAGCTACGCAACTGACACTATGATGCTTGAAAAAGTTCAGAGATCGTAAAACTAATCCTTAAACATTGATCAGTGAACATGAACAGAAGCTCAACCGAACCTGCTTGACGCACAAGAACAAACTTCTTGTGGAAGCTCAAACGTGCTGTATAACACGAGAATGAACCTCATTGGTTCTTGTGAAAGCTCAAATGTTTTGCTTAACACACAAATGAACCTCATTGGTTCTTGTGGAAAGATCTTTATTTGTGTTCCGAAGATGAACGAATGTCTTACGGGTGAATAAATTATGACAGAATTTAAATTTTTGGGTGAACTAACACTTTAAAAACATCTCCTTTTGTGTTTCATGGAAGAAGTGCAGGTGAGTAAATGATGACAATCTCATTATTTGTTCAGTCTGTCACTCACTGTTGCACCTGCTGTCCACAGTCACTGCTGATGATGTGTGAGATGGCCTGCAGTCTTTGAGTGGTGTGATCCACAAACTGCTGCTTAAGGGCCCTTTCTTTAGAGCTGTTGGTCCAGGTGAGCCTTTCATAAAGATAGAGCAAACTGTAGAGACTCACAGAGAGTACAATAACCCTCCATCCCACAGAACGCCACACCTGTCCAAAAATGGCATCACAAAATTCAATTGTATTGACTCTATAGAATGTTATTAGAACTTAGACATTGCACCTGATGTGCTTTTAATCAAATATTTCTTACCACTCCAACAGTGACCAACATGCCCACTGATGCTCTGGAAGTGAGAGACAGCAGTCCTGTTGCCATGGAGATAGCCAGTTCCTCCTGGGTCTGGGTTCCCATGGGAGCAGAGGAAGAGGTGACCTGTGCACAAAGCATGTTGCGTCACTTTAGGCCTATTCACACTTCATACGTTTGTTACTAGAGATCATTAAAACAAGTGCAAAACTAAGGCCCTGTTTACACCTGGTATTAAGAAGCATTTGGTCGATCGGTTCACAAGTGGACGGCGCTAAATACAGATGTAGACAATTTTCAGAGCAGAAATGAAAGCTGCTGCTCTCCGTTTGTTTTTCCATTGTCTCCAAGCATGTTTATATGTAAATTGCGTGAGCTTATTTTGTAAATTAGAAAGATCTGAAAAAAAAAAAATACCATACATTTACCCACCCAAAGACCCTCCCCTCAAAGAAATCAGGACAGAAGTGGTTGAAAGTGGACAAAAGAGACAGACTAAAATACCAGGTGTAAACGGGAATGTCTCTCTCATCTACTGATCCGATCAACCAAAATGCAAACTAAACAGAGCCTATGAAACACTTGGACAGTTACTTTCAAATTCTGGTCCAGCAGACTCAAAGCTTCTTTGGCTTTAGCAGGCCCCAGGAAACGATTCACCAAGGATGTAAGACCCAGTGAGAAGTGAAAGTCGATGTCCTCAAAATTTTCACAGAGATTAGTGAGGTTCAGGTCATAGGTCATAGAGAACTTCCTATTGGGGAGGTGTAGTTGACCTCGGGCAGCAGGGGGCAGCAGAGGACGCAGAGTGTCTAGGCATGAGAATGACAGGAGGGCGGTCAATGCTGACAGCAGTTTAGTCTGAAGTATCCTTTGCCAGGGAAAGCTTGTTTACTGGAGACTTTATGTCTGAAGTGAAAACTGTGCGTGAGTGTACGTACCCATGATGTCTCTCTGAGATGACAGCACACAGCCGTTTATAGTGCTGGAACAGCGCAGGTCTAAATTCTTCACCGTTCTTTCCTCTACGTAGGCCATAAGCTTCTGCAAAATGCACACAAACATGACTATAGCCTATTTACTTACTGAATACAACTCTTGTAAATACTCTTAAAACAATATAAATACAGCTCATTAGAAAAACTGCTCCAGATAAGACCTCAGGTTTCAGCCTTGAAAGTTTTATTTAATTTTGTCAGGAAGTTTTCAAATTATATAATTAAATCTGAACTCGCTAAATAATTACGTTTTATAAATGAACCCAATCTGAAGTGGCGCATATATATATATATATATATATATATATACATATACACATACATACACACACACACATACATACACACACACACACACACACACACACACACACACCTAAAGGATTATTAGGAACACCTGTTCAATTTCTCATTAATGCAATTATCTAATCAACCAAATCACATGGCAGTTGCTTCAATGCATTTAGGGGTGTGGTCCTGGTCAAGACAATCTCCTGAACTCCAAACTGAATGTCAGAATAGGAAAGAAAGGTGATTTAAGCAATTTTGAGCGTGGCATGGTTGTTGGTGCCAGACGGGCCGGTCTGAGTATTTCACAATCTGCTCAGTTACTGGGATTTTCACGCACAACCATTTCTAGAGTTTACAAAGAATGGTGTGAAAAGGGAAAAACATCCAGCATGCGGCAGTCCTGTGGGCGAAAATGCCTTGTTGATGCTAGAGGTCAGAGGAGAATGGGCCGACTGATTCAAGCTGATAGAAGAGCAACTTTGACTGAAATAACCACTCGTTACAACCGAGGTATGCAGCAAAGCATTTGTGAAGCCACAACACGCACAACCTTGAGGCGGATGGGCTACAACAGCAGAAGACCCCACCGGGTACCACTCATCTCCACTACAAATAGGAAAAAGAGGCTACAATTTGCACGAGCTCACCAAAATTGGACAGTTGAAGACTGGAAAAAGGTTGCCTGGTCTGATGAGTCTCGATTTCTGTTGAGACATTCAGATGGTAGAGTCAGAATTTGGCGTAAACAGAATGAGAACATGGATCCATCATGCCTTGTTACCACTGTGCAGGCTGGTGGTGGTGGTGTAATGGTGTGGGGGATGTTTTCTTGGCACACTTTAGGCCCCTTAGTGCCAATTGGGCATCGTTTAAATGCCACGGCCTACCTGAGCATTGTTTCTGACCATGTCCATCCCTTTATGACCACCATGTACCCATCCTCTGATGGCTACTTCCAGCAGGATAATGCACCATGTCGCAAAGCTCGAATCATTTCAAATTGGTTTCTTGAACATGACAATGAGTTCACTGTACTAAAATGGCCCCCACAGTCACCAGATCTCAACCCAATAGAGCATCTTTGGGATGTGATGGAACGGGAGCTTCGTGCCCTGGATGTGCATCCCACAAATCTCCATCAACTGCAAGATGCTATCCTATCAATATGGGCCAACATTTCTAAAGAATGCTTTCAGCATTTCAGTGTTCCTAATAATCCTTTAGGTGAGTGTATATATATATATATATATATTTATTTGTGCTGTCAGGATACTGGGATTTCCAGCTTCAATACGATACTTTGAAAAATATCGATATTCAATAACATTTTCGATATCACAGGGAAAACTGCCATATACAGTACTGTGTAAAAGTCTTGGGCAGGTTAGTATTTTCACACGAAAAATGTTTTTAAGCCAGTTATTTATATCTTTTACTGTAGTGTGTCAGTAGGAAATATCAGTTTACATTTTCAAACATTCATTTTGCAATTAATTGTAATAATAATCCAGTGAGATAGCAGCCGGTCTGATCTGATCTCACCATCATCGAGTCTCCCAGACACTTGAGGAAACCTTCCTGCAAAACTACAGTACTGTGAAAAGTTTAGGCACTTGTCAGAATGCTTTAAAGTGAGAATGCTGTCAAAAATAATAACATAAATAGCTTTTATTTATGAATTAACTTCTATTAACTAAATCAAATGGATATTTGGAGTGACCACCCTTTGCGTTTAAAACGGCTTTTGTCACCTGCATCTATTCCTACACCTATTCATGTAGTTTTGCAGGAAGGTTTCTTCAAGTGTCTGGGAGACGTTGCCACAGTTCTTCTGGATTTAGTCTGTCTCAGTTTTTTCTGTTTCTTCATGTAATCACAGACAGACTTGATGAAGATGAGATCAGATCATACCGGCTGCTATCAGACTTCTTGTGCATAAAAAAATAAAAATCTCACTTGATTATTACAATTAATTGCAAAATGAATGTTTGGAAATGTAAACTGATATTTCCTACTGACACACTACAGTAAAAGATATAAATAACTGGCTTAAAAACATTTTTCGTGTGAAAATACCAGCGTGCCTAAGACTTTTGCACAGCACTGTATATACCGCTATACAGATCATTTGTTATCATCTCATAATTTTTTATAATTGGGGTGATTTGATTGCAATAGCTTACATCACAGGGAGGCTTTATTTAAATCGTTGAACTGCATTTACATAAAAAAGACAAGTAAACAGTCAGTAATAAAATAAGAAAAAAAAAAAATGCTAACGATAGCACTAATACATACAATAGAATAAAGAGACAAATGAAATAAACATGGCTTTACGTTTTTCAGGTGAGTATAACAGTATATTTAAGAGAAATACTACAGAAATGAAAGTAATCAAATGTAAAAATAAATAAATAAATAAATAACTGGATAATTTTCATTGTAAAAATTAAATACAGATTAATGCTTACAATTAAAGTTACAAAAGTTCTTCAGTCAAGAGCAGTGAGTGATTTCCTCTGTCTTTTGCAGCAGGTTTATTAGGCTGCTAAAACTGACTGTTTTTACCTGAATACTCTGCAAGCAGGGGCGTTGCTAGACATAAAGCTCTACTGGGGCACAGGCCCCCCATTACTTTCTTTCTTGAAAGCCTGCTGCGTGCAAGAAGTCTGCCACACAATGCACTATACACATTTTCTTTTGCTTAACCCACTATTCCTACACTGCAACAAGTACTGGGAAAGGTAAATGAGATATTAATAGGCATATTTATGAAAATATTTATGCAAGTATCTTCTACATACTTTACATGAACATTCTCAACGTGTTTTATGGCATAAAAGACATACTACTGTATATGGAAATAATAAAACCAGAGAGAACTTTCTTGCAGATTTGCTAGATTTTGCGTTCGATATTCGCAAATTTAGGGACGTCTCTAAAGTTACATATGACATTTGTATACACGTTTCTAACTTCAATAGCACTTGAAGAGAATGACTTGCAGTCATAAAACCAACTGTAAAGTGTTTGTCTAGGTGTCAGCTATGATGCACACCTTTTACATTTTTGATATTTATTCAAATAAACTGTCAAATCATGTGTTAATATTTCTGTTTTCCACTACTGTATGGGACCACATCAGAATATAGGCATAGGATGAATAATTGAATGACTATAGATGAGAATATGTCCTAATGGAGAAAAAAAAAAATTATGATACACAAATGATTTAATATGTTAATATGTAAAATTTAAAATGTTTATTTGCTTTCTGCATTTTATTTATCAGCTGGCCACAAGATAACTGCCTTGCTGACTCATCTGCCAACATGTTTGTAATTGTATGGAACTGTAATGTTTACTGTAAATGTTTATTTATGTACATGTTTACAGATTGTGGGTGGGAGCCAAAGTAATTCACAATTATTTGCATAGGCAGCACTTCCAGTCAACCTTTTGAGCACTGGCGAACTCCGTTTGTGACATAGAAAGGCATATTTTGTATATGATCCCATACAGTAGTGAAAAAACATAGCAATATTTACACATGATTTGAATAGATATCAAAAATGATATTCATAGCTGTGAACCTAGCTAAACACTTTACAGGCGGTTTTATGACTGTAAGTCATTCTCTTAAATTGCTATTGAAGTTAGAAACGTGTATACAAATGTCATATATAACTTTAGAGAATGTCCCTAAATTTGTGAATATCGAACGTCCAACGTCAAGCCAACTTTATGCAAGTGACGTACTGTTCTAAAACGTAAATTACACGCACACATAGCCAAAACACAATTTTTGTAGTAGTTAATAAGAATGATATGCTATTTATAGATTAATAAGTTAATATGTTCATTCTTGAAAACGTGGGCCTATGCCTACGTTTTTAATAAGTAACTGTTAAGGCAGTTTGGGGTGTGAGTGTGTGCAGTGTTGTAGAACAAAACATCAAAGTATCGTCCAATTATGTTTATCACAGGCTTTATTTGTAGATTGTTCATCGTCTTACCTCCCTTAACTCATCATCTCTCTTTTCTGCTTCCCTGTCCCTGCTTCGTACAAAAAAAATTCTGATGAGTTAAAATAAGATTATCGGTATTATTTAGAAACTTACTTTAGTTTCGTCATGTTTTTTTCATAGCCTACCTCAACTGCGTGCAGACCATAGACCACTGGACTTCTGCGTGCACTGCTGCGTGCTGCAGTTGCTAGGAAGCACGTGTGCACGTGTCAGTTTGTGTTTTCTGTTAAACTGCATTGATTTTTCAAGCATTGATTGGGTAACTACGTTGCATATAGATCCATTTCTTATTTTGCGGGATTATCAATCTAAATACATTGACAAATATAATTAAATGTTAAAATTCAAGCTTGAGATTTTACTGGGGCGCAGCAGAAAATACTGGGGCATGTGCCCCAGTAAAGTGGGTCTAGCGACGCCCCTGCAAGACGGTCAAATACATACAACATTATGTCAAAATGTCTGTTTAGGTGCGACGAAAAAGAAGAGAGGCGGCTTTATGAGAGCGCCACTATCCGTGGTGCACGCACTTTAGGTGTGAGCACGAAACCTGCGGAAATGACTAAAATTATGTGCAGTACAAGCACTATTCAACTGCCGTGAATAAGACGAGTGAGTGAGAAGAGGCGGGTGTGTGTCAATTCACCATTGGAGAGAAGAGAGAGCAAGAACGTGCAGCTGGTTTCGGTGCAACGATACTGCGGAAAGTATTATAAGTATTGGAACTGATTCAGAAATATCAATATTTTTGAAAACACTAATATATAGCATGAAAAGGTGATTTTATAGTGCTTCACAAATATGGCATTAAATATCTAGTTTAGTCATGAAACTAGAGGGCACAGGCTGATGGTCCTTTACATGCAATCGGCGAGCAATCAAATAATTTTGCATGGCACAAGCTGATTGGCCTCTGCTGATCCTGCAGCCAATGAGATTGCTTGCTCAACATTTAAATGGTCTGGTTCAGTGCTGTAAGCTAGTCCTGCAGAGCGATATCAGAGTTCCTCTGAAACTCTCCACCTCCCCAGCTCCACCTGCCACAGGATTTATGTATGTCTATTTATGCAGCATCAGCAGCGTGTCTGTGTATCTATTAACAGTAGCAGGTCCATACTTGCTCTGCAGCAGCAGATCTAGTCCGCCGAGACCAAATACATTAACATTGCCATATTCATTAACATGCTAAAACTATTTTGAGAGTTGTCATGATTGAAATACATTTACACAGGAATTATTATATTTATAAAACAAACATTTTACGTTTTAGTATGGCTTTTATGCACCATTGTGTCTTTAAACAGAATTTGAAGATGGCACACCACTATGTAAAGACCTGTAGATTAGTCTCATGAAAGAACAATGTGTCTAGACTTAAGCTAAGTCTTAACCTTTCTCTGTACGTAGAGGCCAGCAGGACATTAAGACACCAGCTCCTCAATCCTGTTATGCTGATCACACAGACAGCTGTCATTTCAGGTAACTCTCTAGACATGAGTTTATCAACAGAACATGACAGCGAATGCACTGCTTAACAAAGCTCATGTATTTAGGTTCCTTTGGTACATGTTTTAGACTTGAAAAGTTAATTCTCTATGATTCTTTCTAATCTGACTTAAAATAAAATAACATAAATAACTCACAGTTTTGTACAGGGATAAGGCATTTGGGGCAGGGCTAAAATCAGTGCAGAATTCATCCACAAGAACAGACAGGCAACGAATCTCTTCTGCCATGGCACTGGACACCTAGAAGAACAGCAGGGAGAATTAATTGAGCCTTTTTAACACCATAGAAAATATAAGATTCAAGTATTAGCTGAGAATTAACTTTTCATAGTAACAGGAACTAGCCAGCCATCTGCCATTTTGAGCAGAAATATTGTATTTTAAACCAACATTTGAGTGACCAACATTTCAGTTCTATCTTTTAAATGAAAATGATTTCAAATCAATGTGATAAACAAGTTATGTCAAAAGTAATCAAAAAGATATATATATATATATATATATACACACACACACACTCACTCACCTAAAGGATTATTAGGAACACCTGTTCAATTTCTCATTAATGCAATTATCTAATCAACCAATCACATGGCAGTTGCTTCAATGCATTTAGGGGTGTGGTCCTGGTCAAGACAATCTCCTGAACTCCAAACTGAATGTCAGAATGGGAAAGAAAGGTGATTTAAGCAATTTTGAGCGTGGCATGGTTGTTGGTGCCAGACGGGCCGGTCTGAGTATTTCACAATCTGCTCAGTTACTGGGATTTTCACGCACAACCATTTCTAGAGTTTACAAAGAATGGTGTGAAAAGGGAAAAACATCCAGTATGCGGCAGTCCTGTGGGCGAAAATGCCTTGTTGATGCTAGAGGTCAGAGGAGAATGGGCCGACTGATTCAAGCTGATAGAAGAGCAACTTTGACTGAAATAACCACTCGTTACAACCGAGGTATGCAGCAAAGCATTTGTGAAGCCACAACACGCACAACCTTGAGGCTTATGGGCTACAACAGCAGAAGACCCCACCGGGTACCACTCATCTCCACTACAAATAGGAAAAAGAGGCTACAATTTGCACAAGCTCACCAAAATTGGACAGTTGAAGACTGGAAAAATGTTGCCTGGTCTGATGAGTCTCGATTTCTGTTGAGACATTCAGATGGTAGAGTCAGAATTTGGCGTAAACAGAATGAGAACATGGATCCATCATGCCTTGTTACCACTGTGCAGGCTGGTGGTGGTGGTGTAATGGTGTGGGGGATGTTTTCTTGGCACACTTTAGGCCCCTTAGTGCCAATTGGGCATCGTTTAAATGCCGTAGCCTACCTGAGCATTGTTTCTGACCATGTCCATCCCTTTATGACCACCATGTACCCATCCTCTGATGGCTACTTCCAGCAGGATAATGCACCATGTCACAAAGCTCAAATCATTTCAAATTGGTTTCTTGAACATGACAATGAGTTCACTGTACTAAAATGGCCCCCACAGTCACCAGATCTCAACCCAATAGAGCATCTTTGGGATGTGGTGGAATGGGAGCTCCGGCCCTGGATGTGCATCCCACAAATCTCCATCAACTGCAAGATGCTATCCTATCAATATGGGCCAACATTTCTAAAGAATGCTTTCAGCACCTTGTTGAATCAATGCCACGTAGAATTAAGGCAGTTCTGAAGGCGAAAGGGGGTCAAAACACAGTATTAGTATGGTGTTCCTAATAATCCTTTAGGTGAGTGTATATACACATACATACAGTGCATTTGGAAAGTATTCACAGCGCTTCACTTTTTCCACATTTTGTTGTTACAGCCTTATTCTAAAATGGATTAAATTCATTATTTTCCTCAATTCTACAAACAATACCCCATAATGACAACGTGAAAGAAGTTTGTTTGAAATCTTTGCAAATTTATTAAAAATAATAAACTTAAAAAAAAAAAAAAAAAATTTTTTTGCAAAAAAAAAAAAATCACATGTACACCGTACATAAGTATCCACAGCCTTTGCTCAATACTTTGTTGAAGCACCATTGGCACCAATTACAGCCTCAAGTCTTTTTCAGTATGATGCTACAAGCTTGGCACACCCATTTTGGACAGTTTCTCCCATTCTTCTTTGCAGGACCTCTCAAGCTCCATCAGGTTGGATGGGGAGCGTTGGTGCACAGCTATTTTCAAATCTCTTCAGAGATGTTCAGTCGGGTTCAAGTCTGGGCTCTGGCTGGGCCACTCAAGGACATTCACAGAGTTGTCCCATAGCCACTCCTTTGTTATCTTGGCTGTGTGCTTAGGGTCGTTGTCCTGTTGGAAGATGAACCGTCGCCCCAGTCTGAGGTCCAGAGTGCTCCAGAGCAGGTTTTCATCAAGGATGTCTCTGTACATTGCTGCATTCATCTTTCCCTTGATCCTGACTTTTTTTTTCAGAGAATTTTGTTTCCATGGTCTGAGAGTCCTTCAAGTGCCTTTTGGCAAACTTCAGGTGGGCTGTCATGTGCCTTTTACTGAGGAGTGGCTTCCGGCTGGCCACTCTACCATACAGGCCTGATTGGTGGAGTGCTGCAGATATGGTTCTCCTCTCTCCACAGAGAAACGCTGGAGATCTGTCAGAGTGACTATCAGGTTCTTGGTCACCTCCCTGACTAAGGCCCTTCTCCCCTGATCGCTCAGTTTGGCCGGGCGGCCAGCTCTAGGAAGAGTCCTGGTGGTTCCAAACTTCTTCCATTTATGGATGATGGAGACCACTGTGCTCATTGGGACCTTCAATGCTGCAAAAATGTTTCTGTACCCTCCCCCAGATCGGTGCCTCGATGCAATCGTACGGACAATTCCTTGGACTTCATGGTTTGGTTTGTGCTCTGACATGCACTGTTAACTGTGGGACCATATATAGATAAACAGGTGTGTGCCTTTCCAAATCATGTCCAATCAACTGAATTTACCACAGGTGGACTCACAGGTGTAGAAACATCTCAACGATGATCAGTGGAAACAGAATGCACCTGAGCTCAACTTTGAGTGTCATGGCAAAGGCTGTGAATACTTATGTACATGTGATTTTTTCCCCCCGTTTTTTATTTTTAATAAATGTGCAAAGATTTGAAGATTTTCGAATTGAGGAAAATAATTAATTAATAAATTTTGGAATAAGGCTGTAACATAACAAAATATGGAAAAAGTGAAGCGCTGTGAATACTTTCCGGATGCACTGTATATATACACATACACACACACAAGTATACTAATATATATATATATATATATATATATATATATATATATATATATATATATTATATACAGTTGTGGTCAGAATTATTGGCACCCCTGGTAAATATGGTCAAAGATGGCTGTAAAAATAAATCTGCATTGTTTATCCTTTTGATTTATTATTCAAAAAATTCGCAAAAATCTAACCTTCCATTGAAATAGAAGAATGGAAAGTCGGGGGAAATTCACATTATGAAATAAATGCTTTTCTCCAAAACACGTTGGCCACAATTATTGGCACCCTTTTATGAAATACTTTTTGCAACCTCCTTTTGCCAAGATAACAGCTCTGAGTCTTTTTCTATAATGCCTGATGAGTTTGGAGAACACCTGAAGAGATCAGAGACCATTCCTCCATACAGAATCTCTCCAGATCCTTCAGATTCCCAGATCCATGTTGGTGCTTCTTCTCTTCAGTTTACCCCACTCATTTTCTATAGGGTTCAGGTCAGGGAACTGGGCTTTTGCTGCACATCAGAACTATATTCTTTGGTTTTACTCATTGTGATGAATGATTAAGGGAATTTGGCCTTTGTGTTTCCTCATATTTATACTCCTGTGGAACAAGACGTCATAGCTAGACAATTTCATGTTCCCAGTCACCCTGGTGTGCTGAAAAAAAAAGTAAATATTAATGGAAATATACTTCAGAGATATTTTACTCATAAAAATTCTAGGGGTGCCAATAATTGTGGCTAACATGTTTTGGAGAAAAAAATTTATTTCATAATGTGATTTCCCCCCGACTTTCCATTCTTTAACTTTAATGAAAGGTTAGATTTTTGCAAAAAAATTGTAATGTTCGATCAAAAGGATAAACAATGCAGATTCCAAATTGCATGACAAGAATTGTAGTTAGTAATGTAATCTAGATTACTATTTTAGGTAATGTATTCTGACTACTTTTTGATTACTTTTGATTACTTTAGCCCGGTTCTGTCAACACTGCATTGGCTCCCTATTAAACATTGCATACATTTTAAAATATTGCTAATTACTTACAAAGCACTAAATGGTTTAGCTCCCCAGTACTTGAGCGAGCTCTTAACGCATTATACTCCATCACGTCTATTGCGGTCTCAAAACTCTGGCCAGTTGATAATACCTAGAATATCAAAATCAACTACTGGTGGTCGATCCTTTTCCTATTTAGCACCTAAACTCTGGAACAGCCTTCCTAGCATTGTTCGGGAAGCAGACACACTCTGTCAGTTTAAATCTAGACTAAAAACACATCTCCTTATTATGGCATACACATAAAACATTTTTAATTTATATGATACATTTTGTAAGGGGTGATGATGCAAGTTACCTTGGCAGCCACTTCGTCAGCGATGGTCTTTATCTTGTCTTTGATGTCCTCAGTTAGAAAGTTAATCTGATTTCGCACAAACTCTAGCCGGTCCATTAGAGCCTCACGCTCTTCCAGTAAGAACACCCTACAGATTTACAGAACATTCCGATTGTTACAACAATAAAGTTTAAACACAACAATGACTTTTATGAAGAATACCATACTAAAGAGTAAATGGTTTTGCTCTGACTGAGAGAATGTCACGTCTTGGTTTAATAGTGGGACCAATTATTGTCTTTGGGAGCTTGGACAGAGACCCTCCATTACTGAGCAGACAAGGTTTTGGAACTCACTTCTTTTCTGCTGAAGAAATATTGATGGCATCCATGATAGCCTTGACCGACTCAATGATCTGCCAGGCTCTGATTGTGTGCTGCTCAAACTTGGTCTTCACGGCAGACTGGGATATAAATTCCTGTGGAATCCATGAAGCGCGTTCTTGAGCCATCATTGTGCCACAATTATCAGGGATCACGTCATGATTAAAACTAATCAAAACAAGATTCCAACGGTTAGATTTTATCTGTACCCATCAACATGCTTTTCACTCTTGTCTTTGGTTGCTTGCATGGCTGAATCACAACAGACCCATCTATTAATGCCATCGTAGATTACTGTGAATTTTCATCCCTGGTTCCCAAGAATGTGAGGTACGCTCACCTACTCAAATCCGCTAACTTGGCTCAGGGATTGCCACTACGGTAAACGGCTGCCTGGAATCTATGAGGAACACCAAGTATCTCACACATCTGGGAGCCAGCAGCAGATGGCCTGAATCAACGCAAAACAGCTTGCTTAAGGAGACCGTCACCACGTTACGCCAGTTTTGGGTGAAGCTGTCATAAATTCTCATCTAGTCTAAACAACATACAGACAGGGCTAAGACTCAGTTTCCATGAAGCTCCTCTTAATCTTCATTGTTTTCAGCCTCATTGTCAGACAACGATTATCCTGGAGCCAGTGACTACAGTTTGAGTGCATTCTCACCTCAAATGTTCTTTCAAAACTCTGGAACTCCATCAGTCGCTCTTGGAATCCTTCAGCCAAAGCACCGCCTTTAAACAAAAAGCATATGCCCCATTTGGTCCCCATAATACCAGCCAATAAATGTAAAAAGAAATTGAGCATGTGTGATGAAGCATAATTTTTGCATATTTTTCACACTTCAAGTCACACCTCAAGTATCATACTTAATATCATTTGGCCACTTTAAGATTTATTAGCATCTGCCTCAGAGTGTTTTATGGTTGTTACACTCATTTTTAACTTGGCTAGGCCTCGTTTTTCCTGGTCTTCCTCCAGAACTATGTCAAAAGCAGTAGACTCGGCACTGTGTGACCCAAAGCGCTGGAGCCTACCAGTCTCTGGCATTCCCTGGGCGCGGTGGATCCTGGCACTCAACACCTCCTTGGCAGAGACAAAGAAGATGCGGTCAGGTGCCTTGTTAAGGTCCACTACCTTCAGCTCCTCCACTAAGAAACTGACACAGCGATCCATGTGCTGTTTTCGCACCTAAAAGGGCCGTGAAATAGAAACAAATTAACAGAATAAAACAACTCCATTAACACAACTTTCATTAATATCATTAATAAACTTATAGTTCATAAACATATTCAATACAATTTTATATCTATACTAGGTAGTTCACCCAAAAATGTACATTCTGTCATTTACTCACGCTCAAGTTGTTTCTAACCTGTATGAATTTCTCTCTTCTGCTGAACACAAAAGATGATATTTTGAAGAATATGTGTAACCAACAGTTGAAGGACTCCATTGACTTCCATAGTATGGAAAATTAAGATATTTTGATGAAATCTGAGAGCTTTCCGTCCCTCCATTGACAGCTACGCAACTACCACTTTGATGCTTAGAAAAAAAAAACATTCATCAACTCACACAGTTGTGGTTAACGGAAGCTCAAGCATGTTGACATGCGAGAACCAATGAGTTTTGTTCCCACATTACGCAGCACGTTTGAGCTTCCGCAAGAACCAATGAGGTTCATTCTCGTGTTACGCAGCACAATTGAGCTTCCGCAAGAACCAATGAGGTTCATTCGTGTGTTACGCAGCACGTTTGAGCTTCCGCAAGAACCAATGAGGTTCATTCGTGTGTTACGCAGCACGTTTGAGCTTCCGCAAGAACCAATGAGGTTCATTCGTGTGTTACGCAGCACATTTGAGCTTCTGCAAGAACCAATGAGGTTCATTCGTGTGTTACGCAGCATGTTTGAGCTTCCGCAAGAACCAATGAGGTTCATTCGTGTGTTACGCAGCACGTTTGAGCTTCCGCAAGAACCAATGAGGTTCATTCTTGTGTTACGCAGCACGTTTGATCCTCCTCAAGAACCAATGAGGTTCATTCTCTCGTGTATTACGCTGCACGTTTGAGCTTCCGCAAGAACCAATAAGGTTCATTCTCTCGTGTGTTACGCAGCACATTTGAGCTTCCGCAAGAACCAATAAGGTTCATTCTCTCGTGTGTTACGCAGCACATTTGAGCTTCCGCAAGAACCAATGAGGTTCATTCTCTCGTGTGTTACGCAGCACATTTGAGCTTCCGCAAGAACCAATGAGGTTCATTCTCATGTTACGCAGCACGTTTGATCCTCCTCAAGAACCAATGAGGTTCATTCTCTCGTGTGTTACGCTGCACGTTTGAGCTTCCTCAAGAACCAATGAGGTTCATTCTCATTACACAGCATGTTTGAGCTTCCGCAAGAACCAATGAGGTTCATTCTCGTGTTACGCAGCACGTTTGATCCTCCTCAAGAACCAATGAGGTTCATTCTCGTTACACAGCATGTTTGAGCTTCCGCAAGAACCAATGAGGTTCATTCTCGTGTTACGCAGCACGTTTGATCCTCCTCAAGAACCAATGAGGTTCATTCTCGTGTTACGCAGCACGTTTGATCCTCCTCAAGAACCAATGAGGTTCATTCTCTCGTGTGTTACGCTGCACGTTTGAGCTTCCTCAAGAACCAATGAGGTTCATTCTCGTTACACAGCATGTTTGAGCTTCCGCAAGAACCAATGAGGTTCATTCTCGTGTTACGCAGCACGTTTGATCCTCCTCAAGAACCAATGAGGTTCATTCTCGTGTTACGCAGCACGTTTGATCCTCCCCAAGAACCAATGAGGTTCATTCTCTCGTGTGTTACGCTGCACGTTTGAGCTTCCTCAAGAACCAATGAGGTTCATTCTCGTTACACAGCATGTTTGAGCTTCCGCAAGAACCAATGAGGTTCATTCCTCATTGGTTCTTGCGGCAGCACGTTTGATCCTCCTCAAGAACCAATGAGGTTCATTCTCGTGTTACGCAGCACGTTTGATCCTCCCCAAGAACCAATGAGGTTCATTCTCTCGTGTGTTACGCTGCACGTTTGAGCTTCCGCAAGAACCAATGAGGTTCATGCTCTCGTGTGTTACGCAACACATTTGAGCTTCCATGCACAAGAACCAATGAGGTTCATTCTTGTGTTACGCAGCACGTTTGAGCTTCCACAAGAGGTTTGTTCTTGTGCGTCATGCAGGTTCAGTTGAGCTTCTGTTTATGTTCTCTGATCAATGTTTATGTGTGAATAAAAGCCTAAATTAAATCTCTTCATCATATAAAGCGGTCAAGTCTCTTCAGAAAATTTGAAATAAACCACTCAATCATATGGATGAATCATATGGTTTTATGATCTCTTAATGAACTTTTTCAAGCATCAGCATCAGTTGCGTGGTCTGCCAATGGAGGGATCAAAAAGATCTTTATTTGTGTTTTAAAGATGAACGAAAATCTTACGGGTTTGGAACAACATGAGGGTGAGTAAATGACAAAATTTCTATTTGTGGGTGAACTAACCCTTTAATGAAAATTATTAAGTGGAGGAATGATAAATGTTACAAAAATCTCACAAATCTCTGTTGTGGTTTTGTGTGGTGACACTTGTGCCTCATAAATATAGGTCATGAGTCATATGTAATAAAACTTACATCTTCCAGATACTCTGGCTCTAAGACAGATGCGTCCCAGCGATTGTTTAGGATGAAAATGTTGGGCTTTGATATGCGCTCATTCACTTTGTGGAAAAAGTGCTTCTCCTTTCAAAGAGTAAAACATTGAAATAAACAAAAGGGAAAATAATGAAAAACTGCAGGGGAAAAAAATACTATGTTTTTTTTTCCCTTTCTGGTAAATAATAAAAGTAAAACTTATAGGGATGCATCGATACTACAATTTTGGCCAATACTTTGTTAGATATTAACATGTTATATTGTAGAGATAATTATCAATGTTTTGCCATAAACAGTTTAACAGTTTTATTAAATGATTTTTAGATGACTGCAAAGGTTATCTAAATGATCATGAAGCATCTAAATAGAGGAAATGAGTATGAAGGATTAAATATCCCACCAATACCAATAAATGAAAAAAGCCCTCTAATATTGACTGATAACAGATATGATGCATGTAAATAGAGTACTGACAGTGATAAATTGCTACTCACAGTGTTCATTATGGTAGACTCAGAGTTGGCCACAAGCACAAATACATCAGCATCTAAGCAGAACTTGTCAATCCAACGGTCCAGCTCTGACGTGACATCTGTGCCTGGACTGAGGAGTGAGGACAGAGTGGCTCATTAACATTCCATCAAACTTCACATAATGTTCTATTCGTTATTGCTAATCTGAGATCAGGCAATTTGGTGTCTGTTTTTTTGTTTCAGCAAACAGAAATCATAAATGGGTGTTCTATAAACCAAACAGGTTATGACCACCCATGATACCTCTAGAGCAGCACTGCCAAAACCATTAGTGCTTCACAACACATCAAACCTTGTAGAGTTATTTGTAGAAGTCCATGTATCTGCCAAGGATGCACAGAGTATGCAGCAATTCTTCAGGATTGCATTTCTCAAAATGATTGTGAGCTAAGTTGATTGTGGTGCCATAGGCTTACGATGTTACAAACTTGGTGTAGATGAAACTTACGAAGGTGAAGGAGAACTCGGAACAGGAACTTTTAATGCACAAACTCACAGGGAACACTCAAAAACACCAGTATATGTAGACGAGAACCGACAAACACTGAGGGAGAACTGAGAACTAAATACACAGGGGCAAACGAGGTAATTGACAAGACACAGGTGATAGACATTACTAATTAACAGGTGATGGAATGGACTAATGACAATGGCGGGAAAACTGAACAAAGGAATAAGCTAAATGAGATGCAAAACAGACTCGACATGTAACATATGAAGGCTTAGAAAGCTTTTGAGCAACTCAGCCCAGGTCTGTTGTTCATGTGCCAAACTACCCTGCAGAACTTTAATTCAGCTCTGACAACACTATAGCTTGTGTGGAGGGGTCCATACCTGTCCATCAGAACCAGATCATCTCTCAGCACCGCACACTTAGTTTTGGGCCAGAACACTCGGACTAGACAGCCTGAATCTTGGTTCCTGTCCATATGCAGCGCATGTGCCAGATGATTGACTGTCTGTAAGGTAAAGTGAAACTTTAAGCTTCAACAGGATATAGGATCACAAAATATTCATACCACAATACTGAAACACCTGTTATTTATCTTTTTTTATGTCAAAATGATATAAGGAGCTTTCCTGTGAATCTTGTTGAAACATTGCATTATGTAAAAAATAAAGCTAGTTTCTTGAGAAGTGAGATAAAACATGTACATAACTTGACATGCAATTAGTTTAGAAAACGACAACAAATTCTACATTAAACTTCACTTTAATGTAGAAAATTGTGTAAGATACACAATGTATCTCTTCATTTGATCAAAATGATGACAATGGCTGCGTCTGAATACTTAGGTAGCTGATTTGCCTCCCTGCCTTACAGGCAATGACTCTGCAGTGTTTGTGCACAAAGGTACCTCACGAAACTGATTTCAGACAGACTTCTGAGGCAGCCTAACAGTTTAATGATCTACAGAAAAACAGCAAGCTTTGGTGATAACTAAGCAAATATGTAATTAATACAATAGTAATTTCTCGCTAGAAATTACATCAGAAGTGGAAAATGTTGGTCAAAAACGTACATTTACACAAACTGACCAGCAACCGCAACTTTCAGACGCCATCTTTATTTTTCTAGCTCAACTATCACAGAATGGAAATCACAGGGTTGACAGGAAGTGAAGCTAACATTGGAATTGGATGTGCCTTGATGCCTTCTTTCCTTGAAATGCGTCCTCTGAAGGCAGCATTTTTCAGTTTTTGGACGCAGCCATTATCACTCACTCCCTCTAATACTGTCCACACACCATTACCCAGTACTTTATATATAAATTATTTTAAAACCTTCACAGCTGTGCCTCTTTTATTTGTCTAGTCTGTCAGATACTTTTTGAAAATTTTTTGAAAAAAAGTTTAAAGCTAGGGTAGGCAATGTTTTTCATAAACACTTTTTTTATACTGGTTAAAACGCTCTTCACCTCGTGATGATAATCAATAATAAGTGGTTTAAATATTTACAAATGTATATATCTTCTGTAGAAGTCTCAGAACCAAAAAATATTTGTCCAATCATTACTTTCTGTCCGAATGCAATGATAGGATGTCCTACTTGCCTGTCAACCTAAACCTCTGAGTACCCTGCTCGCGCAGACATCACACGTCATCAGTGTGTTCCATGAGGCTATGCCGAGGGTGCTTCCTAATACTCAAATTGATGCTTACTCATTTCCTTGCTCCTCCGTCCTCCAGCCTGTGACCTGGAAACTGATTAAACTCAGCCATCTTGAAGGACATCTCAATTCTCCATTTTCACCGTGAGGAACGAGGAGTGAGGAAGCTTCGTAAGGAGTCATGAGCGAGGATACACAGGTGTATCCTTCCCTCGCATCCTAAGGGGGTGGAGCTAAGACGCGAGGAAAGGAAATGAAGAAAGGAAGCGAGGATGCACAAATAAGAAATAAGAAGCACCCGGAGTTGTAAACATGTATCTGCCAGCTTTAACAGTTCCTTCTGAACCAAAAACAGATTGTACAAGTCAGAGCTATTTTTTTTACGTGTATTATCATTGTAATGTTATGTGTTGAGACATGAGGTAATTTAACGCCGTCTCTCATGATGCTTTGCAGACTCTGAATGTGTGTGTTCATGTGTTTTGAAGGAGGCATGGCTTTGGAGATGCTCTTTCAAATCTAGCACTACTCCTAGCCTCTCTGAAATTGCCTACCCTAGCATTAACTGTAAGTAATTGTGATTTATATTTTCTCACAACCATGAAACTGTATTTTTTTAGGTTTGTCCCAAAATGCAAGAATAAGAGTAATTTCATTAAATATAGTATGAAATAATTCACTCAAAATAACACCAGTTTACAAACATAAAGAACTGGGAACTGCATAATATTTGCATCATACTTCAATGCTTTTCCTCTCTTCAGAGTCCTCAGTGGTAAGGTAGGCATGTTCCCCATTTGTGCCCTCCACACTCAGGAAACAGTTTGTGGTGTGGCCGATTCCACTGGGCAGAACCCGTTCCCTTAGCATGGCATTAATTACTGTACTCTTTCCATTACTGGTCCTGAGAAACAACATATAGCATCCAGTAACAAACTGTCTGATTCAAGAGTAGCTTAAACCCAAATTAATGAGGAGGAAAAAAGAGAGAGCGAGAGAGATCCATGTACACAAATACTTTTTGGTGTCTTGCTTATTTGTATAAATTATCTCTGAATGCCAAAATAATTGATTTATTTTGGTTGAAGAGCTAAAGCACAAACATTATTGATCCATTTCATTCTACTGGCCTGTTGTCATTGTATGGTTTGCAAAAGAGTATGCTGAGACCATTGTTGTTTTACCTGCCAAAGAAGGCCACCTTCATGTGTCTGCGGGCTAGCACATCTTTGATGACAGTTAGTTTCCTGGAGCAGGCCTGGATCTGCAGACACTGTTCTTCCTCAGCTACATGCTCCAGATCCTCACTCTTGTCCCATGTCTCTGGGTACCACACACACACATCTCAAATACCATCATACAGTAAAGCACAGGATCAGACTTAGCTGATTAAGAGATATAGGCCTATGTGTGAGTTCATCAGTCTACACTCCATGCTCCATAATGACGAAGCAAACGCCAGATTTGTGATAGCTTTGCATATTTATTTTTTATTTTTTATCCTGAAATATCATATTGCAAATGTATTCAGGCCCTTAACTCTAGTACTAGTAGGATAGTTTTGTGATGCATTCAGCTTTCCTTCTACCATTCCCTCAGTCATGCTTCACCTTTGGGATGGTATTGTGCAGGTGATGAGCAGTGCCTGGTTTTCTCCAGACACTACAATGATGTACAAAAAACAGAAACGCTTTTCATTTGCGTTATTCGCGTACAGGCGACAACAATGTCAAAACGATCCCCGTTCACACGCATCCATGAAAACTATATAAAAAAGCTGTATTATCCATGTCAGTTGGTGATGTCACTTTGTAAAGAAACACAAAACCACTATAGACTGAACATGTACGCATGTGCATGACGTCACCATTCTCACAAATTTGTGTTTTTATCAAATATTTAAAGTTAAGAGCAATTCAAATTGAGTACTGCTTACTTAAACCTTGAATTTCCAAAAGTATACAGTGGTCTATAATGAAATGCTGATATTTTAAATCTAATGTAATGAAATTCATTAAGTTTAAGTTAAAAATTAAGTTGTACGATTTTGGAAACATTATTGCAAAAAAACTCCTTGTCTTTGCTCCCACTAAAGCATAAGTTATTTGTAACAGTAAACATTTCACATGTTATGCTGATAATATTGTTTGTAATGAAGAAAACTATGTACATTAAATGATAAAGAGCCAAAACCGAAGCATTTTCACTAGTGTCTCAAATGTAAAGAACAAACAAACAAACAAATAATAATACCATTGTAACTTTTTGGAAATGAAATGGATTAATAACTAAATCTATAATTTAAACAATAATAGAAAAAAACCCCAATATATTTATCAATCCCAAGTGCAATGGTTAATCATTCCATCTTACCCTCTACAAAATCTGATCCCTCTCTAACAAACTCCAGCAGCTGGTGAAACATAGCACTGATTGTCCTCTTTGCCACCACAAAGTGCTGCAGTGGCGAAACATCGTCCTGCTCCATGTTTAAATACTGAAAGTACAGTGAGTATAATTCACAGTTCAGATAACTAAAAAACATGGTGGCATAATGTTATATAAGCATAGTGCTAAGGCTTTGGTACTCACCCGCTCTGACAACAGAATTACAGCAGTACAAGTTCAAGTGGTCCCGTTTCTCAAATGAGGTCAAAGAGCATATTCATTACAGTGACATGAAACCTTTTCCAAAATATCTTTTCCGGTCCTCCTTTAACCATTAGAGAAGTATGTCTGTGTACAGGATATTGAGATTGTCTGATGAGATTTGGTAATACTGAGAAAGTCTTTACACAGCAGGACTAGTGACCTCAAATCCTCTTATCCTGGACTTAATTAAGCAGACAGCTTCCACTCACCTTTCTCTAACCACAAACTTCTATTTCCGAAATAAGTTAGATAGCCTTGATTGTAGTAAGTGTGCTTTTTCAATTTCAAAATTGCCTCTATACTACACTGTAAAATGTGACCAGCTGACTAAACTTAAAAAATGTGAGGAAACTGTTGCCTTAAAATTAAGTAAATAAACTTCATGCGTTATTGAAAAAAATTTGCACATAACTTATTTTTTTCCGTTTACGCATGAGGTTTATTTACTTTTAAGGCAACAGGCTTCCTCACTTCCTCGTTTGATAAGTCAAACTGATCACTTTTTTACTCAAAACACATTGATCCATGATGAAAATTATTGTTCTGATTCTCCTGATCATTTTGAACTAATTTTGCCCTGAGAGATGGTGCCAATATTCCCTTGTTTGCATTTTGAAAATAATGACATTTAATTAGGCTCACAGACTCCAGCATTTTTAAGGCTTCATTAGTTTCGTGCCCAGTTGTGGTCTAGTATAAAGACCACACAGATGATGTTCTCTCAGCCAGGAAAAAGCAAGAGCAGAAGACTGATAAAAAGAGAGGTGTGGTGGTTTGCTACATGAAAGTGTGCAACTTTCATCTCAACTGTCATCATTTTTAACAGTACAATTTTGCATATCTGCAATGCACATTTCTGCCACACCCAAATGTCTCTCACTGCTTGCAAATTTAGGATAGAGACTAAATGAACATTATCTTATGTCATATTTCTGACATTTTAAATCTGTAAGATTTCCATCACTTGTAAATCATCTCAAAGGAGCATCTCTGAGCACTATATAAACCCATATAAGAGGCACTAGGACCCTGCAGCTGAGGATGATGGAGAGAGAAAGGGCTGGCAGAGACAAACGAATGAGCTAAACACAAGACAAATGAAAAAACTCAGTGTAGGAGAGAGAGACAAGGAGAGATCAGATAAATTGGGAGTTCAGATAAATGGCATGGAGGCTGAAGAGAGACAAAGTGACAGGTCAAGATTCAGCGGCAGATATCAGGAGGAGTGGACAGACTAGAAGAGGAGGAGGAGTCTGGTCTGAGAGGAAGCTAAAAAGAGTGGAGCGCGAAAAGGAGCCCTTCAAAACAGAAAAATCCTTTCTGAGTGGGCCACTGACATTGATGTGGAATAAACTGGAGCCTGGCAAAGGGGATCTCAACTGGCAAAAAACAAATATATCATCACTGAAGGAATTACTGAAAATATAAACAAACGGAAGGGAGAGCAGAAGACAATCAAACATTATTAAAACAGAAAGAAGAAGTGGAGATACCACCCACAGAGAGAGACTGAGTATACCACACACAGGGTTTATCACAGGTAATCACACCGCAACTGAGCAACAGACACTAACAATCAACAAATACATTCACATAACCACACACATGTATTTATGGAATACACACCTACACACAGTGGGTGACTATAACACATACGCTGAACATCCATAACTCAAGCTGAGATAGTTTAGACTATAATCAGGAGGCACAGAGAATCTTGGCTGTCACAGGGGACAGACTGACTGTGAATGGGTAGAAGAGTGGTGAGGCCCTACAGACAACTCTCATGGCACTCTGAACACTGTGCTGAGGACAATCAAAATATGAACTGATCTGAAGACGGATTTTCTTTTCCATGTCAAATAAACACCTTGGAACATCACAGACCAAATCATCTTCTCCAAGTCAAGTTCCAAAGTGTGTTCACACTTTGAAGAACCAGCACTCTAATTTCTCACCTTCACTTTTGGATATCCTTCTGCTCTAAGGACCGATTCCATTGTGTTAGCCACAGGACATCTGGTCATCTCTCTGTGTTGGAATGGAAATTGTGCACTGAGATAATAAGAAGGGGTTGAGTGAGTTAGACGTTTACCTACTGACACTGCAGCATGAATCTCAGGCATAGGACAAGAGGGGCACTGCCGGCCTTGCTGCTGAGTTTACTGCTGACTACCTGCACCACACAAGAGAGTGAGGAGAGTCTGGAGCTCCAGGAGGAAAACAATACTGTCAGCACTGAGAGCCCTGTAAGTCAAATGCTATACACACACCTGCTGTACACCTGTCAAGACTTACATAATGACACTGTGAAATTTTGTAAATCAAATCTTTGAATTTTACTTTATGGGTGTGACAACCATTAGGGAACTCAGCAAAAAAAGCACATTTCTTAAGGTGTAAATATTTGTATAAACATAAAAAGATTCAACAACTGAGACATAAACTGAACAAATTTCACAGATAATGAGGAACAGAAATGGAATGAGTTGCTTTAATACTACAGTGCAACTCATCCTCATGGACTGCACCAGATTTGCACCATTTCTTGCATATGGTTACATGTGGTTGGGCACTGCAAGGACGATAAGCTATCCTTCCTGTCTTCCTGTAACACTGGCCTCTTAGGCCTCTTGCATTACAGACATTGTAGTGTATTGCTCTGTTCACATCTGCAGTCCTCATGCCTCCTGCTGCAGGACTATGGCATGTTCACGCAGGTGATCAGGGACCCTGGCCATCTTTCTCCTGGTGCTTTTCAGAGCCAGTATAGTTTTTGTAACTGTGACCTTAATTATCTACTGCCTGTAAACTGCTAGTGTCTTAAGGACTGTTCCACAGGTACATGTGCAATAATTGTTTGATTCACTGAACAAACATGAAAAACATTGTTTAAACTTTTTCCAATAATGATCTGTAAAGCTTACTTGGTTTTTACAAAAATACATTTACAATACAATATCCTGAAAAAGGGATGTTTCTTTTTAGCTGAGTTTATATGTGATGAAAGGATATATGTATAATGACCATCATAAACAGCAAAGATTACTTACAGATTACTGATTACTTTCTACAGGAAGAGTTTGCATATTTGCTGTAGTGAAAGTTTGTTTACATAGTTTAAAGCCCTGAGATGCTTAACTTTTACAGGAGACTGTATCCTCTGACTTAACCATCGTGAGCCCCCACAGGACATGGATAGTCTTTAGGGACAACTCCAACAAGGGTGGAAATAAGAAACCAAGAGGAAATAAAAGACTCTCCAAGGTAATCTATGCTACTTACACACCATGTTAAATGTGATTAATATTAATACATAGAACAAGTGCATTGATATATTGAACAAAGGCTTTATGAAGTCTAGTACATCTGTATGAACAGAGTTTTAACACAGCACACACAGATAAACTTAATGAGGCCTATGTAAAAACATTCCTTCTATGTGAAAGTGCCTAATCCTTCACCTCTTTAAATGGATTTCTCTGATTATGCAATGTAACTTGAAAACTTTCTACATGTCCAGCATGGCCTTCCAGGTCCACCAGGCCCTCCTGGTCCCCAGGGGCCTCCTGGTCCTCCAGGCCCCCTACTGCCTCATCATGCAGAGTTGATAGAGGACTTCCAAGTCAAACTAAAAGGTATACTGGGATTTGTGGACATAAGCCCATTAACACACAATTACCAATTATACCATACAAAAAAAAGAAAACAAATCTCATAATACATCCATCAGATCATCAGCTTGTCAGGAGCGAGCTCTATAAACTGAACTGAGTGTGTCAGATAAGAGAGACATAGGAAATGTACAGAGAGGTGGGTCTCCAGGACCAGGATGGAAAACCACTGTTCATAGTGTTCATAAACACTATTGTGGCTTGTGTAAATTTGTAGGTTGCCCTTTGGTCTACACCGTTCACCATCTACAGATTCAGAGCACTTTGGCTAAGGCAATAGTTTTGTTGATGGATTCATACTTCAGATGCAGGTGCACAAATGAGTTATAATGGTGTTAAGTAACTGTTTTGACATCAACACCTTTCAAAGAATTTGTTAAACGTTTGAATATGTTGGGTTTTAATGGTCTTGTATGTGTTTTTGTTTCGACTAGGTCACTTTCAGCATTGCTTGTTGTTTGGGATGTGTGTTGTCATGCTCATTTGTTGGGGCGGCTGCTAGTCTGATTGTGGGCTGGCCTGATCTCTTAATAGGTGTAATTTTCCAGGACGTGGATTTGACTTGGCCTGGCCAAAGAATTCCACGGATTCCAGATTTTGTGTGTGTGCATGTGTGTGTGGAATGAGTGTTGGAGCATTGCCAGGAAAGCAGACACAGGTCTGTTTGTGCTCTGGTGCAGTGAGCTGCAGGCTGTTCTGACAGCAATATAAAACATAAAGGCTCTTATTCACACAGAAAAGTGCAGTGGCGCCGCACGCTTATACATTCTAGCATTCTCATTCCCTCACACTTCCATCCACTCTGTCTGCTCATACACACACTCAAACACTCCAAATATTTACATCTTCTATTCACTGTAAGATTGTTTAATGAATTTATGTGCAGCCAAGTGTCAATCAAAGACAATCTCAACCATTTTCCACTGGCTGTATTTCAGTGTTTTTGAGTCTGAGAAGGTGCCTAGTCTATTGGGTTATACCATGTCCCACGCAGTCAGGTGGGAATTAATTGTGCTTTTGACAAAGGAACATTACAATCCTGCCATTATCTTTCCAATCAGAGATGGTAGGAACTCACTGTCTGCTCTGCGATCAGCCTCCACGTGTGGCCACGGCTTTCCGTTGCCGACTGCACCACAACCTGCTGGTCCACCGTCGCAGTCTGCAGGAGCTCCAGCCCTTCAACACTGTGAGTGGAAAACAATCCCTTCCAAACTAGAAACAATTTACTCAATTCATTAACCATGAGCTGTGAAATTAAATTTAAACTTTTAAAAAAATGTCTGAAGTAGCCCTAACTTCTAGATATATTGGTTTAACAGTGATGTTAGCTTTGGCTGATGGTGAAACAGACTGGCAAAGCACTGGAGAAGGGTTGGCGAAGGAAGAGATCGGCAATGGCATATTCAATAATTCCATTTCTGTGTGTTTTCCACAGCCCTCAAACACAGAGCAGTTCCACCAGAGAGGACAGGGCTTTAACGCCAGCAGTGGCCGGTACACAGCTCCAGTGTCTGGGTTCTATCAGCTCACAGCTAGTCTGTTACTTGGTACGTAGTTCAAAAATGTTTTGGGGTGTGTCCCTGCCCCCAATATTCAGACTTGTTATCAACCAATATGGTTAAACTATTTCATGCCCCTAAACTTGAAAATATGGCAACAGCCTTAGTTTAGATTAAAACTTGTAATTGTGAGAAAATCGACATCACTAGCTCTAAAATATAAAGTCCTAAGACAGAGATTGCATAAATTTTTGTATAATGAAGTGCATTCTTTATATTCTTTCCGATGTACCTTCAGACTAGGTTTTCACAGGCAGTTCCATCAAACCTTTAAAAGGACTCCCACTGTACTCATTTACATGAAATGTATTTGTACCCTATCTAACAGAGATGGGCAACGCCGGTCCTGCAGGGCCACTGTCCTGCAGAGTTTAGCTCCATCTCTATCACAACACACCTGACAAATCTAACCAAATTCTTCAAGGATTAATTGACAATTACAGGCAGGTGTGTTTGATTTGGCATGGAGAGAGTTGCCCATCCCTGCCCTAAAGGGTACATATTAATGCCTCAAAGCTGCCCTACGCACTTTAGTCTCTCTATTGCCATCCGTGGTTGAGACATAAAATTGTGTGCTACTTGCAGAGTAGTTATTTAACGTAAGTTGCGGTTCAGCACTGCTCTTCTGTGCGAATGAACCTGATGGTTTAAGGAAACCACATGGTTATGGGTGATCACCATATAAGATTGGATCTGTTGCTGCACTGTCAGTAAAGGTGATGATACACAGGGCAACTTTTTGAGAAATGTTGCTGGGCAATGTTGCCGACACAGGGCCCACAACCGATCTAAAGTATCCAGATAGAAATTTGTTGCCCATTCTCTATGGGAAAGTGCCCAAACAACATCGCTTGGCAACATTGCTCAAAAAGTCGTGTATCATCACCTTAAGAAGAATTTCCAACAAAGCGTATATCAGAAAAAAAGTAATATCTACCACTGTGGTTCGGTTCTTGTTTTGGCCCAGTTGCTTTCCCTTTTTGAATGCAAATTCTCAACAGTTTGAGATTTCTTTGTTTTGACAAACGGTAAACCCCCGGAGGTCAATGAGGGTTGCTGTTTTAACTGTCCATATTAAATGCTAGCTAGCTGACTCGTTGTATTCTACACAACAATAATATTTATTGCAGAAACAACTACTCCTCAGCACACACAATATAGTAGCTGGACCTTCTTTTGAGTTGACTGACATGACATTAACATGCAAGAGTTAATGACATAAGTCTGGAATTTCCTGTGAAATCTGACTCGACAGCTCAAAATTGAAATAAATATTGTCAAGTCTGTGGTTTTGAACACAGATTTGTTATATATCTCAATAATGAAATTTCAATTTATCCATCCATTCTTCAAACAAACCGATTGTCCATGTCGGGTCACATGGACACTGGAACCTATCCCAGCATCTTATGCTTTAGGCAAAATGGAAATTCACTACTTTATAGCCAAACAAAGCTTCATAGTGCAGATTTAAGGTGTACAGAAGGTACAGTAGGTGTACATTTGAGGGACTGCCCCGGTGATAAGGTGTTGTACCCCTAAAGGTATGATTCCCAACCTTGAACACTGGCTTGCAGTTCTTTTTGAATCTGATGGCTCCCCAGCTTTTGAGGCCTTATGGGATAGTGTCCATTGGTTGCACATTGGTGTCCATGGATGCAGTATGTCATACAGCAGGGGTTCTTATCTCTGGCCCTTGAGGTCCAATATCCTGTAGAGTTTAGCTCCAACCCTGTTCAAACTCACCTCCCTGTCCCATACAACAACATAGTGTCGGCCCAGACCCGGGCCACATCTGGTACACGCTGAATCCACATGTACCAAATGTGGCCCGGATCTGGGGTAGCTTTCTATTAATCTTGAAGACCTTGATTAGCATGTGTTTGATTGGGGTTAAAGCTAAAGTGGATCTCGAGAACCCCTGTCATCCAGGTACTATATCATGAATATACTGTTTTTAGGCATCCAACTCATTTGACATATTGTTTTTTGCACATATATTAAGTATGCTTATTTGATGCAAGGAATAGATATATAACAATATGTACTAGCAGGTAATTAAGTTGTTCCATTTAGACAGATAGAAACATAAAAGATAAGCTTCATAGCATCATTCTGCAAGCTGAAGCACATGCAATGCCTTATTCGTGATTGCATCATGCTGTTTCTTAGAGAGTGTGTGGTAAATTTGACCTATCCAGCAGTCTGTCCCTTAGATAAAGCTCAGTGGAACAGGGGTGTGGTGCTTGTACTACTAAGAATGCTGTCTGCCTGTCAGAATCCCTTTAACTTTGCATCATGCATCTGTGTTTGTGTGTTTTCTTAGAATCCAACGAGTCTCAGAAGAAGCCTAATGCCAGGCAGAGAGACAGTGTCAAGACCTCCATATGCATAGAGTCTCTTTGTCAGAGTAATGTGTGAGTAGCAATGGTCCATGATCACGAATAGCACTGACCATTTGAACTGTTATTCTAACACCACACAGTCAGTAAAGCAAATGAGTCCCAAACCATGATTAATGTGTTTATAATGATGCAGGTCTCTTGAGACAGTGACTGGAGTGAGCGCTACAGGAGGAGTATTCAGTATTCTCCTGACCGGTACTCTTTACCTACAGGTACCACTGACTGGCACTTAACACAAATCATAAAAAACCTATTTAACTTACAGATTACTGGAATCATTTGTGCCAATGATGCTGACAGAAATCAAAGGCCTGGGAAAATGTCCATATTTTGGGTACCTTTTTAATTTGATCTGTCCCTCGACAATATGATTAATCCATATCAAGACCCATATTATGCATGTACATTATTGCCCTCTTTCATTAACATGATGCTCACTTTTTGGCTATTTTGTTTAATTGATTCAAAAACATATTATAAATGTAATTCATATATACAATGATTTGAATACACTTTTACATTTTTGTAATTTCTGAATTAAAATTTACTTTGGATATTTTTTTAAATGTTTAAAGTCAGGGTTGTGCACCTGTCCAGATCTCATAACGAAGAAAATATTATTAAAGAACACAATTTTAAGTAGTTTGGAATAATCTTTTATTATTATTTCTGAGAGAAAAAATCCTGCTTCCCAGTCATGTGGTGCAGCTAGCATGCAGAAATAATTTTAATATATATATATATCATAGGGAGGGTCCCTGCAGACCCTCATGACTGTGAGTCCAGGTCAATAAGATTTTTCAAAATATCCTAATTTGAGCTTTTTATGACAATGGTAGGCAAGGTTAGTTCCGCTTGTGAATTGTCTTATTGCACAACCACCCAAAACCTAATGATTTATGAATTCCAAAAATAACTTCTTACCTTGAAAAACATGTCAAAACTTTGTAAGGAAAATAGATATTACTTTTTACTTGGCGGTTACACCACATGACAATGTCATTACATATGCACTTTTCTTGAAAATGGTGAACCAACCAACATATCTAAAACGCTTCTTCTTTGTTATGGATACTCTTATATTATTGACCCATAAAATAAACAAAAAGCTTCATTAATGATTTCTTTTTCACAGGCTGGAGAGTATGTGTCTATTCTCATTGACAATGGGACAGGCTCAGCCCTCACAATTCTCCAAGACAGTCTGTTTTCTGGCATTCTTTTTGGAATATGAGGACATCAACAAATCACAAACCAACAGCTACAGAAAAACCCAGGTTTCACTGTGCTGACAAATACACATGAGGTATTCAGGACATATTGTAATAATAATTATAAGGAGCATCTAAAAGAGACTCTGTGTATAATGATCTTTACCATTGTTGCAAATAGCAGCAGTGTTGCACTGCTATTTCTTTCCAAAATAATGGCAACTCTAAACTGTTTATAGAGGTGTATGTATTTTTTCATGTGGTATGTTTATGTATTCCATTCTTAACAGGGTTGAAGTTTTATTTATTTGCATTGCTTTTTGAAACAATATTGATATTTGTGTATATTTGCAATAAACACTTCTATAACTGCTGAAACCTGCTCTGGATTATTATTATTAAAGTGATTACAGTGATTGATTTAACTTGAAGAGTCCTTGTTACTGAGGAAAGTGTTTCTACATGCATTTTAAGTTTCCTTAAGTTTTCATGTTTTGCAATTTATAACTGAACCTTTTTGGAAAACAGAAACTTTTTCGTAAAATCAAGTCACCTTATTAGCATTAGAAATACTATTAGTATTTATATAGTGCTTTATACATTACAGGTTGTTTCAAAGCAGTTTTACAGTAGTAAACAGGAAAATAATGATAAATGATGCAAACAGAATTCAGAACTCTAGACAAGTGTCATTATTCAGCTAAAGTCATTTCAGTGTTGATTCAGTTCTGTTCAATAACTGTAAAGTTCATCAATTATGAAATGAGTACAATTCATCTATAAAGCAGTGATGTCTTCAAGCTCAGTTCAGTTCTCATCCAATAGAGTCAGTGCAGTCAAATCAATAATATTTCTGAATATTAAGTGTCCCCAACTAAGCAAGCCAAAAACGAAAAGTGTTTCAACAAACGTTTTAAAGGGATAGTTCACCCAAAAATGAAAATTACCCCATGATTTACTCCCCTCAAGCCATCCTAGGTGTATATGACATTCTTCTTTCAGACGAATACAATCGGAGTTATAAAAAAAAAAGCTTTATAATGGTAGTGAATTGGAGCCCAAAATTTGAAGCCCAAAAAAGTGTATCCATCTATTATAAAAGTAATCCACACGGCGCTGGGAGGGTTAATAAAGGCCTTCTGAAGTGAATTGATGGATTTGTGTAAGAAATATATCCATATTTATTCATTTTACTTTATACAGTGTTAAATATGGATATTTTTCTTACACAAACCCATCAATTCACTTCAGAAAGCCTTTATTAACCCCCTGGAGCTGTGTGGATTACTTTCACAATGGATGGATACACTTTTTTGGGCTTCAAATTTTGGGCTCCCATTCACTACCATTATAAAGCTTGGATTAGCCAGGACATTTTTTTTATACAACTACAATTGTATTTGTCTGAAAGAAGAATGTCATATAGTGTCACACCTAGGATGGCTTGAGGGTGAGTAAATCATGGGATAATTTAAATTTTTGTGTGAACTATCCCTTTAATCCTTTTGTTTTTGCGTGTAATAATGCCACTAATAAAGCAACTAATACCACATACCACAAAGTGGGGTGGACTTGCAAGAAAATCTTAGGAGAAAAACCTAAAACCAATATCAACTTATTTAGGTCTCATTTCCACAGCATTCTAGCAATAAAAATAAAGCTACATTTATTACACAATTAACTTTCAAATGCTAGCATTATTTGGTAATGCTGGTGAATTTCATTGTGCTTGAACGAAGACACAAACATTACATTCAATGATGATGAATGTAGACGATATGTTCCAGTAGTGGATGGAGATGAGGTCATCATGCTTGAAGAGTGGCGCCTGGTGTTTGGCACTGTGCCCTGCCCTCCCTCTCCCTCTCCCTCTCTCTCCCTCTCTCTCCCTCTCTCTCTCTTTCTCTCTCTTGCTCTCTCTTACTCTCTCTCTCTCTCTCTCTCTCTTACACACACGCACACACACACCATCCAAATTCTGCTATACCTTCCAGGGAAACATCTAACATAGCATTTGTGGTCAGACTGCATTACCTTACAAGGACGGATTGCTGTCAAATAATGTGCAGAAAGATAAATGAGTGTATGGTAATGACATACTTATTTATCCCACGATGGGTTCACTGAAAGCAGTGTCTCATCAACAAAGAGACAAAGAAACACATGGGCCAGTTCACACAAACACTTCACTTTATCCCAAAACATAGTTGGCACACTTGTTTCCTGTTAATTGCACAAGATGGCAGGCTTTCAGCCAAAACTAAATTACATTTATTTTTTAGGATCATTGTCTTGGATTTTCATCCAAGACATTTCGACTCTTCCCACTCTGTGCTGTCTTTCTCAGCTTTCAACACATTCACTCACCCCCCTCCAAAGAAGCATGTCTACAACTTCTCTCCCCTCACTCAGCACCAACAAAACATTGCCAAAAGCACTAAACACACATGATTAAAAGAGAGATTGTGAGGGATAAACCTGTATTATGAAGGTGACGAATGATAACCTCAGACTGTTTTGTTTCATTGAAATGCTCACCTTGTGTCACAGGGTCAATTCTATAATAGGCTATAGAGATTTAAAATAATAACAATAAAAAATGAATAAATATGGAATGCCAAAGCTGCCAAAATAATAAATAAATAAATACACAAATAGATATACAAAGAAATGTATATAAATGAAGACTTCCAATGCAAAAGCCTCTAAAAGCCACCTGGGTCAAAAATAAGATAACAATACTAAGTGGATGCTCTCTGCACATAGTATACGTTCATCAAATTATTTCACTTCAAACCCGCTAAATCCCAGCATCAGCCCATTCAGAAGTACCAGAACTTAGGTAGAAAGGTGCCTGACAAAAATGTTAATTTTAAAGAAAAACATTAGACAGACTTAAAGGCTTTTACATTTTTACATTTTCCACATTTATTTATTTTTTTGTTTCCACATTTATTTATTTATTTATGTATTTTATGTCTACATTTATTTATTTATTATATGTATGCATAATTGTATTTTTTCCACATTTATTTATTTTATACATTTATTTATTTTCATATTTATTTATTTATTTATACATTTCTTCATCCATATGGTAATGAGGAGAGCGTGTTTTACCTCCGAGTGGAAAGGGCAAAGGCCACTGTGTATTTATTTACTTCTTTGTATATTTATTTATGTGTTTATTTATTTACTATTTTGGCAGCTTTGGCATTCCAGGGGTTTTTACAATTGAGAGTTGAATTGCAAAATTGAAAGCAAACAGGATGCAGAACTGCAATTTGAGTTTGAAGTTAAAAGTACTATTAAAATGAACTGAAAATGTAATTGTGATATTTGCTCAACAAAATCTTGTTTAAAGGAAAAAATAAGTTTAAAAAGGTTTAAGCTGCAGAGTCTTTGTCTCATGCACATCATACTCTAGACATCCAAGCAAACTTAGCATTAGATTGATTGAGATAAAGATGTTCAGAGTTGATCTCAATTTCCATTGAGCCTTCCATTCATTAGCCATGGGCCATTTTAAAGCATGGTGTGAGTTTGATGCTCCAACAGTGTCCTCTGTTGGTTAAATAATGCAACATACTAAGTTTCAACATTTCATTTATTCCCGGAATTCCAGCCAGGCCACATGAATAAACAAATGAATAAACAAAAGTGAATTGCATTGGAAACCAGAAGGAAATGGCTAATAAGCCCTTTTATTTTTTTATTTTATTGTTCAAATCTAACCACTTCATATATGTGTGCAGTCTGCATTGTGACTGATTGATTTTTATTTTAAAAATTGAGAAAAAAACATTGCTCCCTTTATATACCCCCCCCCCCCCCCCCCCCTCCTTCATTTTAATGGGAATTCCTAGGTGCGTGTGTACGTGTGTATGCATGTGAGTGGGGATTGTTCTATTTTCGCATGCCTCCATTTGTATGTGTTTGTTCTGGATTGTGCCAGACAGGTTTGACAAATAAAAAAAATAAAATCCCCATTTTCCCCCATTTCCCATTAATTCCTAAGGATTTGATACTGTTTTTATTATAACCACATATAATAAATCCTTGAATCCAGTCAACTTTTTTTGTATGTTTTTCAAGTTCAAGTGCAACAAAAATCCTAAGGTCTTGGACCACTCTGATGAACCCTCAGTTTTTAAAAATTAAAAGAAAATGAATTTCGGGTCAAAATGACCCGAGGAGAGGATGCCAAAGAGGCAAATCTTCTAGGCTGGCTCAGCCTTGGTGATGGAGGACAGTGTCTCATGTTGTTCTTGGGAGGTAGTTTTGGTGTTTTGGGCATTGGCAGTGGATCCAGCGGTTCAGCTACCTTCACAGTATTCTTACCGTAGAGTTTCTTCTCATAGTCCAGAAGCTGGGTCCAGAATCCTGTATTAAGGCGGATGTAGGGTCTGCTGTCTTTAACCCAGTTATGTGCCTGCCGCAGAGTCACTCCTTTGTACTTCATGAGGTAGGCCATTATTAGAGCAGGTGAGCGACTCATGCCCGCAGCGCAGTGCACTAGGGTTCCTCCAGCTCTGTTGTTGTGGATTCGAGCTGAAACGTGGTCAAAATGATCACCCAGACGGGCATTTGGGAGGTCGGACACTGCAACCCGTATGCACTCCACACCGGGGTAGATGGGGCAGCAGTGGGACAGGGTCACGTTCACAATGAGTGTAATGCCTTTGTGGGTCATAAGTGCCTGATTCATAGGAGCATCAGCCCCGCTCAGGAAGAGGGTTGGTGTTATCTGTGATATTGACATAAGGCTGCATGGAAAGAAATAATATCATTTTTTAAATAATAGTAATAATAAACACAACAACCAACAAGACTGTTTATAACCAGTTTGGGTATTAAGCTATTCTTATTATGCTTTATTATTATTCTTATTATTTTGAGTCAATATAAAAATTAATCTGAGGCAGTCAGCTAGCAGCTGCATGGTACAAGGAGTTCTTAGAAAATTCCCAGCTTACAAATTGTAATTACAAGCTCTACAAAGACGTGAACGGTTTTAAGTTGGAATCTCATAATTATGGTAATTATGACATGGCATGAACGTCCCTTTAGCTCCAACCCTAATCAAACACACCTAAACAAGCTAATCAAGGGCTGTGTCAGAAATCGCTCCCTATATTAAATAGGGCACTATCTGAGTCCATTTGTGGTGGTGTCCGAAACCATAGTGGACATTATCAAGTGCACTCATTCAACCCCTTAATGCACCACAATAACGAGTGTACAACAGATGCAAAGCCACTTGAAGCCAAGCCTGCAACATTAGCTGAAAAAAAAAAAAAACGTCTGGGGAAGGAGACATTCCTATAGAATGGATGTCAATGGATTAGAGGCTTCACTATGCTGAATAAAACACTTTCGTGAGGAAATAGCTTATCATTTAATGAATCAACAGCCCGTCGGCTAATCTTCAACATGTTTGCTCTAAAACATTTGTTTTGGATTTATCTATTCTTAGAGTTTACACAGAAAAAAATTCAGTTTTATAAGAGAAGTCACGGACAATTGCAACAGGTAGGCCTATGATCAGTTTATGGCACTTCAACTCACAACTCATTCATTTCTATATCCACAAACAGTTGGCTGAATCCGAGATCACCCCCTATACCCTTAAATAGGGCACTATTTGAAGGGATAGCCATTTGTAGTGGTGTCCGAAACCATAGTGGACGTTATTGAGTGCACTCATTCTATCCCACATTGCACCGCAATAACGAGTGTAGGCCTACAGATGTACACACAGTGGCTGTCTGAATTTGCTCACTTGTTTTCATTGTATTAGTGGACTAAAGTAGGGAATAGTGATTGAGGGTTTAGAGGGCGATTTCGGTTTCAGCCAGTGATTGACTGTTGCAAAATTCGTCAAGGCTGAAATGTGACGCCAAGGCTGAAATGTGATTGGTTATCAAGGCACACGTGATCCAAGTTCGCCGTTATGCTTTTCCCAATGGTAGAGACACCCGTGGGTGCTCGGACTGAAGCAGCAGGACCGTCTGCGGACGCCCCGCGTGTTTCTTTCGGCGTCGAGACGTCGATCGCCGCATCTCAAGGTGGGCTGGAGTCCTCTGGGGATGAAGATTCGGCTGTGCTGCCGCCTTCGGGCGCGTCGGCATTGCCCGAGTCCGACCCAAAGTTGACAGCTATGTCATCTCGGGGGATGATTAGTCTTCGGGTTTGGCACGTCCTAACAGTCTTTTCTCTCCCGAGGTGCATGAGGAGGTCACGCGGTCCTGGAAGTCCCCGTTGTCTTCCAGTGACCGTTCGCGGGCCTTCTCCGCCTTCTCTACCCTCAATGGTACACTGGGGTCCCCCCTGTTCACGCTCTGTTGCAACCACGGTCGAGACTCAATGACCCCCGTATGGAGGTAGAGTCCCCTCTGCCACACCCCTATTAACCTGCCGCCTCTCAGCATGCCATGGCCATCCTTCAGGTCTACCAGGCCAGGGTGCCTGCGGCGTGCACGAGGGTAGAGCTGTCCCAGGGCTTTGAATAAGCTGCGTGCCGCCTCCGACCTTGCCCTCTGGGCGACGTACGGGACCGTGCGCTCCCTGGGCCAGGTGATGTCCACAGATGTGGTCCAGGAGAGACGTGGCCTAGCGGCACGGCCGAGAACTGCGCCCAGAAGCAGACTGAGGCCATGTAATATGTACTGCCCCAGCGGCCAGCTGCTGCCTCATTCAGCCGCCGGCTCAGTCGTCTCAGTCTGCTTGCCGCCGAGGGTGCCCTCCTACGGCTTCCACCCCTCCCGCCTGGCCCCAGCAGCAGCCAATTCCCGGGCCGCGCTGTGGAGGTGGTCGCAGGAAGGCGCTCTTGTCCGCTCCCCAGCCCCGCAACCCCGCTGTACGCCAGGCTAGCGGCGCTCTTGACGCGGACAGCTCAGGGATGGCAGTTATTTCAAGGGGTTGGTTGCAGGACCACTCCTTCCCCCGGTGGAGGGCCGGGGGAGAATCTTTTCTCAGCTGCTGGCCCCCGGCTCGGCAGCAACCTGTGTGAGAAAGAACTAATTCACCCATCCCTGAGCACCCAGAGCCCGGATGGCAGTGTGCGCCGCCCCCGGGCCACGCCACTCTCGTCCCCCTCTGGCGCCAGCCTCCTCTCAGAGCAGACCCCAGTGGAACGTGCGCCCTTCCCTGGTCTCCTCTGTCAGGATGCGGCAGTTGACTGTGCCCCCACACCAGGACGCTACGCCTCCCACGTCTGGGCCAGTCACGCCGCCTCGCTGCCCCACCCGGGGTACGTCTGTGGTCCGTTTGACCCCGCTGTGCACTTCCTGGAAGCTGGGCTAGAGCTTCCCGGGTTGTCCCGCGGGGTCGCGAGGACCGCCAGGCTCAGCTATGTGATTCAGTTCGCTCTGTTTCCTCCCCGCTTTCGGGGAGTCTGCTTTACCATGGTGGGCCCCAATGCCCCTGTCATGCGTGCTGGGATTGCTCTGTCCCCCCGCGTCTTACAAAGATTGGCCCTTGTGCCACTCAGGCAACACGGGGTTCGCATCCTGAACTACCTCGACGACTGGCTGACTCTGAGTCACTCTCGAGAGCAGGTGTGCGAACACAGAGACTTGGTACTCTGCCACTTAGCCCCGACTGGGCCTTCGGGTTAACTGGGAAAAAAGCAAACTCTCCCCAGTGCAGAGGATCTCTTTTTTCAGTATGGAGATCGACTCGGTCGCCATGTTCGCGCAGCTTTCAAGCGAGCGCGCTCAGTCACTGCTGACTTGCCTACGTCAAATCAAGAGCAAGAGTGCGGTTCCACTGAAGTTGTTTCAGAGGCTCCTGGGGCATATAGCATCTGCAGCCGTGGTAACGCAGCTCGGATTGCTTCATATGAGACCACTTCAGCACTGGCTTCGCGATTGAGTCCCGAGGTGGGCATGGCAGACAGGCACGCTCCGGGTCCCAGTAACCCGGGCCTGCCTCCAGACCTTCACCCCGTGGTCGAACCTCAGCATTCTACGGGCCGGTGTTCCCTTAGAACGAGTTTCCAGGCATGTTGTCGTATCGACAGATGCCTCCACCACGGGCTGGGGTGCCATGTGCAATGGACATGCTGCCGCAGGCTCCTGGACAGGACCCCAGCATCGCCTGCATGTCAATTGCCTCGAGTTGCTGCGGTACGGTTCGCCCTGCACCACTTCCAGGCGTTGCTCAAGGGTCAACACGTTCTAGTCCGCTCAGACAACACAGCCACAGTAGCATACATCAACCATCAAGGTGGTCTACGCTCCCGCCAGATGTTGCAACTCGCCCGCCACCTCCTTATATGGAGTCAGAAGCATCTGAGGTCGCTTCATGCCATTCACGTTCCGGGAGATTTGAACTGTGCAGCCGACGGACTCTCTCGGCTCCAGCCACTTCCGGGGGAATGGAGACTCCATCCCTAGTCGGTCCAGCTGATTTGGGAACAGTTCGGCGACGCGCAGGTAGTCCTGTTTGCCTCCCACGACTCTTCCCACTGCCACCTGTTTTACTCCCTGACCGAGGGAACCCTCGGCACGGACGCACTGGCGCACAGCTGGCCGTGGGGCCTACGCAAGTATGCGTTTCCCCCAGTGAGTCTTCTTGCGCAGACTTTGTGCAAGATCAGGGGGGACAAGGAGCAGGTCCTTTAGTCGCCCCGTATTGGCCCGGCCGGACCTGGTTCTCCGAACTCATGCTCCTTGCGACAGCCCCTCCCCTCCATGCCCGATCGGGTCTGTGCTCTCGTTTCTACAAGAAGGGTTGGAACAAAGGCTGTCTCCTTCCACCCTGAAAGTCTATGTGGCCGCTATCTCAGCCTACCATGACCTTGTAAAGACAAAAAAGGTAAGTCAGCACGACCTGGTCATCAGGTTCCTGAGGGGAGCGAGGAGACTAAACCCTCCTCGCGCTCCCCTCGTACCTTCTTGGGACCTCTCAGTAGTCTTAGATGCTCTGCAGAGGGCTCCCTTTGAGCCTTTGCGGTCAGTCGAGCATTGGCCTCCATCAAGAGGGTAGGGGACCTGCAAGCATTCTCGGTTGACGACGCCTGCCTAGAATTCGGGCCGGACGATTCTCACATCATCTTGAGACCCTGGGTTGGATATGTGCCCAAGGTTCCCACCACTCCATTCAGGGATCAGGTGGTGAACCTGCAAGCGCTGCCGTTGGAGGAGGCAGACCCAGCCTTGGCACTGCTCTGTCCAGTACGTGCCCTTCGTGCTTACGTAGACAGGACGCAGTGTTTTGAGACCGCAGACCAGCTCTTTGTCTGTCATGGTGGGAAGCTGAAGGGAAGAGCTCTCTCCAAACAAAGGTTGTCACACTGGATAGTGGACGCCATTGTTTTGGCTTACCAGACGCAGGGACGTCCATGCCCTCTAGGGGTGAGGGCTCACTCCACTAGGAGTGTCGCCTCCTCCCGGGCGCTAGCGCATGGCGCCTCGTGGAATATGCTTCCCAGTGTACCTTGGTATTCCTGTGTTAAGTTGGAGTCCTTCATCCATACTAGCCTTACGACAGGGAGCTCACACTTACGCAGGGCACTGGATGACAGCCGAGTGGCGTGATTAAATTGGGACCCCCATTCGTCAGTCACTGACGTTACTCGGAGTGACTGAACGAAAGGGAACGTCTCGGTTACGTATGTAACCCATGTTCCCTGAGGAGGGAACGGAGATGTAACGTCCCTCTGCCACTTCCGCTGTACCAACAGATCCAACAGATCTTCATCAGGTACAAAACAACAGGCAACATCATTAAATACCTTTGTGTATAGTTGAAGATGCTCCTCATAGAAGATGAGTAGGTTATTAAAGTCATTGTATGGCTACATGAACGGCATTTTTAATGTATTTTTTAATAAATTGACCTGTACACATGTTAGAATGATACTATAATAGTCGACAGGACAAAGACAAAGCAGCAAAAAAGGTGTAAACTGCAGAGGAATATGTCAAAAAAGACAATGCAGAACACACAAAACAGCGAAAACCCAAACTGCAGAGATATTGCTAAAAATGAAAATCGTTGAGAGACGAGACATCAATAGAAAAGGCAATTTTCCAACCAGTTGCTGGCTACATAACAACATGTGCACAAAGCTAAATAAAGACACGTGAGTGTTTCATAACTTTCCACTACGATTTGGAACATGCACCATGTCATGCACTTTGTGACATGCATAAAGTTTGTGAATACACTGTCAGAACACTTGTTGACATTTCTACGTACACTATTCAAGTATATTTAAAATAGTATCAATCTTTTTTTATTTGTACTTTATTGTGCTCAGTGTTTTAAGGCTTATTTTCAGAAACTGACCTGGTCCCTCTGTGTGTCTCTCTTTCTCTCTCAATTGAGCTGGGACACTAGAGTGCAGGGGAGATCCCCTGTTGACACGTTCAAACCCTAAAAGGCTTTGAAGACAACTGGCCAATGAAGAGAGAGATTAATTTTAAACTCCCTCTGCCTGTGGGGAATTAGCTTCTTGTCTTTGTGACAGCCAGCATGTCTGTTTATGAAACTAAACAAATAATTCAATTGCACTTTTATTTGTTTGGAAATGTAGAACAAGAAGACTTGCGTATACTTAAATTCAAACTGCAATGCAGGAAAATATAGGAAAATATAAATGAAGCAAAATCAAAAATAAATAAAAAATTATATATTTTTTTCTTATTTGTAGCACTTTGTTTTAAACTACTGACATTTTATCAACAATAATACAAAATACCATAAGAAATTAAGACAAATAAAAAGAACAAATCAATATATTAAATGTTTGTTTGTATTTGTTTATTATATATTAAATTAAATATTTAACTATTTTAATTCATGCTATAAAACACGAACAATACAATAAGAAATATTCATCCAAGAGTAAAATAAATAAATAAATAAGAAAATTTAATAAACCAGTGCCAGAGTACAATACAATACAACACAACACTAATATATATACAATGGAAGCCAAAATTATTAGAACCCCTGACATCTGAACATTTTTTACCCTTTTTTGCCTCCAAAACATGATTTAATTTCATAATGTTCATGAAACATGCAGATGGTTGCTCTGACTATCAAATATCAGATGAAGTGAGTCATACTGTTTTTATACACTTTTAACTTTAATGTTTGGTATGTCCACCTTTTGCAGCAATTACAGCAGCACATCTCTCTGGCATAGTGTCAATATATTTCCTCTGAGAACTTCAACACTAGGCTTTCTTTTGAATGTACAATAGATCTGTCCAGTTTATTTGAGGTCCGGACATTTGAGGGGGCCAATCCATCATTTTCAATGTTCTAGCATTGAAATGTTCTAGCAGATTCCTTCCATCGCAGGTAGTTCCCGCAATAGTTAGAAGAATGTTTGGGTCATATTATTAGAACACTTGGCATCTACAATATATATACACCACTTGGCATATATATATATATATATATATATATATATATATATATATATATATATATAAAAAAAGGTGTCACACAGTGCAATCGCAGTTTGTTGCGTATGGGGCTGCATAGCCGCAGACCAGTCAGGGTGTCCATGCTGACCCCTGTCCACCACCGAAAGCACCAACAGTGGGCACGTGAGCATCAGAACTGGACCACGGAGTAATGGAAGAAGGTGGCCTGGACTGATGAATCACGTTTTCTTTTACATCACGTGGATGACCGGGTGCTTGTGCGTCGCTTCCCTGGGGAACACATGGCACCAGGATGCACTATGGGAAGAAGGCAAGCCGACGGAGCCAGTGTGATGCTTTGGGCAATGTTCTGCTGGGAAACCTTAGGTCCTGCCATCCATGTGGATGTTACTTTGACACGTACCACCTTCCTAAGCATTGTTGCAGACCATGTACACCCTTTCATGGAAACGGTATTCCCTGGTGGCTGTGGCCTCTTTCAGCAGGATAATGCCTCAAAGAAAAAATGGTTCAGGAATGGTTTGAGATGCACGAGTTTGAGGTGTTGACTTGGCCTCCAAATTCCCCAGATCTCAATCCAATCGAGCATCTGTGGGATGTGCTGAACAAACAAGTCCGATCCATGGAAGCCCCACCTTGCAACTTACAGGACTTAAAGGATCTGCTGCTAACATCTTGTTGCCAGATACCACAGCACACCTTCAGGGGTCTAGTGGAGTCCATGCCTCAAGGAAAAGGGTGCCACTTTATGCAACAATATCATACTGCTTACCATATAGGCTCTAATCATCTCTAATCTATAATCAGCTCTAATCTTTTTATATTTACAATTGTGTAAAAAATACAATAAAGTTTGAAATCATTTTAATAGTAATCTGGTTTGGAGTCATTTTATGAATGTGAAACTTTCAGATTAAAATGAACAATTGTATAAAGTATGGATGATATTTATCAATTCCATGATCATTGAAGTGTATTATTATGTTAAATCTACTCATCTGAACAGCAATGCTCAATTTCTTCTTAAATTAATTAGAACAAGGCTATGTATGTAATGGAAAAAAAATAAATGAAAAGAAAAAAGGTTTCCCTTTCAGCTTTATAGAAATTGCATTCAGTATTCAGTATTTCGTTTTCCAGCACGTTTTACTCTATAAGCCTATCATTGTTTTAAAAGAGGTTTCTTTTACTTATTAATGTAGAATTTATCCACTGTTCGACCAGCTTTGCGCCAATTCAAATCTCCACACACACAAAAACGAACGAACAAGCTGGAGGATAAACAATGTTATTAAGTATATGTCTAATGTAGTTATGCTATTTAAAACATATTATTATTGTTTTTATGAATGCTTGAACAACAATTACAAAACAAAACTGCCATGGGTGAAATCTGCATCTCCATAAAGTTGGTCAGCAGCAGGAAGCATGAAGTGCTCTAAAACTTCCTGGTATACGGCTGCGTTGACCTTGGACCTCAGAAAACACAGTGGACCAACACCAGCAGATGACATGGCACCCCAAACCATCACTGACTGTGAAAACTTTACACTGGACCTCAAGCAACGTGGATTGTGTGCCTCTCCTCTCTTCCTCCAGACTCTGGGACCCTGATTTCCAAAGGAAATGCAAAATTTACTTTCATCAGAGAACATAACTTTGGACCACTCAGCAGCAGTCCAGTCCTTTTTGTCTTTAGCCCAGGGGAGATGCTTCTGACGCTGTCTGTTGTTCAAGAGTGGCTTGATACAAGGAATGCGACAGCTAAAACCCATGTCTTGCATATGTCTGTGTGTAGTGGTTCTTGAAGCACTGACTCCAGCTGTCCACTCTTTGTGAATCTCCCCCACATTTTTGAATGGGTTTTGTTTCACAATCCTCTCCAGGGTGCGGTTATCCCTATTGCTTGTACACTTTTTTCTACCACATCTTTTCCTTACCTTCGCCTCTCTATTAATGTGCTTGGACATAGAGCTCTGTGAACAGCCAGCCTCTTTTGCAATGACCTTTTGTGTCTTGCCCTCCTTGTGCAAGGGGTCAATGGTCGTCTTTTGGACAACTGTCAAGTCAGCAGTCTTCCCCTACAGAACTAGACTGAGAGACCATTTAAAGGCCTTTGCAGGTGTTTTGAGTTAATTAGCTGATTAGTGTGGCACCAGGTGTCTTCAATATTAAACCTTTTCACAATATTCAAATTTTGGGATTTTCCTTAGTTGTCAGTTATAATCATCAAAATTAAAAGAAATAAACATTTGAAATATATCAGTCTGTGTGTAATGAATGAATATAATATACAAGTTTCACTTTTTGAATGGAATTAGTTAAATAAATCAACTTTTTGATGATATTCTAATTATATGACCAGCACCTGTATATATATATTCTTAGAACTACCCCCCAAAAATCTAAATAATAATAATAAAATAAATATGTAAAATAATAAAAAATGCCTTGCTATTTCACAATATCTGTCAGTCTTAAATGTATTAAATAAAGAATCAGTTTTAACAGATTTTTTTGTTTGAGCTCTATATATCTCTCTATATCTCGTAATAGTGACTATATAGTTTTCTAATTCTTTCAGTACCACAGAAAAAAAAGAGGTTTCTGATTGCTTAATTTACACCGGTGAATATGAAACTTAAGTATAATCAAAAGATTACTAATGTATGATTCGTTTTTTTTTTTTTTTTTTTTTTAAAACCCTCAAATGATATAGCAAAGAAAAATTGCACAACAATTTGAGACATTAATTATTATTATTATTATTATTTTATTTAGCCTATTATATAATTAAAATTGTACTTCCGTCGTGTACTGGAACGTCACTGCGAGACGTCATCACAGCGCCACAACTTCCTGTTTTCGTTCCACTCACATACTCCTGAGTGAACAATGGCTGAATTAAACCGACAGCTCCAGGAGTATTTGGCTCAGTCTAAAAGCGGCGCGAAGACGATATCACAGTCCAGTTCCAGCACAACCATAGACATTAATGAACCCGCTTCGGTGCCAGAGAGCTGGTTCGACCGGTGGTCGAGTCCGTTCTCCGGACCTAGCAGCCGCGGACCGTCATCAGGCCAAGGATCGAGCAGCGGCTTCTCGTGGCCGTGGTCATCAGAACCGGATCCATGTTTGCCGGGCTTGAGTCGATCCCAGCGGCTGATCGCGTTCGGAACGTGTATTTTCTTCTCTGCTCTGTGCTTCGGACTGTCGGCACTTTACGCTCCGTTACTCCTGCTGAAAGCGCGCAAGTTTGCTCTGCTGTGGTCGCTCGGCTCCGTGTTCGCACTCCTCGGGGCGGCGATCCTTCGCGGACCCAGTAAACTCATCGCGACTCCCACAGCGGGAGGCGCGGTGTATCTGTGCTCTCTGGTGGGCACTCTGTACGCGGCGCTGAGCCTTCACAGCACGCTGTTCACCGCGCTCGGAGCCTGCCTTCAGATCGCTGCTATTGTGGGTTACATCGTGGCTTTGTTGCCGGGTGGGAGTGCCGGGATGAGGTTTGTGGGTGGCATGGCAGCGTCCGCTATTAAAAGAACTATGACTGGTAAGACCATGCCTATATGACCACGGACTAGGCAACAGACGATTCTTACCATGGAAACAGCGTTTTTTGTGTGTGACTGTTCTGGTACAGCCGTGTTTGATTGTGAAACGCTGTCTGTACAGAGGAATACAGTGTAAGCAGCTTTCATTCTGTGGATGGGGATATTTACATTTTATAATTTTCACCCTGTCAAGGACCATATGTGTGACCAAGACATCAATTACTACTATCCTTTTAACATTTCTGAACTGCTTTTGAAACCTAACTTTATAAATAAACTTGATGAACATATATTCTCTGTTCTCTACATCATGCCCTTAGGTCTGAAGGAAGATAAGCCATTGATTTAAGGACAGGTCACTTTTGTATCACATACGATGGTCGAAACTGTAGTAGTGGTTCTCTATCCTGGCACATGTCTCCCATGACACACAGTATTGGTCAGGGTTCCTCAAATCCAGTCTTAGAGGGCCACTGCCCTGTGGAGTTTAGTTCCAACCCTAATCAAACAACTGAAAACAAGCTAATCAAGGGTTGAATCTGAAATCGCCCCCTATACCCTCAAATAGGGCATTATTTGAGGGGACAGCCATTTGTAGTGGTGTCTGAAACCATAGTGGACGTTATCGAGTACACTCATTCAATCCCACATTGCACCACAATAATGAGTGTACAGCCGATGTACATTCAACGGCTGTCCAAATTCACTCACTCCTTCAAGTGAACTGTATTAGTGGACTAACGCAACGAATAGTGAGGGTTTAGGGGGTGATTTTGGATTCAGCCAAGGTCTTCAGAGTTACTAGAAAATTGCAGATAGGGGAGTTTGATCAGGGTCTGAACTAAAGTCCGCAGGACACTGGCCCTCCAGGGGAACCCTGTATAGTATAGGTTCTGAAGCCTTTACCAATGAGTTGAATCAGGCGTTTTAAATTAGGGAGGCATCCAAATGTGCAGTGCTGAGGATGTATGGTCACATTAGAACGCAGCAAATTCGTGTGAACAACGTGAACACAAGCAAAATCTACATTTTTCTCTTACATAACTTTTTCACCCTCACACGAAACTCTTGATTGCTTGAATTCCTTTTGAATTCACCTTAAGAACCACTAATATAATTTCCCTCCATTTGGGAAAGAAAACCATTCTATAAAACAACTGAAATGTGATTATGAAGCTTTAAGTGGTGTGGGCACATTTACCATTGCTCTCTGAAATCCAGGAATTTCAATAAGTAATCCGCACACTTGAGTTTCGCATTTGAGAGATAAAAGTTGAAGAGATGCAGATTTCACTTGTGTTAAAGTTGTGAAAGCAAATTAGGTTGAAAGTGACTTCTGTGTGTGCGGTTTCTCATTCATCACTACACTATTGACAAGTAATGTCAGTCAACACTGGAGGCAAAAAAAGCTGTGTGACATCACAAAAAACAATCACAAATCAGACATTCAGAACAGTGTGGTTGAGATCTTTGTTTGGATGCTCTCTCAGTGCATTATATTGTATAAAACACATTGTTTTTTCATGATGGCTAGCCAGACAGCAATCATTGTAATGGTTTTCCTTTTGAAACTTGCAAGACGTAGTCATTCTATTTGATTTGATTAATATTCATAAGCAGTAGCTATCTGGTCAAGTCATATATCAGTGTGAGCAGGGCTACCAGACGTGATGTCGCAAAAATAGAACCCAAATAGAATTATCGACTGAAAAAGTGTGGTGTTACACCATTTGTAACCAAGCACGAAACAAAATGATTCCAGGATGACTAACAAAACAGCCAATCAATACGGTTTTCCCTGTTTGCGCATTCGCCCACGCCGGCAACACACTGCAAATGAAGAATGTAAAACACATAACTTCTATTTATGACTTCCATGATGCTTCGCCAGATAAAATGGTTTTAATTTTTTCACAAAAGAGTTGTGTGGGCAGATCTACACAATACAAAATAAAACCCCCAAATTTTAGGACAAAAACTATGGAAGAGATAGCTTGAGAGATTTATTGTTGCTTTATGCCAAAGCAGGAGTGCTGTTGTCCCTTCCTGCCAAGTTTGATTGAACTCTAAAACACACCTGAATCAATCAAGGCTTTGGAGGTCATTTAAACAAATACATGCATGTAAAGGTGGATTGAAACTAACTAACGAAGTCTCATGCTAGACTTGTTTCGCTCCACTGACTTCCAATCATACCCATGCAATTGTGGGAGACTGGAAATGCAAGCTCAGGCTTTTTCAAGTTTTGTGAACTGACTTGCAAATTCACACAAAGACGTGACCAACAGAGGATCTCAGTCTTGTGACTATGCTTGTAGGGAACAGAGATCTTCAGAAGCTAGACGGACACTCCCATCTTCAAGAGTTCATATCAGTGTAATAAAACCACAAAGGAGGGGGTGAAACCAAAGTAATGACAAGAGTAGAGAGTTTACATAAATTTTGCACATTCTATTATGGTTTCATACAAAAAAAGGACAAAACAATATGACAATTTTGTGACAAACTGTACACATAGGAACAAAGTCTGCAGCTTCGTCTCTCAGAGTAGCCTGGTAATGTTACAGAAAGATTATCTCCATTATTTTACATAAAAATGAAATTAAATAAACAGCGCAGAGTCACTGGGGGAACGAAACATTCAAAAGACCAGTTTCTCTAGTAATAGACAGTCCTCAAGATGATGCCTAGAGGCCTTTACCTAGATTGACTTGCATTTGCTGGCTGACAGAATCTGACTGAGGAATTCAATGGTGCACAATGTGTTTTGTGTTTTATACATCAGAATCATTTAGGCCAAAAGAAGAAAAGACACAGGGGGCTCAGGTGCTGGTACGAATTCAGTTGCCATTGTCCAAGTTAATCACAAAGCAGGTCAGCTGCTCAGTGCAGGGAAGGATGTCTCTTATGCATCTACAGAGAGTTGAACCATGCATCACAAATAAACTTTCTTGGACCAGAAACAGAAGTCCATTACAAGAGATGTTTCTGGTCATACCATGATGTGCCCCCAATTATTACTCTCACCATTGACGTAAGGTTAGAACAAATCCCACGTATCACGAGTACACCAAGCAGGTGGCAAGAGGCATCATAAGCCAAACATTTGGCCATGGATAACTGGTACCCACCACCTTCCGCCTGATACATCATAGAGAAAAGGCTAAGCCTTTGCCACCAATTAGGGTTCCACGATAATTTATACTGAAGTGCTTCCAGACATCTGTCCAAGCCTGCATAATTGTTCAGACCCTCAAAGCTGATATTTTAGCCATATGTGGTCCTTTGTTGTCCCCTGTCCTTATTGTGGTTTTGCCTCCTTGTTCCCAGAGAAGCAGGCGTGACCATTACTACCGCCCGCGACCTCCTCTCATAACACCGCGTGGAGCCCCTCGTCTGACATTTGGACCCACATTGGGACCAGGACCACCTGGGTTAGGTGGCCCACCACGGCCCCAACCACCTCGTCCTCCTCGTGATGGAGGCCCATACCCACCTTCATCTCTTGGTGACGGTCGACCTATAATGAATTGGATAATATTAGTATGCAGAATGCCATATTATGCATTTTACATTAAAACAAATCATTAGCTGTTTCCATCATCTTTTTATGTGCATTTTGAAGTATTGGATCAGAAATGAGTGATGGAAATGCAAAAAAAAAACCCCTTAATTCGCAAAAAAGTTTACACGCTCGCTTGAGGTGGTTTTTGACTTGTGCGAAAAAGAGTTAATGCGAATAATGGGAGATGGATATGCATTTGCCGAATAAATTCTGATGTGGATAACAATAAACCCACGTGAGGGCTGTTTTTAGGGAAAACGGATCATTTGGCTCAGTTCAGTAATAAGAGAATAATGATACTAAGCCAGAAGTGGTACTAAATTCAAATTTAGTAATCTTTGGTAATCTTGATTAATTTAAGTGAAACGTGCATCCATATCAATAATACTCATCTTGTTTTCTGACCCGATATTAAGGATGACCTTTTCGCCACACTGCTCGACCACACGCATTCCATGCAATGTTATGTTAATGTGTAGCCTATGTGCGTGCGACGAATCGAGAGCAGTGGGGTAATGTCATCCCACATGATTGCACACACATACACATCAAAATAACATTCAGCTAGTGACTACTCAATGTGGCTAAGCAGCGAAAAGGATAATAATATTATTCTGTCTTATATTAATATACAAAAAGGAAAAATGACTCATACTCATACGACTCATAGAGCCGATTTGTTCGTGAACGACATATCACTACTGTTTCCGCTGATGGTGTTTTAATTTACTGTTGGTTACTAGGTTACCAATACCACCGTTGTACGCTCTAACAACTTGATGGAAATGCACCTAATTCGCATTTGTATTTTTTTTTTTTTTTGTGAACTTTGAAAAGATTTGCTTCACGTTTGGATGGAAACCCAGCTATTGTAACTTGTCCGTCCCTCACCTGCTCGGTCATCAGACACTGCACCAGGGGAGTCCATGTCACCAGTGCCTGGTCCGTCATGCCATGGCCGTTTGCGTGGTGGCAGTGAGGCCATATCCATGCCCTGTAGAGAGGAGGAACGCTCTCTACTGGCTGGAGATGGACTGTCATGTACATTGTGGTCTGGCCGCTGACCATCCCGATAACTCTCATGACCTGAACACAAATACACACCAACATGAATTTTATTGGATCTTTGATGTTAAGCTTGAATTATGCCTTTACGTAAAGCTTAAGAGTACACTACGGGCCTAAGAAAAATAAAACCCCCAAACCCCCTTTATTGTTAATATTACGCAACAACTGCTGTCTTAAAACACATGTGGACACACTATATCAAGTGTAGCCCATGTTTCAAAAAGAACCACCTGAATAGAGCCTTGAAATATAGTTTGTAATAAGTTCTCTCATGAAAACATCCAAAAAAATGTAATTCTTTTCAAGTGGCTGACACAATGGCTTTGTGCTGAAAAATGAATCTAGACAAAAATGAAAATGGAGCAAGACAATAATTAAGACAAACATGGGCAGGGCTTTCTGTTCTTCATAAAGAATTCTAAGCAAGGTTAAAGGATGCCCACAAACTGTACCCTGTTGTGACCAGGGGTGCGTTCCACTTCTCTTTTAGACATACACTCACGAAATTTACACTTGCGCTCGGGGGAATCCATTTTGAAGCGAGTTCCACTTTGTCAAGTGGGTGAAGGAAGTTTATTATCATCCCTTTGATTTTGACCGTTTATACTATTTATACCAAAGTTTATACTATTTATATATAATTTTTTTTGTTTGTGTAATTTTATATTTTCTCCAAAAACTTATATGCACATAGAATATTGCATAAAACAAATTCATAAGTAAAAAAGAGGTTTAAATAATAAATCAGCTCCACAGTGAAGTGATCAAGGGTTTAGTGCGTTCCATTTAAACCTTATGCACGAGCTCCACCAGTAGTGGGCACTCGTGCAACGTAAGCAATTACGCACATCCAAATCCACGAGACAAGGGCAGTAAAAGGGCATAAAAATTTCCAGTGGAACACAGCCCTAGTCTAATATGTAATGTTTTAAAGAAGATCCCATCCTGTCATCTCCTCATTGGTCATTTCATGTCACTACTCTTACTACATTGCTTAAACTAAAATTCCTTGTTTCTGAGGCAAGTCACAGAATATGCTGGAATCCTCACACCTGACTGACCTGTCATCCAATTTGGCTTTGATCTGACTTTTTTTGTGTCTGTGACTGGAAAATGTGGGCTAAAATCATTTAGTGTGCACTTGGCTTTATGGCCTCAGTTAAAGAATAGGAATTTGCTCAAACATGTCTTACTGCACTGCAACAACAAGAACATTTATTGGCATCCCCTTCATGCACTTCTACCTGAATCTCGCCCTCCCTCCCAGCCCTCCTGGTTTCTTCCTCCTTCATAGTGAGAGGGATAATCATCAGGAGTTGGGAGAAGCCCCTTTCTTCCTACACCACCTAAGAAAGATGTCATGTTCAAACCTGACACCTCAGTTTTAATGGACGCAACGTGAGCTCAAGGATGGGTGAGTGGAATAGGTTCTACCTCCTCTTGGTGGCCCGCCACGTGGTCTTCCTCTACCTCCCCAACTTTGGCCCATGTCTTCTTGGGAATCAAAGCTCTCATCTCCGCCATACTCATCTTGGAAGCCCCCCATTCCACCACGCCCACTTGGGCCACCCCTCCGGTATCTGTCCATTCAGAGCCAGACAATAAAAATCAAGTATTTATCAATCAATAGAAATTCTGGTCAAAGATCAGATAATGTCTGTACAGCCTCATGGTTAAAAGAATATACTTTAAAAACGGCTGAACGGTCGACAGACAGAAAAGGAAGCAAACCCAAGCTAATTGTTGCATGCATCACTTACGAATCATCTCCATGTGGTGGCCGTCTTTGCCTCTGGTCAAACTCCTCACCAGAACCCTCATACCCATCATACCTGTGTAGATGTCACCAGACACAAATTTCACATTCTAATCCATATGACTAATCCATGGAAAATTAAATCATCTTATAGAAATTCATGTTGTCCTGAATGAAGCATACCTGTCATGTCCCATGTACTCTCCATCATGTGAAGAAAACCTTTCCTGGCCCTCCCACTGGCTTCCAGAGCTTCCTCTGTGACCTCCAGAGTATTCCTGTCCAGGACCCCCAGGGCCTCTTCTCCAGCCCTCTTGATAACCCCCATCATCACCCCAATACTGGCCTCCATCAGAGCCCTGACCAGGTCCTCCTGGGCCTTGTCGCTCTGATGGGGGTCCCATGTGGTGGTTAGGTGGTCCTCGAGAAGCATCTCCTGACAAAATCAGACAGGGATAGCACAAACAAGTCACTATCAGCTGTCACATTCTAGTTGATTAAATCATCTTGCATATGAGTTAGAGCTGCACGAATAATCGTTAAAAGATCGCAATCTCGATTCCTCATGAGCTCATTCCTAAATGACAACGATTCACATGTGTCTATTAAACCTTTGACAAATCTGCATTGGTGCTGCAGCTGACCCAGAGAAAGCATGTATTATGTGTAGGTATGAAACAGCTTCACAAACAGTCTTTTAAATCACACAGTATCATTATTTCTGTTACAAATATTCATATTAAATCACAGAAGTACTGGGATAAAAGTTTATAGTTTGGATAAAAACACTGATGTCTGCAGAAGTGATCAAATCAGCATTTGAAAGTAACTTGGTGGTACTTTAAATAAATAATATATTAAATATATATTAAATTAGCTGTCTGTTCAGAATCATAGGAGAATAGTGATCTCTGAAAATTGTGAATCTCAATTTATCCAGAATTGAGCAGCTCTAGTATGAGTAACTTCTCTTCCCACAAGAGGCGGAGCATTACCTTTCCCATTAGGACCCTGCTGTCCCATTCCATGCATCATTGACTGAGGCCCAGGATTCTGTCCCTGGAAGACATGTACAAAATTTCAGCAATAGAAGCTACCCTGACATTTATACAGTTACATCTCTTTGTCCTAAGCATTCTGTTTATTCAAACAGTTTCTTCACCTGGTTGAACTGTCCTCGGTTTCCATCACCCATGTGTGGTGGTTTGCCTTGCATGTACGGTGGAGGACCCTGCATATTGCCTGGAGGTCCTTGCATGTTTCCTGGTGGCCCCTGCATGTTGTTTGGTGGTCCATGCATACCCCCTGGAGGAGGCCCCATTCCATGCATATTTCCCATGCCCTGCATATTGCCATGAGTCCTGGGTGGAGGCCCCATCATACCCCCTGGCATGGGTCCCTGATGGCCCATCATGTTTCCATGTGGCACGGGCCCCCTCATGTCCTGATGCATCATACCTCCCTGTGGCGGCCCCTGTCCTCGTGGTGGTGGTCCTATCATACCGCCTGGAGGTCCACCAGAACCTGGAGGCATTCCTCCAGGGGGAGGTCCTTGCATTCCTCTGGGGCCAGATGGCATGCCAGGAGGACCCTGGGGTCCCATGTTCCTGTGAGGGCCAGGATGACGTGGAGGTCCATGCATGTCTGGAGGTCCCATCATACCCTGTGGAGGAGGACCCTGGTGCATAGGTCCTGGTGGACCCATTTGGCCTGGAGATATGAATGGACCAGGTATTCCACCTGGTCCCACTGGAGGCATGTTGTGCGGCATTTGTTGTGGAGGCATAGATTGAGGGAAGCCTTGTGTTGGAGGGGGCATTGGGCCACCCTGTCCTGGAAAGGGTGGCACTGACCCTGACTGTCCAGCAGGGGGAGGCATTCCCTGCTCTTGTAATTGTGCCATTCGCTCAATCTTCAGTTGCTATAGACAAAACATTTAAAAAAAAAAAACTCAAAATCAATTAACCAGTGTTGACTCACATTTTTACAGCACAATGTAAAAGCTGTACATGTAAGCATATCAGCTGACCTCGAGCAACATTGGGTTTGTATACTGCAGGGCAGCCATTTCCTGCTCAATCTCTGCTTGCGTCTTCTTCTTGCCATCTACTTTCTTCTCATCCTTCCTTTCTTTTGGAACCTCTCCAGGAGGCATTGCTGGAACCTTATTCTCTGCCCAGGCCTATTATTTAATATTTATTTACTTATTTAATAAAAAGTGAGGGACACACAACTAGCCAAATTATATATCAAAACCACAGTATGTCTGACAGTGCTACCAACACTTATGTATAAGCCAATCATACTGACCTGTTGAAACTGAGCTGGAATAGGTTTTGCATAAGGAACTTTTTTAGTTGGGGGCTTTTTTTGGTCCTTCAGCATGACCTCTTCCATTCCCCAGTCCAGCCCTGGGATGCTCATCTCAGGCTCTGCTACCATCTCTTTTCCTAAGCAGATAAACACAGATTCTCAATAACCAACCAATTACCTATACATGAATGCATTGAACATCAATACATATGGACTGTGACATATGTATGTGTGTGCTAACCAGTTTGTTCTTGTTCCATGGCAGCCTTCAGTTGTTCTGGGATCCCCATGCCAGGAATGGCGGCAATACTATTGGTCTCGATGTCATCTAGAATTATCCCAGGATAAAGCATTATGAATTCATATATGTACATCCTCTATAGGGCTTCTAAATTGCAAGAGGTCAAGGAATACGAACCATATTCCATCCCATCTTCTGACATTCCAGGCAACAAGTTCAGATTGTATCTGTCCCGCATCTTGTCCCCTGGCCGATTCCTTGTCCAAAATTTGCTGAGGGAGTGATCGCAGAGCAATGAGCTAAAATCTATGCATTTTTGGTTTAGGATTTTAATTTCTTTGTTTCTGACTGTTCACTGTATAGTAGTATTAAAATTTAAAGGGGTCATAAATTGAGAAATCAACTTTCCCTTGAGCTTTTGATATACAAAACGTCATGGTAAAATAAGAATATCCTGTAAGTTTCAGAGCTGAAAACTTCCTTGTTAATCAAATAAAAGCTTTTATAGACAGCTGGCTCAGCAAACGATCGATCTGCGAATGTTCGCACCAGTGACATCAGTGTGCAGTGAAACGCCGCCTCAACAGAAGATAGAAGAACGCCTAATCCTGTATCCCCGCCCACCAACTCACGCATGACATGTAATAGATAAATAACATAGGCCTGTGGAGCTAAACCGGATCGAACTTCCAAGCAATAAACATGCTGCATAAGCTTAATTCAGATTCCAATATTAGGAATGCATAGTTGAACTTTATTTTTAATGAAGATCCAGCTCACGTGGGGAAGACATTGTGCGTTTGTTCGCTTCATTTCACTGTGGATTCATTTGTAAACAAGAGACTGGATTTGCAGACGGAATGAGATTAAAAAAACAACGCTGTGCCTTCTATTGGATCCGACAGGAATGATGCAAGACACTTATGTGAGTAAAAAAAAAGTTTTTATATGTGATAGTATTGCATTGTTACAGATCGTTTGATACTAACTATGTGTATGTGTCTAACTAAACATAACTTACCCCGCTGTCACAGGCTGGAGTATCCTTTGTATTTGAGGTGTTGTTGGTTCATTGTTCTGAAATTCGGGATCAGACTAGAACATGTATGGGCCAGGGCTTGCAAAGCCCGATGTACCGGGGCTATGTGTTTTCCAGTCGGGCTATCAAAATGTATCCCCGGCCTGCCCGATCTTAAATAGTGAAATAACATTCCTTTCTTGATGCGCATTGTTCACTCTCTTAACTTGATATTTGAAGGAAAATACAATTGCGGAAGCTGATGCACATATGTGTGTGTGTGTGTGTGTGTGTGTGTGTGTGTGTTAGTGATGCATGGTTCGCGGTTATATCCACCGATCGGGCGGGCCAAGTAATAAAAAATAACATTCCAGTTAATTGCGGGTGGATGAGAGAGAAATCATTGTTTGTTTGATAAAGACATTTTGGCGAGCCCTGTGGGCGAATCATTCCGGTTGTTTTCAAAACAATACCCACATGTAGGCTACTGATGGACGGGGGAGTTGAAGCTTATTATAATATGCAAAACTGTTATCCAATCATAGCAGTGGCTGTTTACTTCCAAGTCTTCAATGCGGCATGCCCATAAAAACCGAGCATTCCAGGAGCTAATCTCAAAACCAGGGTAGAAAATAGCCTATTACTTATTCATTATGAAGTCACAAGTTGACCTCAGACTGTGCTGTAAATTGCCAAGTATTGCTTGCTGCAACAACAAAAAAAATCTAACAAAACCTTGTAACAACTGGTATTGAGAATTGGGATATTTCACTGTTATTGGTATTGGCAACTGAAATTTCAGTAAATGTAACAACCCTAATAGACATATTATGTCAACGACATGTAAGTTGTTACATTCATTCACCTGGTGTGGTCGTTCGACCCAGAACACAAGATGTGGCCCAGTGGATGCCAGGCTAAACTCCAGATCATTCCTTCATGAGCCATCTCCATTCCTCCCACTTCTTTCTCCACACTAGCAAAATATTTCAACCACATTAGCAGTCAAATAACACGCTGCAAAGTTAAAAACTACTCTACAAAGTATTCAATTTTGAGTAAAGCTCAAAATACAGAGAGGATCTGAACAGAGCTTACCCTGCATGCCAAAATAGCAGCGACCCATCAGAGCCTCCACTGGCAAACAGGCCTTCATGAACAGGGTGCCAGGCTACAGCTGCAACCAAAAAGTAGAAAACATGAGTATAGAACACACTGCTTCACCAGCACAAGAGCCATTCATGCACATTCTCCTTAGGATTTTAATACCTGTGGCTTCTTTCTTGTGTCCTCTAAAAACCTGCAGCTCCTCTTTGAGGTTGCGGATGTCAAACAGTTTGCATAAATGGTCACGTGACGCCGTCAACAGCCAGTTGCCATTGAGGTTCCACTTCACCTCCATGACTGTGTTTTTATGCGCATGTCTGAGGACAAAACACAACAGAAAGATTAATAGCCCCACTTAATCACTTTTACTTGATTAAGTACTCTTAATGCATTATACTCCCTCACGTCTATTGCAGTTTCAAAATTCTGGCCAGTTGATAATACCTAGAATATCAAAATCAACTACTGGTGGTCGATCCTTTTTCTATTTAGCACCTAAACTCTGGAACAGTCTTCCTAGCATTGTTCGGGAAGCAGACACACTCTATCAGTTTAAATCTAGACTAAAAACACATCTCTTTACTATGGCATACACATAGAACATTATCAATTTCAATTATTCAAATCAGTTAAATGATTGTTAGGCTGCATTAACTAGGTCAGCCGGAACTGGGAACACTGATGCACTCGTTACATCATAAGAAGAATGGTATCTACGCTAATGTTAGTCTCTCGGTTTATCCCGAGGTTTACTGTAATCAGCTGTATCCGGGCCGTATCCAGATCAGATGGTGGACCTGCACCTAGACACGACCGACACATCTCCGAAGTGTCAGCAGAGACCGTCAACTAGACTCTCCCCTGTGAAGGCCTCATTGACACGAAATCCAGTGGCACTGATCCTCAACAAACCCGTCTCCTGCGTGATGACTCTGATCTTCAACAAGATGGAACTGGATCAATTCTGAAAGTTTCTATCTAATCTGACTTCTGACTTGTAATGTTTGCCTGAATCATAATCATACACTGTTTGTTCATTGGCCAGAGGAGAACTGGCCCCCCGACCGAGCCTGGTTTCTCCCAAGGTTTTTTTTCTCCATTCTGCCACCTGATGGAGTTTTGGTTCCTTGCCACCTTTGGCTTTTGGCTTACTTAGTTAGGAACACTAAATATTCAATTATATTACTGATCTGCCTGCATTGACACTATATGATAACTGAAATTAGCTGCCATGACATCTCGGTTTTCTCCAGATTGGCTGTGCAGCCGAATCAAATTCTGTTGCATTATTTTCCTGTTAACACTGTGAAGCTGCTTTGAAACAATCTGCATTGTAAAAAGCGCTACATAAATAAAGGTGACTTGATTACTCAAACCATTTAGCATAAAACATTTTTTTTATAGTTAAATGGCTTAATACATCTAAGTAACAATTGTCTCGCATCAGTCTGCTAATTTAGTACATTTCTTAAAAGTGTATTTTTATTAAACACATAGGAAATGTTTTATTTCTCAGTTTACAGTGTAAAGCTCAGAAGGCCTCAGGTCAAGGATGCACTGTGTTATCTCCTCTCAGTAGCTCTGAGCTAGGTCTGTGTGATTAATCGTAATTGATTTTCGATTCTGGCTTCCAACGTTTATGAAAACAAGATAAGAGTTAAAACGACTATTGTTCTGCTGCCACATTCTGTCCAACTTTCATTGCTCCCTAAAAGCCCAAACTTAACATTAAAATCAGCCAAATACGTGTTTTAAAATAAACTGTGGTATATGTTTGTTACTAAACAGTGTTATTAAAAGCACATCAAGTCGCAAGAGAGACACTGTCCCCCAGACGGCTTTCTGTGTGAGTGCTCCGAGAATGAGCAGAGCACAGATAAGCAAATGGGCTCCGGATACGCACCTAACGGCGCACACAAAAATGTGTATTGGAGAGTATTTACATGAACACTGTGCATTAGCTCTGAAAGTGACAGCAGCCTAATAAACCTGCTGTAGTCTGTCATTAATTCACTCACTGGAAAAATCACTCACTGATCTTGACTGAATAACTTAAGTAGATTTAAGGATTAATCTATATTCAATATGTACAGTAAGACTATGCAGTGTTATTTTACATTTGATTATTGATTTTTTTGTTGTAGGCTATTACTTATCTGAATACATCTTAAAAACTTAATTTGTATTTTCGTTCTCGTATCTATTTGTCAGTTTTGTTTGTAATTATTTTTTGTTCTTATTGTATTGCTGACAGTTTACTTAAGTAATTGTTTTGAGAACCCTTTTTTCTTACATTAGTTAACCTAGTATTAGTAAACCCACCAATAATCGTGTTAAATAATTGTGATTTCAATATTGACCAAAAATAATCGTGATTATGATTTTTTTTTGCCATAATCAAGCAGCCCAGTCTGATGCAATGATAAGGAGATGCTTTTGATGTTTAGATGTGCAAGTGTAGGAGGGTTCATGCAAGAAAGATTAGGATGTGCACCTGTTATTTTTATTTAAAATGACCCAACAAATGACCATTTGTTGAGCAAAGTGTAAACAGGTTGGAAGAGACTGTATAAGAATGAGTTGAGTGAAACTGTTAGATGCTCTGCTTTGTTACATTATAAAACAATAAAGTCTATTATTTTGACACCTGGAAATCCTGACAAAGATTGACTTCCGTCACCAAACTAACTTACAGTGTTGCTAAACTTTGTCCAGTCTTTGGGTCCCAAAATTTGATAGGTTGCTGGCTGTCTTTGCTGCCGGACACCACCAAGCCCTTTGTGGGATGCCAATCAACACACTTCACGTCTGCTCCGTGTCCTGGAAACACATGTAGGTTTTGAATGAGTGTGTGACACAAAAAGGTATATTGTGTATTTGCACATATTTTTCTTAATATTAAAAAAAAACAAAAACAACAAAAAAAAAACATTACTCAAGAGTAACACTTTTATTACTTTTCAAGTCAAGTGTGTTTTTATTGTCATTCCTCTATATAGCGTGTATACATTGGAATGAAATGGCGTTTCAGTATAAACAGTATGATGATCTTTTGATCATAAATGAAGCATTATGTTATATGCATCACATGCCATAATATTTTATTACAACTCTATAAGCAAAGTCAGCCTAAGTAACAGCCAGAACAAAACACATTTTATTGGATTACACTCCATTACTAGTCACATGTCACTAAATTGGCAAACTAATAAATCTTATAAAATTCATATTGATAAATGGGACACTTTGACTATTATTTTAAAGGGCACATCATGTGATTGCGACAAAAACATTGCTCAGAATAAATAAGTTGGCATGAGCATGTTTATTAATTTATATTAATGTTTTTTAATGTATTTTATTTTTAGTTGACAGATGAATGAACACGTGTGTTTGCACAAACATGAGGAAAAGGAAGAAAGCCTATAGTTAAACAGACTGAAAATCCCTGTTGTAAAAGAATGTGCAATCTGTTTTTATGCAAATCAGTGAGATATATATATATATATATATATATATATATATATATATATATATATATATATATATATATATATATATAAAAATATAAACAAACAAACAAACATGTGTCCTATTTCTATTGATGATACAAATCAGGCCCACAGATCCTAACTGTACACTGTAACCGGGCAGTGCCATAGCTTAAAGACATGTAGCATTTGAAAAAGAAAAAACGTGGATACATTTCATATAATGTGAAAGGTCTTACAATGTATGGAACCTATGCTCTTCACATTTCATGCAATACTTTGTTTATTTGATTACAGTCCTAAGTCTAAACATTTTTACTGCAAAATTGAAAATATTGTGCCTTCTGTTAAAATAATAACTATTATTTCAATTATAAGGAAATCCAGTAGGTCATACATTGGGTTAAAGTTATATTTATTTTCCTTGCTGTTAAATTTCAGGGCACTTTGTCACTGGCTTAACAGGTACACCAAAGTGCACATAGATGCACATTTTTGAACTACCTTTCAGCAAACTAGCATAAAAGAGTATATGCATCTTGAGAGGTTGAAATATTTGACCTGATGTGGTTAAAATTTTTAAACCTACAGCCAATAACCCTGAATCAACAATGCAAAACAGCAAAGTTTGTTATACTAAAGCATTCCAAAAAAGCAAAAAAAAAATCTAATAAAAAAAATTGAAGGCTAACATTAAGCACAAGCGTTTTTAAATGTTTTATTTTATCACAAAGCTTCCATACCCAGTCACATTAATTATTTGCATTACTCTCACACACGCACGAGTTGGGTTTTTATTTATTATTGGGACTTTCCGCAGACATAATTATTTTTATACTGTACAAATTGTATATTCTGTCCCCTAACTCTAAACCTACCCATCACAGAAAACTTTTTTACATTTTAAAAACTTATTTGATTTATAAACGGCCTTCCTTGTAGGGGCCAAAAAGTTTCCCCAAAAGGACAAGGATTTTGTGGGGACATTTTGTCCCCCATAACATAGGGTTTACCAGAACCACAGACACACACTCACAAACAAACATACACATTCATAAAAATAAACATCAGGTCTGAGATAACATTTGAGATTAAGAGGACTGGCACTGTTATGGATCTGAATATTTAAAAAAATAATAATACTAATAATAAACTAAAAGCCGTAAGTCCCACCATAGTCATCATTTGTCAACTACTGGCTTTTTTACAAAGTTTTTGTATGTTCTTTACAGTTTTATTACTTTTCAAATAAGAAGCCCATTATCATGTGATGATGTCTGTGCATTTAAGGTGGATTATTTTAAAATGGTGACAGGTCAGGTTATACATGTCTCACAAACATATGTTGTCGGTATTGAAAGAGATAAATACCTCAATCTTCACTACATTGTATTAAACACAAATATTTCTAAATTATGCCAGAAGGAACCACTCTTTTTAAACTAAAAGTCAGCAGAAGTGAGCAGCAATTTTTCTTCAAGTACTGAAACAGAAAGTACATTGTAACGAGTGATTCAGGCAAGTGATGGTTTATTAAGGCTATATGATAACTTAACTCTGTAAGTTTAAATTTGATTCTGTACTACAGTGTAACTTTTCAATACCAATATATGATGAGATGGTTTAATACTAATTCTGTTAAACTATAAGAACCTTTTATATATTTTTTATATTTTTATATTTTATATTTTTAAGATAATCACTAGATTTGATGATATTCTGTTTGAAAAAATAATGAGAAACAAAGATATTTTGGAAAAGATATCTAAACCTTTCTACTGCAAAATGGTTGTTTTAGATTGTTTGGCAGTAGTACTACGGCAAAGGGCACTACATTATTAATGTTTAGTGCACAAGACTACAATACACAACACAGGGTTTTTAGATGCAATAGTTTGCAGAAATGTATATATGCATACATATATTGGAAGGAACAATAAAAACTTTTCCCATGTTCATGTGCATTAAATTTCAACAAGAAAATAGAATAATTCCTAAAAAAATGATCGGTAACACTTTACAATAAGGTTGCATTAGTTATTGTATTAACTAACATGAACTAACAAATAGCAATACATTTGTTGCTGAATTTGTTAATCTTTGTTAACGTTAGTTTATAAAAATACAGCTGTTCATGGTTTGTTCATGTTAGTTCACAGTGCATTAACGAATGTTAACAAGATTTTAATAAAGTATTAGTAAATGTTGAAATTAACATTAACAAAGATTAATAAATGCTTTGTAAGTGCAGTTCATTATTAGTTCATGTTAACTAATGTACCTTATTGTAAAGTGTTACCGATTTATCAGTAAAATATTGACCCATGAAAACTGCCAAAAACAATGCAAGAACATGAAACTAATACCGACAGCCCATGGTAAAGTGTGCAGATTTGTGTAAAGAGACAATACGAAGACTTTTTGTGAACCCAGATGACAGTGTAATTTTGTTTTAAGGAAAGCGTTTGTGAATATCTCCACATCTTATAACATAACATACCTCTCAGAATTCTTTCCTCATGACAGCGCAGAAAGTCCCAGATGCGTACAGTTCCATCATCAGAGCAAGTGGCAAATTTATTATCCGTAGGAGAGAAACTGAAGACACAGCAGGGAGAGAATCAACAATGAAGGATAACAAAGCAGTTCTCTGTGGGGTGGACATCTTACAGGGGCCCTTTGAGTTGATCTGACAAGGAACCATCCATCTCCTTAGCAGACAGCTCACTCTACAGAACAGTTCTATAGTACTCGCTTTAATGCATCTCTAGTTAAAAAAAAAAACAGATGCTGAAACTATGTGGGCTGCTCATAGACAGCATGCAAGCTAAAAGGATTGCAATAGTTAAAACTGGCCACACATTTCCCTGTATTCTGAGCCCTGCCGTACAACATCAGAAATAGGAATAAGCATATATAAAAGGCATTTACTTGTTTAGTTCGATCAGTAAACACAATCATGTAGGTTTCAAACACAATCATCTCTACACAGACCGCTCTTCCTTCCAGAGGGCACACAAGCTTGTTCAAGCATTTGGCAAAACTGAGCCTGCCTCAGTTTACCAACTCACTCTTTGACCTCCAAAAACACTATTACTTTACTATTTCTACAGACAAATAAAGCAGAATTATCACACCACCTAAAACCATGAAGTTCGAGTGTTAAATCACAGTGCTCAAATGTTCTTACTATGCACTCAATTTTTTAAAAGCATGTAAAATTTTTTTAAATCAACCACTGAAGTGAGCAAAAGCCTCTCTTCAGCTGGTTTTACTTCAACCCATGAGCCATTTGTATGAATTGATGATACAGGCTTTAAATTTGTGGCTTCCTTTTGTTTTAAAAAAAATATTGCAGGTGAAATTGCATTTTATTGCACCAGAAAGAACGTTATATGCTCGGCATTGTGTCAAAGTTAACAGAATGAAAAGAAGTGCCAGTGACCTGGATTTCACTGTGAATGAAAATGTTGCCATGTGCATTTATACCCGTAGAGTTGTATCGAAGTGAATATCTGAGATATTTATTCTTAAAAATCTTTATTTAGAGGCAGTATTTTTTATTAGGGAAAACTTGTTTAAGGGACTGACTGAAAGTGTGGCACAGACTCTGCTGGCCAGTCGGGAACCATTGTGAACTGAAACTTAAGAGTTGTGTAGGTTTCCTACAATTACACCAGCGCAAGGACAAGAGCCCAGCACCTCCAATACGGAGGTTCCATAAACCCTTCCAACAAACACTTTAGTCCCTGAAGGTCTTTTTAACGGATGTGTTTCTTTTTTATTCTAGACTGCATGTGTCATCACCTTAGAATATAAATAATTGGAAATACTTTATTTAAAAGTGTGAAAAATACACCTTTTCTGTACAAAGTAATTATGTATATAAAAGATGAGGATACATAACTCATAAGCCACAGGTGACAAATAAATGCAGTGTTGCAACAACAACACACACGTGTCAATAATAAAGGACATGAACATTGAGCAGCACAGGGAAGAGTATATCAGAACTGACAGCACTGAGGAGAGCCCCCTACAGGCAGAGCCCTGCCACTGCAGGGGCAGTAACGGGCTTGGATTAACTACAGAAAATGGTAGATTGTGTATAGACCTGGCCTCTCTAATCGCCTCCTTGTGAGCCTGGAACATCTTGACGTTATTCATGTTGGACTGCCAGTACTTCACGTAACCTCCATGGTCGGCAGTCAACATCCACATGTCATTGTGAGACCAGGTCATTGCCCTGACAGGGCTGTCATGAGCCTATGAGAAGAGAAGAAAAATTGATAAATAAACAAGGGCTTTTTACCAAGCTTATGAGGCTGAGGCAAGGTGATTTGCCACAAATCGAAAACATGGTCTCTGGTTACCTGCAGAATTGTCTCAAAGTTAAACGTGAGCCCATTCCATAAAGTGAACTCGCCGCTGGAGGCACCCGTTACAAGTCGCCTGCCTTCAGGAGTCCACTATAAAAAGGGAAGAAAAGGACTTGGTTGTAAGTGGGTTATACAGCAAGCATCAAACTAGCATAACGTACTTCTTAAAATACAAGCATAACACTTACCCGCACAACAAACACAGGGCATTTGACTTTGTTGGTGGAGGTTCTGACAAACTTTGTCGTAACAGCATTCATAGGGTTACTAAGCATACCAACTGGAGGAACGAGCTGCAAGAAAAGTATTTTATTAGATATACAAACCTGAAGGAAAAACAATAACAAACCATAGTAGTAGTAAAACATACATCATTGTAGCAGCCCGCATCTGGCTGAATAGCACGGAAATCTCGATGATCTCGCTGCCATAAACGATTCTGTAATACAGTAATTAGCCAAATATTAAGATTGCTAGAGGGGGGCTCTGTTTTCTGTTAGTTATTTTTTTTGCCAAGATTATACCTCTAGATATCTGATGACAGATGGATTATAATCAATGGTCTTGCGGTTGACAGCTTTCCTCATGCGCTTGCCATCAAAAGTGAGCTGCTGCATGGCTTGCTGCTGGGCAAAGTCCGGCCTCTTGTAGAACAGCTGGCGGGGTGCCTGGTGCTGGAACCGAGGCATATGGAAGAACCGGGGAGGTGAGCCGATATCTGTTGCCATCTTGACAGTTTTGTGACACCTGAAGATGTGAAGGGAAGGAAATTTACTACGAGTTTCTGGTTTATTACATTGGCTCCCTTTAAATGAATAAAACTTAACCAACTGCACAAGTCAGTGGAAAATGTAACATACAGAGAAGCAGAAAAGACATTAAAATCTACATCTGTGCTATAAGACCATTGACTGGTAAATAAGAAACAAGTCTTATTCTACTGCGCAAGAAAACTATGAACTGCATGTCATAACTTAAGCAACAACAAAAAACAGACACTGCAATCAATAAAAATAGTTCATGACGTGAAAAGAGTATTCAGCAAAAATAAAGTAATTAAGTGTAGATGGAAAAGAGTACACAAAATAGGGTAAAAACTAATAATCAATACAAAGAAATTTGCTATATTTATAAACTGGTTTCCATTAAAAAAAAAAATAGCTCCATACGCAAGTGATATCAAAGCAACCCCAAGTTGAATTTAGAAACCTTTTCCAGGGCAGGATAATTCACCACCTTGGAATTATAAGGTTCTATTTGCATTCTGAGCAGTTTTGAGATATTGAGCTTCAAAATTTTTGCATTCCATTCGACTCTGTAGATAGAACCTTTTTGTTTTCTAAATAAGTCCCAAAATGTGCACAACTTAAAAAAAAAAAAAAAAAAAAAAAAAATCACAATGTAAATAGGTTGTCACAGAATAAGATTAACTAAATTGACATAAATGTCAAATAGAACAACGGTGACGAATTCTACTTATTTTACACAGAGTAATAACATCAATGTTTGTTGGTGTTGAGTATCTGGAATTACATTGAATCTCAAAATGAACTGAACCATTAATAAAAAGGGGAGCATCTAAAACAGTTTTGGTTCCGTTTGCATAACTTGAAACACAGACGAAAACAGACATTTACCCTTTACAACTTTTAAATGTGTCCTAAGAAAGCAACACAAAGTTAACAAAAATCATTAGTTGTTAACTCTTTCAAATATTAAAAACATCCTCTAATTAAAACCATTAAGATCAATGAAAAGGTCTGAATAGTAGTAGCACCTATTCCACTGAATTTCCAAAATTAATAATAAAAAATACATACAACAGTGAACACAAAAAGTTGGCACTACATCAGTGACTGGTTTAATTAATTGTTTTATGGTATCAAGGACAGCTAAGAGGCTCGACTCATGGATAGGATTTTATATTATATATATATATATATATATATATATATATATATATATATATATATATATATATAAATAAAAATTCTCTTCATTCACTTATATTTAGTTTTCCTAATAGCACCAGATGTGATACATTTCCAAGTCATTTTAAGTAAAAGCTTCAGTTGTAATTATTATATAATAAACCGTGTGTAATAAGCTGTGTACTAATGTTGGTGAGTAAGTCTTAAAACAAACTCCTAAAATGCAGCTATACATTGCATTCTGTAAATGTTTGTTTTGAGTTCCTAATGCCACATTTGTAAATTAGGTCAGTTTCTTGATGTATCTCACTTATACAATAAAAAGATAGATGGATTACTTTTCGCAACACAAATACAACTCTGGTAACCTGTTTAGATCCATCAGAGCTGACTGGGGTCAATCAGCTATAAGGTAAGAGTACTGGACTGTTAAAACTAGTCTGTTAAAAGAGTGAATGACACTGCTGATGTCTAGGAACAGGCTTCTGACAAAAAAAAAAAAGAATCTGAGAAAATATTACAAGGATAAAATGTATTTTAACTAGGAAGTATATCATTTTGTGTCATAGACAGGATGGCTACCCTTTCTTTGGCTGTAGCTGTTGACCCTCATCGAGCAGTGACTCTCAACTGGTCGGTCACAACCCCCAATTTGTGAAAAACATAAATTTTATTTCACCATCCCTGGGACCAAGAAATTCACACAGCATATTGTGCATCATCCAGTGGATTATACAAATAAAAGGCACTACAAATTCAATCATAACCCAGTTCTTCTGCAAAAAAGTAAACAGTCCCCCTATTACCACAGAAACGTTAATGAAAAAAAAAAAAAAAAAGTTACGTTACTTTAAATGGTTGAAAGTGAAAACACTATCTGTGTGACTAAACCTGTATTTTGATAACTGGTCAGTACACATACATATACATATATATATATATATATATATATATATATATATATATATATATATATATATATATACACATATACAGCATGTTTTGTGAGTTGTTGATGGAAAACATATTGTCCATCCAAAGGCCTTTTCGCAAATATATTCCGAGTCGACATGTTAAGAAATCTTCAGTTACTTGGGTAACAATGACGGGTTTGTGAATACCAGTCAAATATTTTTAGAGTTAGTTTCATGTATTTTCTTTAGGTGGCGTTACATCCCGCATTGATGTAACCGCGCAGAGCTCAATTACAATCACATTTAAACCAACAAACATGAGTCAAGTATTAAAGACATGTATCTCTTAAATACAGATACTAAAACAAAACGTGAATTGGCGGTTGGTGCATAATTTATACCTGTATTCTCTTGCTCGAGGTCGTAAATGTCTCTCTTCAGTTCGAGGTCTGTTAGCCGTTAGCCAGCTAACACACAATACCTGACGCTACCACAGGCCCTCACAAACCGGGCACATTTCCACCGCCTAGCAGAATGAGAATAGTATCTCCTTATAAAATTAAGCGTTTATTTGAGAGCAGAATCTGTCCACTGAAGCAGGTAATTGTGTGCTGGCTGTGAGAGCGGTTATTTCTTTCCTGCCTCCCGCACAGCGTGTTTAAATGGCGCCCGGTCAATACTTGAGAAACTCACCCAAAATATCCAGTGCTGACTGAGTCTATATATCTAATTTTTAACACACGACTCTTCCTTGTAGAGACTGTTGTAGTCTCTTTCTGAAAATGAAATGTCAACTGTCTCCAAATTGCGCGTCAATTTGCAATTTTTGCATTAAATTACCCCCCCTGCCTCCATCTCGAGGCTTCCTCTCATTTCGTTGCTGCTTTGAACTCCGAAACGACGTCATGACGTCAGACGTATAGGCGGGAGAACTGCGTCACGGCACGTTTATTTACCCCGAAATACGTTTCATCGAGAGAAAAGGGAAGAAATTATAAAATAAGAACTCTGTTCCTTGAGAACATTGTCTCTGCCTCATATTAGAACCACCTTTTTGATAATTTAAATAGGAAAAAGATATGGTCCACGCAACAAAGATTTTTTCTCACTGACAAAGTAAAATAAATAACTTTTGTTCATGCAGTTATACTTTTAAACTCTGGAAATATATTAGTGTGTTTATCTCAAGTACTATCTTACAAGGTTTTTCAATAAATCCCAAATCTATTATTTATTTTTAAGCGAATTCTAATAAAACCTAATTCTCTTTCTATGTAGATTTTATATTCATAAATGCACATTTTCAAATTGTAAACCTATTTTTGTAGTATTCTTACAAGAGATAAAACATTTAATTACAATTTCACTCAACAAAAAAGCTCTCAGAACATGTACAATTTGCACTGCCTACAATTTTGTTTTACTGTAGGCTACTCAATGTGTATTCCTTATTAATTTGTGTAATACCCTCTTTCCTCTTTTTCTTCTTTCTTTTTTAGTATCTGTATTTGCTTTGAGATATGGTATTGGTTGTTCATGTTTTTCTTAATTATTATGTTCTAATTTTGTTGTGTCATAGTTAGGGTTAGACATTTTGAGTGTATAAATTAAAAAATATTTATCCGTCAGTCAAACACGGTGGAGAATAATACGAATAATGTTTACGTATACACTACGGCATACATACTTATATTTTTACTACTACCTATTGTTGCTTATTTATTTAGTTATTTCTTTGATTGTTTATTTGGGTTAGTTAACCCAAAAATTTAAATTCTGTCATCATCTGCTCACGCATTTCTTCAGTTAAAAAATAAATAAATAAAATAAAATAAAAGGAACAATGAGACGGTTTTACAAACTATGACAGTGAATGGAAACTATTCCTTTAAATTCAGAATGCACAATCCATTAGGTGGCGCAATGATCAGATTGCTATAAACAAACAGAAGACGAACCCTTTATTATTTTTATTTCTTATCTCGGTACACTATTACCTACAAATCTGAGGTAGGTATCAACTGCGGATAATTAAAAAAAAAAATCTTATTGATTATTTTTATGGGGGGGACGTCAGCAGAATAGGCATAAAATCTATATTAGATTTCAAGCTTCAAGTAACAGCTATTTTTAATCCTACATCGGTCCCCGAGGGCGGGGACAGCGATGATTGACAGTTAAATGGGCGGGGTCAGTTAGCCGCATGTGCGTCCACTGCACGTTGTCGTTTTCCCTGCCATAGGGACTTTTGTGATGGCGAGGATGACGAGTCTTTGACACATCCGCTTCGAGGATCATCCCTGCGCTCAATCTGTAGGTCAGAATGGTTTCTTAATCTGATTTTAATGTTTATGTCGTGTTTTGAATGAGGGTGAAAGGCTGAGCACGCCCAGTTAACATTTTGAATGACTACTGTGCATTTAACTTACTTATTAAATGGTTGTTCCACTTATTATTTTACCTTTGCATGTGTTTGTTCTAAACAGATATTGTTCTCTCCTCTCTGTTTTCATCAACAGCTCACCAGACTTGTCAGTGTAATGACATTAGGGTGAAACATATGACCCTTCTCCTTGTTGCTGATGCAGTAGCTATATATAATGCTTTAGTATCTGACTAGACTACCTCTCTTATAATAACACCAGTCTGTACAGAACTTAATATATAAAACATAATGAGGGACTCAGTGGATCTGTGATTATGATAGTTAAGATACATATACAAACATATAGTCACATATATGCAAGCATATAGTGAGAAATGTTGCAGTTGAGCACAGTTACAGACTGCCTGCTAATCAGTAATGCCAGGTCAGCCTGTAACAATGAGCTCATCCAGAAGGAGGCGGTCACTTTCTGTATCAATGTGTCAAAGCAGCAACCCTTTCCCTCAATGCGGGTCAGCACTTTGCGTGTGCCTGTCTATGATGACCCTAATGAAGACCTGTACAAGTATTTTGATCGCTGTGCTGATGCCATAGCAAGCGAGGCAGAAAGGGGAGGCCGCACCGTGGTGTACTGTAAGAATGGACGCAGTCGTTCAGCTACTGTCTGTGTGGCCTATTTAATGAAGCACCAGGGTCTCACCCTAACAGATGCCTTCCAGGTATGAAGAGTGTTTATGTCCAATTTAATTCTGATATCAAACAGTTCTAGTCAGGATATGTGTGGTTTATGTTTCTTATGGTAATAGGTATTTCATCCTTGATTTATCTATGCAATGATTGTTATTGATATTTTATTGGTTTATATAATATAAAAGTATAATTTTCACCAACAAAACAAAGGCAGCCAGCCACAGAACATCAAAAATATTCATCACTCACATCATAATCATTGTTAATAGTAGCCTAATTGATAATGGGAAAACCACAACATTCTGGATTTTTGTGTTGTTTAGCTCTTCTGTGATTCTTATTTGTTCTATCAGGCAGTAAAACATGCCCGAACAGTTGTTGAGCCCAACCCTGGATTTTGGACTCAGCTGGAGCGATATGAACAGGAGCTGAAGATCAGGAGGTCAGCCAGCCGCAGATCCAACCCTTCTCCTCTTTAACTTTATACCAACATTTTCTGACACTACATTCTTGAACTTCAGAGCTAGACCTAATTAATATAATGCTTGATAATAGCCAAGGCCTTAGACACTTCACTGTTCATGCTTGCTGCTAATTATGAATATCTTTAAATAAGGATATGTGCCTTAAATTATTATGCTCAGGTTTTGAAAAATTATTTGCATTTTTTTTATTTTAAATGTAATTAAAAAATTTTTTTAAATTAGTATCCTCAGGTTCATATCCCTTGCTTGCAGTGTGAGTAGGCCATCAGATTATTGCCTGTAAATGATGCTCCAGCCTTATTGTCTTATTGATGTTTTTACTTGGAGATATGGAGATAGATATGTTTATAAATTGCAAATATATATAAGAAATATAATCATCATATATGAAGAAATATAATCATCATAGGTACCACCCTACATTTGGGCCAACAGATTGATTGTTTGAACAAAGTAATTTTAGGTAATTAAAGCTCTTTTGAAGGCCTTTTCCTGTTAAACTAGTCTTTTCTGCCACGTCCCTTTAACAAACCTAGAAAACCTCCAAATTGTTAGAAATGCCACAATTGTACATTATCCTGCTAACTGTTCTCTTAGTAGGATTTTATTTTGCATAGATAAGTAAAAAGAAATACTTTAATGTTTTTACTGTATATAATTGTGTGTGCTTTTCAGACCAACACAACCAAAAAAGAAAGTAGTTCTTCCACCTCAGCCCTCAGGGACTTAGCGGTCTGTTCATTTAAAAATTCTGTTCATTTTGTTTGTCTTTATTTTCAGCTTCCTTTTTCTATGCTATATCCCTTTACCCGCTATGATTTTGTTTTGAATAGAAATTATCTTAAGGTACATTTACACAACTAAAAACGTAAAAAAATTTCCTTTGCCTTTTTGAAAATCTTTGCATACAGGTGACAACGTTGTTAAAACAATCTGCGAAAATGACTAAAACGCTGTATTGTTCATGCCAGGCCAGTAGTTGGCGATGCCACTTTGTAAAGAAACACTATAGACTGAACATGTAATACACGTGCGCATGACATCACCATTCTCACAAATTCACGTTTTTGTAGTTTACACTAGTTTGTAGTTAATGTTATTGTTTTCAAAAACGAACACTTTGAAACCCGTTTTCAAAAGATTGCGTTTTCAGGCCCCCAAAATGCCATTGTTGTGTAAATAAACAGCCAAGAAGCATAACAAGTTTTTAGTTGAAAACGGTGTCGTGTAAATAGCCCTTTAGTATCTGTAATTGTCCATTCTCAGGAATGTCTCCAGTCCACGTTGTTTTCTGGGGCGATTGTTGCTGTATTTCGCTGATGAGTTAAAAACTGTATTTTAGAATGTCTCAAATAATGCTGAATATTAATCACTCTCATATGTAATATATTTATTACTTTTTGTGTTACCCAATAAAGGAATCAAAACACAAAATGTGCAACATTTGTCTACTTGAACTCCTTACTTACTAAGACAGCCTCATTTCCTTAAACATGCAGATAACAGGGAAATGAGAGCAGCTTTCATTTATGTGTTTATTGAATGTCACTCTCTATATTGGAAGAACTGTAGGGAGTACATTGTTTTTTCTGATTTATATTTTCTATGATAGAACATAGAACAGGATAGGATAGAAAATAGGGCTCTAAACTTTATCCCACTCCTGACGAACACTATTTATCCAATCCAAATAGCTGGACACTTTGGTGTAGATGCCAAGTTTGTCTCTTTGCCCACAGCCTTCTCCCCAGGACACCAGACCTACAAGGAACCATGTATCGTGAAAGAGTGTCATCATTGGACCCCCGCTGTCCCCCTTACAAGCATCTTTGATCTGTCCCAGCACTCCCCCACATAGCATGTTCTGAGTGAGGTTGTTCGTCATATGCCGGGAACACTCGTTGTTGTCCACAATTGGAATTTCAATGAAGTTGAGAGTTGAAGTGAAACGATGAGCGGTCTCGTTGTCCTTCCCCCAGCCAGTGATGACCATTATGGTACCATTCCGATGCAACATTCGTTCTGCCAGGTCCTGGCTAGGGAGACATGCTGGGATTATGTATGTGGAAAATTTGGCTGGTGTAGCCAAGCGCAACAGAGCTATGTCATTGTCCACTGTGAAAGGGTTGTATTGTGGGTGGGCAATAGGTTGTTTGACAGAAAGGGTCATCTCAGTTCCTTCAATCCTGAACCGGTCATAGTCACCTGCAGAGGCAGCCATCACACTTGGTTAAAGGAGGATTTAGTCAAATTTACAGCTAATAAACTTTTTAATAATTCATAATAAAGTACTAACAACAATACAAGCTTCATATTTCTGCTTTTAAACCCTTCCAGAACGCAAACAGTTTGTGAGCGAATGCAAAGGTTATTGGGGAAACGAAAAACTTTCGCGAGAGAACACAAAAGCATAGAAATATATTTTTTGTTCTCATCTCGTATTTATCCACCATTATGTCCCTTTAGGGCAGGGGTGTCCAAACTTGGTCCTGGAGGGCCACTGTCCTGCAGTTTACCTCCAACTTGCCTCAACACAGCAGCCTGGAAGTTTCTAGTATGCTAGGAGAGTCTTAAATAGGGCACTATTTGAGGGGACGGCCATTTGTAGTGGTGTCTGAAACCATAGTGGACATTGCAACGGTAACAACTGATACCCATATGCACTGTGACAGTTACTGAATGAATTCCCACATCACGCCAGAAGATGGTGCCCGCAGCTGAATCATCCATCCATTTTCCAAGCCGCTGGTCCAATGTGGCTACAGCGTAATATCATACAGGTATAAATTCCTTTTTAATTGATTATTAAATTGTTTAATTAAGGTTTATACATGCTAGTTTCCATGACAGAGTTCAGTTTCAAATGATTATTAAACGGCAAGCACAAACGACAAAAGCGGCAGCCCTTCCAGTGCACTCAGTGTCCGAATTCACGCAATTGTTTTCATCCACTCCTTCAAGTGGACTATATTAGTTGAGTAATGTAGGTAGCGAATAGTGAATGAGGGGGCGATTTCGAACACAGCCCTTGTTTAGCTGATTCAGGTGTGTTTAATTGGGGTTGCCGCTAAACTCTGCCTTCGTCCAAATGTGCATACTATCCATCCTAAAAAGTATGTGACATTAGTAATTTTCAATACTGTTTAGGGCAGATAGGGTGGATAGTATGCACATTGGGACGGAGGGTCTGTTTCTTTGTTGTTTGCAGAATCTAGGACTGAACAAAGTGGGATTTCTCAGGACACTTATGTCAGTGCTATCCGTCAAGTAGTTTTATGTGTGGAATTAAAGGGATAGTTCAACAAGCATTAGCAAATGATGACAGAATGTTAATTTTTGGGCGAACATTCATTTTAAGAGAACATAACATTGTATAGCCTCTGTGCAAATTGTAGTTCCAAATTTCTTGAACTTATCACTTACCCAATCTGACACTGAACCTTGTACTTGTCTCTAGGCAGTGAGCAGCAGTGAGAACCCAGTTTTCGTCAATCAGAACTCCACCACAATGAAACTTGCCATAATGATTTAGTACAAGAGCCTGCAAAATACACACATTAGCTCTAATAAAACATTAGGCTCTATTACATATGATTACACAGATATTACATGATTCAAAAATACCTGCCAGGGACTCTCTCCCTTTTTGCCAACTGTACCTCCAACAACCCATGGCTGTAAACCTACTACAGGCTTATTTTTATAGGATGACTTTGCAATCCGAATCTGGCCACATGTAGCCTCACCTGTATATGACAAAAATGCACATAGACCATAATTCATTTGTAAAATGGCTTTTAAAGATATATTTTATTCTTTCGAGGGTCAAAGAACTTGCTCAAGATGCGATTTTTCTTGAGATTTATCTTGTTCTGAGTACTTCCCAGTATTATCCATTAGTGGGTATTTACAATTATATCAAGTCCACAAATGCAAAAGTACAATCTTGAGTACAAATACAAATATCAAAGCATTCATTTGTGCACTGTGGATACAAAATCACCAGTGTCTATATAGTTTTGTGCATTTTGTTGAGGTAACTTACTTTTGGCAGTACATTTTCTAGAGTTGTCATGTAGTTGGTATCCTTTAATACAACTGCATGTGCGAGCAAGACCATCCTCACTCTCGTGGCATTCATGATCACAATCCCCATTGTTCACAGAGCAGTTAGTGGCTGTCCTGCCTGAGGACAAAACCACAGAACTGCTGTCAGGACATTTATCACCATGACCTTAACTCACACCTGCTCTGTAACTCAAGATGTTGACTATTAAATGCCCCAAATCAGCTGTGACACAGCATATCAAAAAACACTGACCAAGCAGACAAAAGGCAGTAAGGCCAAAGGGATTCATTTGCACCTGTCAATTGTGGTTGACTACAGTATAACTCAAATATCAAGTCAATTGAATTATCATTAGCTATATGTTGCAACGTGTATATAAAGATGCAATGCGTTTAAAAAAAACTGAAAATCTGGAAGGACAAATCAAATATAATTCAAGACACTGCAGGCAAAACCATTGTTTTTTATGCACTGGTTAATTTTTAGCTATTTTGCTTATAGTTAGTTTTTTTTCATGCACTGGGCCAGAAACACTTACATATGCCAAATTTACCAGTTGTATTCCTATCTATATACAGAGTGTTTTTTTTCCTTCTTTTTTTCATATAGCCTACCATTCACCTGACTTTTATAATATTGTATTCCTAAAAACATGGTGATTTTTTTTTTGCTGTTGAAATTATTTTCTGTTTGATGAAAAGGAAAAATCCCAAATCTTCTCTGTAAAAACATTTATTTCTGTAATATTTCAATAACAACAAAAAAAAACCTGCCTTTATCCAGTGTTCAGATTTTTGTTCTGGAACTGTGTACAAATAAGTTCATATTTAATTACACAATGTCTTGTTTGCATATTTAACGTAACGTTTCAGAAAACTTGTACAAAACAAAACAATTGTCTTAATGTACTGTAATTAATCAACTGGGGAAGTATGGTGATATCTATTATTTAAATGTTTTACCCTATTCAGAAAGGTTTAAGATTCTAACATGGAAACATCATGACAAAATTTTCAAATAAATATCCAAATAAATTTAATTACTAAACTAAATTATATCAACTACATTACTTGAATATATATGATAATTGAAATGAGCTGATGACATCACCGTTTTCTCCAGAGCGGCTGTACAGCCGAATCAAATTCTGTTCATTATTTTCCTGTTTAACACTGTGAAGCTGCTTTGAAACAATCTGCATTGTAAAAAGCGCTATATAAATAAAGTTGACTTGACTTGACTTGACAAAAATTTATGAGAAATATTGAGAAAAAAGATTCTGTGCTCATTTTCATTGTGTTCTGTTTCTATTTTGCTTAGTTTTCCTTTGTTCTCATTTTACCATGAGAACATTTTGACAAGTGGACAGACTTTTGAACATGTCAAATGGATTATAAAATGCAAGAGCCTCACGAAGGTCACATCGTCTCCCTTCAAATCCAGAGTTGCAGGTGCAGGAGTAATCCTGTAACAGATCCACACACTTCCCATGAACACATGGATTCGAGTCACACTGGTTTCCATCTAAGGGAACAGAACACCTAATGAGTGCCACCACTTATGATGCCCTAGAAAGCTATTTCACAACAGACCTAACTAACCTTTATACGCTGTCCAGAATTCCAACTGAAAGACAAAAAGATTAGTTTGTGGATCGTAATTTAGCAAAATTAGTACAGTTAAAAGCTGACATTACCAACCGTGGCCTCCCTCGTATTAAAGATTTCCCTCGCTTCTTCAAAATCACACAGTTCCTCCCTACACTCCCGCTCCAATGAAGGGGCCTTTATTTCCTCCATAAAAGTGTTGGCTCTTCTTGACCGCAGGAGCATGTGTGCTTTTGGGCTGCTAGAAAATACTGACCAAAATAGACACAGGGTTACATATGTGTAATCAGGTAATGGCATAAACATGACGAGTATGCAATTTCTATGTGGCAATTTCTAATACTTAGAGAATTCCCCTAAATGTTTACATTTTCAAAAGGTCACTAGCTTTCAACAAATTCATAAGAATAATATGCTTTGCAATAAGACATATTGACCTCATACCTGACTTGCAGAGAGCCCTTTCAGACCAGATTACAACCAGTACTGAGATACAGAAGAAGAGACTCCTCATCATGACAACAGACCCTGTAAATAAAGCAAGACAGAAATCCAAACTATACCTGAATATTGAGCATCTGTTAGATATGAAGTTTTTAAAACAGGATTTAAACTTATGGTTTGGCTAGAGATACATGGATGATTACTCGCATTCAAAAGCGAGAACGTTGGCTGTCTTTAACAGACAAAAATCATTCTTACCGTATTCCAAAATATGAACAGGGGTAGTTAGAGGTCAGATTTGTCCTCAGATGAGAACTACATCAGAAAACACATGAATCGAAAACTTTTAAATGTTTTAGCTTAAATCAATCTCTGCTTTGTCTCTAATCAGACAGCACAGCCCAGCAAAAACAGCCTTTAGCAAGTTAACTGAACTCCAACAAACCTTTCACTGAACAAATAACAGCAGCTGAGATCAATCCTATCAGGAATTTTATTTTGCGAGTTCATTAATATCATCCACTAATTAAACAAAGAAACTTCATGACTGCAAGACTTAACTAACCCTTAATAATTATTATAAAAATGTTTACTTACATTTTGAACAATAAGAAAGGAACAGGAATGGAGGATGTGGTGTTTAAAGTGTGTTAATGACTAACTATTTATTTACTGAAAGTCCACAGTCTGAATGCTCCTGCATTCTCATCTGCTGTCTGTGTCCACATACACCTACCTACTCATGCAGTTTATGGTTTAACCACCAGACAATTACATTTGTGGTTTAATTACTTATGATCAGCTAAATTGATCTAATTGTCACTGATATGATCTGTAATGATGCATTTTCAATTACTTATGAGCATTAGCTTGATGATTAAATGAATTTTATAATGTTCTTATGATATTCGAGAAGAAGATATTAACATTGATCTATAGATTGTTGATATATTATTGTATATACACAGCCTACAAAAGCATTTAAACTGATCTTATTTGTGTTGCATAAAGGGTCACCTATTCTTGCACTCTCTCTCGCTAACATAGGAATACTCCATAGAATCTGCATACAATATAGTTATATGATACTGATCGTGAAATAAAAGCGGCCAGCACACACCTCTTATTGGAAATATAAACAAGTCTTAACATCACAATGGGACACACATGCATGCAGAAATGTTTACATTGTATCAAGCAGCCTAATTAATTTTACAGTGCAATTACAATAATATCTGTGAATTCGGCATTTCCATTAAGTGTTCAACAATTTTCCTGCTGTAAAATCTCATTAATAATAATGTAGAAGCTTTATTTATTTTTTATTTTTGTTAAATATGTTAGGTACCTTTATATCCATATGGGTCACCAGCAAATACACTATATTGCCAAAAGTTTTTGGGACGTCTGCCTTTACATGCACATGAAATTTAATGACATCCCATTCTTAATCTGTAGGGTTTAATATGGAGTTGCCCCACCCTTTGCAGCTATAACAGCTTCAACTCTTCTAGGAAGGCGTTCCACTAGGTTTATGTGAATTTTTGACCATTCTTCACGAGTACACACTTACATCAAATTAAAATAGAGTAAAGATTATGCGTATTTGGCGTGCTGTCCGGGGGAGGTCTCTGTGCTCGGAATTTTGGCCCGAACCCAGAGTATCCCCCCGATAATAGAGATAGTCTAGAACTAGACTACATTGTGTTACGGATTGTGTTGACGTCTAATAAGAGTTTATTAAATCAAAGTGAGTAGGTGGGGTGGTGGAGGGATGCTAAAAAACTGTCAACGAAAAGGAGGTAAATCTGCTGTATATATACACCTCTTATCGTTGATTAAATTGATTAACTTAATGTGCTCCACTCGTGTTTAATTAGGTTTAATTATCTGAACGGGCTCCTCCCGAATTTTGTAAATAAAACATCACTTCACTTCACATCACTTGACAATTTCACACTTACATCATATTAAAATAGAGTTAAGATTATGCGTATTTGTTGTGCTTATTCAAATCAGTTAAATGATAGTAACCTAGAATACTGTCTAACACTTGATGGCTGCTCTGTCAAGTCCTCGTCGTCAGTTAGGAACCTGGGTGTGCTCTCTGATACCAATCTTTCATTTGAAAGCCACGTTTCTAGCATCTGTAAAACTGCATTCTACCATCTATCTTAAAATATATATCTAAATTACGGCACATGCTTTCAATGCAAAATTCTGAACAGTTAGTTCATGTGTTCATGACCTCAAGGCTAGATTATTGTAATGCTCTACTGGGTGGTTGCCCTGCTTGCATAATAAACAAACTGCAGCTGTTCCAAAACGCAGCAGCTCGAGTTCTTACTAGAACCAGGAAGTATGACCATATTAGCCCGGTTCTGTCAACACTCCACTGGCTCCCTATTAAACATCGCATACATTTTAAAATCTTGCTAATTACTTACAAAGCACTAAATGGTTTAGCTCCCCAGTACTTAACTCATTATATTCCATCACGTCTATTGCAGTCTCAAAATTCTGGCCAGTTGATAATACCTAGAATATCAAAATCAACTGCATGTGGTCGATCCTTTTCCTATTTAGCACCTAAACTCTGGAACAGCCTTCCTAGCATTGTTCGGGAAGCAGACACACTCTGTCAGTTTAAATCTAGACTAAAAACGCATCTCTTTACTATGGCATACACATAAAAGATTTTTAATTTATATTTTATTCAAATAGTTAGGCTGCATTAACTAGGTCAGCCGGAACCGGGAACACTTCCCATAACACCTGATGTACTCATTACATCATAAGAAGAATGGCATCTACGCTAATGTTAGTCTCTCTGTTTATCCCAAGGTTTACCGCAGTCAGCCGGATCCGGGCCGTATCCAGATCAGATGGTGGACCAGCGCCCAGACATTACCAACGCATCCCTGAAGTGTCTGCAGAGACCGTGTCAATTAGTCTACCCTCTGAAATTGCTCATCGACATGGCATCCTCAATGGATCCATCTCCGGCGTGATGACTCCGATATTTCGAATATTCCTATTTAATAATTGTTTAATCGACACGCCATCCTCAATAAACCCGTCTCCGGCGTGATGCCTCCGATCTTTCGAATATTCCGATCTAATATTACTTCTGACCTATAAGGCTGCCAAAATAATAAACATACACTGTTTGTTAATTGGCCAGAGGAGAACTGGCACCCCGACTGAGCCTGGTTTCTCCCAAGGTTTATTTTTCTCCATTAGGCCACCTGATGGAGTTTTGGTTCCTTGCCACTGTCGCCTTTGGCTTGCTCAGTTGGGGACACTAAATTTTCAAATAAATATCCAAATAAATGTAATTACTAAACTAAATTAACTATATCAACTACATTACTTAAATATACACTCACCTAAAGGATTATTAGGAACACCATACTAATACTGTGTTTGACCCCCTTTCGCCTTCAGAACTGCCTTAATTCTACGTGGCATTGATTCAACAAGGTGCTGAAAGCATTCTTTAGAAATGTTGGCCCATATTGATAGGATAGCATCTTGCAGTTGATGGAGATTTGTGGGATGCACATCCAGGGCACGAAGCTCCTGTTCCACCACATCCCAAAGATGTTCTATTGGGTTGAGATCTGGTGACTGTGGGGGCCATTTTAGTACAGTGAACTCATTGTCATGTTCAAGAAACCAATTTGAAATGATTCGAGCTTTGTGACATGGTGCATTATCCTGCTGGAAGTAGCCATCAGAGGATGGGTACATGGTGGTCATAAAGGGATGGACATGGTCAGAAACAATGCTCAGGTAGGCCGTGGCATTTAAACGATGCCCAATTGGCACTAAGGGGCCTAAAGTGTGCCAAGAAAACATTCCCCACACCATTACACCACCACCAGCTTGCACAGTGGTAACAAGGCATGATGGATCCATGTTCTCATTCTGTTTACGCCAAATTCTGACTCTACCATCTGAATGTCTCAACAGAAATCGAGACTCATCAGACCAGGCAACATTTTTCCAGTCTTCAACTGTCCAATTTTGGTGAGCTCGTGCAAATTGTAGCCTCTTTTTCCTATTTGTAGTGGAGATGAGTGGTACCCGGTGGGGTCTTCTGCTGTTGTAGCCCATCTGCCTCAAGGTTGTGCGTGTTGTGGCTTCACAAATGCTTTGCTGCATACCTCGGTTGTAACGAGTGGTTATTTCAGTCAAAGTTGCTCTTCTATCAGCTTGAATCAGTCGGCCCATTCTCCTCTGACCTCTAGCATCAACAAGGCATTTTCGCCCACAGGACTGCCGCATACTGGATGTTTTTCCCTTTTCACACCATTCTTTGTAAACTCTAGAAATGGTTGTGCGTGAAAATCCCAGTAACTGAGCAGATTGTGAAATACTCAGACCGGCCCGTCTGGCACCAACAACCATGCCACACTCAAAATTGCTTAAATCACCTTTCTTTCCCATTCTGACATTCAGTTTGGAGTTCAGGAGATTGTCTTGACCAGGACCACACCCCTAAATGCATTGAAGCAACTGCCATGTGATTGGTTGATTAGATAATTGCATTAATGAGAAATTGAACAGGTTTTCCTAATAATCCTTTAGGTGAATGTATATGATAATTGAAATGAACTAGATGACATCACCGTTTTCTCCAGAGCGGCTGTACAGCCGAATCAAATTCGGTTGCATTATTTTCCTGTTTAACACTGTGAAGCTGCTTTGAAACAATCTGCATTGTAAAAAGCGCTATATAAATAAAGTTGACTTGACTTGACCCGGCCAGGAGAGCTCTCACGGCATCCGATGGGAGGTCAAGACTCACTGCATCGGACAGGTAAGCCTCGCTGGCAGAAGGGTGGAAGGTAAAGCATGGATGTTCGTCCAGGAGAGCTCTTGCAGCCGTTCCACTGATTTAGGAATGTTATCCATAATCCATAATAAGTTCATTGCAGCACGTCTTAGTTATTGAAATTAGGTCCTCCAGCGCGTGAACCGAAGATGCAAGTGAGAGGAGATGCGAGATGAAAGGGTGGCCTTGCGGAATGATGTGCATTGCGAAGTTTAAGTGACCTAGCAGTGATAGGAGTTTGCGTTTGGAACAGTGGGAGTTATCTAGAAAGGTAGATGAAACGAGAATTATCCTATCAATTTTTTTCTTTTGGCAGTAAAGCTTAGAAATGTATTGAATCTAAATTAATGCAGAGAAACTCGATGGATGTGGCGAGACCCATGGTTTTTTCCTGGGCGATGGGGATTCCGAGTTCGGAAAAAACTGAGGAACAGAGCGGTGTAGAGAGGCTGAACCTCACTGACCGCGATGATTTTCCTCTGGAACAGTCCCAGGATGAGTCGCTAAAAAATGCTTTTGCACAGGTCTTATGCAGGTCCCCTTCGAGAGAATTGGCACGGACCTCATCGGACCATAAGAGCGATCTGCACGAGGGCATCGTTTTGCATTGGTCCTGGTTTCAGCAAAGAGTGTTGCGGAGGTTCCGTTTAATCCCCCGAGTGGGGATCCCGAAAGAGATCCTCACTGATCAAGGCACGGCGTTTATGTCACGTACATTACGCAAACTTTATGACTTATTGGGCATTAAATCAGTCCGCACCAGCGTCTATCACCCACAGACGGATGGTTTGGTGGAACGATTTAATCGCACGTTGAAGACAATGATTCGAAAGTTCGTACAGGAAGACGCCAAAAATTGGGATAGATGGTGTGGTGGAAAAATTTTATCATAGAGGAAGATTAATTAAGACATATATTTGAGATCATACAGGAGCTAACGTGTTTCTGCCATGCGGGACACCTTATTTGAGGGATCTCCTGTACCAAAGGTGTCGGGCAGAACTAATTCTAAATCTGTGTTTCTTACTTTTACCATGTGTGGAAAACTACTGAGAAGGATTGTTTACACATTGGGGGGTATAAGAGATTGTAGCTTCTGTTATGTCTTCAGTTAGCACTCTACAGACATTCAGAATGGCTGTGTGACTGTGACTATTTTCTTGCAAGAAAATAAATCTTTATAAAGACAATTGGCTAAGGTTTGTCTCTTATTCAGTGGTGCAACTGAGAGTAAATTTTTTGCCATGACAATGGTTAGAACGCCTATTGTTCACTGCACGCGAGGTCCCGCAAGCCTCCACCGGGTTTTCCCTGTTCAAGCTTCTCTATGGACGTCAGCCCCGTGGGGTGTTGGACTTTCTCCGGGAAGCTTGGGAGGACGGACCTTCGCAGGGCAAAAACGAAGTTCAGTATGTAATGGACCTGAGAGCAAAACTCCACACATTGGGGCGGCTATCCATGGAGAATTTGTTACAGGCTCAAGACTAACAAAGCCGGCTATACAAGAGGGAAACGAAACAAAATTTACACCGGGAGATAAATTGCTTGTATTACTCCCAACTTCTAGCTCAAAATTGCTCCCCAGGTGGCAAGGGCCCTTTGTGGTCACACAGCGAATAGGAGAATCCTACAGTGATTGGGCCAGCCCAAGTTTTAGTTCCTAATAAGGACGGTTCAGTCCGATTCTGTGTGGATTATCGCAAGGTGAATGCTGTGTCGAAATTCGACGCATATCCAATGCCAAGGGTTGATGAGTTGCTCGATCAGCTGGGCACGGCTCGTTTTTTTTTCGACGCTGGATTTAACAAAGGGATATTGGCAGATCCCCTTAACGCCTTTATCTAAAGAAAAAACAGCCTTTACGACGCCGTTTTCGATTACACCAATTTGTTACACTTCCGTTCGGGTTGTTTGGGGCTCCGGCCACGTTTCAGCGTCTCATGGACAAAATTCAAATGCATATGCCGCTGCCTACTTGGATGATTTTATCATCTATAGTAATGATTGGCAGCGGCATACGGAGCATGTGTGGGCCGTCCTGAGGTCGCTGATGGCTCCCCGGCCTGAGTCGGGTGGGGGTATGTGGCGAGGGGGGCGTGGTTTAGCGAGGTCTGTGACGGGAGAGAGAGTCAGAGGACGAGCGGTATGTAAGTGAATCAAGTGCAAATGATGAATACCTGTCTCTTGTTTCAGTAATTGGCATGGAGAGACGAGAGAGAGAAGCTGGAGACACACACACACACGCTGGGACTCGAGCTGGGTCACTGCAGAGAGGAACTGCATTGAGAAACCGGAGAAGTTACAGAGAAACTGAGTTTTGATTTGTGCAATGTGCACCCTGTTTTGTTACCTGAGTTATTGAGAAAATAAACCCTGTTTGAGTTCCACAGAAAGTTGAGTTATACAGAAAGTTGCGCCTCAGCATGTGCCCCACCCCACTTGGCTACCACTTCGTGGCTGAGTTGCTGTTGTTCCCAATTGCTTCCACTTTGTTATAATACCACTAACAGTTGACTGTGGAATATTTAAATTATTGCACAGGTGGCAACCTATCACAGTACCACACTTGAATTCACTGAGCTCCTGAGAGCAACCCATTCTTTCATAAATGTTTGTAGAAGCAGTCTGCATGCCTAGGTGCTTGATTTTATACACCTGTGGCCATGGAAATGATTGGAACACCTGAATTCAATGATTTGGAGGGGTGTCCCAATACTTTTGGCAATATAGTGTATGGGTATATCTCAATCAGTTCCCTAGCTCCCGAGCTCGTGAATCAGTATATTGTGTACACGAATTTGGGCACTGGTAAGGACAGTAAAGGACTCTGGCTCACTACACATTGAGACACTGATTATTTCCAGCGATGTGACAACGTCCTCATTGTACAACATCACTACTGATATTTATAAACAACAGCAGAGATTATATCTTTCTGACATTACTTGTAATGTTATTTAAAGTACATTGTGATAAATACATTGCTCGTTACATATACGTGCCACATTTCAGCCGTAAATAAATGATCAATTTTAGCTATACTGTATGTTTATGCTGAAATAATACAATTATGGTTTCTATTTTTAAAAACATATATTGTGTGCCATTATCGGTCGTTATGTGTAGTGAGTTGGCTCACGTGATTTAAGTTCCGCGCTTCAGAACATAGTGAGCATTGATGCAACCTGGGTTTTGCGGTGCATTGTGGAACTTTTTAGGGAGCGAAAGTTTCAGTGCACTGGAAGGATTCTGCGATTGAGATGGCCGACTCCCTGATCAGTGCCCTGACTACTGAACTAGGGAGCTGATTGAGACGCACCCCATATCTTGCTAGTGTAGCAGCAGGTTCTTTTTGATGGACAAAAAATATAATTTTGCTGGATAAGTTTCAGGCCAGGATCAAACCATGTACACTGGTACAGTATCTCAGTATAGGGTCAAAACAGCCTTAGCTCTTTCCCCTTACTGTTTTACAGCAGTTGTTTTCTTTGTTTCTATTTTTATTTTTCCTAATGAATTTTAGAAGAAACTTTTGAGAAAAAAGGCTGCTATTATATTAACAGTTAATAAAACGTGATTGAGCAAAAAAAGCGTACTTTGGACAAACAAATTAGTACCTATACATGTTCACCTACACAGAAACATGCCATTTAGGGTGTGGAAATTAGGGCACATAATAGCCATTCATGTTGTGCTCCTTTTTATTAAGACCTTGTACCAGTGGCTACAGTTTCCAATGTACTATTAGATTCATAATGAGTTTTATGAATGAAGTCGACTCAGGTTGCATGAATATGTGGAAAAATGAGCTGAGGCCTTTCAATTTTCTTTGTATTAACTGGTTGACTCTAAAAGATAAAAGTGGTGGGATTTGTCTGTTGGACAGAGCAAATTCTTGGTGTTTTCTTTGTCTGAACACGTGAGAATGAGTTTGCATGGCCTAACACTAACTGTTCTGTAGAGGCTGATGTCAAGACATGATGAGCTAAAGTTTGTCTTGCTCACATATTGAATCACTACAAAGTGAAAAAGTCTCAATTTTCCTTATTCCTTAGTGTCAAGACTTTTGTATTTTTATTTAAAATGTTATAAAACAAACATACAAAACTAAAAATCGTCTTTTATTAATCAAATTTCTAAAACTGCTTGACACTAATGAGAAATGTGATTTAAACGTATCAGTTACCATATTTGTTTCGGTGGCATCCAGCTGACTGTTGCAATACTTTGAAAAGTGATCATCAGATTGGTGAGTGAATCTGGGAGCACTTTCACTCACCCATATTAAAGTCCTGTCTGAATGGGGACAATAAAATGCGGTCTTGCAATGGCAGTATTCTCAAAAGGATTCACTTTCACTCTGGAGCATCTTATCTTAACATCAGCCAGCTCCTTTTAGGAACAAGGGAGAGATGAAAACAATGAGGTAGGCTTTTGTTGGTTCACTATTATTTTGATTATCATATTCCAGACATGTTGTCAGTCACTAATAAGGTCATTTTTCATGCAGGAGCCCTATAGTATGTTAGGTATAATGTGATATTATTTCCAGCCCCTTTGCTTTGTTTGCAGGCCAATGGGAGAGGGTTAGGTTCCCAAAGACTGTTGTTTGGTCACCACTTATAAATTGATCATTGCTTAGTTGCACAGGTCAGTTCACAAATGCTTCACCCAGATGATGGGTCAAGACTTCTTCCAAATTGTAAGTATATTTGATTTTGCTTTATGCTTTTGTTTTTATTCTTCACTTGAAAAAGTGGATAGAAGTGATTATAGAAGTGCTGTTAGTTTGATAGACAAAAGGTGTGATTGGCATTCTTGATGATGTATTATAATAAATTAAAATATATATATTAAAAAAAATGTGTAGATCTAAATGGATCACACCCAATGATCTAAATGGATCAATAGGACCAAAATGGATCACCATAATTATTATGAATATCTAGCATCACATTTTTTCCACAATCCTTATGCCTGGATATGCTTTCAAGAGTAACAGCTGCTCATTTGCGATGCATCTTTAGTGTTTATTTCCTGTTTTCTTTATACCTTTTTTTCCTCAGATGATAAGAATAATTACAGGAGTCTTGGTCTCATTAGCCCTCTCATCTGGGATGACTATCGACCGAAGGGGGTTCCTTGTACCTCCACCCCCTGGCTCTCCTGATAGCCCCATTCCTCCTGATGACTACTTTGATGACTCTGCTGCAGTTAACAACCACTTCCCTATATTTGCCTATGATAATTACCCTATAGCAAAAGGAGGAAATCCCATAGCCAGAGGTCAGATGATGCAATACGGTGACTCATTAAATGGACACTCATTACCCATGTTACCAATCCCACCTGATAGGTATCCCATTCTACCGAAACCTCCGTCTGGGAACACAACTCAAGGATCTCGCACAGTGCCTACAGGACAAAAACCCGACCTTTCGTACTGTGACATGCTGCTTGAGGCACCAGTGCCTCCACCTGCAGATCAAACACCCTGGTTCTGTGTTTGCTCACATTGTAAAGGGGGTCCCAGTGGTCCAAAGGGGGACAAAGGAGATAGGGGACTGCCAGGTTATTAATTTGAATCAATTCTTAGACACCCCCATTGTATATGTATAATACAGCAGTAATTGCAGAGTAGATCTTTTATTTCTTTGTCTTAGGTCTTCCCGGTAGTCCAGGAATAAGAGGCTTGCCAGGATTTCAAGGTCGCCCAGGGTTTAATGGTCATCAGGGACCAAAGGGTAAATACAGTCACTTTACTTCTATTCTAAAGACTCATTAAATCAACTGTTGCTGATAACAGTTAACTTCATATAGATTTATGTATCTGCCTCAGACAGTGATCTTTGTGATTGAGTACAAAACATACTGGAATGTTTACAATTGATTAATTTTTCCTTCCGAAAGGCCAAATGGGGGATATTGGTGAAAAAGGAGATCTGGGTAAATTTGGCTTTAAAGGACTCAAAGGACAGAGAGGCCCCATGGGTAAGTTAGTTAACAATTTTAGCAATTTGAACAAAGCGTAAAAAAAAAAAAAAACATTAAGATCACCAACTTGCTAAACATTCTGTCCCATGCAGGTGATAAAGGGGACAGCGGTGTGGATGGAAATCCAGGACAGCAGGGCTCACTTGGTGAGTCAGGACAGTGTACAGCAATTTGTTACTCAATCCAGGGACCTCCAGGAGAACTTGGCCAACCTGGTATCACAGGGGGAAGAGGACTTCCAGGGTTGGGAGGAAGTCTAGGGTCGAAGGGCCAGAAAGGGGATTTGGGGGATGATGGTCCACATGGAGCTCCAGGTGTAAATGGCCAAAAAGGAGATCAGGGAGAAATGGGCGAGTGTCACTGCAAGGATGGAGTAGTCGGTGCAAATGGAATGATTGGAATTCCAGGACTAAAAGGTAGCAAAGGGGACACTGGCCAACAAGGAGCAGCGGGGGTAAATGGAGACAAGGGGCAAAAAGGGGATCCTGGGGAAATGGGTGCTCCTGGCCCTTGCTCTCTACCAGTTCAGTCTGCGTTTTTAGCAGCACTAAGCAGCAGTTACCCACAGCCAAATTTTCCAGTTCCTTTCACTAATGTTTTTTACAACAAAGAATTTAATTTCGACCCCTTTAGAGGCATCTACAGGGCTCCTGTCAATGGTACCTATGTCATTAACTACCACTTGGTTGTCTTCAGTAAACTGCTTAAAGTGGGGCTTTTCCACAACTTCAAACCTATCGTCAAAAGTACAGGGTCAATAGATCTTGGAACAACTTCTCAACAGGTGATCCTGCATCTTATCATGGGCGATGAAGTTTGGCTACAGGTGAGAGATGTCGATTCCAATGGCATGTATTCCAATAGTGAGTGCAGCAGTACCTTCTCTGGCTTCCTGCTCTACCCAGACAGCTGTGATATGCCAATGTCACGTGATTTACCAGATCCTATAAGTGGAACATACAGCTGGGGTGAATTAGAGGAACCTACTACCACTCTTGCCCCAGATGTCCAGTATTGATGTGCCCTTAGCTAAAATACCTCCCTAGCATATTTGGTAAATTCTAAGTAAATTGAATATAGTACGAGTAATATAAATAATAAACATTAGGACAGTCACATGTTTAGTCCTTAAGTAAAGCTTTTGAAAGGTAAGCTTCTTCTACATATTAAAGTAATGCACACATCACACTATATTAAATGGATACTACAATTGTGCAGTATTGGTGAAAATTATATTTTCATTCAAATATGTGGTTTATACGGGGACATTGCCTGTGCTACCTCATGTTTTCAACATATCATTGCAGAAAAAAAATGTATTTCCTTTTGTACAACTGTAAACTGTCTCCTGTTCACCTGCTTATGCAATGTTGAATTATGTCTGCTGAAATTACAGAAAAACATATGCAAATTGTTTTGTAGGCAGGCATGCATGAGAAGATGCATCTTTTTAATTAACTTTCCTTATAATTCTGTTCAAATAAGATATTTACAGATTTCTCCTTGATCATTGTGCATAGAGAAAATAAATATATTTTTTATTTTATTTAGAATAATCAGTTTACAATCAACTTTATCTGAGAAATTGTGATATTACATATCGTTATTGAGATTAATATAAAAAAGTATTATTTATTCAGTCATTTTGGTCTGTATTGAACTTTATCTGTTTTCAATAAATATGGATAAAATACATTTGTCCTTGCACCTTGCCTGTTGAAAATAATATGGATACACTTGGAACAAAGAACAAGTTACAGAAATTGAATCTGTATGAATACTATTATTTTATAAATTAAACAAGAACAAGAACTTTTTATGTCCAAACCTTTGTGGTGTTTGTACGATAGAATTTACCATCTTTATCATGCTTTCATAAGCTGAACATCTAGCTACAGTACAGAATTTTATTATAATACAATATTTTATAACAATACATTTACTTACAATAAAGAATGTTGCTTTATATCACAAAGTGTGTTACAACTAAAAACACAACTAGGACTTTATGTAGCTTTATATTTTATAAACGATTCTTGTGTAGCCACCAAATTCCAGCACAGCAGTTTCTTCCAAATTACTAAAGATATACACCATGTCAGGCAGCTGAAGAATGGTCACAGCGTGGTACAGATGGTCTCTAGAGAACTAGATTTAGAATTTGTTCAAATTGACAATAGCTTTATCAGAGTGCTCTATTGCAGTAATGCTCTCTATATGAGTGTCTATTTTGAACAGCCTTAAATATGTCCTACTGTAAAGCGGAATTCTTCAACACTCAACACTGGTTGACTTCTACATGCATTCCTCAATTCTCGGCAGGTGATACGTTTCCCTCATCCTCATCCTCGGCCATGCCTTTCAAGTAGGTACGCTTGAACTCCTCAAATACCACTTCATCCTCCAGTTCGCTATAAAAAAGATAATGTAATGTTGAATCTCAATTTTTGAACATGCAGAGTAAACTATTCAAATCATGACTGACCTTTCTTTCACTTCAAGAGGCAATAAAGAGAAACAACATTTTTAAAGAGTTGCTTTATATATAATTGTATGTGAACCAGAAAATATTTAAGAGACACATAAAAAAACATACGTAAGGAGACTCACGCATGTTTGTATGAAATAATACCTGTGTCAGGCTTCGGGTGCATAAGCTGGAAAGGGAGCTCCACTCCAACCTCACTGTTGTGTCAAAACACAAAGCTTATATAAAAAGTGATCTCAATATAGTCCAAAAGTCTGAGACAGCTAGCAAAAACGTTGGTCTCACTTTATATTAGGTGTCCTATTATCAAATTAATCATTTGATACAATGCACTTATTGTGTACATACATGTTTTTACATTGTATTAATGTTTTTAAAAATACCTGCATGTAATTACAACTGTAATTCATTTCTGTAATTACATCTATAATAATTACACTGCTGACCCTTCCCTAAAACCTTAACCTGCCCTTAAACCTACCCATACCACTAAACCACTAAATCCCACCTCAATAGCTGCAAAAGTGTTTTGCAAAACAACATGAACACACATTCTTTGATGTAAGTACATAGTAGTTAAAGACAGCTAATATAAAGTGTGACCATTAGATTTATTCTGAACCTTAGAATTTGTCATATGTCCGCTCACTACCTCTAAAATCGAATACTTCCCTATATATGGAATATAGTATCTGAAAAACAGTACACCAAAAGAGTATAGGTGAAAAGTACTACTTCCATTGAGATTCTGAAGTGTGCCTTTGATGGACACTTTACTATCCTGTGAGCCCATAGGACAGGATTTGTGAAAGGAAATGATGCAATGCAACTGATGCTGGTAGGTCACATGACAGTAACAACAGGGTGAATGTAGTACGTCCGAATTCATTCATACTATATATATCATAGTTTTTTAATGGTCACGAAGTAAGTTCAAATGAAGTACCTACTAAAACAGTATGCGATTTTGGATGCAGCATCTGTGTTTATCCATGGACTTTTGTTATACTTCCTGTTTCCTGTTATGTCTGCCATCTTTGTAGGCCTTTTGTAGTTCTTCATGTTGACTGTCTCCCCCAGGTGTGTTTTATTATCTGATTATCTTGTTAAAGGTGCACTGTGTCAATTTTAGTGGCATCTAGCGGTGAGGTTGCAAATTGCAACTGGCCACCGCTCACCCCTCCCTTTTGAAGCACATAGAGAAGCTATGATGGCCGACACAGAACAAAGATGTCGTCGTCTTAGACAGCAGAGAGTAGCTAGTGCTCTGTAGAGCAGTTTGTCCATTTAGGTCTACTGTAGAAACATGGTGGTTCACTGTAAGGTGGCCCGCGGTGTATGTAGATAGAAATGGCTTATTCAAATGTAATAAAAACATAATGGTTCATTATATACGGTCTTTATACACCACTGAAATCATAGTTATGTATATTATATTGCATTTCTGTCAATAGATCCTCATAAATACTACACACTGCAACTTTAAGCTTGTTAGCCCCTGTGTATATATAACCCTTGTGTTTCTCTTGTTGTTTGGTCAGTCAATGTTTCAGTTCCCTGGTTTCCTTTTCGTGTGTTTATTGTTTTGTTGTACGTTTTAATAAATACCCTTGCCTGCCATCTATTCAGCTCCCTCATGTTATGTGGCACGTTTGAGCTTCTACAAGAACCAATGAGGTTTTCTCATCTTTGTCCTGTGTCTCGTGATTTTCAATTTGGTCTCCAATTTTTGGACTCCACTATATATATGCACACACATAAAAACTTCATTGATATGGAATACTCTGACTCCAAGATTGAAAAAAATGTCATATTTACCTGCTTCCCATAATCCTATCAAGGAGAAGAACAGAAAACATTAGGATGTATGTGAAACGTGCATTAAGCATGTGTGGGTTTTATGGTACTGTAGTAGTATATTGTGTGGTGGGATACTAACCCTCCAACAATGAGCTTCACAACAATTCTGTAAGACACCATGATCCCCAGAACTTCCTTCAGGACGCCCTCTTTGATGCTACAATAGAGCATTTAAACATAGTAAACATTTAGAGTGCATTAATGAACGTTTGTTCTAAGTACATATAAAACCTTTAATGTGCACAAAGCCCAATAAACTAAAGCAGCTCTCATTATTTTCAGATAAGGACTCACATGCTTGAAGAGGCTAAATTGGTGTCTTCATGCTTCAATTTTCCATCCAGTGCGATGCCTTGCCTTTTTCTGTTATTGGCCAGTAGGGGAAGCAAGGTGTAAACTTTGTCCAGTTTGGCACCTGAATCAACAGCGTCCCTGCACCAAATAGCAATCTTTAATCAGATTAACATTTATTGTATTATTGGATTACATCTAAATATCTAAATAAAATGATTACCCAGAGTCCTCTGTAGCCACTGTCTCATTATAGCTGTCATTGGAGTACAGCACCACATTGGCGATTTGTTCCACTAAAAGGCAAACAATCACAAGTGTGTGTGTTTTTTTAATTTATATTTACATCAGTCTACTTGACGTATGACTGACTGTGTATATACAGATATCTACATTTTGTCAATGAATTTGCCTGGGTCAATAAGATAATGCAGATAATCTATTAATTAATATAAAAAAAACACACATACATATGCAACTCTATTGACATGTTATAAACTGGAGCAAAACAACTGTGATATCATTGCTGATATCATTAAAAGAATAAAACTCTTGAAAAGAAAACCTTAAGTAGTTCTCTTTAATCATCTAAAAATATTATTTCTCAGAAAACCAACATGTAGAAACATGCTGGGAAAACAAAATGAACACTCTTATTTCTCTTGTCTACCGATGTCAATGCTTTCAAACTCGCACTTACCAGTAATAATGATGTTCCTCACATTTTTGTTGGAGTCATTACTGATTTTGATGCTTACGTTGATGGGTTCCCCATGATAGTAAGTCTACAAGTAAAAAGTCTAATTAGATAATTTATTAAAAATATGGTACAACATTCCAAACTGTTTCATTATATTCCATAAAACATCATTCTTCATTTGAAAAGCAATATAAAACATTGCAACAACAAAGAAAGGGTTAGTTTGAAACCCACCTGTTTCTCTAAGCTTGCCTCCATATGCAGTGGTTTGTCAGACATGAGAAAGTCACGGGTGGTCTGCACACAGGGAGCTGGTCCTAGCTTCTCTGGGGCGTACTGGACCTTGCGAATCATCAAACGAACTGAGCTCCTGATGGTGGTGGTGGGGAACAAGACATATTATTGTTCAGATCTATACCAAACAATAGTCTACATTGCTCCACAGAAGCAAATCGGGATAATCAAAGAGGTACAAGTAGATCATGGTAGGCCTGAATACAACACCCGAATAGAGAATAAGAACAAAGAGTTGTAGGCTGGACTAACCGTTTGCGAACTTTTGCATCCTGGCTCTCAGCACAGAAGGCTTTCACCTCAAAGTCCACAGCACAGTACTGTAAAAATATGGATATGATACTAATCAGAGGCCATTATTACAGTAAAACTGATGTCAAATTTGATATAATGCATCATGTCTTAAAACAAAAAGTTCTTTCTAGTTTAGCAGAATAGTTTGATGTTTGACAGATACCTTTCCAACATCTTTTGGGCCTGGCTGTATTCCTACTGAGCAGGGCAAGTTATCAGGGAACTAAAGAAACAGAATTGAGAAATAATCTTTATCAGGTCCTTCAATATACAAACACATAAGACGTTGTTTTATATATCAAAATGAAATAGCACAGATTGCACACACACAAATTCTCACAAAATTTTAATTATTAGGGTATTGGGTGGGGATACTAAATTTCCTCTAGGTGTGAGCGAGAGTGTATGTAGGCCTGTGTCTGTGGATGTTGGCCTGTGTCTGTGGATGTTAGCCCTGCAATGGACTGTCTACGCATCCTACAGCCAGAGACGGTGGGTTAGGCACCACGCACAAACAGTTTAGAGAATGGATGCATGTCATTATTACAAATAAATGCAGACAAAATAAGATGGAGCTTGGGTTCCTTGCCAGTGTCGCCTCTGGCTTGCTTAGTTGGAGACACTTAAAGGGCTAGTTCCCCCAAAAATTTCATTTATCTTTGGAACACAAATAAAGATATTTTAAATGAAATCTGAGAGCTTTCTGTGTCTCCATTGACAGTCTACGCAACTACCACTTTGACATTTCAAAAAGTTCATAAAGAGATCGTAAAACGAATCCATAGCAGTTTAGTCAAAATATTCTGGAGAGAAGTTCGATCACTTTATTTCATGAACAGATTGAATTTAGGCTTTTATTCACATATAAACATTGATCAGCAAACATAAACAGAAGAACGCATGAGAACAACCCTCACTGGTTCTTGAGGAAGCTCAAACGTGCTGCATAACATGAAAATGAACCTCTTTTTTTTTTGCAGAAGCTCCAACATGCTGCAAGAATAACACACAAGAATAAACCTCATTGGTTCTTGAGGAAGCTCAAACGTGCTGCGTAACACGAGAATGAACCTCATTGGTTCTTGAGGAAGCTCAAACGTGCTGCGTAACATGAGAATGAACCTCATTGGTTCTTGCGGAAGCTCAAACATGCTGCATAACACGAGAATGAACCTCATTGGTTCTTGCAGAAGCTCAAATGTGCTGCGTAACACGAGAATGAACCTCATTGGTTCTTGCTGAAGCTCAAACTTGCTGCGTAACATGAGAATGAACCTCATTGCTCCTTGAGGAAGCTCAAACATGCTGCGTAACACGAGAATGAACCTCATTGGTTCTTGAGGAAGCTCAAACATGCTGCGTAACACGAGAATGAACCTCATTGGTTCTTGCAGAAGCTCAAACGTGCTGCGTAACACGAGAATGAACCTCATTGGTTCTTGAGGAAGCTCAAACGTGCTGCGTAACATGAGAATGAACCTCATTGGTTCTTGCGGAAGCTCAAACATGCTGCGTAACACGAGAATGAACCTCATTGGTTCTTGCAGAAGCTCAAATGTGCTGCGTAACACGAGAATGAACCTCATTGGTTCTTGAGGAAGCTCAAACGTGCTGCGTAACATGAGAATGAACCTCATTGGTTCTTGAGGAAGCTCAAACATGCTGCGTAACATGAGAATGAACCTCATTGGTTCTTGCGGAAGCTCAAACATGCTGCGTAACACGAGAATGAACCTCATTGGTTCTTGCAGAAGCTCAAATGTGCTGCGTAACACGAGAATGAACCTCATTGGTTCTTGCTGAAGCTCAAACGTGCTGCGTAACACGAGAATGAACCTCATTGGTTCTTGAGGAAGCTCAAACATGCTGCGTAACACGAGAATGAACCTCATTGGTTCTTGTGGAAGCTCAAACATGCTGCGTAACACGAGAATGAACCTCATTGGTTCTTGTGGAAGCTCAAACGTGCTGCGTAACATGAGAATGAACCTCATTGGTTCTTGCAGAAGCTCAAACATGCTGCGTAACACGAGAATGAACCTCATTGGTTCTTGCAGAAGCTCAAATGTGCTGCGTAACACGAGAATGAACCTGATTGGTTCTTGAGGAAGCTCAAACATGCTGCGTAACACGAGAATGAACCTCATTGGTTCTTGCAGAAGCTCAAACATGCTGCGTAACACGAGAATGAACCTCATTGGTTCTTGTAGAAGCTCAAATGTGCTGCGTAACACGAGAATGAACCTCATTGGTTCTTGAGGAAGCTCAAACATGCTGCGTAACACGAGAATGAACCTCATTGGTTCTTGCAGAAGCTCAAATGTGCTGCGTAACACGAGAATGAACCTCATTGGTTCTTGAGGAAGCTCAAACATGCTGCGTAACACTAGAATGAACCTCATTGGTTCTTGCTGAAGCTCAAACGTGCTGCGTAACACGAGAATGAACCTCATTGGTTCTTGAGGAAGCTCAAACATGCTGCGTAACACGAGAATGAACCTCATTGGTTCTTGCAGAAGCTCAAACATGCTGCGTAACACGAGAATGAACCTCATTGGTTCTTGTAGAAGCTCAAATGTGCTGCGTAACACGAGAATGAACCTCATTGGTTCTTGAGGAAGCTCAAACATGCTGCGTAACACGAGAATGAACCTCATTGGTTCTTGCAGAAGCTCAAATGTGCTGCGTAACACGAGAATGAACCTCATTGGTTCTTGAGGAAGCTCAAACATGCTGCGTAACACTAGAATGAACCTCATTGGTTCTTGCTGAAGCTCAAACGTGCTGCGTAACACGAGAATGAACCTCATTGGTTCTTGAGGAAGCTCAAACATGCTGCGTAACACGAGAATGAACCTCATTGGTTCTTGCAGAAGCTCAAACGTGCTGCGTAACACGCGAGAATGATTATAGTTTTATGATCTCTTTATGAACTTTTTGAAGCATCAAAGTGTCAGTTGCATAGCTGTCAATGGAGGGACAGAAAGCTCATACAGATTTCATCAAAAAGATCTTAATCTTCCGAAGATGAACGAAAGTCTTAAGGGGGAATGACATGAGGGTGAGTAAATAATGACAGAATTTTCATTTTTGGGTGAACTATCCCTTTAATATTAAACAATATTATTGATTTGATCTCACTGGCACTATTGTATTAGAAGTGAACTGAGCTGGACGATGACATCAGTGCTTACTGCAGAACTGCTTTATAGATTAAACTGAATCAAAACTGAATTTAACTGAACAATGGCACTATTTCTTTTAGAGCTGCTGTTCAGCCGAATTGAATTCTGTTTGCATTATTGAATCACAAAAGTTGACTTGACTTGATGGCACCATGGTCTTTGAAGTATTTGAAATAACATGTACATACCATAGTAGGTGATGTGATTCAGTAGCCTACCATTATACCATTTTTATTTTATTTATTTATTTTTTGCAAGGGAAAGGTCTAACACCTTGAAGATACTTACTTCAAAGAAAAACGGGTAGGCATTGTCACCCAGTTTGCGCAGTAGTTTATCCTGAACCTTGGTGAGAATGCCCTGCTCTTTGTCCTGCAGTGGGGGGTAGATTTGCCGGGTGGACATGTAGATCTCTCGTCTGAATGAGATGCCCATCACGTCCGTATCATCACGGCCGTATCGAAACGCGCAGGACAAGGTGGCATACGCTAGAGGGCGACAGAATCACAAAGCGCGTCTCATTGTAATACATCTGATGTATCGTCTGTTGTTCAGTTTGTGAACTTTGAATGAATTTAGTGACCTTTTTTCCCCTTCAGCTGTGCAGGGTCAACGAGAAGGACACCATCTGATAGAGAAGGAAAATGTAAACGTAAATGAAGGTTTTAAGAAAACTTGCTAAGAAAACTGCTTAAAATCACAGTAAAGTGAAACTGCACACACCCACTGCATCCACTGAGTCAACACGGTCAACAAAGTCTCTCCTTCCCATATACACACCAACCTGATTCAAAAACAAAAAATAAATAAATTACTTAATAAGCCTAAAAGAAGAATAGTATTCATTATTTTGTGTGTTGTTGTTTTTTCAGGTCCACGTACTTATCTAATATAAACAGACTAATAACTTTTCATATCACGTCATGTTCAAAATACACTTCCCAATGCCTCTGGAAAGCCACAAATCATATTTTGATGTGGCCGTAGCCAGTTGCAGTTACACTTTACAATAAGGTCTCATTTGTTAACATTAGTTAATGTAGGCCTATTAACTTACACAAACTAACAATGAGCAATACATTTGTTACAATATTTATTAATCTTTGTTAATGTTAGTTAATAAAAATCCAACTGTCATTGATTGTTTATGTTAGTTCACCATGCATTAACTGATGTTAACAAATACAATATTTGATTTTAATAGTATTTGTAAATGTTGTAATTAACATTAAATAAGATTAATGAATGATGTAGAAGTATTGTTAATTCTTGTTGTTAACAAATTAAACCTTATTGTAAAGTGTTACCGTAAATCCTTGTCTGAGAAACGAGAAACACCTCTAAAAATGTTTCTGCATGTTCTTATTGTCCCAGATATTCTGTCAGCCATTTAGAATCAACTAGACAACCATACAATCAAATGTGCATGTGCAGCCTGTGAATTATTCTATTCCAAGTAAACACATTTTCCAATCAAAAGCACCATGACACTGCCATATATGTTTGTAGCTATATATGATCAACTCCAACAAGAAGATCCCTGGTTCGATTCCTGACTGATTCAGGAAGCCTTTATTTGTGGAGTTTGCATACTCTCTGTGTGTTGGCTTGGGTTTCCCTTGGATGCTCCAGTTTCTCCCACAATCCATAAACATGCAGGATAGATAAAATGGAGACACTGTATTGTCTGTAGGTGTGAGTGAAAGTGTCCATCCATCCAGGATATTTTCTTTGCCTTTGGCCTGAGAAGCTGGGATGGGCTTCCAGCAATCCCGCGACCTTACATAGGAAGTGGTTTGGAGAATAGATGGATAATCAACTGCATATATTTTTCAACTCTAAAGGAATCGATTGCTTGTATCGAAGTTGACTCTATTAATCCAGACTAGTATCAAGTTATTTTGGTCTAAATGACCTTTGAAACTAAATGTTTTAATTGACTTAAACCATTAAATTAGTGTTCTAGGAACCAATGACATCATAGGAACCAGTTTTCAATCAAAAGTGAGCATCATATGCCCTACTGCAGGGCAGAGCCCTTCAAGTCAGTGTACTGAAAGATGCAGGGCATTACTGTCTAATATGAGGCCATGTGGGAAACCTCTGTCAAAGCCATTTGTCACTGCTGCTTTATTTTGAATGGGATAGTAACAGCAAAATTCAGCGAAGAGAAGCCACAGCCAGACAAATGCTGTTGGGTTTAATTGGTTGAATTCCCATGGATCTTGTCAAAAATGACTGCACTGATCTGACTGACTGATCACATGATCATAAATGTAAATGTGTTCACGCCATGTCAGAATCGCCATAATTATGAGATGGCAATTTAGAGTTCTCAGAAAGTTTAGAGTTATAATAATAAGTTTAGTGAGGATGTGAATGCTTTTTACAACTTGGAATTTAGTAATTATATAGTAAGAACGATATGAAGTGAACACACCATGTCCAACAACTTCACACACCACTTCACATGTACCCCTTGCTAACCTCCCTGAAGGGTTCCTCAAATGATAATTCACCCCAAAATTAGAACTTCATAAAGACATCGTAAAAGTATATAAAATTAAAGTTTTACTTAACTTACCGACTTGTCCTTGGATATTTTCTTGAAGACGATCTGTTTTGGACTCATTGTTGTTTATAGACTTGAACACACACACACACACACACACACACACACACACACACGCACACGCACACGCACACACACACACACACACACACACAAAACAATACATTAATATCAATAGGTTAATGTCAAGCCATTATGCAATGTAAACCTAACTGCAACAATCATTGCATGTAAGTCACTGGCCTTAATTACAGAAAAAGTCCTTCAAGCTATACTTTACAATAATTTTCTTCATATCTAGTAAACCTGCAGACTTCATCAAGGCTTTCCAATATCACAGTGACAGATTATTCTTACATAACAGTGACATAAAATCAATCAAAAAATTAAATTCTACATGCATTATGAATTTCATACCTGGCAATGAAGATTCAACTAATTTGTGAGGTCTGAGGCTTGAGGACAGAGAGAGCAGTGACCCGTGGGCAGGAGATGGTATTTGTACTCTGGATGTGTATTGTCCAACTAATCAGGTTAGGCAGGGTTATAGCTAAAATCCCTTTCACCCATTCTCCAGACAGACGGATATGGGGAGAGAGCTAGCTGTGCTTTCTGCAGGTGCTATACCTGCCTGAGCGGATTGGGTTGGTTCGCTTTAGTCAGCATTGGGGGAGATTACTAGGCACTGACACTCTGGGCACAAGGAGCAACACTTTATTTGTCAGGGCCAAGTCACATGCCGAGAACTGTGGTCTCTTTCGTGGGCTTTGTGTGTAAATAACTCACGCTTGCTGAAGATTCCAGATAAATCATGCAAGTTTTAGGAGGAAAGCTGGGTGAGATTTCAAAACCAGTTGTTTATAGTGTGAGAAATTTCAGCTTGTATATACCAAAATCAGAGTCAAAAATACAATTAGTCTATAAAACAAATACATGTGCACATTGTAACTGCAGAACTAATAAATAATAAATGTAATCAATCAAATAAACAATGTAACTAAACTTCATAGTAACAGTATAGTATACTTACATTATTGGGTAGGAATGTTTATCATTAAAATAAATCAAACTGTAACACTTTATTCGATGGTCCACTTTAGACATTCTACTAACAATAAGTAACTTTGCAACTACATGTCAACTAGCAGTCATTAGAGTATTAGTAGACTGTCTGCTTAATATCTGCTAACACTTTATTGTGATGCTCCCCAAAGGACATTCTATTGACTATAAGTAACTTTGCAACTACATGTCAACTTATTCTACTAACCCGAACCCTATCAGCTAACAGTCTACTACTACTCTAATGAGACCATTGAAATAAAGTGTAACATAAAACTCCTGTTATTTATGCATATACTCATGGATATATGGAACCCTTTAATACATCCATAGAGATTTAATCAAAGGAGGCGATGCTCAGAGGTATTAATCATTGATAGTGCCTTAGTTATAATCCCAGACAGTCGGCGTCAGCAGTGTAAAACCTTAGGAAGCTGAAGAGGGATTAAAGCCATGAAAGAGATGAAGCCATTGTTATTTCACTTGGGATTACTTCAAGCCATAGCATTGGTGCACATACGTTCATGAAACCAAGCACAGATGGAAATAAATAATCTGAGTATGCACATACACTATATTGCCAAAAGTTTTGGGACACCTGCCTTGCACATGAACTTCAATGACATCCCATTCTTAATCCGTAGGGTTTAATATGGAGTTGGCCCACCCTTTGCAGATATAACAGCTTCGACTCTTCTGGGAAGGCTTTCCACAAGGTATAGGAGTGTGTTTATGGGAAATATTTACCATTGCGCATTTGTGAGGTCAGGCACTGATGTTGGACGAGAAGGCCTGGCTCACAGTCTCTGCTCTAATTCAGACTGTGCAGACCAAACTCGCTTATCCATGTCTTTATGGACCTTGCTTTGTGCACTGGTGCGCAGTCATCAGAGACTGGTCAGGGGCCCCTAGGCTGCTCTTTGTGTGAGCCCCCCCCCCCCAAGAGTTCAATTAATTAAAGAAAAATTTACTAAAGAATAGTCTGCAGTTTCACCAGCAGAAGCCAGCTTCAAGTCTCGCAAAGAGTTCCTAGGCCGCGCTCCCTCTCTATCAGCCTATCGTACATACAATTTCTCAACAGTTATACTGTTTTCAAGGTCTAGCCACGTCAATGATTTTGAATGGCTAAGAGAAAATAGACAGTCATGGTAAATTTCCACACATTGTCAGTTAATCAGGTGCACGTGTCCATAGATCACTTGTTGACGTGTTCACCCCGAAATTAGGCAAGTAGTGACCTTCCAGGTCTGGAGCAGGCGCCAGCTTGTCCAGAACAACATCCTGTCACTCTCCCTAGGATGCCCGTTGTACACCTTCAATACTGATCTGTAACACAGAATACAGCGCAAATACACAGATACACAGTTTCTCCAAGGTTGGAGTTGATTGAGCTCCAGTTCGGACCAGAAAGTTTCCCAAAACATACTGATATGGTATTCACCATAACTCTTTAGTATTTCAGTAAAAGAAAATATAAAGTGAATAAAATATAAAATTAAAGACAAATCCATATTTCATCTCTGGAAGCCGGGCTAAGTGAGAAAGCACTGTCACTGCACTCCTGGCACGTTAGGGGTGTGTGATACCTCCAAAATCCAAACACATGACAACATGTTCTGCTATCAAGTGTTTAGAGACACATCACACATTCCTAGGCCAGACCCTCAGTCACTCCTCAGAGACCAAATACAAACTTAAAAAAAAACTTAAAAATCATTATAATAATATAGAAGGATAAATATTGATTAATGCTTTGATTATACATTTAATTAGGATATAAATAAATATATATATATATATACACTCACCTAAAGGATTATTAGGAACACCATACTAATACTGTGTTTGACCCCCTTTCGCCTTCAGAACTGCCTTAATTCTACGTGGCATTGATTCAACAAGGTGCTGAAAGCATTCTTTAGAAATGTTGGCCCATATTGATAGGATAGCATCTTGCAGTTGATGGAGATTTGTGGGATGCACATCCAGGGCACGAAGCTCCCGTTCCACCACATCCCAAAGATACTCTATTGGGTTGAGATCTGGTGACTGTGGGGGCCATTTTAGTACAATGAACTCATTGTCATGTTCAAGAAACCAATTTGAAAGGATTGGAGCTTTGTGACATGGTGCATTATCCTGCTGGAAGTAGCCATCAGAGGATGGGTACATGGTGGTCATAAAGGGATGGACATGGTCAGAAACAATGCTCAGGTAGGCCGTGGCATTTAAACGATGCCCAATTGGCACTAAGGAGCCTAAAGTGTGCCAAGAAAACATCCCCCACACCATTACACCACCACCAGCCTGCACAGTGGTAACAAGGCATGATGGATCCATGTTCTCATTCTGTTTACGCCAAATTCTGACTCTACCATCTGAATGTCTCAACAGAAATCAAGACTCATCAGACCAGGCAACATTTTTCCAGTCTTCAACTGTCCAATTTTGGTGAGCTCGTGCAAATTGTAGCCTCTTTTTCCTATTTGTAGTGGAGATGAGTGGTACCCGGCGGGATCTTCTGCTGTTGTAGCCCATCCACCTCAAGGTTGTGCGTGTTGTGGCTTCACAAATGCTTTGCTGCATACCTCGGTTGTAACGAGTGGTTATTTCAGTCAAAGTTGCTCTTCTATCAGCTTGAATCAGTCGGCCCATTCTCCTCTGACCTCTAGCATCAACAAGGCATTTTCGCCCACAGGACTGCCGCATACTGGATGTTTTTCCCTTTTCACACCATTCTTTGTAAACTCTAGAAATGGTTGTGCGTGAAAATCCCAGTAACTGAGCAGATTGTGAAATACTCAGACCGGCCCGTCTGGCACCAACAACCATGCCACGCTCAAAATTGCTTAAATCACCTTTCTTTCCCATTTTGACATTCAGTTTGGAGTTCAGGAGATTGTCTTGACCAGGACCACACCCCTAAATGCATTGAAGCAACTGCCATGTGATTGGTTGATTAGATAATTGCATTAATGAGAAATTGAACAGGTGTTCCTAATAATCCTTTAGGTGAGTGTATATATATATAGGTATATTAAAGCGGCAGTGAATTTCAGAATCCGGCCCTTTCACCATACATGGTCCACACGCATATATATACGAAAATTACCACCACACCACATAGGTAAAATGAGAAATTGAACATTACAAGCAAAACACAAATTCAAACAGCCAGGCAACAGAATTCCCTGCATTCAAAGTTCAACTGCAAGCTGGTTTAGCTTTAAAAACCCACAGGTAGGCTACAGCATCTGCATCAGTGCAGAACACTCTGTTTTTAAAAATCACAACATCATTACTACACAAACCACTGTGCACTACACTAAACTGTGTATAAAACAAAGCCATAATAAAAACAGCAGCACATAACAACACTGATATTATAACAGCAATAATGAAACAGCAACACAATAATAAATATGTACACATTGTTGCATATTCCTACCTTTAGAATTTTTTCTTTCTTGATTTTCTGGCAGAGAAGTCCTTAATGAGGCCATTCAATTCAATTTGCGCAGAATGTCATTTTCAATGGACATCAGAGACAGGTGATTCAGTCAGTTTTGGCCCATCGTAGATCTCAGGCTATATTTAATTAGTCCCAGTTTTGAAAAAGAGCGCTCCCCGCTGGCGTTGGTTACAGGCAAAGTCATAAATAGCCGGAGTGCTATATCAACATTTGGTTGTAGTTTCCTTGCTCTTATGAGTTGCAGCAGTGACCTTGCTGAGGTGTCCTCGTTTTCTTTGATAAATTGTCTGAATTGTCCGATTTTGTCCACAAAATCCTCCTCTAGATCACCTGCATATTTCTTCTGCAGATTAGCTGCTCCTGTGCGAAGATCTTGTAGGGGAATGGTTGGAATCTTGTTCAAAAATCCAAATGTCTGCTGAATATTTTTGTAGGAGTGATACCTCCTATCCAGCTCGGCAACGAGACGGTCTATGACGGCGATAAAAACAGTTGTTTTGAATTTGTTGTGGCCTGACCGCTCAAAGTCAGGTTCAGTGGATTCATCCGCTTTTGATTTTTCCTTTTTCTATGTCTCTGCGTGTCCACTTTGTAGACTTGTTGGGACAAAGGTGGAGACATGTTTTTTGCATCACTCTCAAACTTGTCAAAATCTTCTCGTAGACTGGCTACATAATCCCTCAATGAGCTGACCAAATTAACAGCATTACATAAATCCAGGTTAACTGCCTGTAAAGCAGTACTCGTCAGTAATTCTGATGCAGTGCTTTTGTTGCTTGCGCGTGAGCTGACCATCTTTTCAAAGTCTCGATCCTCTGGTTGTCATTTGGCTGTAAACCTGCTGTAATTGTCTGCCAACGGGATGTGGATTTGGAGGAAAAATTTTAAAGTGTCTGCACTAAATAAAAAAATTCCTCCGTCTCAAGGCAGCAGTTAACACTATTAACACCCACTAAATTGAGTGTGTGTGCAGCGCACTGTACCCACTCGATTAATGGGTTCACCTCTTTAATGCGTGCTTGTAGGTCACTGTAAACACCAGACATGTTGGCTGCATTGTCGTAACATTGGCCTCTGCAGTTACTGATATCAATGCCCAGGTCTTGTAAAACACTTAGCACAGACTGGCAAAGCGACTCACCTGAATGACTCTGGATTGGCAGAAACTTGATAAAACGCTCTGCGATGCAGCCATCGGGTGCCACATATTGCATGATGAATGTGAGCTGGTCGGTGTGTGTAACGTCAAGAGTGGAATCAACACTGATCAAAAAGTACTTAGCCACTTTAATTTGACTGATTATCTCTGCAACGACCTGTTCTCCCATCAGTTCAATACATTCTAGACATGTTGTTGATGAGAGGTATGATGGCGTTCCCTTTCCAGCATTGCCATATTTTTCTATATGCACTTTCAAAAAGCGATCAAATTCGCTGATAACTTCCAGCACACCCATAAAGTTCCCATTATCCGGTTGCCCAAAAACTTCACTGTGTCCCCTAAGCGGTGGTCCTTGTTCTGTTAAAAACTTCACCACCGCAACCACCCTCTTTAAAACCTTGGTCCAATATTCGCATTCATTGTCAAATAGTTTTTTTAGTTCTATTCGCCCACCATCAGCCCAACGCGTAACATATGTGAGCATTGCCTTTCTGTGGCTCTCTGATCCTTCATGTTCAGCTAGGCGCGCAGCTGCATTTTTTCATTCATTACAGCCTGCTGTCAGTGCAGACTGCATGTCACTGTCCCCAAATAATTTACACGCAAAACAAAACACAGTGCTTTTTGAGGGAGAATAAGGCAGCCATTCTCCCATTATTGGCCAGTTTCCTTTTAAACAGGGTTTTGGAAAAGTACCTCTTTTGGTGTTTATGTTGTCTTTCTGAGGCAGCAACATCTGCGTCTTTGTTCTGGCAACTTTCAGGTCCCATTTTAATCCAATATGCCCTAATGTCTTCATCAATTTTATCCCAACATGCAGGATCCGAGCTATAGGATTTGTGGCCTCTGTTTGTGTCCTCTCCTCCGTAGCAACAGGTGGAGGGGGGGCGGGGATTCCCTCCATCTCTGCCGAGGGTGCGAGCACGACTGACCCACGAGCAGGTGAATTATGTCTGCAGCATTACGCTTCGGGTGGCTGAAGAAGTGTCTGACTCTGTCTCAGTCTCAGACTCCCTATCTGAGTGAGATGGAAATTGTTGTGAGGCTGCGGCATCGTCGCGGTGGTCATCTTGACTAGTGTCTTTACATCTATCACAGATAACGTGAAAAAGTAGAAAAAAATAGAACCAGCCTTAAAAACCAACCTGACTAATATGAGTGTCATTGTGGAATAACTCCCCCAAATTCCCTGAAATATTACCGATGACATGATGAGCTAGCTGCTGCAACAGCTAAGGATGTTGTGTTTCAACCACAACAATGATGTTAGCCGATGCTAGCTGGCAGTCCTCCTGCTGTGGATCTTGTCTTCGACTGGATGAAGATTCAGCAGCCTTGAAGTATCCAGTCAATTTAGGGATTTTTTTCAGTATATACTGTTCTTTTAGCCTTTGTATTTTACGTATTTGTGCTCCACTATCATGTTTTTTTCGGACATTTTGCCGCTATGTCGTCTTGCCCGTCTAGCAGTGACGTAAATGAAAATGATTGACATGATTTGACCAGCCACTGATTGGACAGATTAGATAGTCATATCTATCCAATCACCTGCTTATATATTTTCTTATGGGCCAATGAGGTTTTTTTTTTTTCACGGTGCAGTAAATTTAAAATAATAAAAAAAATAGTCTGGCCAATCTGGGGCCCCTGCACACATGGGGCCCCTAGGCTGCAGCCTATGCAAGCCTGTGCGTTAATCCACGCTTGGCAGTCATGTTGGAACAGGAAGGGGCCATCCCCAAACTGTTCCCACAAAGTTGGGAGCATGAAATTGATGCTTTAGCCCTGAATTTGGTTCTGTTCATTGTATTGTTCATTGGCAAACACCGTATCGTTTTTGAGTTTAAATCAAAGCTGTTACGTTTCGTATTCCTGCAATTCCTGCATTTTGGATTATCTTCTTTGTTTTGTTTATTAATAAAGTTCCATCATCTTCGCCTGCCTGGCCCATCGTGACACTTTGATTTCAGTTTTGCTTCCATTTGAATCTAAACTAGTTTAGTTTTACAGGGATTAGACTTCGGAAGATATGATGTGACGTGGTAACTGGCAACATTTATCCATTTATTTTCAGAAATCAGAACCATATGATTTTCAGTTAAAACAAATATTTATTCACATTTAATTTTTCCCATTTCATATTGTCTAGTTAATTGGATATTAAATGGTCTGTGCTGAAACTAAGCATGTTTAGAGGAGATGGGCTAGTTGTAACATGAGGAAGTTGTCTCAAAGGCTATATCTCAGTAACTATATGATTTTATATATTTTATTAAATGTTTTATTATAAATCATATTTTATGTGTATTATAGAAATTTGTGATATTTATATGCATTCTCCTAATTACATGTCCAATATCATCATATTTTTATTAACACACTGGGATACATTATGATAATTGTGGAAGTAGAAGTCATAATTGCTTTACTATTTAAACTTTGCAGAAAAGCCTAAAAAGCCATTTAATGGCTGGTCCCATTCTGACAACATTCCAAATATAATGTGACAACATACCCTGCCTGCTATCATGTGATCATGTGTGTTTGTTTTCTAGGGTCATAACAGTGTAAATGTACCAAAGCGTTTCTGTAGCCAACATGTAATGTATGAAACCACGATGAGAAATATTCCCTGCTGTAGAAAGCTTTCCCCAATTTCCCCTATACATAAAAACATAAGTCTAAACACCATGGCAAAATATCTAAATATCTTAAATCACAGAACATATTTTATTCCATAAGTTCAGCATTCATGATAATTTAAATGATCTTTACATTTGTCATGATTTGTCCTAAAACAAAAAAGTAGCAAAAACATAATTGAGTAAAATAAACATCAACGTAACAAAAGTTCAGCCTTGTTAATATGGGTGACCCTGGTGCCTCAAACGTAAGCTTTTGACGTCTCTGCGTTAGATGGAGCGGCAGTATAGATTGTCTTTGGCTTACCACCGGGGTAGTATGCCCTGTTAAAAAGATATAACACACAGAAAAAAAGTTCACAAAACAGTAAGATTAGAAATATAAGGAGCCTACACAAGTAAAGGTTATGAAATGAGGGGCCTATACACTGTAAAAAATACCCTGTTAGATTTCACTAGTAATTTCACTTGACAATTTCATTTTACAGAATGCCTATATATTTTACAACTTATAACCTTATATTTCATTATGTGATATATATACCTACTTTAGCAAAATCTTACAATGTACTGATATCCACCACAATACTAGGTGTCAGGTTTATCGTAAGCATCCTGTTCATTGTCAGTACTTGTACTGTATATAGACTTTTACTAAATTACATAAAATGTCACACAAAACACACTAATGAGCATTACTGATAACAAAAGTAAGTAAGAAACTAAATTATTTATAAAAAAAATATATATATAATCATATGTGATGTGTAACACAGGGACTGTTGTTTTTTATCGTAAATTATATGGTAATTCAAAGTTTTTCCTTGCAACAAAACATAAATTTGACAATAATGTAATGTTAAACCATTTACAGTTTTTCACCGTATATGCTAAGGTAACTTACAGTTAACCAGTTAACTAATTTTCCTGGTTAAATTTTTTTTTTACAGTGTAGAGAAATGTCTTTAGTGTGAGATTTACCCTTTGTCTTTTCCTTTAGAGACTCTTTGATAGGCACTGCACTGGAATGCACCGCCCAGAATACACAGCGCTGCACCAGCCCAACCTATATAGAGACCAGTACCCAGCTCAAATCTGCAAACAAAGGCAGAGAGTTAGGTGTATGTACCTACTCAACAACATATCGGGAATAAATTTGTATCTCAAAGTGAGCTAAACCTGACAGTACTCTTTTTGAGGATGTCCTAATTTGTAAAACACAATATATTGAGTTGCCATCTATGTTTCTGTTGATTTCTTGGTCTGACGATTGAGTGGGGATTCATGATTCACATAATTTTTCTTTATTGTGTCTTTACCTCTAGAGTAGGGGTGTCTAATCCTGCTCCTGGGGAGCTAACATCCTGCAGAGTTTCACTTCAAACTGCTACAATTCAATTGCCTGGAATTTTCTTGTAAAAAGATGCTTCAGATGTGTTCCATGAGGGTTGAGCTGAACTCAGTGGCCCTCCAGGAGCAAATTTTGACACACTAGAGAATTTGACATACTAGAAACCTCCTGCTTGGAGGTTTCTAGTATGCCAAGTATAAGACTAGATTAGCTGGTTCAGGTGTGTTTAATTGTTGTTAGAGCTGAACTCTGCAGGACAGTGGCCCTCCAGGACCGAGTTTGGGCACACCTGGTCTGGGATTTTTTTTTTAATTGTAGAAATGCAGAACGTTTTCTCCAAGTGTTAGGGTTAAGTTATAGTAATTAGCTGTATATAAAAACAACAGAAGTCTATGGAATGTCCCCATTTAAATAAGTAAATGTGTGTGTGTATTTGAGAATGTATGTGAATATGAGTCTTCTCACTTGACGCCACCATAGAACGGGTCATTAAATTCTGCAACAATCCGTGCAGCATACCAAGATACAGCCACCATAGTGCAAAGACCTATGGAGATATAAATATTTTTCAATTATTATATCATTGTATAGATACTAAATTGGTGGAAACATGCAGACAACTAAACAATAATAGAAACTGCAAGTTCATATGGACACTGCATTTCTGATTACCTGCAAGGATGAAGATAATGCCGCCAATGACCATAGTCTTGCCTTTTGACTCATCTGTTTTTGACCCAATCTTAATGCACTTCAGCCCCATGGTAGATAAAATTATACCGACCAGCCCCATGATCATGGCGATGATTGTTAAAGCTCGACATGCTTGAATATGAACTGAAAACAAGACGGACAAAAAAACAAAACAAAGAGTTTAGTCTTTGATAGCCTACTGTAACCATTACAACAGAGTACAGATTTCATTGTATCTACATTTTGGTAAAGTGTTATAAATTATGCATAAAAAAGATCATAAATCATTATAGTGGCCTTTGTTATGATTGGCATCATTGATCTATATTTCATAATATTGATAGGTGCTTTCATAACACTGCATTATGAAGCTTATAAACATTTATAAATATTGTGTTTCGAATCAGTGCTGAATCAAAATGGCCTGATTACAGCAAACATCATATGTACTGTTTCAAAACGTTTTACAGTTTCAATGGTTTTGCCGCTAGAGGCACTGAACAGGCAAACCCATGCATGAACTAGTATCTAATATGGTTTTAACTGGTCTTGGGTCCGTTTTATTCATTAAGATTCAGTTTTAAATGACAAATGTGTAAGAGTGCCTCGAAACACTTCGATAATAAAGGCTCCAAAAGGGGGTTTTCACAGCCATTTTTTATAGTGTGAAGAACATTTTAATAAACTAAATAACTTTTTTTACTGTAAAAAACCTTTTGAAGAATAGAATGGTTCCATGGATATAAAATGTTCTTTACAGAACCATTATTTTTAAGATTAAATCATTTTGCAAAGCAATTGGTTCAATTGATTGGACCAGAGTCTCAAAAAGCTCTGTTTCCTCAATCACTAGTGTATATGTTTATCATTTATTAAAAGCCAGTAATACTTGAAAAATAAAATCAAAAGATAAAAGTGGGCTTAGACGGTTTGTTACAACACAAAATGGCTGCCAGACATATAGTCCAATAAAGTATACAAGACAAATAAAGTATTTTCTATGTTTATATTTATGATAGTAATGAATTACTCTTAAGATGTGCTGATATTACAGAGCGAATAACCTGGTTTCATTATAATTTGGTTCCTACCTGGCAAGGCCAACATGGATTGGAAGTCTTGGCAGTTGGCCTTTCCAGTGCTGTCCTCGCCGCAGGCATGCCACAGGTTCTCATAGAGACGGTTTGAAACGATTACGGTGCCTTGCACACTAGATATCTTCCAGTAGTCATTAGCCACAGCAAGGCCAGTAACCACCCAGCCGACCAAACACATGAAGAATCCAGTCACCTCTAATGCCGTTGACATTTTTACCCTTCGCACACAAAGTGAGTGAAATAGAAGATGCAAGAAATACAAAAAATTATAGGCTAGAATAATGTGCTGGAATCCAAACTCAAGGAAGAGTCTGTAGAGCAGTCCTGTGACCCTGTCTCTGCTCCTGATAGCTGATTTTGAATTGTTCTTCCGTTGAGCAGCAGGACTTCAACCTTTGTGGAGGGTCATAAAGCCATCGCCACACCCAAGAACCCACTCCGCTCATGATGATGTTGTTGATGATGATGATGGGTGTGATCGTTTTGTATAGTGAGACACACATTTACTCTAGTCACACCATTACCATGTATAGTTATCATATGATTAAAGTCTCTTTCTGGTTTTGCTAGGACACAATACTAATGGTCTTCTCTTTACTGTCATATTGATGAACAATTCAAATGCTCCCCAGTGTACATCAGTGTGTTAGTACACACAGTAAGTGAGAGAAGTTAGTTTACAACAGGAATCCGCTCCAGGATTACACTTCAAGAGTTTTTAAGTAAGTTTGTGGTAACTCTTTTTAGTTAGAAAATTTATGTATCTCTCAGTGGTTTCACTGTAGCCTGGTTTCAACAGTTAGGACAGTATTTTGTGGGTCATATATCTTTATTGTTTTATGGCTTGCCAGTTAATGGTTGATTATCATCAGTGCTCAAAGTCCAAGCTCTCTCAATAAACAGATGATTTCAGAGTTTCTTTGTTTTTCTCTCCCTCTTTTTCTCATTCCCTACCCATCATTTTTCAACTCTCTGCCTCACTATCAGTTTTTATTTTGTCATAGATACCTACACTCATGTCCTCATAAAAGTGCTACTGTGCCATATGTAAATGAGCATTCTAGTAATTGCCAGAAATGTGTATTGTCTTAAATATTAAGACCACAGAGACCACTGAGCTATTGCTTTGAGGGTTAACTGGGCAACACACATGATACAAAACACACATACTTAGCTATATTAAAAGGGACATTTCATAGGATTTTGTTTTATATATAGCTAGTCAGTGGCAATACTATGTTTTCTAATTTCTGCCAAGGGGGAAGCCCCCGAGACGATTTCAAACGTGGGGGACCCAGGAGGGTGATCTGTGCACGCCAATGAGTGAAATAATTTAGGTTTGAATTCACAGTGTTGCTATTATGACAAATATTAAATCAAAATATGGGCAGTTAAATATGTATTCAAATGCCTGTAATGCGTCATAGAATACATTTATGGGAAAATGGGATTTTGCTTTGACTGTCATCTGTTATTAAAAATTAATAGTTGATTTCATATTTTATATTAATGATGCATTTATAAGAATATCAAAAGTAATTTTTACATTCTTTATACAAAGTTTAGCCAGTTTTTGACACACATCAGAAATAATGAGTCTTTACTCCTGCTTTATTTCTTTTTAGAACACCATACAAGTTTACAATTTTGGTCATAGTATTTTGTTTTATTTTAGTCCAGATCAGTTCTCAAACCTGTCCTGGAGTAGCTACCACCAGCCCTGCACATTTTATGTCTCCCTATATCTGACACACCCATTTCAGGTCTTGCAGTTTCTACTAATGAGCACAGGTGTTATAGATGAGGGAGACATAAGGGGCGTTCCAATTTGACAGGGTCCCTGCGCAGTGTTCACTGTTCCCTACTCCGTGAGCACGGTATATCAGGAGAAGTGGACTTCGCTGACAATAATCACTTATTTGGAATTCCCTGCAACGTCATCAAAGAAAGGCAACAACTATTATATGATTTTTCAAATTTAAAATCATATAATAGTCCTATATATATATATATATATCTAATAAATATAATCAAAACATTGTATTAGTCTATTAGTTTTACTTTTAGTAGTTTATTTACTAGTATTAGTTTATTGCATAGACTACTGTATATTTAATTGACTATTAAAAGATTTGAAGTTGTAGCCTACTGTAACTGTTATTTAATATGAAAATACATTTTGATTTGGTTAACTGTATATGTGTTCTTAATAATGGTCTTAATAATTGTAGCGGTCTCATAGCACGAGCAGCTGCATAGTAAACATTCCTGAGGTAAATAAAGTAAAAATAAAAAATAACAGCTGCTTCTCAACACTTTTACTTTGTTTACATATTCATACAATATGCAAATGTACCATTCATTGCCATAACCATTCATAAATACTCTAGTTTGTATAATAATAACAATATTTATGAATACTCAAATGCATACATAAACTCCATCACAGAGCTGTTTAAAAACTCTTCTGACGGCTCTGCTCCATCATTATAGCTCAGAGTGACTGGTGACACGACGCGCAATAACAGTTGGGTGATTTTCGCTCTCCACTTTCTGTGAAGTGATGTATCGATGTTTCCTTATTCCCTACACCTTTCGCAGTGCCCTTTGAACTGAACATGTTCGCTTCCATCGGATGGAATCTCACTTAAGATGGCGGAATACCTAATGAAGTCCACTTCACAGTCCACTTAACGGTCGAATGGAACGCACCTATACAAAATGTGCAGGGCTGGTGGTACTCCAGGGCTGAATCCGAAATAGCCCCCTAAACCCTCAAATTGGCATTATTTGAAGGGACAGCCATTTGTAGTAGTGTCCGAAACCATAGTGGACGTTATCGAGTGCACTCATTCAATCCCGCATTGCACCGCAATAATGAGTGTACAACTGATGTACCCTCAACGGCTGTCTGAATTCGATTACTTGTTTTCATTCACTCCTTCAAGTCAACTGTATTAGTGGGCTACCATAGGGAATAGTGATTGAGGGTTTAGGGGGCGATTTTGGATTCAGCCCAGGACAGGTTTAAGAACCACTGCACTAGTTGAGTTCCCTTTCAGTCGGTCACGTTCGACGTACGTCGGACGTCACCGACGAATTGGGATCACTTCTGGGAGCCCCTATCAACTTCGAGATATAGAGAACGGGCCAATGGCCATTGGCGTGCGAGATTTGCATCTCGCGCTCCGCCCCGCGCTGCGGGTATAAACAGGAGGCGAATGCAGCGCACTATTGTCATTCACTTCGGAGCCGAACACGGTGTTGATGAAGGAGACTGTTCCTGCTTCAGCAGAGAGAGAAAGAGAGAGAACGAGAGAAGACGCTTCTTTGAGTGCTGGGAGAGAAGGCATGATCAGCGGCGGCCGCGAGCTCACTGATACAGTGATAAACTGCTGTTTTTACAGCACTGTTGGTTTGGTGAGGGCGTTCCCAACGGTGAGTGCATACACAGGCTGCACTACTCTCCTGTGTTTTGCCGCGGTCGTTCCTGGGTGCTTCAGCACATTTAAAAGAGATTTCTTCTAAAAGAGCAGCGCGGGTGTGACTGCGTCTTTTTCAAGACGTCATTCCACCCGTGCGTTTCTGGATGTGGTTGTTTCCTGTCCTTTGACGGCCACGATCCCTCTCGCATAAGCATGTTGAGATTGCGTTCGTGGGTGATCCATGTTCTCTCAGGAGAACGGGATCACGTCGGCGCGTTGTTCGTCTCTCCTTCCTCGTGAGGGTTTGAGTGTTCAGCGCGCCGTGTGCCGTCTAGCTGCCGGCTGACAGCGCGGGTTGTCACGGCAACCCAGCGCGTCACTCGGCGCTTTAGATGCGAGGTCGAGACTTAACCTCAAACGGTGTTGAGTCCCTTCGCCTATTCCCCGATCTAGTTTCTTTTCTGGTGCACCAGAAAGGGGCTACTTCGGCTAATAAGCCTTGGTGACCTGAGGATTACAGTGGGGCTTCCCTGCCGAGTACATCTCCGTGGGCCCTCACTCCTCTATCGCATCGCAAGCATGCTGAGACTGTGTTCGTGGGTGGTTCATGTTCTCTCATGAGAGCATGACCACGTCGGCACGTTGTTCGTCTTGCCTTCTTCATAGGGGCTTGAGTGTTCAGCGCGCCGTGTGCCGTCTCTACGGCCACGCTCACGGTCTTACATGCCTGCTGGTAGCTTACAGGTGGGATTGCTGGTTCCAAAAAAATAAAAAAATAAAAATAAAGGGGACCTAGCGTTTCATCTGGGGCTCTAGCAGAGGACAGATGTCAATCGCTGCATCGGAGAGAGGGCTGTTATAAGCTGGAAATGAAGATGATGCTGAGTTTCCCACTATATTGGTGTGTGCTCATGCTGAATCAGATTCAGACTTGACAGCCATGCTTTCCTGGGTGGCTGAGGCGTAGTGCAACGCGTAAATCGCCTTGCTTGCCCCCTTGCCTTTTTCCCGGATGTGCATTGGAAAGCTTTGGCAGTGTGGAACTATTTGGTGCCAAAATCTGGATAAAGTTTTCCTCTCTCTCACTACCCTCATCGGTGAGGTAGCAGTGCCACTGACAGGCCACCTCCGCCCTGCGCTCTTAGTGCACAAGGGTAGTTTTGAGCTGAGGTTGAGCTGCGCACAGTGACTGATTTACATTTAAAGTCACAGCGCTGGCCCTTGGCCAGATGATGTCCACCCTGGTCCAGAAACACCCTTGGGCTACCTTGCAGGGGTGTGAGACGTCGCCAGAGTGCGCGCTCTCGATGCTCACATCTCACAAGGTGACCCTTTTCGGCGACACTGTCGGTGACTGTGCAGCAGTCCTCCACAGTGTAAAGCAGATGGAACCCCTCAGTCTGCTCGCCATGGGCATCCCACGATGCCACCCGTCTTGGCTGCCAGTCAGCTGAGACGGGTGACCTGGACTTGGTTGAAGCTGCTCTTCCCCGGAGGAGGGCGGGGTGGAGAATCATTGCTAAATTTTGTTCCGCCACCGGTGTTACAGCCAGTGGTACCCAAATTCTTAAGAGCAGTTCCAATAAGGTGAGGTAGGCAGTGTGTGACGCCACAAAGCCTTGCCACTCTCTGCCCCTCCTTCAGTCGCCAGCGGACCGCAGCGTATGGCTTGAGAACGCTACCATGTCTTCTCTCATACCCTCCGTCCAACCGTGGGGGCAGGTAGGTGCTGCGTGCCTCTTGGGACGCTGTGCCTCTTGGGTCGGGTCCCTGCCCTCCACTTCGCTGCCCTACTGCGGGTACGTCTGTGGGGCGGGTGTGTTCATGGTACGGTTTCCGGAAGCCTAGCTAGCACTTCCTCCACCCTCAAAGTCTATGTTGCCGCTATCGCCGCTAATCATGACATGGTAGGTGGTAAGTCTCTAGGGAAGCACGATCTGATCGTCAGGTTCCTGAGGGGGGCGAGGAGACTAAAACCGCCTCGCTCTCCCTCTATACCCTATTGGGACTTAACTCTGGTGCTAACCGCACTGCAGAGGGCGCCCTTTGAGCCTTTGCAGTCAGTTGAGTTAAAAATCCTGTCTCTGAAGACAGTACTCCTGACTGCATTGGCCTCTATCAAGAGGGTAGGGGACCTGCAGGCATTTTCGGTCGACGAATTGTGCCTGGAATTCGGGCCCGGTAACTCTCATGTAATGCTGAGACCCCGGCCCGGATATATGCCCAAGGTTCCCACCACTCCCTTCCGGGACCAGGTGGTGAGCCTGCAAGCGCTGCCTTCGGAGGAGGCAGACCCAGCCCTAGCTTTTCTCTGTCTAGTCCGCGCTCTGCGGACTTACGTGGACAGAACGCAAAGCGTCAGGACCTCAGAACAGCTCTTCGTCTGTTATGGAGGCCAGCAGAAGGGAAAGGCTGTCTCCAAGCAGAGGATGGCCCACTGGGTAGTGGATGCCATCGTCTTGGCGTACCAAACCCAAGACGTGCCCTGCCCGCTCGGGTTAAGAGCCCACTCCACTAGGGGTGTAGCTTCTTCCTGGGCGTTGGCTCGTGGCGCCTCGCTGACAGATATTGTAGAGCTGCGGGCTGGGCAAGACCTAACACGTTCGCTAGATTTTATAGCCTCCGTGTAGAGCCGGTATCTTCCTGTGTGCTCGCTTCCCATAGTCAGTAACACCGAAGTGCCCGTTCTAAGTGTCGGCTTGCTGCGCCACTCCCTTCCCTTTGGAACGGATACGTGCGCTTATATGCTCCAGTCGAGTTCCCAAGAACGGCGAACCCTGTTGAGTCCTCCGCAACCCGCGGCAGTCGGATGTGGCGGAGCGTCCGACGCCAGGTCTAACACTCGTATGCATTGGTGGAACTTGTGTTAGGCTGGGTTCCATATGTTGTGACCCCCACAGCGGTCCCATATGTGTATTCTTCCACGGTACGGCTCCCTACGGCGAGCTCGTGTCTTTCCCTCGGCAGAGCTCTCTGCCGTCTCAGTTAGGTGTTGTTCCCCCGCCTGTTTGGCCGGGGCCACCCCTGGGACTTCCGTATGTTGCACTGCCCGCGGCCAGTCCATACGTGTATTTTCCACATGGTAACTCTCTTCGGGCATGATGTGGCTTCCGCAGCGTCCCTCTGGGCACGCTTTCCCAGCGTTATCCAATAGTCTGCTGAAGTGGGTCTTGCGAAACAGCAGTGTGACTTCCCTGCGTGAATTCCCCGCCCGGAACAGACGGGGTCTGAGGGGCTCTCGCTGGGCGCTGGAAGTGGTAGTAACTGTGGGATCCCAATTCGTCGGTGACGTCTGACGTACGTCGAACGTGACCGACTGAAAGGGAACGTCTCGGTTACGTATGGTAACCCTCGTTCCCTGAAGGAGGGAACGGAGACGTACGTGCCCGTCGCCACAGTTGCTGTACCATCACTGCATGGCCGAGTCACTAATTCGGCTCCTCAGTGAAAAACAATAGTGCGCTGCATTCGCCTCCTGTTTATACCTGCAGCGCGGGGCGGAGCACGAGATGCAAATCTCGCACGCCAATGGCCATTGGCCCGTTCTCTATATCTCGAAGTTGATAGGGGCTCCCAGAAGTGATCCCAATTCGTCGGTGACGTCCGACGTACGTCTCCGTTCCCTCCTTCAGGGAACAAGGGTTACCATACGTAACCGAGACATTACTTCAGTCTCTGAAAGTCCTACTGACATCTATTCAACTAAATGTCACAGTGAAATAACATGAAATAGGCTAACTGTCACAGAGTCAACCACACTGTCACAGCCCCAATCATCACCCAATCACCAGGACCCGCCCACTCATTCACAATCACCAGAATACTGACTCCCTGCACCTGCACCTCATCAGAGACTCACCCTTTATATTCACCTTGCACCATTCACTCCTTGTCTGGTCTCATCTCAGTAAAAACTGTTCACATCAGACTCCTTACCAATCTATCGACCTGTGATCGTCTCATCTCCTGTCTTCAGTCTGTCTGCCTGGTTCCCGATCTCCTGTATTCGTCTCTTTTGTCACCTGCAAGATACAACTACCGGTATCATCACCAGCTGAGTCACTCTTCCCATCACCTGGTTCCCGCTGATTCACCTTCACTCTGCTTAATAAACATCTGTTGCACTTACCTGCCTGTCTGTTCCCTTCTGTGTTGTGACCCTAACAACCACACTCTTTTACTATGATTTACTCTGAGTAACTGCATTTGGTATATTAACAAATAAAATTGAGTAAAAATAATTGGGGAGAATGATTGTCGACGAGTACAGCATATTTTATACTGTTTTAAAATGTATACAATATTGCCTACATTTAAACTCATGTAACATACGTATTAGAAGTAAAAATGAAACATTTAAAAGTAATTCAAGTGATCAACCGGTCTGTTATTCATGTCCACTGTATCAGCGCTGGTTCTCGTGCCAGAGTGGGACTCGTTCTCTGTGGGTGAACCTCGAAAGTTGTGTGTTTTGAGCAAGGCACCAGGCGTTTCAAAGACAGACGCCACAATCGTTTAGGTGATTCACATTGGGTCCCTGTATGTGGTTTTGTATTAAATTAAATAAAGTACATTAATGATTTTATAAATAAAATAAAACACAAACCTGAATTTCATAGAGGAAATGCACCAATTCTGCGACGCTGAGAAGAAGGAACTGCTCTGGGCTGCATTTCCCGATAACGTTGTCTCTTAGCGTGCTACGAAGACTCTAAAGCCGGGTGCACACTGTGCGATTTATAATAGTTCTTTCCGATTGTTCCTTGTCAGACTGTACGAACATGATCCTCGCTGTAAGCCATGTCACACTGTAAGATCGAAGTTGTCATTAATGTCAGACTGAAACGGACGCACGCAAGAAAACTTGTCCAGAGTTTTATATCATCGATGAATGACGCGTTCGGTGGCGGTGAGCTGCATTACACGCGGGATTGAAATGATGGCTACAAAGAAATTTTGGTCATAGTTTGTCTTGAAAAACGAAGATAATTTGACGGTCGTCGTAGGAGAAGTCACACTGCAGGACTTTGCGCCAAATCTTCTGACACTGCCAGAATTTCGTCTGAGGTAAAATTTGATCGCAGCGGTCATTAATCGGCTGCCGGTGAACATGTAAAACTAACGATCAAAGACTTCAGATTTTAGCCTAGGATCAGAGGGACATTTAGGATTTGCAAAATTTGTCCCAGACGGCCAAATCGTGGCCAAAATCGCACAGTGTGCACCCGGCTTAAGGCTAACTTAACTAAAGGTATACCATTTCTAGGCGTGTTCCCTAAACTATATCTTAAGAGGTTGCTTAGGTATACCTTCTTAAGTGTGACGTTAGCAGGTGCTCTCTGTAGTAGTGGTGCTGATTTGGTTTATCAATGGCTCAAAAATCGATTATTCATTCTATGCAGGGGCTGCGTTATGTGAGAAAGCGGTGTTCTTTATAATAGAAGCACTTCAGAAATAGTTGAAATTGGATTTTATCAGGACTCGTGAGATCTTATAAATATATTCCAAATTGCAAACTCAATCCAATCGTGGATATTTTATATAATTTTGAAATGATTGTGCGAACCCGCAACCAAATGTATTATGAATCAACCCACTACACTAACTGGCAGTATGCCATTTATATTATCATAATATATTTTGCCATAGTCTTCATTTACTCCACAAGCATTTGAATTTAATTTAATTTCTGTTATTGGATGACCTACTCAATAAAGGTGCAACACGCAAAACATAATCAACAGCTACTATAGCGGAGAAAAAAGAAAGAAAGAGAAGAGCCACCAGCAGCTGAATTTATTAATTATTTTGAATGGCAGCTTCTGACATGGTAGCCAGGGGACTACATTTTTCACGGATGATACAGTGCACATAGAAATGGCTCCGCGGACAGCACAGTCTTTGATTTAGCACAACTATTCGTTGTATCACTGCTATAGTTTCACAATTATTCCCTTTAAATAGACTCCATAATGGTTTGCCAGCTGATGTAGGCCTACCTTTGGATAATATAATTAAAAAGCTAACAACCATCAGTGTAATGACAATTGTATTATTTGCATGAAAACACTTCAATTACCAGAATTATATTCGTATAGACTGAGATGTAAAGAAACAGTGGTGGCCACTATCGGAATGAACTGTCAAAAGTGATAAGGTATAGCTAAGAGTGGTCCAGACCAACCTTACGAACGAATGACTTACAGAAGGCATACTTAACTAAGATTGTTTCGGGAAACACGTATTAACGTTAAGGTACACCTTAAGGTACCAACTTAAGAATGAAGTAGTGTTAAGAAGGTCTCGGGAAATCCAGCCATGGAGACTGAAGAGAATTCAAACAGCCCGCGCTCACTCAACTGTCGTCACGTCGGAGAGTGGGGGAGGGGTGCATTGTTTTAACCGAGTAAACGTACTAAATTTAAACTAAAATAAAGTGTGTGTTAAAGATTTATAATGTTGATTTTAATTAAGTAATATTTTTTGTTCTTGAAACAGGTCGGTTTTCCATTCTAGAATATTTTGATAGAAATTTCACAAATATATTAAGTATATTTTAAATAAATAATTGGTTAGTCAAATACTAAATTCTTTTGAAAAAAAACTTAAATATAACTCAATTTTAGAAAAAATTAACTGTTGGATTTTTAGTCAATTATTTTGGTGTGTTCAACTCAAACAATCAAGTAAATGATATTTAGAGATTTTATTAAGTTAATAAAGTTAATTATTACTGTGATATTTACTAAGCCACTGAATTATTTTTTAGAGTGCATCTTTGACCTGTTTCACACAGAAGGACCACAAGCTCTCAAAATTAGTGGTTTTGAGTGAAGAGATAAGAGAGAGAAATTAAGAGAGAGAAATGTTCTTTAGCTAGTTGTAGAACTGACTGTGCTCTTTAAAATGTAAGCCATTTTACTTATTAATTTATTTAAATTAATGTTTAAATAATGTTACAAATAATGTCTGGAAACACATTTAAAATGAAAGACACATTTTGAGTGTTCTCAGTTCTGGTTCTGTGGTTGTCTAGTGACTGGCTGCAAGACACTCTTCTGCCATCTTCAGGGTAAAACTTGACATTTCATATGTCAATTATTTGCTTGCACAAACTTATCTTGGATAGTGTATTTTGTATTTTGGCAGGCTTTTAATTCTATTTAAATATGAATTATGTTTGTTGCATTCATTTTTCACAGACTTCAGCTGATTGTATCTGATCATTTCACCCCTTTTGTCATCATGCATATTCTGTGATGTCATAAAAGTTCATGTGAATTTAGTTTTTTTGAGAATTGCATATTTGAGTCTACTTACAAATAAAGTGTATTTTGTTACATTTATAAGAATGTTTGCCCAATCTAACCATGTTTTAAAGTTATTTAACTTATAAAACATTGTTATAAATCCTTTATGTTATAAAACATTATTATTAGACCATACAATATCCAGTTCAAAAAATTATTCAGTTTTACTTTGTAAGTTACTTGATATACAACAGTCAAATGACAAAACAAAAATTATTTAATATTTTGTTCTCATTGCTTCAGTACCAGTCTTTCCCAGTATCTACAGGTGTTGTCTTTCTCTCCAATCCATATTATTTACTGACACTTATATTCTTAACAGACACTTTCTTATCAAAGTGTTTCACTGGAAAGTCCATTCATGGGCTTGTGATCATTACCAACCAATGATGCTACTGATATTTTATTAAGAATATATGTTAAATGGAAGTTAGAAAAACTGTTTAAAGTATATTTGATCTTAAATGTCACATTTCTAAAACATGCACACTTCAAGCCAGTGCAAATTCACATTTCAAACAATTTAACAGTCTCAATACATATAGCCTAATTAACACACCTCTTAAAAAGGGACTCACCTCCTTGTGTTTGACATAGTTTCATATAGTTTCATAAATCACATTCAACTGTAATTTTCAAACAGGTCCTACGGGTTTCTTCCAGTGTGTAAGGTATCTCGCCCAACGAGTCATGCTGTTCTCTGCGCCTTTTGTTTCCCATGTCATTTCTCATTTAGGCATGTTTACAGGCGCAGATAACATGAAGACACCTCTAACACCATTATTCTCAGGGACTGTTTTACTTGAAAAGGGACAGTGGGAAAACCCTGGACTCTTTCGGGTTGCAAAGGAAGAGGGATCCAGGGCTTGACCAGAGCTGGCATTCACAGAGACGGGAGAAGAGGAGGTTATGAGCAGCGGTTTGATTAAGAGCCTGTTTCCTCTGCTTCTGCATTTTACCTTTAACTGTAAGTATAACCTCTCAGCAACTGAGCATCACAGCAGTGGGATACGTCATACAGTCTTTATATCTTTCTTGACTGCATAATTATGTTATCACAGAATTTCAGTCAATCTCATGACCTAATGACTGACAATTATAACTACATACATATAGGTCACAGAATATGTAAAAAGAAATGTGTGGCATAGTCATGCACAAAAAGTTTTAAAGAGATTTTTCCCTCAAGAAACCAGCTGGGGTTAAGGGGTCTTTTTAGTGGAACAGTATAAAATTGAGTTTGGCATTTTAAACCTGGCTAATATCAGTGGTGTAAAGTATTAGAGTTAATGTAATTAGTCACTGTACTAGATCTGCTACACTGCTGCTGAATTGCTGCTGCTGCAGAGCAAGTAGGGGAGAGCGGGGCACAACCTAATGCACAGTTGTAACACACATGGTTTAAAACTTTCCACACATGCCAGGATGACGAAATTTAGTGTATTTACTAGTTGCCATATCAACATTATTTAGAGAAAATATTGTGTCAAAATTAATGCTAAATCTTTAATCTTTGGAAGATATCACTGAACATTTATTTAACCATAGCAAAAGTACATTTCTTAAGTTTATTTTTCATCTCTGGTTTTTTGTGTCTGATATTATTTTAATCTTATTTCTGTTATTTAACAGTTGAGATCGTTCTTTAATGCTGATCCAACCAGCAGAAGACACGAGCTGGGGTTTAAATCCTAGTTGTGCAGGTGGGGTGCGTTGTAACACTGCGTTACAATGTGCCCCTATTAGAACTACACTATTATATTCTATACTTTTATGAATTCTTTTGAGAAACCATGAGAAAAAGGTGAATAATGACTGAGAGTCAATGTTCAGAAATTATGTTTTTAACTATGCTGTATAGCTGTATTTAGCGATGTGTTTGTCAAACTTAAAAATGAATGTATTTTTAATGATTAAAAAAAATGACATTTTATTTTTTTTAAATATGCCCCACTCTCCCCTACAGTAACTTGCTACTGCCAGTACATAAACGACAGACTGCTGTGAGCATGTAAGACATGCTGCTGCACAAATAGCATACATTAATTTTCCCTAGCAGATCTATACAGGTGGAGCTGGGGAAAGTGGAGGGTTTTAGACAAACTCTGAATGCACGCTGCGAACTGCTATAGAGAATGGTATAACCAGCCATTTAAATGTTGAGCAGCAAGCTAATTGGCTGCAGATGCAACAGACCAATCATCTTGTGCCAAGCAGTTAACATTGTAAATAGCATCAGCTTGTGTTAAGGACCCATCAGCCTGCATTTATCCGTTATATTGAAAATACCTTTTTGAAGGCTATTGGTTTACTTATGCCCTTTTTGAACTTAATGGAGTCTTAAGTGTGTAGACGTCCAAGAGGCTGTTGTGTCGACTTTGATTTATTGCAATTTTGAGGCGTTCAGTTTTATTTTGATTTTAGAAAATAAACATGATTGCTCTCCTCACAAAACGGTTTCTTGTTTTAAAAAGTCTCTGACTTTTACTCGAGTCGTATTGGAATTAGTGCATTGCAATGGAGTCACTTTCGCTGTAGGGTATCTGTACTCTTACTCAAGTATGGTTTTCAGCTTTACCTCTGCCTAGTAGCATAACATGTGTATAGTACTATATTGTAACAATGATCCACTGCAGGCAAGTTGAAGGAACCCAAGTGCAGTTTATTAACTCAAATTCAAAACAAAAACGTAGCAAAACAGACTTGGCAAAACAAACTTGGCTAAACTTGACACAAACACACTTGACTATAACAAACACTCACCAACAGTGGGTTAACACATTCAATACAAGGACACATACACTTAAATACACTGAGACTAATGACAAGACAAGGGACACCTGTGAACACTAACGAGACAATGAACCAATGACATGACAACACATGAGGGCATGGAAATCACATGACAAAAACCAGGAAGTGCATGACAAACTTAGAAAGAGACAGTGAACATGGCAAACTAAGCACATGAAACATAACCAAAACACCCTGTGACAGTTCCCCCCCTTTATGGGCAGCCCCAGACGCCCAAACAAAACCAAAGCGCCAACAGAAGTCTAGGGGGGGGATCCTGGAGCGCGGCCTTCCAGGCCTTCTCAGGGTATCCACTGCCTCCACTGCACTGGGGCTGGGGCCACCTCAGGACGCGGGTCTGGGGCTGGGGCCACCTCAGGACGCGGGTCTGGGGCTGGGGCCACCTCAGGACGCGGGGCTGGGGCTGGGGCCACCTCAGGACGCGGGGCTGGGGCTGGGGCCACCTCAGGACGCGGGGCTGGGGCTGGGGCCACCTCAGGACGCGGGGCTGGGGCTGGGGCCACCTCAGGACGCGGGGCTGGGGCTGGGGCCACCTCAGGACGCGGGGCTGGGGCTGGGGCCACCTCAGGACGCGGGTCTGGGGCTGGGGCCACCTCAGGACGCGGGTCTGGGGCTGGGGCCACCTCAGGACGCGGGTCTGGGGCTGGGGCCACCTCAGGACGCGGGTCTGGGGCTGGGGCCACCTCAGGACGCGGGTCTGGGGCTGGGGCCACCTCAGGACGCGGGTCTGGGGCTGGGGCCACCTCAGGACGCGGGTCTGGGGCTGGGGCCACCTCAGGACGCGGGTCTGGGGCTGGGGCCACCTCAGGACGCGGGTCTGGGGCTGGGGCCACCTCAGGACGCTGGTCACGGGTATGACTCTGGACGTGGACAGGAGACGTGGCTTGGCTCTGGACGTGCACAGGGGACGTGGCTTTGCTCTGGACGTGGACAGGGGACGTGGCTTGGCTCTGGACGTGGACAGGGGACGTGGCTTGGCTCTGGACGTGGACAGGGGACGTGGTCACTGGACTCAGGACGTGGACAGGTGGCCTGTTCGCTGGACTCAGGTCCTCATCCACAAAACCCACCGTAAACGTTGACCCACCCAACTGCAGTGCAAAGTCTATGTACTGGGTCAAAGTCCACACCACAGTGCTCTCAGGAATCAGATAACTCACAAAGTCATTGAGTCCGTTGAGAAAAATGCCCTTTAAGGCAGCATCATTAAACTCCACCTTGCTGGAAAGTTCACAGAACTCAGCTACATAACCCTCTATGGCCTGGTTACCTTGTCTGAGGCAAAGCAGAGAAACAGCTGGGTTCATGTTTGCCGGTCTTGTATTCTGTAACAAATATCCATTGCAGGCAAGTTGAAGGAAGCCAAGTGCAGTTTATTAACTCAAAAGTTCAAAACAAAACAAAGATGTAGCAAAACAAACTTGGCTTGACTTAGCTAAACATAGGCTTGGCTAAACTTGACACAAACACACTTGCCTATAACAAACACACTTGCCTATAACAAACACACTTGCCTATAACAAACACACTTGCCTATAACAAACACACTTGCCTATAACAAACACACTTGCCTATAACAAACACACTTGCCTATAACAAACACACTTGCCTATAACAAACACTCACCAACAGTGGGTTACCACATTCAATACAAGGACACATGAGGGCTTAAATACACTGAGACTAATGACAAGACAAGGGACACCTGTGAACACTAACGAGACAATGAACCAATGACATGACAACACATGAGGGTATGGAAATCACATGACAAAAACCAGGAAGTGCATGGCAAACTTAGAAACAGACAGTGAACATGGCAAACTAAACACATGATCATTGTTGCCGGAGGATCAGCATAAAGATTAGTTTTTTTTCCCCAAATGTATGTCAAATGTTAATATTGGTCATGCATTTCAGATTCAAGTACACTACCCACACCTCTTAACACCTCAATGCATTCTGTAAACATGATGCACATCCTGAAATGGAGCCCCTTGCAGGCGACCTGTTCCACTGTCAACTACTCTGTGCAATTTCAAGGGTATGCATATTTCTGAGTGCTTTTGTTTTTGTTTTTTTGCTTCTAGGAATAAGGCTGATGTGCTAATCCAGTAAAAAATGCATTATGTTTGTATAGTACAGTATATCAGCATATTATGTTATGATGCACAATAAAAATCAGATGAAAACAATGAAATTAGTAGGACCATGACCACAAACTGCCAGTAATGTTTTAGCTTACTGAGCTATTGGTGACTGACCTGTCCTTCAAGAGACTTGAATGCTTATTTGTGCTTCTGTAGATTAAAAGATAAAATGCCGAGTTTCTGTATCCAGCAGTAAATTATGTAAGGTGTTTCCACTTTATTTTTTGCAAAAAATGCAAGTTAAGCCTTTAATTAGACAAGTAAAGTCATGTTTATTTATAGCGCTTTTTACAATATTGATAGCTTCAAAGAAGCTTTACAAAAATAAACAGGAAAATAAATGTTGAAAAATGTATCAATGGCTGTAAAGCAGTTCTACAGAGGGCAACTGTCATTATTAAGGTCAGTTCAATGTTGATTCCTTTCAGTTTGATGACAGTGTCAGTGTTGCAAAGTTCTGTCAGTTTACATTCTAGACTGCAGTATTTTGAACAAGATGACATTTGTTGAAAAACAATCTGGCAGAACAAATATTCTTTAGTCTCTGCCAATAATTTAAAGCAAAAACATGTTAGGCATCAAATAGTAATTGCAAAACATTGTCTGCCAAAAAAAGAGAAATAAAAAAAAAAGAGAAACCAAAAAAAAGAGAAACAAAAAAGAAAAGAAAAAAAAAGTTGCTGCTTGGATTTAATAAGCAAAGACTTTACTTAAAGCCTTTATGTATAATGCATTATAAAAGTATTTTTAATGCCGTAATTATGCCTTGTAATGCACTTCATAATGCATTATATGGTATTATGAATAATTGTAACCTCAGTCATAATACATTATAATACTTATCTATTCATTGAACACAGATTTAGAAAGTATAATGCATTTTAACGATGGTTACAATTAATTATGAAAATATATAATGCTTTATAATGTACATTATGAATACCTTTATAATGCATTATGCATAAGGGCTTTAAGTAAAGTGTTACCTCAAAAGCTTCAGAATGATTGGATCATTATTGCAGTGATTATTATGTTTCATTTATGCTATAAATGTTGTGATGATATTTCCATCAAGAGGTGCATCAGTTTTTGGTCAAGATCTTGTATTGATAATGCAAGAGTCCGGCACTCTGTAAAGTCTCCTCCAGCACATCCCAAAGACTTTTAATGAATTAAAGGTCTGGATTCAGAGGTGCCAATTCGTGAACATGATTCTTCACACTCCATCTCAAGCATTCCTTCACAATTTGAGCCTGATGAATCTTGACATTGTCATCCTGGACTATGGCGTATGAATATGATGTGTCTTCCTACATGGTTTTTTAAGAAATTAAGGGTTAGGGTTAGAAGAACTGAAGAATTGTTGCCAAACATATAACATGATATAAGCATAATAATCACTGCAATAAGGATCCAATCATAGACTTTGCCTGTTTAAATCCTTTTTTCTTTTTCTTTTTTTCTTTTTTGGTTGAGCAGTGTATATTATATTATATATAATAATCTATATATAAAAAGTGTATATCTCAATGTAGGGAGTATGAGTTATACAAACTGAATGGAACTTGGGTGAATGCATATGACTGCCAAGAGATCGGTGAAACCAGGTGTGATCTCACCCATGACCTGGCCTCCAACTCTGACTACAGCATCCGCATAAAGACAAACTGTGATGGCCAAAAATCATGGACACAACTACCAGCGACCTTCAACAGGAGAGACAGTTGAGCATTATTGCCATTATTTTTACTACAAAATGTCTGAAATGGATCACTTGGATCACATGTCCATTTGTGGTCTTTTATAGCAGTGTTGCTGGCTCCGAAAATGACAGTGAATGTGGAGGGGGATCCCATCCAGGTGGGCTTCAGTACAACACTTTCTGATATGACCATAAACCTGGAAGTCTGGAAGGAGGGGGACGAACAGAATGTGAGAATATATTCATACTTTCATTTTGTATCCACTATATGTAACATGATATTTGCTATTAGCTCTCTGTATGTCTGGCTTTGCTAATGAATGATGTGGACATTAGACGGCATATTTCTTCACAATTGAAAATGTGGCTGTGAGTGTCACTACTTGTCCAGAGATGCAACAGTTCCTGCTTTGGCTCCGTTTGGAATTTCTTTTGCGAAGCAAAAATAGACAATAACTAAAAATATTGTGTCTAAAATGTAGGTTACTCAATATTCACTTCTGGTTGCAATGAACTATTGTATACAATCAATCATGCTGTCAGCTTAAAGCTTAGCACAGTTGTGATTCCTGTGGAATGACAGCTGTGCTGATATTCGTAATCACAGCACGATTGTGACAGTAATATTGCTTAAGTATAACATGGTGCCGGCATTGATACATCTTTCCAGTAATCAAAAAAAAAAAGAAGGAAAATATGGCCTGTGAAAAGTACAACATACTGAACAGTGTCATGCTTCTGTCCAATGAAGATGAAGACGGTTAGATTATTTTGTCAAAGTAGATATTTATTAAAAGTCTCGTAGCTTCCAACACGAACAATACTGGACAAGGACTGAAACAAACTGAGGGGCTTAAATACATAGAGATAATGGACTAAATGAAGACAGCTGTGCTTGTTAAATGAATCTCCATAACAACAGATAATGGCAGGAAACTATAACAAAGGAAACAGGTAACTGAGGAATACAAACTAAAAGTCCATGAAAATGAAACTAACTGAACATAACTGTTACAGAATGCCCCTTTCCGGGAAGGTGCGGCCTCTCGCCGTAAAAAGGCTGAGGAGGAGGTTCAGGGGGGCGGACGAAGGGCTGGTGGAGGAGGAAACCCTGGTGGAAGTGGCGATGGTGGTAGCATCTAGGGAGGTGAAGATGGGAGGAGTGGTCAGGTGGTGATCCAGAGCACAGCCAGGATGAAAGCCCACTGCGGAGTCGATGGAGCCTCGGCTGATGACATCCAGGGGACGACCGACATAAGAGAAGCCCATGGAGGTGGAGCACAGGGGCGCAGATGGGAATGGCCGACACTAACGGTGCTGGAGGCTGAGGCGAGCCGGAACCAGTAGAACCAAGTAGGCGAACCAGAGTGCCCGAGGACTGATGCGGAGCAGGTGCGACAAAAGACCAAGGCAGAGCTGGATGGAAGGCGAAGCCCACTGGTGCCGAAGGGGTGGAGAGACAGAGCGCAGCAGATGGCTCGTAAGTCCGTGGCGCAGGCAGGGTCATGGTTGACCAAGGTACAGCCAGAGGGACGAGGGAGCCTGGTGGAGCCGACAGGTTGATGGGCCAAGGTGGAGTGATGGGACCAGCGACCGGAGGCAGAGCCGGGGAATCCACCTGCCTGGGCAAAGCTGATGACTGTAAGATCCGAGGCATATCCATACAGCAAGGCATAAAGGGAGAAGACGAGGGACTGAAGAGAACCAGCTGGTTCTTTTCAGCCCCTTGTCTTCTCCCTTTATGGCTGAATTTTGCAGTAGAGGAAGGTGAGGGAGGTTAGGATGGGTCAGCAATAATAACACAATGTCCATACTGGTTGATGAAACGGTCTTTATGCTGGGTAGGACCAGCGATGATGAGGGCACATAAAGCTCAGGGCAGAGTTGGGTGGGTAGCACAACCTCAGATTCCCAAACAATCAAGTTTACTTCAGTTTCCAGCACCATCAAGACTCCCACTGCTACAGACGTTGCCAGCTCACACACCTGGTCAGAATTGTGATGGGGCTCAGGCTCCGGGGCAGATGTGTCTGCAAGTTCAGGCTCCTTCATGGGCATTAGCTCTGGCTCAGGGTCCTTTGTGGGCATAAGCTCCCTGTCTGTGGTGGGCTCTGGCTTGTGATCCGTATTCGGCATCGGGGGTGGTTGGCTGGTCTCTGGGCTTGGCTGCGAGGTGGGACTTAACGATGGTGATGGTATCTTCTGCTTCACCTGCAGTGAGGACACATCAATCCATTGCGTGAAGTGGATGTACTCCTCCAACCTCCAACAGGGGTCTCCTCTAGGCATGACGAATCGTATCTCATCATCCAGCCCACACCAAGCCATTAGGGTGAGGTCATCACAGGCAGTGCGGTGGCAGACGTTAATAAACTCCTCCACATACCTTTCCAGGCGGCCACCCTGGAAAATCCTTCCCTCCTTCTGCCTTTAAAGTTGATGGGTGGGATGTTGATGGACACGTTATCCATCTTTTTTGGGTCCAGTATTCTGTCACGCTTCATGTCCAATGAAGATGGTTAGATTTACAAAATAAAGTAGATATTTAATGAACAAACATCAGGTAGCTTCCAAAAGAATGAGACAGCATGTATCAAACATAATTGTTAACAAAAACAATACTGGACCAGGACTGAAACAAACTGAGGGACCTAATTACATAGAGATAATGAACTAAATAAAGACAGCTGTGCTCGTTAAAGTAATCTCCATGTCAACAGATAATGGCGGAAAACTAGAACAAAGGAAACAGGTAACTGAGGAATACAAACTAAAAGTCCATGAAAATTGACCATAACTGCTACAAACAGACAGTACATCTATCAATCATCTTCATTTGTGTAAAATAAAGTGAAGGTAAGAATAAATAAATAAATTATAAGGCGTCTGTACTAACTAAGGTCTATTGTGTCGTTGCAGGCCTTAATTCATGTGATCAGAGCTTATCCCTATCATTTATCCATTGCTGCCCATCGAGGACAAGAGAAGATGTGCTTCAGAGCAGAAGCAGTAGTAGAAGCCATTAACAAGAACTTCAGCATTGACACGCAGTGTATCATAATTCCTGGTGAGTGATTTGTGATAAAGGAAATGGTTTTAGTAGATAGATGTCATTCCATGACTACAGAATAATGCATTAGGAAGACATTTGAAGATAATTTAAGAGAATTGACAAGATGACAAATATAATACTATGGCATCCTATGCTTGTTCACATTAACCTGTGATTTCCTTTCTAGAGCAGACATCTGACTTTGTGAAGACGATAATAGTGAGCATCGCTGTAGTAGTAGCGGTTGCCATGGCCTTTATTCTGGGATGGTCGGCAACACATTTTGGTCCACAGATCAAACAAATTTGCCACAGGGAGCCCATTCCCAGTGTACTGGTAAGTCTATTTAACCTCATGATCAGTTCCTGTCCAGCAGTGTTGGGTAAATTACTTTTAAAAAAAAATTAATTACTAGCTACTAGTTACATCTTCAACAGTGTAGTTATTACTGTACTAATTACTCTCTCTAAAAAGTATTTCATTAATATTACCAATTACTTTCTAAATCCCATATCACCCTTGACCAGTCGAACAGTACAAGGATAGACATGAAACATTCTTTCAAATAAACAATATAAAATTACATAAATTGTTCTTGAACTGACCAAAGTGTGAAGAGGGAGAGGTTTACATTAAAAACATACATTTTAAGTTAACATTAGATGTTAAATTCTGATGTCAAATCCGCTATTGTTTTATATAGAATTGTTCTCTAAACAGTATTTAATGCAATTACATCTGAAGTCATTTTTTTGCAGAACTGCTTTATAGATGAAATGAACTAATTTAATAATTGATGATCTTTACAACGTAACTGAATCAACACTGAACTGACTTCAGCTGAAAAACAGCCGAAATGAATCACTGTAAAGCTGCTTTGAAACTATCTGTATTGTATAAAGCACTATATAGGTGACTTGACTTGAAGTAACTGTAATTAATGTACAGAAAAATTAAGAGTAATCCCTAACTTTACTGTTTAAGGGAAAAGTAATTAAATTACAGTAATTGGTTTACTTAGTAATTACTAAGTATTAATTACACCTAACACTGCTGTCCAGACATCTGAATGAGCTCATCTTTATTTCCTTTAGAAAACACTTTTGTTTTGCATAGTACAGTTAAAGTATATCTGACCCAGTTAAAATAGAACAAAGAAAATGCACCTAGCCATAACTATAGAAAGAATGACCACTTGATCTTGTTTTTTTTCTTCAGCTTGACGACTGGCCCACTAACACACCTATCCTTTGTACTGATGTTTCACTGGAGCCCACAGACTCACTTTTGCTGGAAACAGTGCAGGTGAAGGGAACAGTTTGAGTGAGGTGGAACGCGGAAGAACATGAGCTGACACAAAGTACCTGAAGCACTAATGTCATGATGGACTGCAGTTGGATTTCTGTATTTAGACAGAAGAAACGGCGAGAGAGATGTTTTGGACTGGGCATTGAAATGATTCAGATCGCCTCTTGGTGGAAAATGGGACAATTAAAAGTTATTGATGTCATGCTGTATGCACAGCGAGGAAACAGTGTGGCGCTCTCTCGATTAGCATCTCTATGTTTTTTGAAAGTTTTGTAATAAGTGTCAAAAAAGAATTTAAAAAAAAAATAGTTTTTTGATCATACATGAACAACTGACCTGATTCGCCATTTACAAATAACAATAAACACCTGGCAATCAGAATTATAAGATTTATAGGTACATCAAGTTATTACAGTCTCTATGGATGCGTCTCAATCAGCGCCCTAGTTCAGTAGTCAGGGCACTGATCAGGGAGTCAGCCCATTGACTTATTTCCTGATCAGTGCCCTGACTACTGAATAGGGAGCTGATTGAAACGCACCCTATGTCTCTAAAATTCTGATCCCCAATTTTGAGTATTATTCTTCTGATAACTGTCTAACTTCCTGTTTTCATGTGCTTTGTGTATTTTTTAGTATTTTACGTGTAGTATATTGGTATATTAAGTATACAAGATAGTATTTTTTTTCTTAAGATGTAGCTATTATAAGTTATTGCTCTTTTTATGACAGTAAATGCCCACAAAAAATCTGCAGTCAGCATTAAAGAAGTGATCATGGCACCTGTAAATACATTTATTGTCTCATAATATTTTGACAGTATTCTCTCCTGAGATGAGAATAGAAAGCTTTTCATGGAAGTCCATCCAATAACTTTTGCTAATAAATAGATTCTTATTTTAAAACTCTTTGTAAAAACATAACATTTTCTGTTAGACATACAGTCAAACCAAAAATTATTCAGACACCAGATATATATTTTTTACTAGTGGGTGGAGGACACTATAGTTCATTTATGTAAGTGAGGATAGCAAAATAATGTAAACTATGACATATTATACCCAAAAAAATTTCATACAGTGGACTACCAGTAAAATTTTGACCTGACCATGTTTTGCTTAAGTAAGTAAAATTTTATTTATATAGCACTTTTAACGCTACAATGCACAATGCAAAGTGCTTTACACAATAAAAACACAATCATTGAAATACATAATGAAGAGCTATACACAATACATGAAGAAACAAAATATAATATCAAAATATAATAAAAGAATCAAAACCCAAACTACACAAAAGACATCACTGAATACTAGCACGTCTGTACAAGTAAGTTTTCAGACGACATTTAAAAACAGACACACATTCAGATGTTCTGATATCAATTGGCAAACTATTCCATAATTTTGGAGCCCTCACTGCAAATGCTCTATCTCCTTTAGTTTTATATCTGGTTCTTAGAACATCCAGTAATAGCTTGTTAAAAGAGGATCTTAGACATCTCCCTGCTTCATAAGGTCTTAGAAGCTCAGGTAAATATATAGGTGCCAAACCATTTAAAGCTTTATAGGTCAACAATAAAATCTTAAAATCAATCCTTGAATAAACAGGTAACCAATGTAAAGAAGCTAAAAAGTAGAGCAAGCTCAATCTGATTTTTACTTAAGCTCTGGCCAATTATCACAACTTCAGTTTTTTCTGTATTTAACTGCAGAAAATTTAAGGCCATCCAATTTTTTATGTCAGTTAAGCAAGCTTGAAGGACATCCAGGCTATTCAGATCCTTAGAACTCAGTGATAAGTATAACTAATGGCAGCATGTAAAGATCCTAACAGTGAACCCTGCGGAACTCCACATATAAATTCAGAACGTTGTGATACTTCATCTCCTACTGACACTACAAATGTCCTGTTTGACAAATAAGATACAAACCAATCTAACACCCTCCCCGCAACCCGACCCAATGTATTTCAATGTATTAATTGAAATAGAATGGTCCACTGTATCAAAGGCTGCAGTCAAATCTAATAGTACTAAAACTGAACATTCCCCAGCATCCTCTGCCATCAATAAATCATTCGTAACTCGTAAAAGTGCAGTTTCGGCACTATGACCTGCTCTAAAACCTGACTGAAATTTCTAAAAAATATTATTTTCATTTACAAACTTCAACAATTGTTTGGCTACTGCCTTTTCTATTACTTTTGGCATAAAAGGTAGTTTTGAGATGGGTCTATAATTATTTACAACTGTAGGATCTAAAGAAGGCTTCTTCAAGAGCGGTTGTAATGTCGCTATCTTTAGATTCTCAGGAACACATCCAGAAACAAGAGAACTGTTCACTATAGACAGTAAAATAGGACCTATAGTTCTAATCACTTCCTTTAACAGTCTAACAGGAACCATGTCATTAAAACTCAAAGGTTTCAAATGTTTCACAATCTTATAAATATCTTGCTCAGATACAGGTGAAAAAGAATCCAACAATACCATTCTACAAGAAGAATTATCCTCATATTGAACCAAAGGAGGAGAAATTGAGGCCCATATATTTGCCTGTATTTCACCTTAGACTTGCGATTTAAGAATGTTCCAAAGAGCATCTGACATATACTTCTAATCTTGTACAGACTAGTTAACATGCTTAATGTCAAATTTGCTTATTGGATTAGTGACCATGCAATAGTGCATAATCTAAAATATTTCAGATAATAAAGCTGCTGGCCATTATATTAAATTTTTTCAAAATCACAAAACTTTGCTTATTTCCCGGTTTTACATTACATTTTGAATCCCAGATTTTCTATATGGTCTCAGAACTCACTATACACAAACAGACCGAGCTCCATGTAGAGGAGATCAATCCCTTTGTCCTCAGACAATAGTGCTGCTACGAAACGTGATGAGGATTCTTTTTATAGGCTTCTTCTTACGACCTTTTTGCCTTTAATGGACGACAGTCTTGAAGGTGAAGGGAGAGACATACGTGTGTACTGGAAATTTCTGTTTCAGAAATAAGAGGGTCCAGTGATCTTGAGGTAGCTGAATAATCCTAAACTTGACCTCCACCTCCACCTGGTCGGGGTCTGGCCGGTTGGCTTGTTTGTTAGTTCATGCCAGAATTTTACCAGTGGCTCACGCTTCCTCCAGATAATTTCATTACCATATACAATGTACCACCTGGAAGAAGGGGAGGAAAGGAAATTAAAGGAAAAAGGTGAGAGAGAACCTAACAAAGTCCAAATGCTTAAATACCTCATGGAAATCACTTGATGAGTGCAACTATTTTCCTTATATTGTAACGGTAAAGTTTGGGATGGGCTCCTCCTTTTTTATATTTCATAGAACATTTGATTAAACAAAAATATTTGTATTGAAACATGGGTCTTCAACATTTTTGGCCGTTCAAAATGAGCAGAGTGGGTTCCCAGGATTGCAAACCACTGCTCTAGCATATAGATGCTTAAAAGCTGGACTACCAGTGACAAAACTCCAATTATAAAACAGATAGTTCCGGTCCTTGATTTTGATTGGTGGAGCCACATTTGAAGCATTTGTAAATTACTCTACAAACACACACCTGTGCCCGCATTACATCAGTAGTCCTGCGCCACTGCGTCTGTGTGTTGCATCTGAAGAGCTACATTGCTTGGTGGAAGAATAGTATTTTTTATCAATAGCATAAACTTTTTGTGTCTGTGTGTTTATTTTATGAAACCTTGCCATGTATGTGGAATAACCATTGAATAAAAGCAGTAAGCCCCGTGAAGCTGTGATGTACAGTGAATTTAGAACAGCTAAGGGATTTTTAGGGCTTCCGATCTGCGTCATGCCTAACAAGCTGTTCAAAATTCACTGTAAATCATAGTTTCTAATTAATTTTGATTTCATGAGGTCTTTAATTCAATTCAGGAAGAAAGCTGATAACATCTAAAGAAAAATGGGGAGATCACTACTCCTCCTCACTGTCACGGGTGTGTAGTGCAACAGGGAAGAGAAGATACAGAGCTTCCACAAAGACGGGTTTATTTACAAGACAATAACCGAACACCATACACAAGTCAACATTAACGTAACAATCAAGAACGGACAAGGAGTGCAGGGAAGTGAGATCAATATAAAGGGAGTGCTAATGACAAAGACCAGGTGCAGGGAATCCGGGGAGAGCGGGAGAGAACGATGAGGAAGTGAGTTCAGGTGTGAGACAGGGAGGATCATGGGAAATGGAGTCCGGGACAGGCATGGATTGTAACACTCACATCCTGTTGTGAAATAATGAACATGTTCAAATCAGTGGTGTGGAGAACAATGAAGCACTCACACTCCAAACAGAGCTCCACCAAGATGGGCCACATGATCAAAAAACCTCCAGCCCAAAAAAAGACCAGCTGTATCCAAAGCAACAAGAGCTTTCAAAGCCTAGAACATATGAAACAACATTACTGCCATTGTAGTATCGCACTCCGCACATACAAAAGAACAAGATACACCTGAATTATTTTACACACCCACTTACGTTTCCTGCAGTGAAGCTAACCATAGGAAGCAAGACAATGCCCAGCTTAGATTCAGGAATCTTGGTGCAGACTGCTGCCAGTACCGTCATGACGGCCCCTGACTGCAGACACAAATCAATACTCACTTAAAGAGGGCTTTATAGCACTGAAACACTGACAGTGTTTAATATTAACTACAATATATTATTAATAATAATATTAATTATGACAACTTTATAATACAGTTATAACAACTGAACTAGCAAAACATTTCCCCAGAACAATAATTTGAGATGAGATTTAAATCATTAGTTGAAGAAGGACATTTTTTTTCTGCTTGCCTTCATATACTATAATAACGTATAAGAATCCAATCTGAATTTGTAAATATAGTAAGGCTAAAAAGTGTTGCTAGGCTTGCAACCCCTTCAATGAATATTTCATAAAGGAGAGATGAATATATACAGTACACCAATCAGGCATAACATTATGATTGTGTCCTAATATTGTGTTGGTCCCCCTTTTGCTACCAAAACAGCCCTGACCCGTCAAGGCATGGACTCCACTAGACCCCTGAAGGTGTGCCGTGGTATCTGGCACCAAGATGTTAGCAGCGGATCCTTTAAGTCCTGTAAGTTGCGAGGTGGGGCCTCCATGGATCAGACTTGTTTGTTCAGCACATCCCACAGATGCTCAATTGAATTGAGATCTGGGGAATTTGGAGGCCAAGTCAACACCTCAAACTCGTTGTTGTGCTCCTCAAACCATTCCTGAACCATTTTTGCTTTGTGGCAGGGCGCATTATCCTGCTGAAAGAGGCCACAGCCACCAGAGAATACTGAAAGGGTGTAAATGGTCTGCAACAATGCTTAGGTAGGTGGTACGTGTCTAAGTAACATCTGCATGGATGGCAGGAATCCAAGGCTTTCCAGCAGAACATTGCCCAAAGCATCACACTGCCTCTGTCAGCTTGCCTTCTTCCCATAGGGTATCCTGGTGCCATGTGTTCCCCAGGTAAGTGACGCACATGCACCTGGCCATCTACATGATGTAAAAGAAAACATGATTCATCAGACCAGGCCACCTTCTTCCATTGCTCCGTGGTCCAGTTCACGTGCCCACTGTTGCCGCTTTTGGCGGTGGACAGGAGTCAGCATGGGCACCCTGACTGGTCTGCAGCTATGCAGCCCCATACACAACAAACTGTGATGCACTGTGTATTCTGACACCTTTTTATCAGAACCAGCATTAACTTCTTGAGCAATTTGGGCTACAGTAGCACGTCTGTTCAACCAGCCTTCGCTCCCCACGTGCATCAATGAGCCTTGGCCGCCCATGACCCTGTCGCCGTTCACCACTGTTCCTTCCTTGGACCACTTTTGATAGATACTGACCACTGCAGACCCGGAACACAGAGCTGCAGTTTTGGAGATGCTCTGACCCAGTCGTCTAGCCATCACAATTTGGCCCCTGTCAAACTCACTCAAATCCTTACGCTTGCCCATTTTTCCTGCTTCTAACACATCAACTTTGAGGACAAAATGTTCACTTGCTGCCTAATATATCCCACCCACTAACAGGTGCCGTGATGAAGATATAATCAGTGTGTATATATATATATATATATAGGAAGTATGACCATATTAGCCCGGTTCTGTAAACACTGCACTGGCTCCCTATTAAACATCGTATAAAATTTTAAATCTTGCTAATTACTTACAAAGCACTCTTTTCCTTAGTTGTTTAGCTCCCCAGTACTTCAGTGAGCTCTTAACGCATTATACTTCACAAGTCTATTGCGGTCTAAATTCTGGCCAGTTGATAATACCTAGAATATCAAAATCAACTGCAGGCGGTCGATCCTTTTCCTATTTAGCACCTAAACTCTGGAACAGTCTTCCTAGCTTTGTTCGGGAAGCAGAGACACTCTGTCAGTTTAAATCTAGACTAAAAACACATCTCTTTACTATGGCATACACATAGAACATTTTTCATTTATATTATTCAAATCAGTTAAATGATTGTTAGGCTGCATTAACTAGGTCAGCCGGAACCGAGAACATTTCCCATAACACCTGATGTACTCGTTACATCATAAAAAGAATGGCATCTACGTTAATGTTAGTCTCTCTGTTTATCCCAAGGTTTACTGCAGTCAGCCGGATCCGGGCCGTAATCAGATCAGATGGTGGACCTGCGCCTGGACATGACCAACGCATCCCTGAAATATCTGCAGAGACCGTGTCAATTACGCTCCCCCCTGTAAATGCCGCATCGACACGACATCCTCAGTAAACCCGTCTCCGGCGTGATGACTCCAATCTTTCGAATAATCCTACGAATATCTATTGATCTAATATGACTGAGCCTGGTTTCTCCCAAGGTGTTTTTCTCCATTCTGGCCCTGAAGGAGTTTTGGTTCCTTGCCACCGTCACCTTTGGCTTTTGGCTTGCTCAGTTGGGGAAACTTAAATTTCAACTATATTACTGATCTGTCCGCATTGACACTAAAGGTGCTGGTCATATAATTAGAATATCATCAAAAAGTTGATTTATTTCACTAATTCCATTCAAAAAGTGAAACGTGTATATTATATTCATTCATTACACACAGACTGATATATTTCAAATGTTTATTTTTTTTTATTTTGATGATTATAACTGACAACTAAGGAAAATCCCAAATTCAGTATCTCAGAAAATTAGAATATTACTTAAGACCAATACAAAGAAAGGATTTTTAGGAATCTTGGCCCACTGAAAAGTATGAACATGAAAAGTATGAGCATGTACAGCACTCAATACTTAGTTGGGGCTCCTTTTAGCTGAATTACTACAGCAATGCGGCGTGGCATGGAGTCGATCAGTCTGTGGCACTTCTCAGGTGTTATGAGAGCCCAGGTTGCTCTGATAGTGGCCTTCAGCTCTTCTGCATTGTTGGGTCTGGCATAGCGCATCTTCCTCTTCACAATACCCCATAGATTTTCTATGGGGTTAAGGTCAGGCGAGTTTGCTGGCCAATTAAGAACAGGGATACCATGGTCCTTAAACCAGGTACTGGTTGCTTTGGCACTGTGTGCAGGTGCCAAGTCCTGTTGGAAAATGAAATCTGCATCTCCAAAGTTGGTCAGCAGCAGGAAGTATGAAGTGCTCTAAAACTTCCTGGTATACGGCTGCGTTGACCTTGGACCTCAGAAAACACAGTGGACCAACACCAGCAGATGACATGGCACCCCAAACCATCACTGACTGTGGAAACTTTACACTGGACCTCAAGCAACATGGATTGTGTGCCTCTCCTCGCTTCCTCCAGACTCTGGGACCCTGATTTCCAAAGGAAATACAAAATTTACTTTCATCAGAGAACATAACTTTGGACCACTCAGCAGCAGTCCATTCCTTTTTGTCTTTAGCCCAGGCGAGACGCTTCTGACGCTCTCTGTTTTTCAAGAGTGGCTTGACACAAGGAATGCGACAGCTGAAACCCATGTCTTGCATACGTCTGTGCGTAGTGGTTCTTGAAGCACTGACTCCAGCTGCAGTCCACTCTTTGTGAATCTTGAATTTTTGAATGGGTTTTGTTTCACAATCCTCTCCAGGGTTATCCCTATTGCTTGTACACTTTTTTCTACCACATCTTTTCCTTCCCTTCGCCTCTCTATTAATGTGCTTGGACACAGAGCTCGGTGAACAGCCAGCCTCTTTTGCAATGACCTTTTGTGTCTTGCCCTCCTTGTGCAAGGTGTCAATGGTCGTCTTTTGGACAACTGTCAAGTCAGCAGTCTTCCCCATGATTGTGTAGCCTACAGAACTAGACTGAGAGACCATTTAAAGGCCTTTGCAGGTGTTTTGAGTTAATTAGCTGACTAGAGTGTGGCACCAGGTGTCTTAAATATTGAACCTTTTCACAATATTCAAATTTTCTGAGATACTGAATTTGGGATTTTCCTTAGTTGTCAGTTATAATCATCAAAATTAACAGAAATAAACATTTGAAATATATCAGTCTGTGTGTAATGAATGAATATAATAAACAAGTTTCACTTTTTGAATGGAATTAGTGAAATAAATCAACTTTTTGATGATATTCTAATTATATGACCAGCACCTGTATATGATAATTGAAATTAGCTGGCTAACATCACCGTTTTCACCAGAGCGGCTGTACAGCCAAACCAAATTCTGTTTCATTATTTTCCTGTTTAACACTGTGAAGCTGCTTTGAAACAATTGGCATTGTAAAAAGCGCTATATAAATAAAGTTGACTTGACTATACATACTACCAGTCAAAAGTTTAAGAACATTAAAGAAGTCTCTTCTGCTCACCAAGGCTGCATTTATTTGATCCAAAATACAGTATTATTGTGAAATATTTTTACAATTTAAAATAACTTTTTTCTATTTGAATATATTTTAAAATGCAGTTTATTACTGTGATTCCAAGCTGAATTTTCAGCATCATTACTCCAGTCTTGATCCTTCAGAAATCAGTCTAATATGCCAATTTGCTGTTCAAGAAACATTTATTATTATCAATGTTGAAAACAGATTATTTAATTATTAAATATTATTCAGCATTTATCTGAAATATAAAGCTTTTGCAACATTATAAATGTCTATACTGTCACTTGATCAATTTAATTTATCCTTGCTGAATAAATGTATTCATTTCCCAAAAAAAAAAAAAAATACTTACCGACCCAAAACCCAGTACAATGTTACAAAAACTTTCTATTTCAGATAAATACTGTTCTTTTGAACTTTCTATTCATCAAAGAATCCTAAAAAAAATGTTTTACACAACTGTTTTCAACATTGATAATAATCATAAATTTTTCTTGAGCAGCAAATCATCATATTAGAAAGATTTCTGAAGGATCATGTGACACTGAAGACTGGAGTAGTGATGCTCAAAATTCAGCATTGCACCACAGGAATAAATTACATTTTAAAATATATTCAAATAGAAAACAGTTATTTTACATTTTAATAATATTTCACAATATTACAGCTTTTTTTTTATTTTTTATAACATAAATGCAGCCTTGGTGAACATTAAAACATTTTAAAAAAATGTTTTAATTAGTAGTGTATATATTTACACTATATTGCCAAAAGTTTTGGGGTTTGGGAAGTTTATGAACTTTAATGACATCCCATTCTTAATCTGTAGGGTTTAATATGGAGTTGGCCCACCCTTTGCAGCTATAACAGCTTAAACTCTTCTGGGAAGGCTTTCCACAAGGTTTAGGAGTGTGTTTATGGGAATTTTTGACCATTACACTAGAAGCGCATTTGTGAGGTCAGACACTGATGTTGGACAAGAAGGCCTGGCTCGCAGTCTCCGCTTTAATTCACCTCAAAGGTTTTCTATCGGGTTGAGGTCAGGACCAGGCCAGTCAAGTTCCTCCACACCAAACTTGCTCATCCATGTCTTTATGGACCTTGCTTTGTGCACTGGTGTGCAATAATGTTGGAACAGGAAGGGGCCATCCCCAAACTGTTCCCACAAAGTTGGGCGCATGAAATTGTCCAAAATGTCTCGGTTTACTGAATGTCTTGGTATCACCCTAGAGTCCAGTGGTGGCGTGCTTTACACCACTGCATCCGACGCTTTGCATTGCACTTGGTGATGTAAGGCTTGGATGCTCGGCCATGGAAACCTATTCCATGAAGCTCTCTACGCACTGTTCTTGAGCTAATCTGAAGGCCACATGAAGTTTGGAGATCTGTAGCTGTTGACTCTGCAGAAAGCTGGCGACTTCTGCGCACTGTCAACATTTTGAGCAAAAAGCTGAGAAGCTTTTTTGTTAAAGGCTACATCTGGATCGGATTCCAAACATAGATGGAATTAATCAAGTCCATCAACACCCCCAAAGCATGCACAATCTTATACCACTTCCTGGGTCGACATTTCATTCATTAACATTAGGCAGTTTTGATGTATATGCTGTTTAATGTTGACGATCGCTTTATTATACATATTACATATGATATTGCTAGTTTCTGTTTCTTTTTTGCCAGTGTTTTGATCCAGAGATTTTGTACTCTTTTAGAAGATGTGTCATAGTGCCCCCTAACGTATAACGGTGAAAACACGGAAAGCCAGAAAATTCCATCTGGCGGGGAAAGAGTTAACTTTCACAGCTCTTAAATATTCTGTTACATCTTTTTACTCTGATCCCCTAGCACCCCATGTGGCCCCCCAGTTTAAAAAAAAACATACAGTACATGTACCTTTTATTAATTTAGCAAATGCTTTTATCCAAAGTGACTTACAAATGAGGAACGTTGTTAGCATTTTATTACAATATCTGCAGTAAAAGCAGAAGTAAAATGCAGAAAAGAGCTTTTTATGGCAAGAGTTATTATAGCAAGTGCATTTGCTAATTTGTTATGTTTGTCTTTGTTTGTTATGGTTATTAGTTAGCTAACAGCAGAAGAGGTGTTTTCTGGTAAAACCCCTGCACTAGATACAACAAAAATAACTATGGGTGCTGTTACCACATTGTGAATTTGAGAATGCATTGACTAATATGCATCAAATTTATTCATTTATAATTGGCTTTTAAGTTGGATTTCAAACTTAAAGGGATAGTTCACCCAAAAATGAAAATTCTGTCATCATTTAGTCACGCTCAAGTTGTTTGTAACCAAGTTAGGTTGATCTCGGCAGTCATTGACTACCATAGTGGGGGGAAAAATACTATGGTAGTCAATGGCTGCCGAGATCTGCTTGGTTACAAACATTCTTCCAAATATCTTCCTTTGTGTTCAGCAGAAGAAAGAAACTACTTTAGAGTGAGTAAATGATGACAGAATTTTCATTTTTGAGTGAACTATCCCTTTAATACTTGTTAATGCAGGAAACTCACCGCTCCAAGTGAAGGGCCCAGACGACCAGTAGCTGTCTTAAACACGTAACTGACAAATGTCGAGATAACACCTTAAGAAAATACATCTTTCAAATTAGACCAGAACTGTATGTACTAAAATACAGACAGATAATATTTTGTTGGCATTTATTAAACAATCAGTGCTACCTCCAGACAGATAAAGGGCCAAAAACTGCTCTCTCCCAAGCAGAGTGACAATGCTAGTAGAGAAGGTCCATAGCACATACATGTTGGTCAACATGTGAATGATGGAGTAATGGCTGAAAGAAGAGAGAACCATGGGAAGGCAACGTGTCTCTGAAATAAAACAAAGCAGGCTGAAGGTTGGTGGCAAAACAGAAACATCTCGCCAAAAATGGTGGTTACACACAAACCAATGGTATCTGCCAAAATAAATACACTTAAAGCAATAGTTCACCCCAAAATGAAAATGCTGTCATTATTTCCTCACCCTCATGTCGTTCCAAACTTGTATGACTTTTTTCTTCTTCTGCGGAACACAAAGGTATTTTGAAGAAAGTTTCCATTATATTTGCCCATACAATGAAAGGCAGTGGGATCCAGAACATTGGAACCCAGTGACTTTCATTGTACAGACATACAGATATTTTCCAAAGTATCTTCTTTTGTGTTATGCAGAAGAAAGAAAGTCATACAGGTGGATGAGTAAATTATGAAAATTCATTCTGGGTGAACTATCACTTTAAGTGATCTGTGAACAACATCGAACGACTTTCAGCACTCACTTACTGGAGGCAGGGTTAGATGTGAAGTACTTGACCAAAGAGCGTTGCATTGAAGGTATTCTCCAACAACACAGAACCAGAGTGTTTAGGGCTAGGATACCTAAACAACAAGATGATAATGGGGTGTGAACTAAAAAGCAGACTTTAGTTTGGACGTACAGAAGAGGGCTTTTCACACCTGAAATAGTTAACCCTGGGTCATTGTAAACCATTGGTTATCTTGCTTCACATTGCTTATAATTTCTCCGGGGTTAACAATTAATCCTGGGTATTCATGTGCTGCAAGTTTTATACTGTACATTCCTAAACCCTGGGTTAATGTCCTCATTTGCATGTTTGCGGTGTCAGTGATAGAACAAGATAGAAATGTTAAACAACCAACAAAAATAATCAGGCAAACAAATAAACTTTTGTCTAATTTCTCTATTTAGAATTGAAAATAGGCCTAATTTACGTGATTCATGTAATGTAATAATTAGTAACTGTCAATGTGAGGGGGCAAGAAACATTAACAAAGCTGTTTCCATCATATTAGGCATAAGAATAATAATGAATGTCTACATATTGTGAATGAATTTAATATACTTAGTTACCTATCTTTCCTGTTAGCCTTCAGTAAATTAACTTAGTTAACTAAATTAACCTAAAAAAAATTATTCATAAAACATATAAATATCAGTTGACCCTATGTTTACTTTCTTCACTGACAGACAAAAATGAAAAGACTATCAGTCAAAGCTCAGCTTTAGAAGGGGAAGAGACAGGACAAGATAAGGAGACTGAGAGAAAAAGAAAGTGTGGTGGAGATAAGGAAAGAGCCGGTATTGACAAATAATCTACTGACCACTGGTTTTAAAGCTATTGTTATCCCATTTTTTGGCCTTCAAACGTCTTGAAATGCATATGTGATCTGAGAAATCAAAATTTCCTCCTATAGCTCCTAAACCTATAGCTAACTAGCTCACATTTGGGACCTTGTGATTATAAAACCCTGCCTACGGCCCTGGCTGAACTACTGTTTATACAATGTGCAGTGTTTCTGTGGCGGTCTAACGCATGTGTATATGAGGCACGCTATTGGTTGTAGGTTGCTAAGCATCTAGTCGTAACATTCTAACACTGCATCGTTTCACACTGTGCAAGTTTGGCACCACAATGCAGGGACAACAGCACACAAGCAATGCTAACCCTGCTAACCCATGGCTAAGCGCATTGTGAAAAGCACTAAGGCCCTAGTCATATATTTTCAAAGTAGAACTGACCTGTGACCATCTTTTGTCCTTCACTGAGCCCACTCCACCAATCATCGACCACCGACATGACCAGAATCACCTGCTTCTGGAAGTGTGACAGCTGATTCCACCAGTTATGCCAGTATGTTGTGTTATGACCCTGCACAGAATGCAACCGCAGTATGATGAACACGACTGGCAATTTTTCTGGTCTTGTAAAATTGTTATGTTGCTCTTCTACACGGATACCTCTCCTTTGACTTTACTGATTCATACTGCAAGATGGCAGCCGTGCCAAAGGTGCAGCATGTAAACTGAAATGGTGTTAGAACAGCCTCTACAGAATTTTATACAGCCACAAATCAACATGTGACAAGGTAAATAAAGATCAATAATCATGCATGAAGAAAATAGGTATTTCTCGATACGCTTTCAAGATGGCTTTCATCTCCATAATGAGGTTCTCACATGTTTAGACCAAAAATTGTCACGACAGTCAATACATTAGATCTCTGTAAATTGGCTTCTAAAGAAATCCATAGAATACTGGACATATTATCATTTGTAAGCCATATTTTGAATATAATGATTATTTAGTAATCATTTAGTGTGCAAATGTTTCCAATGAGACCCTTAACAGGCCAAATCATAAGGACGATGTAATCTACACAAGTAGAGAATGAAAAATTCTAATCAACATTTAAGATTTTACTAATTTTCATGCAAAACCTGAAGGTCACAATTTTAGTTTAAATTGGAATAATCACACTTCCGGGTTTTCCATGATCGTGGGACCCTGACGGTACAAAGAAAGACCTACCCCCACTGTGAACACCAGGGGCTGAAAGAATCTGTCTGGTTTTCTGGGTGTCAGTGGCACAGGAGGTACAGGTTGCTTTGGACCAGCATCAGGCTCCTCTTGCAGACCTGTTTTTTTCTCTGTTTGTCTCTGAGCTTTCCTGAAGCCACATTTTTGCTGGCTGGTTAATCTACCAAGCAGAATTTATATGTTTTTCATTACTTTTCCCATGACCTATCGTAATGTCATTTTCCTATTAGATTTAATGCAGCAATTTGACCTTTAGGTTGCCAAGAGGCTGATGCTATCTAGTGAGAACAGTATCAACAACGCTTAGTATAGAAAAACACACATGCACATGAGAAACAACTTAAAAGCACGTTTAAAAAACTACTACAAACAGTCATCTAATACTGTGCAACATTGGAGGTGACTGATAACTACTTCACGCTTGATATATGTCATTCTTAGCAAAGCGTGACAACTACATGCAAGACTCTGGTAGTTACTTTTTGGAGACAGGAATTGTACATGTATCAAGTTTATTTTGGCCCATTTCATAAAGTAACCCCTCCATGCCATGCCCCTGGTTTGCAGAATGCACTGTCGAGACAATGTTTTGTAATATGTGTTGTTTTCGCAACGTCAAGAACCACGTGGTACAACGCGTAGGCAGCTCACTTTAAAGCTTGACTAACATAAACTTAATGTTCAAAGATCAAACAGCTACCCAAACCAAATGTGTTTGATAAAACCATAAAAATCGTATAGTCAATAGATTGAACTGCAGCACGTTCTGCTATTTGATACAACCCGAGCAAATGCTCAAGGACGCTGTAGCTGCGTCATGTCTGCGCAGACCATCGCTCAACACCGAAGCTGTCCAGTCTGCACTAGATGTAATACTTACTTTACTTTGCTACAACAGCCAAATTAGTAATGTGATTAGTTATTTTTGTCTTCCAACTTCTACTTATTTAGTTTAACATGTATTTATCACTTAACTAATCAGCAAATGTAATAGTAATAATAATAATAAGTTATTATTATTATTGTTGTTGTTATATACACACATTTTAGACAGTTCAGTTCAATTCAGTTCACCATGGTAGGAAACTGGTTTTGTTTCCTATTGTTTCTTATTTCCTATAGGCCTCCGTTAAAATTGAATTTGTAATTTTGACGGCAAAATTCAATGAGAGTTAGTCTACTGAGAAGAAAAAAAAATGCATTATATGATCATTAACAAATCATTGTAATGTGCGAATAGGTTATTTCATTATTAGCTAATCAATAACTACTTGTTTTCCCATAACTCCCAGATGACTACTAAGAATTACTATATACAGGTTCATATTTAACATGTATAATGCATAATGTATAATTAATTCTAAAGTGAAGGTAATGGTAACCCACTAGTAATGACTCCAGTGTTACTACATCCTTCTAAAGGGATTACTAATTATTTGGATCAGTATTCTAAAGTGAAAAACATAATAACTGTAGTAATTACTGAAATCATTGTAAGCTTTTGAGGTTTTTGTAAGGTTTTGGATAGTAACACTTAAGTAATTAGGATACTAGTGGGTTATCATGATCTTCACTTTAGAATACTAATCCAAATAACAAGTAATTCCTATAGAAGTATGTAGTAACACTTGAACCATTACTATCCAAAACCTTACAAAACGTCAAAAGCTTATTAATCTGTATAGTTCTTAGGAGTTATGAAAAAAACAGTAGTTACTGATAGCTAATAGTATAGGCTAACTACCACATTCGACCAAGCACTATTACTTACTAATTTAGCTATTAATCAGAGTTTCTTGTTAGTTAATAGTAGTTACTAGAGTGTTAATACTGCATTACTCGCTTGTTCCTGTGTAGTTATTCATTAATATGGAACAGTATTCTAAAGTGTTACCGCATCTGCATTAGTGAAGAGAAGACTCTGTGGGCCCTTTGACAGTTTTTATGAAAAAAAAAACACATCTGACACTGTAAATAAGGATAAAACAAGAAATGGACCAAAAAAAAAAAAAAAGAATCGTAAAGATTAGACGTTTAGAAAGAGTTCTACTGGAACTACAGATTGCAAGAGTTTAAACTTCACCTGCACATCTTCATAAACTGACTGATTTTACATAATGCATATCTACTGTACACCTGTTATTTCTGCATGTAAAGAATCTTTAATGAAGAGATTTGCTGAATTGTTTTTAATCAATTTAACGCATCCTTTGTAAAAAAAATAAAATAAAATAAAAATATATTAGTTTCTAATATATAGCTATATCGTTCTCTCTCTTTTATATTATAGACTATTTATCAGCCCTTTCGTTTTACAAATGTACGAATTTATGATTTACAAATGTCTGAACCAAAATAGCCTATATATTAACGAACTGTTTATAAGCCTATGCGTATTTTGCAATGTGCTGTTATTTATCGCAAGTAAATGTAGACTGCATGTGGATTGCATGACATCACGGCTCCATTCAAAGACCACCTGATGTACTAAAAAAGGAGGGGAAACCACGAGAAACGTCTCATCCCCGTTGACGGTTCCTCCTCTGGTGTGAAGATGGCGATCCCAGCTCCGAGCAGCCGGACCGGATCCGTTAGCAGTCTGGGAAACAGTCCAACCGCAACACCGGGCGGCTTAAACAACAACAACCACAAGCTGTGGTGCTGCCATGAGCTTGATTTCAGGTCCGGAGTGAAGATCGAGGAGCTCAACCGACTCATCCATGAATTCAGTAAACAAGACCAACGAGAGTATGATGACCAGAGGGCACTGGAAATACACACCGCCAAGGATTTCATCTTCTCCATGCTCGGTAATAGTAGCTTCCATTTAAACATATTCATATTTTGTTCAAATAATCAGTATTGTTATTCATTTGGCTAATTACTCGCTATTCATTATTCATTCATTAGCTGTTGTTTCATTTTATTAAGTAAAAAATAATCTGGTATAATGGGATGCTATAAAGAAATGGTCAGATACTGTACCAATACATTTTTTTTGATATGTGAATATGTTTGAATTTGATATGTAAGAGGTTTTAGATGAATAGATTTATAGGTTATATTAATTTAGGTTATAAAATAATTCTAACTTAATTTGCAGCTGAAGGAGTGGTACAATGGCTGCTATATAGTGCTTTATGCTTTATAGACAACATCTCAGCATCTTACATTACCCACACACTGATTTCATTTTGGTCTGTTCTTAAGTGGGTTTACGTTTGACCTCTTGCAGAATAATTCCTCGGTTGTCGGATGAATGCATGCCCCTAATCTACTATTTGAAAGGATCAGAATGATTATGTCCACATGTTGAATCCCTCTAACCGCTTAAATAAAAAAGTGAAGCTTACCTTTGATAAAAGTCATTACAGAGCAAACATAGGTGCATTATTGTTAATGAGGCCATTCATGTATATATTGGGGTTAATTTAAAAAATAAATGAAAAAGTGAATGAATTGAGATCAGTTAGAATTTCATAAACAAGGTGAAAAATGTATCACTAATTACACAGATTACAAATTACAGTACAATAATTGCAGGTTTCCATTGTGAATACTGTATAAAGAACTTCAACTATCAATACTAGTTTCAAGACATTGAGTCCTTAGTATTAAACGGTTAGTTCACCCTAAAATTAAAATTCTGTCATCATTTACTCACCCTCCAAACTTGTATGAATTTATTTCTTCTGCTGAAGACAAAATAAGATATTTAGAAAATTATGGATAACCAAACAGTTGATGGTAGCCATTGACTTCCATAGTATGGAAAATAAATACTATGAAAGTCAATGGGGCTCTTCAACTGTTTGGTTACCAACATTTTCAAAATATCAATAAAAAAACAGTAAGAAATTCATACAGGTTTGGAACAATGTGAGGGTGATGACAGAATTTTCATTTTTGGGTGAACTATCCCTTTAAACCCCTCTTTTGTTACCTTCACAGTAGATGTGTGTTTATATGTTCATCTTTTTTTAATTTAACTAGTCCTAAAATATTTGTATGACTAGACTAAGACTTAGTATTGTGGATATTTTTAACAGAAATTCAATAGGCCTGTCCAGCAATGGGTTATTATTTCCAAACTAGGCGGAAGTAGGTGTAAGGAGGCATTCAGGCAATTGTGGGAACCCATCCTTTGAGGCAGAAGTAATGTACAGCTCCCTCCCTCATTCTGTTCTCACACTTTCACTCACTGCCATTCACCCAGCCTCAATTCAGATAGCAGGAGGCCGATTGGCCTGCAGTGTCTGTGTATGCAAATGAGACAGATGGAACAAAAGTGACACTGGATGTCTTTGAGAGTTGGAATCTTTGTGGGAGACAGATTTAAAGAATGATAGGGGTGGAGGGATGTGGGAATAGTTTGTTTTTTTGCTAAACATTGGGGGGAAATGTAGGAAGGAAGATTTAACTTGGAAAGTTCTAATGCCTATTGTATTATATGAGGCATAAAACAATACATTGTTTTAGTGTTGTTATAAGTAAACATTTCTATCTGTGTAAAATGCTTTTATGGTATTGTTTTCTCTCAGCTGTTTACTAAATTCCTTTGAATTATACTGCCATGAAAAAACTATTTGAATAATTTCAAATCATCAAATATAAATCTATATTAGACTGTGGAAACCAGAGAAAAATAAAGCATTCTTTTAAAAACATTATTTCTTTAATTTTATTTGTAAAAATGCATCAATTACCCATAATGTCCCTGTGAAAAAAAACTGCATGAAAAGAGGTGTATCCAGACTAGTAAACTTGTGTATACACCACTGATTTCTGGAAGTATCCACAAGTACTCCTGACCGTATACATCAAATTCCACCAGTCCGGATATTTCCGTAATGATACCAATTCGGACATATGTTGCTGAGGCATACTACCATGTTACAGCCATTTGTTGCCATGGCAAGTAGTCCCCTCAAGAATTTTGTGAGGGGACATTTTCACACCTAAACCAGATAGCCACAGACTTTCCTCAAAAGTCATTTCATTAGTCAACTTGAAATTTATCCCACCCAAAACTCTAACAACAAAGTGACTTTGTTGGTTACTTTTAAAATATACCCTTCCCAAAACCCTTACAGGTAAGTAATTTGATTGGTTGTAAGCAAGCGGCAACCTCCCCCAGTTTCTCTTGAAGCCAATACGGAAGTGACTTAAACTGCAATTCATCGACTGGCCGCTAGGGACAGGCTCCAGAAGGGAGCAGAATCTCATTGAGCCCCATGTTAAAATGCCCAACTTTACAGCAGAAAAAACATGTTTACAGCCTGGTACAAATTGTGGTTTTTGTTTATACGACTAATTTTGCCCTTCATGACAACTGTGAGGGGGTGAATTTTTTTATAACTCATTCGTTTATATTATATAAAGCCTTAAAGTTCTGCATAATTAAGGGCGTGGCCACTTTGAGTGACAGGTGGACAGCCATTTATCTGCTGTCTGTTAGTAATCGTGTCACCTCAGCTCCACCCACTCTTTGCCCATTTTCTGTTATCCGGGAGTGACGCGCTGCCAAGATGGCAACGGCCAGTAGTAGTGGGAAGTTCAGATCATTTTACTGACTCGGATCTTTGAATCTCGTTCAGCAAAATAAACGAATCATTTCGTTCATTTCGTTCCTTTCAGCAGAATATAATTAAAATGTTACAGATTAAATTTTCCAACACATTTAGTACTTTTGGAATAAAAAAATAACTATAAGTTAATGCAGCCATGGCCAAACTTTGAGAAAGAAATTATTAATTAGTTGCTTAGCTGGGTCTTCAGGCTATGTATGCATTCTGTTAGTTCACCTCACCTCCCGATCCAAATCGTTCTTTCTTTTGTCACTTAACATTTAATCACGTCTGTTCCCTGGAAAGATTAGTTCACCTCTCGTGTCTTCGGGTTCGAGCCGTTAGTTCCGTCATCATGTCTGATCTGGGCTGTGACAGCCTCATGCAAGGCATGCAATCCGGAAACAAAACTGATTAGTTCACCTCTCGAATCTTCGGGTTTGAGTCATTCGTTCATCAAGTCCCAGCCCCATAGGCAAGGCTATGCAGTCATCGGAAACAGAAAAGATTAGTTAATCTATCGAGTCTTCGGGTTCGAGTCGTTCGTTCAAGTCCCCATAGGCTGAATGCAGAAACAGAAATGATTAGTTCATCTCTCGAGTCTTTGGGTACGAGTCTCGTTCTTTTGTCATGTGACCGCTTCCCGGTTCAATGTTTCGCAACATATACAACATCACATTCGTATTATTGACTGCATGTTGTAATATATTTATTATTATAAAATTATCAGAAGATATGTGCAATAAACATGTATGTTATGCCTATCCATTCTAACCAACCCAATGTGTCCAGTCTTCATAGGAAAATCAATTATTATACTATCTAAAAAACTGAACTAAACAAACAAAAAAAACTACGCACTTGCTTGTAGGGATGGTTGTGAATTAACTCATTTCAGTATCTAACACAGCTGTCTTGTGACAAAAGAACGAACAACTCGAACCCGAAGACTCAATAGATGAACTAATCTTTTCTGTTTCCGGTACAGACTGCATAGCCTTGCCTATGGGGCTGGGACTTGATGAACGAATGACTTGAACCCGAAGACTCGAGAGATGAACTAATCAGTTCTGTTTCCTGTACAGAACATATTGGATGTTGCGCATGCGCGGTCAACACAAAATGAACGAATCGCTCTTTGAGACAACTCGTTGTTCGAATCGTTTTGTGAACGACACATCACTAACGGCCAGCTCGATCCTACTTTACACTTTAAAACTGCTCTTCAGAATCCTATGGGTGACGTCACGGACACTACTTCCATTTTTTTTTTTACAGTCTATGATTGTAAGCCAGGTGGGCAGATAGAAAAAATATAGTTTAACCAATAATTGACTGATTGTCTTTGTAAGGGAAAATAGTATCTAAAACATAAAAACAGTCAGAAAACAAAAATTTAAACAGAAAACAACATTGAAAAATACAATATCTACTTTGAATTAAATTAATAACAGTTACATCATGTCAATTTCTAAACTTACTGTTGTCTCTCTCTGGCTTTTTTGTTTTTTTTTGTTTTTGTTTTCTTTCTGGAGTGAAACTATGAATACTTCTTCCTCATAGCCTCATTATACATCTGGTAGGATACCTGAAAGGCATACATGTTTAGTAACAGAAAATATTTAATTGGATAGGTAAAACAATGCAAAAATGGATATTAAAAATTGCATCAATCTTCTGAACTTCTGTTACTGTTTATAATCTCAGAAGATGAGTCTTTTGTGTAGGATACTGTGGAAAAGAGGAAACATTATCTGAGAAAAAATACAGTATAAATATAGTTAACATTAAATATATACATTTTACACAATATAGATAGTCTTACCTTGTTTGTGCATGATGTTGAAGTGGATTCTTCTCAGAACTGTGCAGGCTTACAGTCTGTAGCTGTTGGTGTTTGAAATGACTCCTCAAGAAGTGTGAGCGACCGGAGATCAGTTAAAACAAATGTCTTTGCAATGGGGGATGGGGTGTACATGTGTGGTGGGAGGGGATAATTTATGGGAGACCAGTGCTGTTTGACACTTTTTTTATACAGGGAGTGCAGAATTATTAGGCAAATGAGTATTTTGACCACATCATCCTCGTTATGCATGTTGTCTTACTCCAAGCTGTATAGGCTGGAAAGCCTACTACCAATTAAGCATATTAGGTGATGTGCATCTCTGTAATGAGAAGGGGTGTGGTCTAATGACATCAACACCCTATATCAGGTGTGCATAATTATTAGGCAACTTCCTTTCCTTTGGCAAAATGGGTCAAAAGAAGGACTTAACAGGCTCAGAAAAGTCAAAAATAGTGAGATATATTGCAGAGGGATGCAGCAGTCTTAAAATAGCCAAGCTTCTGAAGCGTGATCATCGAACAATCAAGCGTTTCATTCAAAATAGTCAACAGGGTCGCAAGAAGCGTGTGGAAAAACCAAGGCGCAAAATAACTGCCCGTGAACTGAGAAAAGTCAAGCGTGCAGCTGCCAAGATGCCACTTGCCACCAGTTTGGCCATATTTCAGAGCTGCAACATCACTGGAGTGCCCAAAAGCACAAGGTGTGCAATACTCAGAGACATGGCCAAGGTAAGAAAGGCAGAAAGTCGACCACCACTGAACAAGACACACAAGCTGAAACGTCAAGACTGGGCCAAGAAATATCTCAAGACTGATTTTTCTAAGGTTTTATGGACTGATGAAATGAGAGTGAGTCTTGATGGGCCAGATGGATGGGCCCGTGGCTGGATTGGTAAAGGGCAGAGAGCTCCAGTCCGACTCAGACGCCAGCAAGGTGGAGGTGGAGTACTGGTTTGGGCTGGTATCATCAAAGATGAGCTTGTGGGGCCTTTTCGGGTTGAGGATGGAGTCAAGCTCAACTCCCAGTCCTACTGCCAGTTTCTGGAAGACACCTTCTTCAGGCAGTGGTACAGGAAGAAGTCTGCATCCTTCAAGAAAAACATGATTTTCATGCAGGACAATGCTCCATCACACGCGTCCAAGTACTCCACAGCGTGGCTGGCAAGAAAGGGTATAAAAGAAGAAAATCTAATGATATGGCCTCCTTGTTCACCTGATCTGAACCCCATTGAGAACCTGTGGTCCATCATCAAATGTGCGATTTACAAGGAGGGAAAACAGTACACCTCTCTGAACAGTGTCTGGGAGGCTGTGGTTGCTGCTGCACGCAATGTTGATGGTGAACAGATCAAAACACTGACAGAATCCATGGATGGCAGGCTTTTGAGTGTCCTTGCAAAGAAAGGTGGCTATATTGGTCACTGATTTGTTTTTGTTTGGTTTTTGAATGTCAGAAATGTATATTTGTGAATGTTGAGATGTTATATTGGTTTCACTGGTAAAAATAAATAATTGAAATGGGTATAAATTTGTTTTTTGTTAAGTTGCCTAATAATTATGCACAGTAATAGTCACCTGCACACACAGATATCCCCCTAAAATAGCTAAAACTAAAAACTACTTAAAATATTGATACAAAAATATTCAGCTTTGATATTAATGAGTTTTTTGTGTTCATTGAGAACATGGTTGTTGTTCAATAATAAAATTAATCCTGTTTATTTATACATAGTTTATAATTATTTATATATAAATGAGTATATACACTCACCTAAAGGATTATTAGGAACACCATACTAATACTGTGTTTGACCCCCTTTCGCCTTCAGAACTGCCTTAATTCTACGTGGCATTGATTCAACAAGGTGCTGAAAGCATTCTTTAGAAATGTTGGCCCATATTGATAGGATAGCATCTTGCAGTTGATGGAGATTTGTGGGATGCACATCCAGGGCACGAAGCTCCCGTTCCACCACATCCCAAAGATGCTCTATTGGGTTGAGATCTGGTGACTGTGGGGGCCATTTTAGTACAGTGAACTCATTGTCATGTTCAAGAAACCAATTTGAAATGATTCGAGCTTTGTGACATGGTGCATTATCCTGCTGGAAGTAGCCATCAGAGGATGGGTACATGGTGGTCATAAAGGGATGGACATGGTCAGAAACAATGCTCAGGTAGGCCGTGGCATTTAAACGATGCCCAATTGGCACTAAGGGGCCTAAAGTGTGCCAAGAAAACATCCCCCACACCATTACACCACCACCACCAGCCTGCACAGTGGTAACAAGGCATGATGGATCCATGTTCTCATTCTGTTTACGCCAAATTCTGACTCTACCATCTGAATGTCTCAACAGAAATCGAGACTCATCAGACCAGGCAACATTTTTCCAGTCTTCAACTGTCCAATTTTGGTGAGCTCGTGCAAATTGTAGCCTCTTTTTCCTATTTGTAGTGGAGATGAGTGGTACCCGGTGGGGTCTTCTGCTGTTGTAGCCCATCCGCCTCAAGGTTGTGCGTGTTGTGGCTTCACAAATGCTTTGCTGCATACCTCGGTTGTAACGAGTGGTTATTTCAGTCAAAGTTGCTCTTCTATCAGCTTGAATCAGTCGGCCCATTCTCCTCTGACCTCTAGCATCAACAAGGCATTTTCGCCCACAGGACTGCCGCATACTGGATGTTTTTCCCTTTTCACACCATTCTTTGTAAACTCTAGAAATGGTTGTGCGTGAAAATCCCAGTAACTCAGCAGATTGTGAAATACTCAGACCGGCCCGTCTGGCACCAACAACCATGCCACGCTCAAAATTGCTTAAATCACCTTTCTTTCCCATTCTGACATTCAGTTTGGAGTTCAGGAGATTGTCTTGACCAGGACCACACCCCTAAATGCATTGAAGCAACTGCCATGTGATTGGTTGATTAGATAATTGCATTAATGAGAAATTGAACAGGTGTTCCTAATAATCCTTTAGGTGAGTGATTAAATACTCTTTGCTAGTTTTGACTAAACAACTAAACATTTTACTGTTATTCCACTGTTATTGCCCAGGAAAAGATACACACATTGACTTTTTGGGAGCATTAATCACTATTTGTAGAGATACTGCTAGAGAAACCACTTCTCCCCTAAAGGACCAGGTCTTAATTTCTGTGTAATAATATGGAAAGAAGAATGAATTTGGGGAGAGAGGATGCCTTCAAATTTTAAATAAAATACATAAATATGTTCTCTAATGGCTCTGTCAAAAATGATAAAGCTAGCTATATTAGAGTTCAATTGTGTTAAGACTATTTTGAAGCTTCCCTGCCTCACCCCCTCCCTCCATTTAAGAACACAGCAAGCACATTGGCCCCATAATCTGGAAACCATTAAAACAACTACATTTCTGTTAAAAAAAAATGCAGTGTTCCACTATATCTTATAGTGAAACATGATGGTGACAGTATGATTATATCGGGATGTGTTTCTAAACTACATGACTTCTTATCGTTGAAGGAAGCATTTATTATGCTATAAACACTTCTTTAGGAGAATGTCAGTGCATGAGCTGAATTTTACTTGGATGATGCAGCAAGACAATGATCCAAAACACCAAATCAAGTCAACATCTGAACGAAAATTAGGACTTGAAAGAGCAGTTTATGCTTATAGACCTACCTGCAGGAGAAGAGAGGTTCAAGATTCCTCAACAGAGATGAGCAAGGCTAATATTTAGTGTTTAACCAGCCAGATATCAGGTTTAAGGGGGATTGTATACATTCTCAGTTGTGATATGTAATACATACACACTGGCCACTTTACATCTTGCTAGTACTGGGTTGGACCCCCTTTTGCCTTCAAGCAAGCATAACACTCAGCAGTAGATATGTAACAACAGTCTGTGAAAACTATGCTGCCCTACTTTTTATAAGGGAATTGTCATAATAAGTGTTAGGAGATATTAAAAATATACAGTAAGTGGCAAAAAAAGGTAAAGAACTTTACCATAGTGAGTGATTCCAAGGACACTGAGTCAAACTGCGCCATTCAGGGAACAGCTATAAATATTTGAGTACATCCCCATCCTTAAATGGGACAGATAAAAGCTCAGCTTGTGTGAGCCTGGATGCTTAAGAACAATTAGACATGCTTGAGAACATTAAACCGCCAGCTGCATCCATGCTCAGCAGCAAATCTATGTGCCCTTAAAGGCATGTATAGACACACAATAGAATGTGAAAGAATGTAAATGTTACGTTCCTCCTCATCTTCCTCCCTGATGCTTTTACCTAGTGCTGGTGTCAACTTACAGGTCCTCTTATTGATCCACTGGAAATAGACGCCAAAAGAAAGTGCTCTGCTGTCTTCAGTGAAGTGGAAGAGCTTTTGGTCATGTGACAGGAAGTGTGCAGTAGCTTAAATGGTTCAATATTATATAATTAATCCTATGTGTATAAGAAATTTACATGAAGAGCTTGAAGTGCTTGTTCACATTCATTGCATGAACAATCATGAGACCTCTTAAGCATTAGTAATAATCAAAAAACAGATAATTTTTATAGTATTGTATAGACACAAATGCATCCTAACCACAAGACTACAAATGACAGTAACACTACAATAAACTTTAATTCATTACCATTAGTTCATTAATTAAAGCCCTCCTGTAGTCAATAATTTTATCCCTTAAAACTCTAAAAATCTTTGATCACCAAAATTACATATTTAGTTTTTTACTGTGATTTTTTTATTCATGCCTTAAAATAGCTTGAATGTAACTCTACACCCTTCCTTCATTTAATATTATGTGGATTTATGAATATGCAAATTAGCCCCACCTCCACTCACTCACACCAGTTCAGAGAGTCAATGTCTATGTATCAGGATGGTACATCATGTACAATGTGTTTTATGTATCGCTCTCTAAAATGTCGGACACATAACGGTAATTAACATGATTAGCCTTTTGCTTTACTGTGTTATCAAACAGCTAATAATATGTTGCTAATGTTACACAAACCATGTTTCCATTCACCATCTCAGTCCATCCAGTCAGACAGCTGCTGGCCTAGAAACGCTTTGTATATAGTTACATATGGCATATAGTTCATCATAACATCATAATATACACTCACCTAAAGGATTATTAGGAACACCATACTAATACTGTGTTTGACCCCCTTTCGCCTTCAGAACTGCCTTAATTCTACGTGGCATTGATTCAACAAGGTGCTGAAAGCATTCTTTAGAAATGTTGGCCCATATTGATAGGATAGCATCTTGCAGTTGATGGAGATTTGTGGGATGCACATCCAGGGCACGAAGCTCCCGTTCCACCACATCCCAAAGATGCTCTATTGGGTTGAGATCTGGTGACTGTGGGGGCCATTTTAGTACAGTGAACTCATTGTCATGTTCAAGAAACCAATTTGAAATGATTCAAGCTTTGTGACATGGTGCATTATCCTGCTGGAAGTAGCCATCAGAGGATGGGTACATGGTGGTCATAAAGGGATGGACATGGTCAGAAACAATGCTCAGGTAGGCCGTGGCATTCAAACGATGCCCAATTGGCACTAAGGGGCCTAAAGTGTGCCAAGAAAACATCCCCCACACCATTACACCACCACCACCAGCCTGCACAGTGGTAACAAAGCATGATGGATCCACGTTCTCATTCTGTTTACGCCAAATTCTGACTCTACCATCTGAATGTCTCAACAGAAATCGAGACTCATCAGACCAGGAAACATTTTTCCAGTCTTCAACTGTCCAATTTTGGTGAGCTCGTGCAAATTGTAGCCTCTTTTTCCTGGGGTCTTCTGCTGTTGTAGCCCATCCGCCTCAAGGTTGTGCGTGTTGTGGCTTCACAAATGCTTTGCTGCATACCTCGGTTGTAACGAGTGGTTATTTCAGTCAAAGTTGCTCTTCTATCAGCTTGAATCAGTCGGCCCATTCTCCTCTGACCTCTAGCATCAACAAGGCATTTTCGCCCACAGGACTGCCGCATACTGGATGTTTTTCCCTTTTCACACCATTCTTTGTAAACTCTAGAAATGGTTGTGCGTGAAAATCCCAGTAACTGAGCAGATTGTGAAATACTCAGACCGGCCCGTCTGGCACCAACAACCATGCCACACTCAAAATTGCTTAAATCACCGTTCTTTCCCATTCTGACATTCAGTTTGGAGTTCAGGAGATTGTCTTGACCAGGACCACACCCCTAAATGCATTGAAGCAACTGCCATGTGATTGGTTGATTAGATAATTGCATTAATGAGAAATTGAACAGGTGTTCCTAATAATCCTTTAGGTGAGTGTACATCATGTACATAATTCACCCGCTATATTGCTAAATGTACCCACATTTTTCAAAAGAAAAATATACCAGAATAACCTGGCTTCTCTTGAGACTCCCCTGCTTTGCAGCATAGTAATGATGATATGCTAAAGCCCGCCCGTGCATAGTCCTGCTGCAGGAGGCATTAGGAATGCAGATGTGAACAGAGCAATAAACTGCAATGTCCGTAATGCAAGACGCCTATGAGAGAGACAGAGAGGATAATGAAGGATAAATAAGATGCTCTGTAGTATTAAAGCAGCTGGTGGCCTCACCACATACTTACTGCTACTTTTGATATGGACCCCTGCTCTGTTCAGGGACTCATAATTCCATTTCTGTTTGTCAATTGTCTGTGAAATTTGTTCAGTTTATGTCTCAGTTACCTCAAGTTTTGGCCAATAATGACTTTAGTTCATTAGGTATCAAGAACATTTTTAAATATCTCTATAGAGAGTGATATCACTAAAATTATAAAATGTTTTGTAGAATATAAACAAGTTTTTTTGACAATCTCAAAAATTATTAAAAACAATAATTAGAGAGCAGAAGCTTTATTTTTTAATGTAGTTCATTAAATTTTAAATGTATTTATGCATGGGTCAAAGCGACTCAAAATTATGGAGCATGTTCACAAAGTGTATAATCAAAGTTAGTAAAGTTGTTATGAAAATGTTGAGTTCACAATGTAGCTTAATAAGAAGACTTTTTTAATGTAATAGCTTAATTGGTTACAATTTATTTTAAGGTGTGAAATTATACATTTAAGTACTGAGTAATATCAATTAACATTATGTACTTACTATGGGGATAGGAATAGATTTAGGGTTAGTTTCATGTAATTATGCATAATTTACAGTAAGGCCTTGGAGACAAGGCATCTGTGCATAACCTTGATCATGTGGAGTGGGTTGCCCCTCGGGAAAACCCCTTAGTCTTGAGCCACCACTGCAGGGGTCTCATGTCCAGCAGACCAAAAGGCATCACATTGGACGCAGCTGCCATCAGACCCAACAGTCTCTGAAACTGTTTGACAGTGAGTGACTGGCCTTGCTTTATCCCATTCACGGCTGTGAGGATAGCAGTGACAGGCGATAGATGATCCTGCATCGTCTCTGAATCCCACACTACACCCAGAAAAGTGGTGGAAGGTGTGTTGTGGAAGGATGGATACATGGAAGTATGTGTCTTTTAGATCTATCGTGACAAAACAGTCCTCAGATCTGATTTGAATCACGATCTGCTTCAAGGTCAACATTTTGAACTTGAGCTTCTTGACTGATCGATTCAGATGGCGCAGATCTAAAATCAGACGCAACCACCAACCTTCTTTGGAACAATGGAGTGCCGACCTGACTTCTCTAATATTCTCCTCGGAGGATGCGTGCATCCCAGTGACGCAATATCTTGTGGCGGACACTAAGACATACGCTCGCTGAAAACTGCTATGCCCCAAGGCACAGAGGGTGGTGGGGTTGGCAGAACAGCCTCCTGAGGGCACCGAAGAGGAATGGGCACTGTATGCTGAGTTGTGAACCATTCCACCAGTTTTTCGGCCAGCCAATCGATGTTCAGCTTAGACACGGCTCGAGTTATTACCTCCACCAGCTCTTTATACGCAGGAAGTGGCGAGTCTTCAATATCCCCTGCCTCAATGCTCAGCACATCCACGTCCTCAGAGCTAGACCGCTGAAGCACGGGCTCTCTCCCCGGGTGGAAGTAGCCATAGCACAGACTTCCGATCCCAGTGAGAGAGCACTGGATCGCTCGGCAGCAGTGGGACCAGAACCGCAGGGAACACGAGCCTGAACACCATCCTCAAAAAGTGACAGGTGGGAGTGGAGTGTGCAAAGTGCTAGTCTTTCGCGATGTTCACTATCAACCTCCCCTCGAGAGCTGATTGAGCATGCTTTGCTCCCAAACAAACAACACACTTATCGTGTGTATCCCCACCCGTAATAAAGTGAGGGCAGGGAGGAACACACGACTTAAATATTTGTTTGCTCGCCATAATAACTTGTCTTATGATTCTGTTACAATATCGGGACAGACAACACTAAATAAGACGGACTGTTTTCAACACAGAGCACTTGCTGAGGTACAGAAGTTAACACCGCTCATTCCAGATGTGCTTTTATGCTTTCTGGTCATGACGTTACCCGTTCGTGACATCCTGTTTTGCCAACGGACTGACGCAGTGCAAGTTCCCTCGAAAGGGAAAAGGGTATATTGTAATACGTTTACATTTATTCATTTACCCAACACTTTTATCCAAAGTACAAATGAAAAACATCACAAGCAAAGTAATAGCAATAGAAAAGTTGGATTGAGAGGAATTATAGGTACTTTTGTTTTTGAAAGAAATATTTCACTTGTTCAGTTGTACAGTTATCAGCTATCAGAGTCTTTGTTAGGGTGTACATTTTACAGTACTCTGTTTTGTCTCTGTTTCAGGCATGGTGCAAAAGCTGGACCAAAAGTTGCCTGTCGCAAATGAGTACCTATTGTTGTCCGGTGGTGTGCGAGAAGGTGTGGTGGACATGGATCTGGATGAGCTTGGCATCTATAACCGTGGCTCTGACTATGACATGGCCTTCACACTGTTGGTTCCTGCACTTAAGTTGCACGACCGGAACCAGCCTGTCACACTGGACATGCGCCACTCAGCACTGGGCCATTCTTGGCTCAGCTTGCGACTTTTTGACGAGGGTACTATTAACCGTTGGCGGGACTGCTGCACACTGACTGACCATCTAAACGGCACCACCAACTTCTTCTTCTCACCCACACTGGTAGCTGACTGGTTCCAAGAAGCTGTTGGACTGGTTTTGGCAGAGTTACAGCGCAAACCACAAAGGGGCACCCCGAGGGTGGAGCGGGTTGAGCGTCACAGCACGCTGCTGTCTATGGTTTTAGGTGTGGGCAGCAGCCGCATGCTTTATGACATTGTTCCTGTGGTGTCTTTTAAAGGCTGGCCGGCGGTTGCTCAGAGCTGGTTGATGGAGAACCACTTCTGGGATGGCAAAATCACAGAGGAGGAGGTTATCAGCGGCTTTTATCTTCTGCCTGCCTGCTCAGCCTCTGGTTGCCAGGAAAATGAGTGGCGTCTCTCCTTCGCCCGCAGTGAAGTTCAGTTAAAAAAGTGCATCTCACCAGGCCTTATGCAAGCTTACCAGGCGTGCAAAGCGATTGTTGTCAAGCTGCTGGCCCAACCCACAGCTATCAGTCCCTACTACTTACGCAGCATCATGTTGTGGGCCTGTGACCGACTACCTGCAAGCTATTTGTCACAGGAAGACTACGCTGCACACTTCCTTTTAGGTCTCATTGATGACCTGCAGCATTGCCTTGTCAACAAGACCTGCCCTAACTATTTTATCCCACAGTGTAACATGTTGGAGCACCTGTGTGACGAGACCACCATATTCCAAGCACGTAAGCTTGCACTGGTACGCTCGGATCCGGCCGAACACCTGCGCTCCATCATCGAACAAGCCAAGGCGGCCAACAGACTGACACAGGAGATGCAGCATCGCGGGAGTTCCTCAGGACTGCCCTCTCCGCTGGCGGATCCTTCCTCAGTAGATCATCAGCAGCCAGATGACCGCTTGGCCAAGAAGCTACAGCAGTTGGTGACCGAGAATCCAGGCAAGTCCATCTCTGTGTTCATCAACCCTGACGATGTCACACGCCCTCACTTCCGTATTGATGACAAGTTCTTCTGAAAACTAAGATCTATTTTCACTGCTCTGATGGTTTAATCTGAGGGGTGTGCATGACACTGTCCAGAAACTGGAGCTGTGTCCTTGTGCCTGCTTACATCAGACTAGAGAGGATCTTCTGGAGGAAATGTACTGCAACAGTTCTATAAGACTGGCCTTACTTAGTGGAAAATCCCAACCATTTGCACCTTCATATAGGGGATTTCATATCATGGTGACTCCAGGAAGAAGAGCTGTGTAAGTCTAGCACATTCTGGACAATGATTTACATAGTATATGAAAATATAGCCTATGTCCTCTAGATGGTATTGTTATTCTGATGAAAAGTCTGTTGTAACAAACAATAGAATCAGACATTACTTTTCTCGTGTTTTTCATGTGTCCTGACTGAGACGACACATTTCCATTTCCGTATATCACCTTTTTATGTTTGTGGACAATTAACATACTTTGTTATTTATTTAGAGGAAACAACAGTAAAATACGTCAATGAAAGCCAAACCTTTTCTATCTATAGGCGATTAAAATCATATTCCTTAAGTGCAATTAAAAGAATGTACATTTATGCCCAGTTAGAGTGAGGTTCTTATATTGACAAAAATGTTCAAGTATAACAATGCAGAATTGTCTCAAGTTGGGGTACTTGACTTCTGCTGCTATTGGAGAATAATAGGATGTTATTTTGTTTTTTGAAAATAAATTAATGAAAGTGACTAGCAGTTATCCAGTATCAGCCCACTTATCACTAATGTTAAAGGGATAGTTCACCCAAAAATGAAAAGTCACCATTGACTCATTGACATTGATTTGGTGCCACACAACTGTTTGGATGCAAACATTCTTCAAAATATCTTCCTTTGTGTTCAGCAGAGCAAAGAAATTGTTGATGAATAACTTAAGGGTGAGGAAAGGATGACATAATCTTCATTTTTAGGTGAACCATCCCTTTAATGGTGTCTCAAACAAAAAATACAGAGTAGGACATCAATCGTGTAGTTTGTACTGTACCTAAAAAAAATCTAGCTTGCCTGTGTTGTTCCTCCAGTAAATAAAGAATTGTACATTGTTTTGAAAGCTGTGCTGGCTTGGAACTTTGCTTTGTTTGCTTTCTCAACATCAGTCCTTTAAAGTTGTTATTGTAGAAAGGATTGCATATGAAAAAACTTTGTCTAGTCACTTATTATTTAGTAAAAAGTTCATTTTGGCCTCATTACTTATGTATTTTCCATTGAACTTGACAGTATACACTGCAGATAAATTCAGGGTGCAAAGGCTTTAGGTTCCAATAAATTAGCTGATTTTGATAGTTTTACATAACATTCGTCACCACTGGACACCACAACGTTCTCTGCACTGTAATGTACTTGTTTCATACTGACACGTACAGACACAGTGAATACAGACACGCTGAGTCAGCACATTCTGTGACATAATATCCCAGCCTGCGCCTTTCCACATAACCACAACATCCCAGTTCCTGGTGATGAACGATTTCATACATCTACAGCACAAATAGACACATCCACACAATGCTGACATCCACACAACGTACCATTAAAGCATTATGCATTATGATCCTGTATAAAAAAAAATCTTTGTGAGGTCATTAAAACTGTCCTTTGTGTTTGACATGATACTGTGCCTCTGATATCAGAACAGAACACTGAACTATCTTATAGCAGCATCTAGTTCTTTTTTTAACAGCGGAGGTAACATAAGCCGTTATTCCCCTGTCCCTGTATACTGCTGATGTTGCCGTTCTTTGCAGTTTGATCAATGAGATCATTACAACTGTAGCATTCTAATGCATAAAGAGAAAATATGAATGTTCAATGAATAGAGCAGGTACAACATATTTTGCAGGGGAAAAAAAGGATGTAAAATTATAATTTAAATGTAAAAAATTTAAATGGAATGAATTCATATCTCAAAGTATCACATAATCCATAGATTCAAATTCAAATGTCAATATTTATGTATGGGTATAGCTAAATTAATATGTATTAATGGTGATCATCTATTGATATCAATTGTATTAGTTTACAGTACTGAACATAGTTTAGAGAAATAAGCCTATTGATGGAAAATATATTCTACATATCAGGGAACAAATATGCATAATTAGTCAAATGATGAATGTTTTATGGCAAAATGTGTATGACTGATGATTTAATTTTCCAATTCAACATCCAAAGCATGAATTGCCAATTCTTAAATTATGAACTCTGAATATTTCACTTATTCAAACATATGCTTGGTTGCATTCAGTCATTCAAGGTAATTATTACCAGAAGCAGTGATTGTGATTATTCATTCTTGGCAGCCACACAAGCAAAGAGTCTTCAGCACTACAGAAAGTGAACAGTTCCGTCGACAGCAATTCAGTGCTAACTATCTCTCCCTGTCTTTGTTGAAAACACATTCCTGCACGAGTACAGTACACTCCCGCCCTGTGTGTCCGGGATACAAACTGTATTCATTCATCAATAGCGCTCTGTAACGACTGCTCTGTGCTGCTCGACTACAGCGAGGTTCAGCACTCTGTGTCTGCCCTTTACGAGAAGCATAGACGCATCCTGCAACTTCAACTGCAACCACGAAAGATTCCTCCAAAACACAGCGCGACATGGATAAAGGAGATAAAGGTAAGAAACTTCCAGAGTCATGGACGTGTTTATTATCATGCCGGGATAGAGTGAATACGCTTTATGGATGTTCGGGGAAAGTGGACTGCGGAAGTGTGCTGAGCTCAATGCAGTATTCGGACTTAAAAGCTTAGCGAAAAACTGCAAAAGATCCGGTACATGTAGACATTCTGTTAGGATGGGATCATTTTTAATGCTATGTAGTTGAGTGTTGAGTGGGTATATCAGATAACACATGAACATTAGCGTTGACAGTGTGTGCCAAGATACAGGCAGCGGCTGCTTCCTTTTTCTCCTGTGCAGATGCTGAGCAAATACAAATCCTGTAAACACCACATCCACGCAAGGCACAAACCTCACTGTTTTGTTGCTTCAATTAACTGTAGTTGAAAACGGTGACTTTTTTTTTTCATAGTGTTCTATTTCATACATTTGAACAAGAGCTTGTGTGACTTTTTGTGAGAATTTATTTCTGTCAACTAAGGGCTGGGCCAGCTGCTCCTTGAAAAAGTGCTGGTTGTCCACTTTTAGGGAGAGATGAATGTGTGTGATGTGGATTTTGTGGCACTGAGCCACCGATCAGCATGTGCGTAACAGCAGAGCATCCAAGAAAAAAGGAATTCTCTCCATCACCAATGTTGTTGAGTATTTTATGCAAAGGCAGAGAAGATAATCCACTATCAGTTTATGTTAAATCAAATGGAATATCAAAAGGTTTTGATTTGAATGGACACACATGGTGAATGTCTATTGGTGTTAAACTGGCATGTTACTTCAGCGTTGTGAGCTTTTGTTCTTAATCCTAAGAGAAGTGACTGACACCTTGTGAAAACAGACACACATAGGGAAGGTGGGGACAGAAATGGGTTGTATGCTTTCACAGTGTAAAGGTTCTAGCTCTGTTTTCTTAGCTTCATTAAGCCTGACATCTTTCTGCTGACCTACACATCTTTTCTGTTTGTCCATCATTTTTTCATAAAGAAGTGCACTCCATCCTCTCCATATTTCTGCCTTAATAGAGTATCTATCTATCTAAGTCTACTTAAAATTCTGTCATTAATCACTCACCCTCATGTTGTTCCAAACCATAAGACTTTCATTCATCTCCAGAACACAAATGACTATTACAATGGAACTATCACTTTGAAGCTTCAAAAAGTTCATAAAGAGATTGTAAATCTAATCCATATGAATCAGGCGGTTTAGTCCAAATTTTCTGAAGAGGCTTGATCGCTTTATATGACAAACAGATTTAATTTAGGCTTTTATTCATTATACGTGCTGCGTAACACACAAAAATGAACCTCATTGGTTCTTGTGGAAGCTCAAGCATGCTGCGTAACATGAGAATGAACCTCATTGGTTCTTGAGGAAGCTCAAACGTGCTGCGTAATGTGAGAATGAACCTCATTGGTTCTTGCTGAAGCTCAAACGTGCTGTGTAACATGAGAATTAACCTTATTGGTTCTTGCTGAAGCTTAAATGTGCTGCATAACATGAGAATGAACCTCATTGGTTCTTGTGGAACCTCAAACGTTCTGAGTAACACACAAGAATGAACCTCATTGGTTCTTGCTGAAGCTCAAACGTGCTGTGTAACATGGGAATTAACCTTATTGGTTCTTGCAGAAGCTCAAACATGCTGCGCAACATGAGAATGAACCTCATTGGTTCTTGTAGAAGCTCAAATGTGCTGCGCAACTTCAGAATGAACCTCACTGGTTCTTGTGGAAGCTCAAATGTGCTGCGTAACAGACAAGAATGAACCTCATTGGTTCTTGCTGAAGCTCAAACGTGCTGCGTAACACGAGAATGAACCTCATTGGTTCTTGCAGAAGCTCAAACATGCTGCGTAACACGAGAATGAACCTCATTGGTTCTTGAGGAAGCTCAAACATGCTGCGTAACACGAGAATGAACCTCATTGGTTCTTGTAGAAGCTCAAACATGCTGCGCAACATGAGAATGAACCTCATTGGTTCTTGTGGAAGCTCAAACGTGCTGCGCAACTTGAGAATGAACCTCACTGGTTCTTGTGGAAGCTCAAATGTGCTGCGTAACAGACGAGAATGAACCTCATTGGTTCTTGCTGAAGCTCAAACGTGCTGCGTAACACGAGAATTAACCTCATTGGTTCTTGCTGAAGCTCAAACGTGCTACGTAACACAAGAAATAACCTCATTGGTTCTTGCTGAAGCTTAAATGTGCTGCGTAACACGAGAATGAAACTCATTGGTTCTTGCAGAAGCTCAAACGTGCTGCGCAACATGAGAATGAACCTCATTGGTTCTTGTAGAAGCTCAAATGTGCTGCGTAACATGAGAATGAACCCCATTGGTTCTTGCGGAAGCTCAAACGTGCTGCGCAACTTGAGAATGAACCTCACTGGTTCTTGTGGAAGCTCAAATATGCTGCGTAACAGACGAGAATGAACCTCATTGGTTCTTGTGAAAGCTCAAACGTTCTGCGTAACACGAGAATTAACCTCATTGGTTCTTGTGAAAGCTCAAACGCTCTGCGTAACATGAGAATTAACCTCATTGGTTCTTGCTGAAGCTCAAACGTGCTACGTAACACAAGAAATAACCTCATTGGTTCTTGCTGAAGCTCAAATGTGCTGCGTAACACGAGAATGAACCTCATTGGTTCTTGTGGAACCTCAAACGTTCTGTGTAACACACGAGAATGAACCTCATTGGTTCTTGCAGAAGCTCAAACTTGCTGAGTATCATGAGAATGAACCTCATTGGTTCTTGCAGAAGCTCAAACGTGCTGCGTATCATGAGAATGAAACTCATTGGTTCTTGCGGAAGCTCAAACGTGCTGTGTAACACACAAGAATGAACCTCATTGGTTCTTGCAGAAGCTCAAACGTGCTGTGTAACACGAGAATGAACCTCATTGGTTCTTGTAGAAGCTCAAACGTGCTGTGTAACATGAGAATGAACCTCATTGGTTCTTGTAGAAGCTCAAACGTGCTGCATAACGTGAGAATGAACCTCATTGGTTTTGTGGAAGCTCTAGAGTGGATTTCTCTAGAAGTGACAAGACGTACATGCAAGAAACAGACAGACACACAAGACATTGAAATGTAATTCAACTAACAGAATTACAATTCCTTAAAAATTAACATTATGCACCCAGGGGTGACATAGTTTATGGTCCTATGATGGTGAACTGATGGTGTATTAAGTTAAGAGCTAGCTAACCTTACAATTATATCTAGCTAGCTAAGTTAACTAACGTTCGCTAATGCTAACGTTAGCAAACACATGTGCTGCACTAAAGTTAATGTGCTAGCAAAATGTGCACCCATATGAATTTATGCTAACATTACAGACATAGCAAACAATAAATAGACTATTATTACTGAAAACATTGAATTGGCTCATGACAAGAAAGAGATGCAATTTAGAAAACATGCAATTTACCTGTATGTGCTTTCTCAAATTCAACAGCGAATTTTTGAAAGCTAGCACTTTGTGCTTTTTAGGTTGACACAATTTGCAGTGCAGGAATACTTTTTGACACTGAAAATTTTGAACATTTCGAACATCGCTTTCTCCCTCTGTCTCATCCATAACGTTAGCCATTCTTGTTTTTGCCTTCTGCCTTGCTCCGTAGTAGCTTCGTAGACTACCCTACGTCTGTGGTGCATAAGACCTAGGAAATGATACAGCAATGGGGGGGGGGGGGGGGGTCGTGTTTTCTGTATTACATTAGGTTGAAAAAGGCGCACAATGACAAGAAATAATATTGATCATAAAAAAAGCCTAAAATAACGAGCCTGGTTTGAAAATGTAAGAAGTAGAAAGTACAGATATTTGTGTAAAAAATGTAAGGAGTGAAAGTGAAAAGTTATCGGAAAAATAAATAGTGAAGTAAAATACAGAAATCTACTTTAAGTACTTCCCATCTCAAGCGAACATGCTTGAGCTGTTTACCACAACTGATGAGTGAAATGATGTGAATGTTTATATGTAAAAAAAAGCCTCAATTCAATCTGTTCATCATATAACGCATTCAAGTCTCTTCAGAAAATGTTGGACTAAACCGTTTAATTCATGTTTTGTTTTTTTGTTATATGATCTCTTTCTGAACATGCAAACGGCATGAGGGTGTGAAATTAATGACAGAATTTTCATTTTTGGGTGAACTAACCCTTTATTAGAATTATATGTATTGTACTTATAGAATTATAAATTTAGCTTTAAAGTCACATGTGTACAGGACTAATACTTATAGATGTGAAAGGCAAAAGGTCAGGACATTCACAAATGTTTTGATTCACATTTGTAAGGCCTCATAGCAACAAGACTGTCCTTAATAATCACTGTGGAAGAGAGAGGCATGGTCAGGTGAAACTTTGCCCTGTTAGCAGGAAATGATCCTCTCAATAGCACAATGTGAATCTATGCTGATCTACCTGTCCTTTACTTGTATGTGCCCTTCTCTTCTCTTCTCTTCTCTTCTCTTCTCTTCTCTTCTTGCTTTCTCGAATCTTTCTCTATTTGTAACCCTTGTCTATCTCCCTGGCTTTGGCGATTGAATGATTCAGTTATTCTGCTGCAGAGAGAAGACAACTCTACTGCAGCTGCCATGCAGCAAAGCAGTTTATTTCTCTTACTTGCTTGTTTTTTTAGCACATTTTGTCAGTCATTAGAAACTCCAGACTCCAAAAACAAATCAGAAACAGCTAATTTGAAAAAAACTGTCTATTTTAGTTTACACATGAACACCTTAAACACTTGTAGAGATTTACAGTTGGGCTCTTTTTGTTTGAATTTTTTGTTAACTGTTTCTATTACTCTCAAATGTGCAAGTTGGACATGGTGTTTGTATAGGGTGGCTGTGAATAGAACAAAGAATGTATGACATATATGCTATGTTTTTCTCATTTTTATTGGAATTAATGGAAGGAATTCTTTGAAGTTTTAGAAGAAGGATTCTAGAGCTTTCCTTACATTTTATTCTGTAACTCATTTCTTTGTATGTATGGATTTTTGTGTATTACTTTTTTGTAACCTGCAGAATGTTTCCAGCTTGATAACCAGCAACTGACTTACACTGAACAATTGTCAATCATTTTAACAACATAAAAAGTGTATACACTATCGTTCGAAAGTTTTGGATCGGTAAGATTTTCAAATGTTTTTAAAAGAAGTCTCTTTTGCTTTTAAGGCTTTTGTAACATTATAAATACATTTCTTTAATTTAAGAATTAATTTATTTCTAAAAAAAAAAAAAAAAAAATCCTTACCAACCCCAAACTTTTGAACAGTAGTGTTTAATGTTACAAAAGCTTTTTATTTCATATAAATGCTGCTCTTTTGAACTTTCTATTCATCAAAGAATCCTGGAAATTTTTTTACAATATCCCCCAACAAATATCCCCATAAATGTAACTTTTTTCTTTCTTTTTTTTTTTTTTTTAACCTTTGTGGGGACATTTTTTGATCCCATGAGAAAAACAGCTTATAAATCAGCAAAAATGCAGAAAGTTTTCTTAGGTTTAGGGGTAGAGTTAAGGTTAGGGGATATAATATACATTTTGTACAGTATAATCATGTCTATGGAAAGTCCCCATAAAACATGAAAACCCAACAAAACCCAAACCTGCAAAAAGTACAACACCAAGATACCAGTTTAAGATTTGAAAACTGTAAGGATGGACACACCATCTGCAAGGGATTGTGTTTTGAATTTGCAAAATTGCCATGGTGAATATTGAATAAACAGCCATCCTAGCTTTGATAATCACCTAAGCTACTCGGTCCTCTCTCTCTCTCTCTCTCTCTCTCTCTCTCTCTCTCTCTCTCACACACACACGCACACACACGCGCGCGCGGCCTACAGCGTCCTCTAGCGCACGTACCAGCTCAAGGCAGGTGCGAAACTTCTTGACCATGCGCTAAAAAAATCTTTGTCTTTAAATGTAGGCTGCATCTGACGTAGGCTATACGCCTCTCTTCGTCTCCCTGTGGACACGAAACAATTGGCGTTTTAATCCAACTATCTATGCCGCCGGTTGCCCCGTATCGCCAACATGCATCGCGCGCATTACCTCATCAGCGGCCGTTCTGTCACCCATCCCTGCAGTTGAACTTTTGCGTGCACGGGGCTCCCATTTCACGTCTGCTATTAAAGACCGAGACATGTGCACATTACCCCAACGTCCTTGCGCAGCCTGCATCTGGAGCTAAATATGCTAAAGCGAGAACTCACTAGTCTACCGGACAAGAAGCAGCAGGATGCACTCAAGATGCCTCGCTCGAGACTGTCTTCCTTTGCCCTCTGCTGTTTTTGATGCTCCGAACACAGAAGCTGCACTGTGTAGCCACTCGAGGGGCTCATACTACAGTCACCCTCTGTTGTGATCCTGTGCTCGTTTGCGTGGATTGACGAGGGACCCACACCAACTCAAATCAATGAGGATTCTGAGGCTCTTCCTGAAGAAAGGAGCGCATATGCTGCAGTGTCTCTGTGGACAACGATCGGAGCCGACCACAACCACCAGCGGTGAGACATTTAGCTGTGCATGCTCTCACTTGAGCGATGAAAAACGCTCTCATTGGCCGCTGGCGCTGGTGAGCACATCTTCCGTGTCTGCGGTACTATGCGCTCCCACTCCACGCATTTGTGCTAACTTGTTTGTGAGAGCTTATATGCGACTTCTTGCGACCACTCATGTCATTCCATCTCACATCTTATGACACGAAACGCATCTCCATCATGGTCATGAGCAGAACCGCTGCTGCTGGGTGCAGTGCCAGCAGTTTAGTGGCGAGATCCGTGTCAAGGACATTTCTTATTGGTACCGGGAACAAAGAAAGCAGGGTGAATGTAGGAAACTATTGATGCATATGCAGCAAATGCGGTCTGCGAGGCTACGGCAGACAGACACGTGCCGAGCTCGTTTGAGGTGAGATGAGTTTTCTAAAACAGGCACCGGCAAAAGAGCTTGAGTGTCCTCCAGGACAGGGAACTTCTGCACACCATTCAGCACCCTGGACAGCGACTCGATTCCGCGTCGCTCCCAACTCTGCCACAGCTGACGCTCTCCTCCACCAGAGAGTAGCCCATGCTTCTCACTGCACATTTCAGACCCGTCCTTGTAATCATTTTATGTAACGTGTGTTACAAATTTCATGAGAGTATTTCATTGTCAGCCCATTCGTCCTTTCTTCCTTCATGGAAGACAAAAGGATTTGACACCCTTATAGTCTCACTTCGATTGTATTAAGTGCTGAAAGTGAATAGTCACCGAGGAAGTCATCCTGTCCAACATCTTCCATTGTGTTCCACAGAAGAAATACGATTTTGGAAAGACATGGGTCAATTGTTTTACAATCACTTTAAGGATTATACAGCATTCTTATTCTGTACAGATTAAAATAAGAAATATAAAGTCGAATTAATCAGAGAGGACTATTTTAACTGCTTGTAAACAAATGGAGAATTAAACATTATTTCCACACAGACAAACTAATGCACTGTATACACAAATATTACAAATGTATGCAGCCACAGAGAGTGTGCATAACTGCTATGTTGCTGCTGTGCAATCCTTTTCTGTTTATCCATTCTTTTAAAGGCAACTTAATCGTGCACAGAAGATCAGTTCTATTCAGCTGTGCTGCAACACATACAATATATTTTTTTCAGCTTTAAATGAATTGTATATATATAAATTAGGGCTGTCAATAGATGATGTGCCATTCTTTTTTTTTTGTCATTAATATGTTAACACAGTGATATCTTTAAAGGGATAGTTCACCTAAAAAATTAAATTCTGTCATCATTTACTCACCCTCAAGTTGTTTCAAACCTTTCTTCTGCTGAACACAACAGATTTAAGCAACAGTGCACATCTCACTCACATCAAAAAACCAATCAAACTGCACAAGAAACAGAAACACTGAACACAGTGTAAATACAGTACACTGTAAACCCTAACATTAAAAATAATTAATTGGTTTTAGGACAAACTTAAATTAAACAAATTAGTTCAGTCAAATGAACTTTTATGAGCATTTAGCACTTTCTTTATCTTTCACTGCAAAAATGCTTTTCTTACTTAGTATTTTTGTCTTGTTTCCAGTCCATAAAATTCTTACATTTAAGAAGCATTTACTAGACAAGCAAACGTTATTGTCTTGTTTTGGGAAAAAATAACTCAAAACTAAGTGAGTTTTTGCTTAAAATAAGCAAAATAACCTGCCAATGGGGTAAGCCAAATAATCTTGTTTTCTGTTTGAATTAAGATAATTTTTCTTACCCCATTGGCAGATTATTTATCTTATTTGAATCACTTAATTTTGAGTTATTTCCCCCGAAAACAAAACAACAATTTTTAGCTGTCCAGTAAATGCTTCTTGTTTTAAGAATTTGTAGATGTTTGGACTAGAAACAAGACAAAAATTTTAAGTAAGAAAAGCATTTTTTGCAGTGTTCAAGTTCACAGAACTGATATATTTTAAGTAAACTGCACTGTTTCATTGTTTTATGAAATGATTTCTTTTGATTTAGACTAATTTACACTGGGCTGGGATTTCTATTTCCCAGCATGCTTTACCCATGGCACTCGAAAGGAAGAGTAAATGCTAAAATTGCAAGATTATGGGAGATTTTGTAGTGCTTAATGTTTTGTTATGCTAATATATAATAGTTTATGTTAATGTGAGTTTTTGGAGAGTTACCTTCATGGTGACAAGTGGTGCATGTGGCTTGGTTTGAGAGCAAGTATGTTAAATGCATTATATTGCTGCACTCTTTCAGCAAGTGCTATACCATGCTTTTGTTAACATGTTAGCAAATTAGCAAGTTAGCATTTTCTGAATTAGCTTGTTATAGCTAGCTAAGTTTATACTAATAAAAATGTTCACATTGAGGTTACATCTTACAACTTATTGCCTACATTTTTTTAAGTTTTGCCAACTTATTCGGGTTCACAGTGTACTAACTCAAACCAATCAATTAAACGATAAACAGGTGCAGTGTCATAATCAAACAATAAGTCACCATGGAAACAAATGCAAACAAAGGAAACAGAAAAACCAACTTAAGTCCAAATCAAACACAGACCAAACAAAGCAGTTTTAGGTAACACTATGATTTAAAATGTAATACAAGCAATGCGACTCTGTACATAGTTATTATTTTAAAGCCTTTGCAATGTATTTTATGTACTATACACATGTTATAATAGGCCAGGTCTAAGCAACACAGTTTTATCAAATATGTTACAGCAGGTCTCTTCTCCATTGCTCTATCCACTCAGGGGCCCTTGTTCTGAAAAAGTATGTAGATCACTACTCTATACTGGCCGGTTGTCCTTAATAATCATACAGAACAGATTGAAAGAGTCAAATGCCACATTTAGTTAAAATGTTAACTGTTTAAAAAATTTTTTTTTAAAAAGCAATGGCCTTTAGTGATTCCCAACCGTGGTCATGGAGTCCCCTCAGCACTGCACAGTTTAGGGGTGAATTCCTTGAAGGGCACTTTGGGAAAGGGGACAGCATTTGTTAGGGTGTTCCAAACTAAAGTGAAGGGCCCTTCTACAAGCCGTTAGTGAGGGGTACATGGGGAAATTCCAATTGGAAGTGAGCATCCCTATGCCCTACTCACTCCGAAGGGCAGAGCCTTTGAAGGGGGACTTTGGAGGGAGCAGGGCACTTGTGTGTCATAATGAAGCATTTGGTATGCACTTGCCGAAGGGAACAATACATTTTTCCTCATTAGCTTCACATGTTACCACGACAAAGCTAGGCAGTGACAACAGGAATATTGTATTATTGCTGTTATATGATACAAATAAATGTACATTTATAATGACATTTTAAAAATATGATTTATTTATGTGTGAGTGAGTGTGTGTGTTCCCGATCTGTTCTTAACTTTGTTAAGCATTAAAACACATAAAGCATTAAACACATTTCTTACCTATGAAACCTATTTTTAAACTTAATATGAAATGCATGACGAAAATGTGTATGTAATATATCACAACAACAAAAAATATATATCACAACTTAAATTATGTTTATACGTTAACTCCAATGAAATGAGGACTTGACCATAAACAATTAAATTACTTCCTTGAAGTGACCATTGCATGTTCCCTTCGATAACGGACTTGTGGAAGGGCACTTCGTGAAGGGATTCAGTTGTTCACTTTCATTTGGAATGCCCCTACAAAAGGCGTCCCCTTCCCAAAGGGCCCTTCAAGGGTGCAAAAACGCAGCTTGGATTTCACCCCATGTGTTTATGGTCATGTGACCCAGTGTAGAGAGTCTTTGTGATTCATTTTAAAGCTAGAAGGCGGGAGAGTTCAAGTATACATATAAACAGAATAATTCAAGTTGTTCTGTTTGAGATATTTTATACACATTTATGTTATACATTTCATATGAAGTTTAAATAGGTTTCATAGGTAAGAAATTTGTTTAATAGTATTCACTGCAGAAATTTCAAGTTTTAAAGTTGAGAGCGGAGAGGGAACACATATATAAAGCATATTACAAACTTAGTTATAAAATGTATATTTATTTGCAACAATTATATCAACAGCAATAAAAAGAAATTCCTGTTGTAAGAACAGCTAATAGGGTGATGGACACCATGCTGCATTTTCATGGTACTATTCCTGGTAAAGATAATAAAAAAATTAAGTTTTCCTTTCATTTCTCCCCTCACCAAGTGTGTTCCAAACGGCTTCATTATGACACGCAAGTGCCCTGCTCCCTCTGAAGTCCCTAATGCAAGAGCTCTGCCCTTGAGACTGAGTAGGGCATAGGGATGCTCACTTCCGATTGGAAGTGACATGGAATTCACCCTAGATGTCTCCCTAATCAAAGACACCTGATTCAGCTCATCAGCTCGTTAGTAAAGACTCCAATGCTGTGTCCGAAATCGCGTACTGTCTGAGTAGGTACTACATTTGAATTTGAAGTTACTTCACGGCTATTGAAAAAGTATATTCTATACAGTATGAATGTGCGTAGTATGAATGAAATTTGGACGTACTACATCTGCTGTGTTGTTACTGTCACGTGACCTACCAGCGTCAGATGCATCGCTTCACTTCCATTCACAAATCCTCTCCTATGTCCTCACGGGATAGTAAAGTGTCCATCGAATGCACGCTTCAAAATCTCGCCAGTAGTACTTTTCACCTACTGTTTTTCAAACACTGTGAACTTGGACAAACTACTCTGTCGGCGTACTATATAGTAGGGAAGTATCTGATTTTGGATGTAGCACAAGACCTGTGTTGGGTGTTGTGCAGTGTTGGGGGTACTTCAGGACCAGAAACACTGGCCTATACCATAACTAAGAACACATTTGACAGCTCTCATTAAATTAAATATAAATGGTCTAATTTGTTTTAGACACTGCACATACATTCCTTATTATATGGAATGTCACTTTGCAGATTTAGTTAAAAATATATATTTTTGTCTCCACCATACCTTTAATTATCTCTGCAAGTTTGTCTTTGAAGTTCCAAAAGTCTCAGAGTTGACAATGTTCTTCTATTGCATTTTTCTTACGTAATACAATACACTTCTTTTGGTTTAATCCACGTTTGTGCAAAACCTGATGATCATGCTATCCCAGCATGATTTGAGAATGTTCATGTGCTTCAGTGGAAACATGAACATCTGACCATCTGTACAAAAGAGGTCATATGGTCATTGCCACAAATTTGCTTATTTAAATAGTGACATACAAAAACAGTGCAGAATCTTAATAATTTATTATTCATTTTACATCATAAGTGTTGTTTTACATTTTTCCAAATCGTAAAGCTTTCAGGTTTAAATTTCCAACCTTTGGACTGCACTGTATATACACCGATCAGGCATATCATCATGACCACCTTCCTAATATTGTGGTGGTCCCCTTTTGCTGCAAAAACAGCCCTGACCCGTCGAGGCATGGACTCCACTAGACTAGGGATGCTCCGATCCGATACTCAGATCGGGTATCGGCTCCCAAACTGCCATTTTTGCCGGATCGGGTATCGGTCAGAGGAGACTGATTCAAATCCGATATTGTGCAGATAGTATTCTGTGTTATTGTTAAGCCCCACCAAAGGCACACAAACATTAAAAAGCACCATGAAGTTTTCATGCACTATATTCCAAGTTTTCTGAAGCTTTTCCATAGTTTAATGTTCGGTACAGATGAATATTTAAGTCATTAAATTCAAGTGAATGCTTCCCTCCACTGCGGCTGTCAGTCATTCTCCATTCAGCTTTCAAACTGCGTGTCGCGTTCGGTTAGGACAGTCAACACGATAGAACTCTCTCCAAGATTATTCAATGTTCCCATTATTATATTTGATCTGTAGATAAAAGGTATATGGTTTTGCATAAAAGGACTTTATCTTGCTGAAGTTTATTGCGGTTTCTAATTCATGTTACTTTCTCCCGGGTGTCTGTTAGATCACACACAACACTTGAGTAGAGAGCGTTATAATTATAATTCACGCGCACAGTAAATGTAAAACTGTTAAAAGAAAAGGTTCAATAAACTATTGCATAGATACAGTATATTACATTACACATCAATATATCTCCCTTTGTGTTTTGAACTTCAATGCGGACGGAGCGCTGCGCGCTGTGACTCCATGTTGCTTCAAGCGCATGAGTCATGAGTCATGGATGAAGGAGTTAGCCTGACTCCTGTTTATTTTGACTAGTAAAGCTATTAATGCATTGGTGCACAATTATTTAATAAATAATTCACTACATTTGTGTCTGTTTGTAATTTTATTTTTACAAAGTTAAGAAAGTAATGTTTAAGTCAAGCCTGCCTGATGCCTTTCACAAAAGAATGATCCCAGTCTCTTCCACACAGTGAGGCATACTGTTTATTAGGTAATTCAGCACTTTTTTTTATTTTAGTATCAGATCGGTGATCGGTATCGGCCGATTCTGAATCCCAGATATCGGAATCGTATCAGAGACAAAAAATGCTGATCGGAGCATCCCTACACTAGACCCCTGAAGGTGTGCTGTGGTATCTGGCACCAAGATGTTAGCAGTAGATCCTTTAAGTCTTGTAAGTTGCGAGGTGGGGCCTCCATGGATCGGACTTGTTTGTTCAGCACATCTGTTTGATCGGACCACACGGGCCAGCCTTCACTCCCCACGTGCATCAGTGAGCCTTGGCCGCCCATGACCATGTCAGTGGTCATAATGTTATGCCTGATCGGTGTACATCTTATGGTCAAAAGTGGAAAGAACAATATTCTTGATAATTTGTGTAGCATGCAGCCACCTCTTACTGCACTGATTTCATATTAATCCTGCAACACTGACATTTTGTCTAATTGATGGCGCTGTAAGATGTACGGTATATTCAGGGTTCACCTTCTCCTTGGCCAGTGGCATGTGATGAGCAAAATGTGCTGATGAAACGCTTTGTTCCATCACAGGGGTGCCTCACTCCTCAGGTTTTGATTGCATATGGCCCCATGACTAAATTGGGTTTTGAAACCAGGACAGCAGTTCTCAGGAGCATGTTCAGGAGCCATCATGCACAGATCACCATATCTACCAGATGTAATGAGTTATTACTCCTCTCTTGAATTATCTCATATGTCTTGGGAGAGTTCAAAATAAGTGTGCCATAATTGTATTTATTTATTTATTATTATTAGTGGTGCTTGTGAAGCAAAGAAGAATAAGAAGAATATTATTCTTCTGGACAAATACTACAGTATGTAAATGGTTCTGCACTGTTTGTCATAGATCCATGAATGAGGTGTCAAATTGACTGGCTTATTGAGAAAAGGTGAAAGGTGTAATTGAAAGGTGTACTATGACTTTTCTAATTGATCTATGTTTGCACAGTGGACGAAAAAGCGGGCAAAAAAATCCCATAGACTTACATTGACAGAATGTTCATTAATTTGAACCTCTACTGTCAAACTGTATATTCTCTCCCCTAACACTAGCCCTACCCCTAAACCTACCCATCACACAAAACTTTATGCATTTTTACATTTTCAAAAAAACTAATTCTGTATGATTTATAAGCTTGTTTCCTCATGGGGACCTCAATTTAGGTCCCCACGGTGACATGAGTCCGTGTGCATTCCGGCTGAAGTCCCCACCAGGATAAAAAAAACATGAACACACACGCACACACACAGGGCCTTTTTCTCTCTCTCATTCCCTAACTCTCGCTCACACTCATTTGACTTATATTATCAAGCAGCCAATAAGTTATGACCTAAAATCTTCATAGCCACTCCCTAGCAACCAGTTACAGCACTCTAGCAACCACCCCATAGACTTCCATTGAAAAATAGACGAGAGGGATATATATGAATCAGAACATCATAGTGACGTGAGTTTGGCTCTTTTGATTTGGGCTGATAGTTTAACCCTACTAACTGTCTACCCACACCATGTAGAGCACGCTATCAACCATATAACATCATGAACAAGCCATATTTCACACACCAGAACATTATACAGACTTATGGTTTGGCTCTCTTGCGGTCACTTGCATCACGGTAGCAACTGCCTAGTGCCGAATTTTGCCACGGCAAGCACTACTCACATTTTCTTCAGAAAATGTATATGTAATTTTGGTAGCACTTTACAATAAGGTTTCATTAGTTAACATTACTTAATGTATGAACTAACATGAACTAACCATGAGCAGTACATTTGTTACTGTATTTGTTCATCTTTGTTAATGTTAGTTAATAAAAATACAGCTGTTCATGGTTTGTTCATGTTAGTTCACAGTGCATTAACTAATGTTAACAAGATTTTAATAAAGTATTAGTAAATGTTGAAATTAACATTAACAAAGATAAATAAATGCTTTATAAGTGCAGTTCATTATTAGTTCATGTTAACTAATGTAGTTAATTAATGTTAACTAATGAACCTTATTGTAAAGTGTTACTGTAGTTTTTATTATTATTATTATGCTTTGGACATTCTTGTGAACATGAAATACATATTAAACTGCTTGCTCTGCGCCCTCTGCATAATTTCGTTGATGTTTACATGTTATGCAGTGGGCATAAAAGCATTAGCAATAAAATGGTTTGATAGTGTAAACGCATAGTGCTGCCTCAGCTAAGGGAAGTGCATAATACAGCACGCTGTCATCACAATAAAAGCTGATAGGTTGATGAGACGCCTTGGTGCATTTTCATACTGTGAACACTAGGTGGCAATATTTATTTGAAAGATGTCTTGGACTCTGATGCTTTGCTCTGATGCTCAGTTTGATTTTGGAATAGTTTTGGTGATGTAAGGCTTTATACCTGTAATAATATACTTGTATTGAACTGTGTGTCTTAGCGATTCTTGATTATCTCTATTTCTTTCAGTGTTGTGGTCGGTTATATCTTAGTTAATTTTCTGCAGCTGGTGTGCTTTAATTCAGTTTGTAATTCAGAATTTGTACATTTATCACATGGTGAGTTCATATCTTAAGCTTGTTACATCTCTTTAAAAATGCCATATGCTTTGTTCATCTGGAAGAAACTAAAACAAGAGGCATGGATGTTGTTTTTGCACTATTTTACTAACACCACTGCATTTGTCACTTATCAGAAATACTGCCAACTGGATATGAATTGCTTGCAAAGGCACTTACATGGAAACACATACAAAGTGCTTGACACAACACTCATTATATTCATATTTAAATAGGGTTGTGAGTGTTATATAACTGAGCACAATCTGCAGAACACTAATGGGTTTAGGTTGTAGGCGCATTGCCATGGTCTGTTGAGTAAACCTGTCCGTAACACAGTTTTTGGTAGAATTTTTATAGTTCTAGAATTGCATGAGGAGCTCATCCTCTCCTGAGGTAATATAAAACAGCAGTTATTGTGACAAATGTCATGTACCATTCTGTCTCATGAGCTGCTTTTGTGTCAGGGATTAATGAAAACAAAATGATGTGTGTCATTCGTACAGACCTCTGAAATAGAGGTACTTGTAACTAATATATGTGACAACAATACCGTTGTAAATCTTCTCATCCATGACTTTCTTCCATTACATTAAACAGTTTCAGTAATTTATGGTAATTTATTACACAAGTCTTATCTATCCCATCTTCTAATTTTGTTATCAGATTCTCTATGGTATTTGAGGAAATGGTAATTCAGGCCAAGTACCAATAAAATGAAGCACATCAAAGTGCCGCTATACTTGAATGGCTTTGTTTTAAGCCCATGTTGATGCATGGCTGGAAGTGAATTCTTAGTCCCACATTAAATTTGGAAGAGGATGAAAGAGCACACTTCCAAAGCAGAGTGAATCTTTAATGCTGCTATTTCGCAAGAGGCAAGAGGCTTTTCGTGTCAGAGCCACGTGATCCAACCACTAAGAGTCTGCAGTGTCAGAAACTAGTGTGTACTCCACATGAGGACATGAAACCCCGCAGCCCTTCCTTCTCTGCTTGCCCCACCATGAATACCCTCTCAAACCCAGTGCTGTAGAACAGTGGTTCTCAACTCCGGTACTGGGGACCCAGTGCTCTGCACACGCCTGATTCAGATCATCAGCTCTTTAGAAAAGAGCTCCATGAACTGAACAGAGGGTGTCAGATAAAGGAAACATACTAAATGTGCAGAGCACTTGGTCCCCAGAACCAGTGCTGTATAAGAACTTATATCTTCAGTGAGGCACAGTCAGAGCATGTCATAATTGCAGTGTTGTGGAGTTATAACTGCACTAGTTAGATCTGACTGTATCTCTAAAGGGGAGGTGTTGTGTTATTGCATTCATTTCTAAAGTAGAAAATCTCTGCAGCAGTGTTAACTTGTTACTAGAATTATGCAGAAGTATAGCCTTAACACATTTCTACATCAGTGTTATCTTGTGTTACTACATCAGTGCTACTTGTCAGTGTATATATACATATAGTTCAGTCATAAACTGAAATCATGAACCACTCTTCTGAGCAGCTGATTGGTTCTCTTAAAGCCGACCGCTTTGGCCAATCTATCTGTTTGTTCTATCTACGTAACCTATTTATTTCTGTCCCGAACCAGCTCAACTCAGTGCAGCGCACCATGGATATTTTCCTAGCCGTCCACCTTCCTACCCAGCACCACCTGCCTAGATCTGATAAGGAGTTCTCCCTACTTCCTTGCAGCAGCTCACATTCTATTCACTGTATTTATGTGCATGTTTCGGCAGTAGCCTTCACTCATTTCAGCAGCAGCGTAGCAGATCTAATCCCCCAAGACATTCCATCCTTATCAATAAATGCTGTTTAAATCTATTCCGAGGGTTGTCATTATTGCAATATATATATACATACAATCAAACACTAGTCTCACGGTGTCTAAGCTAAGGTCTTCAGCACTGGGTTTAAGATGATATTCATATGAGAGCATAATCAGTAAGCTGGCTGCATTTTTTATTATTCAGACAGGATAGCAGAAATTTTTGTGCAACAGTTAATGGATGAAAATGGACATACTCATGTGAAAAAGTGATTGCAGAGTGGGCGGTTAATGGATTGGATCAGCCAGACCTTAATATTATAGGCTGCCACATTAGCACCAAATACAATGACCAATTATAACAGTGACAAACAGGAGGACGATCTGTCCGAGTAATAAACAGACGGACGGAGAAATAAATTAACCCTGTAGATGGCGATGAGAGGCAATGACAAGCAGAATTTGAATTTAAATGGTTCTCTGTCACGGAATGTGCCACATTCAAACACAAATAATGAACCAGAAAAGAGGTAACCATCTGTTGGACAATCCTCCTTTCTGCCACCCTATTAATGTCTTTTATCTCTTTCACTTGCTCGCTCTCGTTTACTCCAGTCCTTCGAATTCCTCATCCAAACCTCAATCACGTATGATTGCGTAGAGAGAGAGAGAGAGAGAGAGAGAGAGAGAGAGAGAGCCTATCACACCCCATTCACTGGCTCATTGTCAGTGTACCACAGGCAGCACTAGTCTCGATTTTACATTTTTACATTTAACATTCCCTCAAATGGAATCAAGGATTCGCACTGTTCTCGTTGTGCTGGACACTTGACCTTTAAATTACAATTCGTTTTGGGCAGAATAAGAAGTTTCGACGTGAAGAACAATGCGATGAACTCGACCAGAAGAAGTATGAAGAGCTGTAAAATAATTTGGAGAGCTCAGAGGTTCAGTGAAGTTGTATGCGCGTCACTCATATACCACTATAGTGCCTGATAACGCGCGTTCTTGTGCCATGGGCTCCATTTATTATCAGGATTCATGCAAAGTTATCTGGAATGAACTAGACATGTGAATCATGTAGCAGTCGCTTGGAGGAGGAATTACGCGTCTGCTGTCTTCGGCACCTGGAATACCTGCGTGACAGGTTACCCGCTTACATAGGACGTATTTTTATCTATATATATTTTTTTTGCATCTAAGATGGAGAACGGAAAATGTGCTTTATATAATCTTATGTGAAACTCACAACCGTCTGAGTAAATCGTCTGAGAAGAGGATGAGATTTCAGTCCTAATTCACAGGATTCTCTGGATTTTTCGCAGGGAATCGGAATGAGATCTGGCTGAATTTGCGCGGGCAATTCAGTATCGTTCTGTTCATTATTCCCAGTTATTGCGTTAACAGCTGCACCAGCTCGTTTTATTGAATACTCGAGATGGCCGCGATCGCCAGTTCCCTGATCCGACAGAAGCGCCAGGCGCGGGAATCCAACAGCGATCGGGTATCTGCCTCCAAACGACGCCCCAGTCCCAGCAAAGACCCCCGCTCTCTCTGCGAGCGACATTTCCTGGGGGTCTTCAGTAAAGTCCGCTTCTGCAGCGGCAAGAAAAGACCTGTTCGCCGGCGACCAGGTCAGTGCTGGATGCTTTTTAAGACTACAGCCCCCACCCGAAGCCTCTGCTGCAGTCTACAGATCCGCTGGAGGAACATATATCCTCCACTGTATTTTATTGCAATGCACCCCCCCCCCCCCCCACCCAAAAAAAAAATCCCACCTGTTTCATAGCTCAAGTGTTGTCTATCGGTATTCACCAAACGATTTGCCATCCTAACAAACTGAATGCACAAATCGTTTTATGTTTATATATATATGATATTTATATATATGTTTTATTAATGTCATTATTAATGTTATCGATTAAATCAATGGTTGTCATTTTGCCATTTTAATCAGAGGCTGTGCAATTGTTAAAAGATCCTTTTCTGCAAGAATGCAATTAACAAGTTTGCCCGTTATGTAGTGCAACAATGCAATTTTGTAATAGCCAGAATCCAGTGGCACTGCAGTGCACCAGGGCTTTCTTAGATGAAATGTTTAGTAGTAAATGTTTCCCTGTTGAAAAAGCCAGCATAAACTGGCAAATGTGTTTTGGAATAGGCTATGACCAAACCAGCAACAAACCAGCTATCAATTGGTCGAGCTGGATTTTACACAACCCAATGATCAGATTAGACCAGCTAGAAACCACAGCTACAAAACACATTTACCAGTTTAAGCTGGATTTTCCAACAGGGACTGCTTTACTGCAGTGTAGGGAGGGATTGTACCGTTAGTTTTATTGATGGACACGGTCTCACTGCCCACTGAACCACGCTATCGTCCTTTTTCGGCTCACAGAAAATGGCACGAAGTGTGTGAAGCGATAAAAAAAAAACACAGCTGTCCTCTCCTCCTCCTTCAAAAAACAAATAAAACAAAACAAACAAACAAAACCTTTTCATGATGTAGGACAAGCGCATACCCTCTTCCCAATATATGATCAGTTATTTGACGGCTGTTGCTGTAGAATTTGTCTGTAAAAATGTTGTTTTTCCTTCTCCCCCGTAAGATGCGCCCTCGAAACCTCCACAGGTGTCCCGTAAGGGCGTCAGGCTAGGTCAGTAGCTCAGCCTCCATCCATGTGCTGTGTCTTCCAGTTACCCACCCCATTTCGTGCTCATGGGGGACTAGCTCCTGTCTAACGGCAGTCGCCAATGTCTGCCTTGTCCTTGTAGTATGCTTCCGACTATTGTTCTATCTCTCTGTCTTTGTATTATTTTCATGTATGTCTTATGCCTTTTTCTCTCTGGCTCTCCCTCCTTTTTCTTTTGTCCTTTCTTTACTCCATCTGAGCCCCTCTTTTCGGTCTCTCTCTACCTCTTATGTTTCTGTCCCCGTTATCATGTGTGCTCTGTCCCCTCCGTCTGTTTCCGTGCAGTGAGGCTCGTGTTTGCTCTGTGCTGCTGATGTGTCTTGTTTCTCCTGTCAGTTGTGGTGACTTAAGTAGTCAAGGTGACCATTCACCATTTCATGATCATGGCATCATCTATCAACACATCCGATTGTAACTGTTTCTGTTTCTGGAATGAGGCAATTTGGAACATGTATGGTTCAACAGAATTATACTGTATTTGCATTGTATGGGAAAATATGCAAACAGTGTTGATAAAAATGTGACATGCATTATCTCAGGTGAATAGACACACGCTTATACATTAAGTGCATACATTGCTACATGAGTAGAGACATGCATGTACACTAATCTCACAGAATCTGTCAGGAACATGTCCAAGTCATATTTGACCACAAAAATCAAATAAGAAATTTTATTTTGCACAAAAACAATGTTTTTTTTGTTGTTGTTTTTTTACATTGTGACATTATTTTGTAATGCAAAAAGCATCCTCATTACTGTAATAAAGAAACCCTTTGTTTCATTTAATTATTATCTTTTAACCTTTTATTTAAAAATGTAGTAAAAAATGATTGTAATGTAAATGGTGCACAATATGGTAACACTTTAGTATGGGGAACACATAACTACGACTTTTGCCTCAATAAACTCACTCATTTACTGCTTATTAATAGTTAGTAAGGTAGTTTTTGTAGCGTTTAAGTTTAGGTATGTCATGCAGAATAAGGTATACATATTTGCTTTATAAGTACTAATAAACAGCCAATATCCTAATAAGCAACTATAGCAAGAAGTGAACCCTAAAATAAAGTGTTACTGGCAATATTACCAAAATCTTATTTCATGGTAACAATATATATCACAATATTTGGTCCCACTTTATATTAGGTGGCCTACTACTATGTACTTACATCAAAAAATAAGTACAATGTACTTATTGTGCTCATATTGTATTGCAGAACACTTTTGCTGATATTGAGCTGGGATACGGGTAAGGTTAGGGACAGTATTGTTGGTATGGGTAGGTTTAAGGGTTGGTTAAGGTGTAAGAGATGGGTCAACAGTGTAATTATAAATGTAATTACAGCTGTAATTACATGCAGATATTTTTTTTAAAAATATAAGTACAATGTAAAAACATATAGGTACACAATAAGTGCATTGTATCAAATTATTAATTTAAATGTAAGTACATAGTAGTTAAGGCCACCTAATATAAAGTGGGACCCAGTATGGTCGTTATTGAAAATAAGAATAAAAAAAGGATATTACAAACAATAGGACAAATACAATATAACAAAAATATGAAGGGAAAAAAAAACATTAACAACACAGAGAGCAGCAGGTATACACGTGATGATGTTTGTTTTTTATTACACTTCACCAAACCTATGCTACAAATGAACCAAAGAATTGTGTAAAATCCAGTAAACATATGAACATATGTATAACATATGTATAACATATGTATAACATATGTATAAAATTAAATTAAACAACAGCTTCTCAAATATTTTCTAATTAAATTAAACATTTTAATTAAATTTCATTAACATTTTTATTAAACATGGACCTTTATTTTCATTAAAAGGACTGCTAGTTTAGGCTAATTTTTGAGTGCAAACTGGGTGCTGGTAAGATGCCGAGACATATACCTGTTCGGCCAGAATCGCCTCGAAGTCGTGCATCAACAAGCACAAAGTTACAAAAAATTCAGTGCACACCGCCACGCAAAATGGGGTCATTTTTGCCGTGCACACCTTCGCGCTCCTGGCGAGTATAAACAAGGCTGCTGTCACTTTAAGACCGAATGCACAGATCCCGTATATTGATACACATTCGGTTTACACCCAACTGTTTACTTTCACTTGAGAAATAACAGACTGTTTTCACATGAATACTCCACACGATGAAAGAGAACTGAATTCGACGCAGCTTTCCGTGTACACGTTTCAGGTGTGTGTCAGTCAGCACGAGCACCACTTTGAGTTCTTTTTCACAGCGTTAATAACACTTTTTAACATCAAGCTCATCCCAAAGACATCTGAGTCTGAGACTAATATCTAATAATAGCATTTACATAAAAAAACAAAAAACTGTCCAGGTGCATTATAGTAATAAGAATTCTGTGTGATCTTCATTAATAAAAATGTCATTGTGGAAATTGAACAAAAAATCTTTTTTAAAGATTTTTAAAAAAAAATTAAAGACTGTCTTTAAAACAGTCTTCAATTTCTTTATTCATTTTTTTTCCCTGGGGAAATTATGTCCTGGACATGATTTCAAGAGACAGATTCACACACATACATGTGTTAAACCCAAAACTTTTCCCCAGGTAGAGTCACTTCCTATGGGGGCCCCTATACGCCAGTCTTTATTTATAGAGGTGTGGATTCTGTATGTGATTAAGTAATGTTCCTCCTGATGGATGCAGGCAGGCTCGTTTGTGTGATTGATGGCCCTTCCAGCCTGTCAGAGATACTGGGGCTGCAGTGGATAGATGAGGCCCATGATGAATAGCTGATCATGACCATCATGGACATTCACAACTCTTCTGAGCTCTGGTCTTGAAAGCTGTGGGACTTTGCTGCATGCCAGGTCATCCATGTGGCCCTCTTCACTCCTCACCTCTCAGGCCTGCCTCTAAACATTTATTGTACCTGCTTGTACAGATCACCCACCTGTTATGGCTACAGCTGGTCTTCTAAACGCCAGGTGTCCATAGTGAAACTGATTAATGAGGTCGCAGAAAGCAAATATGCAGAGCTTTATCAACACAGCCATTCACAAATACATTCACTGCCATCACTGGATAAGAAGTCAAGAGCTCATGTTAAATTTCTTAATTTTTTTTCTTAACTAGCTTCTGTTGACATGATGAAAAAAACTGCAATGTGTTGGGGTGGATTCTGATAAAAATGTGGGTTGGGGGCGGGGCTGTGTGTTTATTTGTTCCAGAGCCGCAGCTGAAAGGCATTGTGACACGACTGTTCAGCCAGCAGGGTTTTTACCTGCAGATGCAGCCAGACGGATCCATCGATGGCATCAAGGATGAGAACAGCGACAACAGTGAGTGATTGGAACTGCACCAAATGAGTTTTATTGTACCACACTAATTGCATATAGGGGAGACTGTTGTCACACTTTTTACCTCAGTGAACATTCCTCAGGGTTGGTTTATTTATAAAATTCTGTTTCTGTAACAGCACAATCCTTAAAGGTATAGTAGGCAAAATAAATGAATAAAAATAATAAAAATCTGTCATTTTATCACCTTCCCTTGTTCCACAAAGATGTACACTCACCTAAAGGATTATTAGGAACACCTGTTCAATTTCTCATTAATGCAATTATCTAATCAACCAATCACATGGCAGTTGCTTCAATGCATTTAGGGGTGTGGTCCTGGTCAAGACAATCTCCCGAACTCCAAACTGAATGTCAGAATGGGAAAGAAAGGTGATTTAAGCAAGTTTGAGCGTGGCATGGTTGTTGGTGCCAGACGGGCCGGTCTGAGTATTTCACAATCTGCTCAGTTACTGGGATTTTCACGCACAACCATTTCTAGAGTTTACAAAGAATGGTGTGAAAAGGGAAAAACATCCAGTATGCGGCAGTCCTGTGGGCGAAAATGCCTTGTTGATGCTAGAGGTCAGAGGAGAATGGGCCGACTGATTCAAGCTGATAGAAGAGCAACTTTGACTGAAATAACCACTCGTTACAACCGAGGTATGCAGCAAAGCATTTGTGAAGCCACAACACGCACAACCTTGAGGCGGATGGGCTACAACAGCAGAAGACCCCACCGGGTACCACTCATCTCCACTACAAATAGGAAAAAGAGGCTACAATTTGCACGAGCTCACCAAAATTGGACAGTTGAAGACTGGAAAAATGTTGCCTGGTCTGATGAGTCTCGATTTCTGTTGAGACATTCAGATGGTAGAGTCAGAATTTGGCGTAAACAGAATGAGAACATGGATCCATCATGCCTTGTTACCACTGTGCAGGCTGGTGGTGGTGGTGTAATGGTGTGGGGGATGTTTTCTTGGCACACTTTAGGCCCCTTAGTGCCAATTGGGCATCGTTTAAATGCCACAGCCTACCTGAGCATTGTTTCTGACCATGTCCATCCCTTTATGACCACCATGTACCCATCCTCTGATGGCTACTTCCAGCAGGATAATGCACCATGTCACAAAGCTCGAATCATTTCAAATTGGTTTCTTGATCATGACAATGAGTTCACTGTACTAAAATGGCCCCCACAGTCACCAGATCTCAACCCAATAGAGCATCTTTGGGATGTGGTGGAACGGGAGCTTCGTGCCCTGGATGTGCATCCCACAAATCTCCATCAACTGCAAGATGCTATCCTATCAATATGGGCCAACATTTCTAAAGAATGCTTTCAGCACCTTGTTGAATCAATGCCACGTAGAATTAAGGCAGTTCTGAAGGCGAAAGGGGGTCAAACACAGTATTAGTATGGTGTTCCTAATAATCCTTTAGGTGAGTGTATGTATATATATATATATATATATATATATATATATATATATATATATATATATATATATACACTATATTGACAAAAGTATTGGGACACGCCTCCAAATAATTGAATTCAGGTGTTCCAATCACTTGCATGGCCACAGGTGTACACAATTATGTAATAAAGTCTATTCATGAAATTTCCTCACTCCTAAATATTCCACAGTCAACTGTTAGTGGTATTATAACAAAGTGGAAGCAATTGGGAACAACAGCAACTCGTAAAAGCCACGTAAAATTACAGAGCGGGATCAGCGAACTGAGGCGCACACTGTGCAGAAGTTGCCAACTTGTGCAAAAAGCAAGGTTCATAAAGACATGGATGAGCATGGTGTAGAGGAACTTGACTGGTTTGCGCAGAGTCCTGACCTCAACCCGATAGAACACCTTTGGGATGAATTAGAGCAGAGACTGCGAGCCAGGCCTTCTCGTCCAACATCAGTGCCCGACCTCACAAATGTGCTTCTAGAGGAATGGTCAAAAACTCCCATAAACACACTCCTAAACCTTGTGGAAAGCCTTCCCAGAAGAGTTGAAGCTGTTATAGCTGCAAAGGGTGGGCCAACTCCATATTAAACCCTACGGATTAAGAATGAGATGTCATTAAAGTTCATGTGCATGTAAAGGCCGGCGTCCCAAAACTTTTGGCAGTATTGTGTATATCTTTACATAGGGATTGGAACGACATGAAGGAATAAATTATGACAGAATTTTACATTAAAATTTTTTGAGTGATCTATGCTTTTAAAGCATTGAGCATTTCTACCGTAATTGTCAAGGAAAAAAGATACAGTTCATTGGGCACACTATATAGGGTAAGTATTAAACAGCTTTTAATTGGCTTTTCAGCAAAATATGAAGAGTAAAAGAATCACAACAAACACACACAACAATTCAAAAATGTATACAAGGTAACAAAATTGTAATTAATAAACTGTAGATAATTATGACATAATAAACATGACAACTAGCCTGGCCAGAAATTTTTGAGAAAAAAAAGAAAAGAAGAAACCTTAAAAATCTACCTTCATTATATAGCTACCGTTTGTCTGAATATATCCTATAACTAATATGATGACATATACCAGACATCTATTTGAAGACAAGCATTTGTATAATTGGACTTTTGTCTGACTGAGAAAACTGTTATGACATCTTTCTCATGTGACAAATATTAGATTTTGATTATTTTTATGAATATGTATTTTAGATTATCTAAACACACACCATCAATGAGAATGAAATTACGTAATTGTTAAGAGGATATTTGCTTCTGGTAATATATTATTGCTTAATGAAAGAGCAATGTTATTTTAATGTTTCAACTCATGAGAATTTTAATCGTTTTTGAATGCAAATTATTATTTAAAAGTGTATATGAGTTGAGTAAGATCAGAATTGTTACAATTTACTGGAAGGCAGGGCAATCCCACTTAACCAGGTTTGCAGCACTTCTCTGTGCCAGCACTCTTTCTATGAGTCATCCTTTTCTGTAGGGCTGTTTAACAAAGGCAATACGCTCATGGCCCATAAAGAGAGTGGTTAAAATTGTGAAATGTATGCATTTCCTACAGTTTGTGCTGTCTCCTCCTGTAGAAGAACCGACTGCCTAAAGGATCTAAGTATTCATGCTAAAGTATTCACATTTTTTATTCATTAAAATCGGTTCTTATGAGGAACAGTCAAAACTACATGGATATGGTATGGCCACAAAGTATAGATATAACTTTTGTACGAACATTAGTTTCACTATGGGTATTAAAATTCTACAACAATGACCTTTCAGAACAGACAAACAGTCCTCTCTGAGGGGACAGTTTCAGAACAAATGAGTTCTGAGTTCTCTCCTGGGCCCTGCAGGTCACTCCAATCCCCTAACAGCATCTGTATCCAGAACAGACTTTGGTGCAAAGCAGAAAAGACTTCTTAAAATCCCCTAAAAAGTTTTTCTGTTGCATTGGTTGGGAAAGATTTGTCACTGTAGAAGAAACGTCTCAGGTTACTGGTGTAACCTATGTTCTCTGAATAGGGAACGAGATGCTGCGTAGCTAAGACGCAATGGAAACGCCCTCTGGGTGTGCCGATTGTCTGGAGCCCTTATAGAATCACGGCAATTCATTGGCTGATGGCACTTGCGCCGCCCCGACGCTCTTACGTCATCATATTATACTGGCGCGAGCGCCATCCGCTCCTCAGATTTCTCTGCCGAAAAGGGAGGCCTGTCGGCAGCGCGAGAAGCTTGGCAGCAAACGCAGCGTCTCGTTCCCTATTCAGAGAACATAGGTTACACCAGTAACCTGAGACGTTCTCTTTCATAGGTTCACTCAACGCTGCGTAGCTATGATGCAATGGGAACGATATACCACACACGCCAAGCTAAGCGCTGCCATATCTGGCTCAAAGAACACCAGATAACATGCATGGCCGGATCAAGCAGATAGAACATGCGAACCCAGAGCCATGTCGAGATCCAAACACCAGAATCTGACAAAAGTGTGCGGGGAGGACCAACCTGCCGCTACACAAATGTCCTCCAGAAGAGCCCCTCTAAAAAGCGCTTGAGAGGAAGCCACACTTCTGGTAGAATGTGCCCGAATGCTAAGAGGTGAAGGTAGACCACGCACCTCATATGCCAGCGAAATAGCTTCCGTCACCCAATGGGAAATCCTCTGTTTTGATGCGTCAAGCCCGTGGCGGCCGACACCGAAACATACCAAGAGCTGGCTTGACTTCCTCCAACCACCAGACCGATCTACATAAAACTTCAACGCTCGGACAGGGCAGAGCAAATGAAGCTTTTCATCCTCTTCTGATGCGAAAGGAGGAGGGTGGAAAGAGTGAAGGATGATAACTTGAGAAGGAAACGATGTGGACAGAACTTTGGGCATATACCCTGGCCTGGGTTTTAGGGTTACCTTGACTAGACCAGGAGCAAAATCCATACATGTCTCGTTAACAGAGAGAGCTTGTAGGTCGCCCACTCCCTTCAAAGAGGTTAAGGCTAACAAAAGAGCAACATTGAGTCAGAGCCGCTCTGGAGCTGACTCCAAGGGCTCAAAGGGAGCCTTCGTTAGCCCCTCCAGGACAACTGAAAGGTCCCAAGAGGGAATACCAGGGGAGCGTGCTGGTCTCAGGTGCTTAACCCCTCGCATAAAAGACGAAACTAACCTATGTTTGCCCAGAGGGACTTCATCCAACTCCCTGCTAGCAGCAATGGCAGCGATGTAAACCCTAAGGGTGGTAGCTGCTGCTCCAGCGGCAAACTTCTCCTGCAGGAACTCCAGTACTGAACCCACCAGGCAGCTAACTGGGTCCACCGCATGGGATGAGCACCATGACTCGAAAACCTTCCACTTGGAGGAGTAGAGTCTCCTAGTGGAAGGGGCTCTCGCACTTGCAATGGTCTCCTGAACATCGGCAGGAAGACCAGCACTTAGAGCTAATGGCCCTTGATGGGCCATACCCACAGCTTCCAAATCTCGGGATGAGGATGCCAAATCCTGCCCTGAAGCTGAGACAGTAGGTCCTCTCTGACTGGAATCTCCCAAGGGGGGGAGTCCAGAAGAAGAACCATCTCCGAGAACCAGGTCTGGGACGGCCAGAATGGGGCTACAAGCAGGAGACTGACTCCGCTCTCCCTCACCCTGCACAGAACCGCCGGAATCAGTTTGATGGGCGGGAATGCATAGAGCTTTAGTCTGGGCCACGGATGCGCGAACGCATCTATCTCCAATGGCGCTGGAGAGCTCAGAGAGAACCAGAGCTGGCACTGGGACGACTCTTTCGAGGCAAAGAGGTCCACCTCCGCTCTGCCAAACACTGTTTGAGGGTTCAACATCCATTCCCCTGACCTGAGTTTCTGCCTCGACAGAAAATCTGCTGCGAGGTTCAAGATCCCGGGTACATGGACGGCTCTCAGGGACAGGAGTTTGTCCTGAGCCCACAGGAGGGGACTGCGCGCAGTTTATGTGCCAAGAGAGAACTTCCCCCTACCAGACTCCGCATGCTGGTCTGCCCTGGAAAACCGCGCCCCAGCCGGTCAAAGAGGCGTCCGTCGTAATCATTTGGCGACGGAAAACAGCCCCCATGTTGACCCCCCTCTGGAGAAAGAGAGGGTCCCGCCATACTGATAGGGTGCGGGAACAACCGCGTGACACCTTCAGTAGGCGAAGAGCCGATCCTGTTGATCGGGCGCCTAAGAGCTTCATCCACCAGAGGAAGGGCCTCATATAAGCAGCCCCAGGGGAAGCACCGGGGAAGCTGCGGCCATGAGACCCAGGAGCCAACGACAAGTACCCACAGAAACATGATGACCGAGCCTGAAGCGGGCCAAACATGAAGCGAGACTGGAAATCCGGGCAGGAGCCAGACGGGCCTGCATCTGAACGGAATCCAGACGAACTCCTAAGAAGGTGGTCTGCTGAGCTGGGGTGAGAACACTCTTGTCGGTGTTCATTCTCAAGCCAAGAGACTGAATGTGCTGAAGAGCAATGTCTCTGTGACAAGTCACCAACTCCCTGGAGTGGGCCAGGATGAGCCAATTGTCCAGGTAATTGAGTATACGGATGCCCTGGAGCCTCAATGGGGCCAGAGCAGCATCCATACACTTCGTGAAAGTCCTCGGCGCCAGGGCGAGGCCGAAGGGAAGGACTTTGTTTTGATAAGCCCTTCCCCCGAAGGCAAATCTGAGGAACTTCCTGTGTCGTCTGACGACCTGAATATGGAAGTAGGCATCTTTCAGGTCTATCATAACGAACCAGTCCCCCGCACGTATCTGTGATAAAATAGCCTTCAGCGTTAACATCTTGAACTTCCCTTTGTAAAGGGCGAAGTACAGATGGCAAAGGTCTAGAATGGGTCGCAGTCCACCGTCCTTTTTCGGAACCAGGAAGTAACGGCTGAAGAAGCCACATTGCATTTTCGTTGAAGGGACCTCTTCTATCGCTCCTTTGAGGAGGAGTGAAGCAAGTTCCTGTTATAGTACAGAAGCCTCTGAGGCGCTGTTCACTACAGTTGGAATAATCCCGTCGAAGCGGGGTGGGGGGGACTGGGGTGGTTGCGACCGAACTGGAGTGTGTAACCGGACTGAACTGTGCGGAGGATCCAAGGTGATACCCCTGGCAGACGTTTCCACTCGTGAGAGAAATGTGACAGAGGAAGTGGGGTGCTGAGGTGCAGTGGACATACCTGAGATAGGGTGTCGAGCTGATCCTTGAGAGGAGGCGTGGTCAACCGCGAAGGAGAGCGCTTGGCGTCCTGATGCGGAGTGGGAGATGTCACGGTCTGAGTGGAAAAAGTAGGTCCCACCGGTTCCTGGAGAAGACCGAACGTGTCTCCGTCTAAGCGAGCGGCGGATAGCAAGCCAATCGGATGTGAGGGGAGAAAGCAAGACGCGTCTCCTTCCTTCAGCGCCGGAGGAGGCATGGGTCGAGCCAGCTCTGCACTTCGAGACGTGCTGGGCGGCAAAAGTGACAGGGCTGGATAAGGAGAGCTGTCGAGAGGTGGGCAGAAACGCTTGTGCGGTCTGACCCAACCTCGAAGTAAGGCGGGGCTCTCCTTTTTCTGACCTGAGGGTCAGGAGCGACTCGAAGGAGCCGAAGTGGAGGGTTTGCTGGGCCACTTCGGATCAATGCGCCTATGAGGTCGTTGGCGAGGAAATGGGCGACCACGAGCTCCCCAGATCGTGGTGGGTGGGGGATGATCCTGGTCGCTCCTCCTACCAGGGAACTCCTTCCTGTGAAAGGGACGCTCTCTGGACTGAAAGGGGGAGGGGTTGGGGGAGTCCCTAGCCCTCCTAGGCATAAACTGCTTGAAAGCAGCCGACTGGGTCTTGGCGGCTCGAAATTTCTCAACCACTGTGTTGACCGCCTCCCCAAACCATCCAGACTGAGAGACTGGGGCGTCCAGTAGGAAGACCTTCTCCTTATCACGGATTTCCGTGAGATTGAGCCACAGGTGGCGCTCGCAGAATTTGCATTTAGAAGAGCCCTGAACCGCCTCACATGCGTGTGAAAACCCCAAGCATTTAACACACTTACTGTGAGGGTCGTCACTCGCAGTAAAGCAAGTGCACGGCGGCAGGCAGCGACGAAACTCCATGACACTTCACCGCAAGGAGAACAAAGTTCCACTATTCGCAGTCGCTGAAGTGCTGGTGATGAAAGTTGTACGAATTCCAATGTATTTGGGCAAGAAAAACCGAAACCGAAGGGCTAGAATGGCCGCTTCGTGAAGGCAGAGAAATCTGAGGAGCGGATGGCAAGCGCGCCAGTATAATATGACGACGTAAGAGCGTCGGGGCGGCGCCCGCGCCATCAGCCAATGAATTGCTGTGATTCTATTAGGGCTTCAGACAATCGGCACACCCAGAGGGCGTTCCCATTGCGTCATAGCTACGCAGCGTTGAGTGAACCTATGAAAGAGAAACTCACTATGGGTCTCATCTACTAATAAAGTAATTGTATTAAGTTCTCACACAAAACCACAGTTGGATTCACAGCAGCATTCTTACCCTTGCTGTAATGTTGATGAATTCAGTTCATTCCAAATGAGCGCGCATGCCCGCATTGAGCAATTACCATAATACATGCCCACATCATCTCAATATAAGGGCTTTCTGCTGACCTTCTCCTGTACCGCCATTCATCAATTTTTGGTTTTGAAGTAATTGCAATATACTTAGAAATTTAGATTGAATAGACTCAGGCCTATAGGTTATGATGAATAAAGAAAATGTACATCTAATGGGAATATTAAATAATAGCGGCATTAATTATATGTAATGCTATTTCATGCATACTTAGCTTTTTACACTGTTAAAGACTTGGATTCCCATGCTAAACATGGACAAAGTTTCAAAAATTAAGTTTGTCGTTTGATGGAGTATTTATGTGCCAAAAATACTCCTTCCGGTTTCTCACAAGTTTTGGAACGTTTTTTTTTCGAGTATGGGTCTGCGTGACGTCAACAAGGGTGGAATTTCCTTGTACGGGCTGTATGGGCAATTCTCCCAGAAGGGCGCGCGCGCACCCATTGACCAGAGAGAGCGAGTGAAAGCAGCACACCTATCAACGCGCTTTGCTCGGCTTTAAGGCTGATTTATACTTCTGCGTCGGACCTGCGCCGTAGCCTCTACGCCGCGGGCTATGCGTTGATTTTTATTTATACTTCTGCGTCCTTGTCCGTGTTGATGTGCAGTTACACATGCAGAGGTTAATTTATCAATGGAGCGTGCGATGTATGGTGTGTGTTTAAATACATTTGCTTAGCTGACCACTATAGGTGTCTGTTTGTTTATTGTAAAACCACTCCAAACAGCAATACACAAAGAGTGGGAAAATATGTTGAACTAAATGAATTATTTCATATTAAACCTAGGGGCCGTTCATTCAAATGCGCTACACTCATTGATTCTTTAGCTCCGCCCACACGATACGCCTCCATCCGCTCGGTTTTATTCGGAAAGACTCGGTACAGCGTATCTTTCTTTTATAAATATAATAAAACTAAAGACTTTTCTGAGATATGAAGGATGCAATATTACTCTATAGGTACTCAAGATTGACATGATATTGACAGAAACTGTGTGTGATACCCCCCCTTTAAGGTCACCAGGAGCTTGTGATTTTTGAATTTGTGTGGTTATACTTGAAGTAGAATTTTATATTAAATATTCATGCACTGACTTTACGCACACTTGGTGGATAAGAGGACCTTACTGTTATTTCGCATCTATTCATATCCACCATCTACCCTTTTGAAACGCTACAGGGACATGGGAGTGCAATATCTTTTTTATCTCAGAGAAAGTGGAGATTTTCAGAGAACTCTATGTAAAAGTGTCCTGTTTGCAGACTGAAAATAAGGTGTGGAATGAGATGGAAGACAGTTGAAGGGAGCTACTGGAATAGCCTCAGGATGTTCTTCTGAACTGAGATGTCCTTTCCACTTCTCATCCTTGTTCCACAGACAGAGATCAGTAAACTGCAGTTAATAATTCATCAAGCAAAACTATAAAATATATACAAAAATATAGATGTGAAATATTGCAAACGCAATTGAACTATATACAAGTTGAACTTCGCGTATCTTTGATATCAGAACATAAGGATGTGATTACATCAGAGATCTTTACAACCTGTCAAGGTACAACTGTGGAAACCCAACTCAGATGCTCCCTCCAGTGTACCAAAGTATGTCGATTAACCCTTATTAGCTGATAATTCTGATTATATTTAAGATGGACACATTTCTACCATAGCTCTCCTCTGAGAAAACCTAGCGATCAGGTGTTTTCAATCTCATCTGAAATGAGCAGTGTTGGGGGTAACGCATTACAAGTAACATGCATTATGTAATCAGATTACTTTTTGATGTTACGAATAAAGTAATGCATCACAAGTAACATGCATTACATAATCAGATTACTTTTTTGATGTTAATGCAAATTACATTCTAATAACACAAATAAATGTATTTACAGTCCAAAAAAAGTTACTGCAGATGAAGTATTTTCAAAAACAATAGTCACAGTAATAACGAGTAAAGTAATGCATTACAAGCAACATGCATTAAGTAATCAGATTACTTTTTGATCTAACAAGTAATGAATTACAAGTCACATACATTACGTAATCAGATTACTTTTTGATGTTAATGCAAATTACATTCTAATAACACAAATAAATGTATTTACAGTAAAAAAAAAGTTACTGCAGATTAAGTATTTTCAAAAACAATAGTCACAGTAATAGTATGAATTGTAACTGAAATATAGCTATTGATGCATGATGTCCACTTTAGTGGACAGATGATTAATCAGAATTTTCGGCAATATAGCATTAACAATATAGCATTAAAATTATATTTTGACCCGCTAATCCCACTCCTACCTCCAAACCTACCCATAGCCATTTCTTAAAAAAATATAACAGACAGACATCAACAATAATTTACTTATTGCAATAATGTCAAAAGTGGTACCAAAAATAGTCAATGATGATGTATTGCAGTCGCAGTCCTCTGTGTCGGTATATAATAGGCCTAGTTTTGTATGAGGTACAGAGCAGATTTAAGTTAATCACTGAAAATATTATCTCTCATCCAAACACACATCAACCGAAACGTGATGTAATCTGTGAAAAAGCAGACAAGAGCCAATGAGCGTTTGATAGCATCACTATTGTAAAACCGTTTTTAAATGTTATAATAAAATAAAATGTTTTAATTCATAATGAGTGCAGGATTTGACGTTTACTGAGAATGGAGATGAAGATCGCCGAATAAAGGCCTGAATTTGGATCTGTATGCAATCGTATGCATTTTTGAAGATTGCAACGACTATAGTGAGAAAATGCCTTTTGTGTCCCACAGCAAACAAATAAATATTACATAATAATTAATTAATGGTTAAGTGGTTTTTTATTTTAAGGTTTTAAAGTTTAGTCTTGTTTTCTAAATGAGTTTGCAGCAGTGCTGTACGTAAGAATGACAGCTAGTGGTTGAAATGGGTACTGCAGTCAAAATTCAAAATATTGTTTGGTATCGCACAGACCAAAACAAAAACAGACATTCTGACATGGAACGCACATTTCAAAGTAAAATAACTGGCTGTAGCATTGTTTTTCAGAGAAACGAGTATGTGAACTTTGCATGTTTCCTAAATATCTGCAAACATATTATGGTATTTTTATGCTTTAATACAGTCAAACACTTACATACAGCACCTTTATGTGTCCCCAACTAAGCAAGCCAAAGACGACAGTAGCAAGGTGCCCAAACTCCAGAAAAGTGACAGAAATGGAGAAAACCTTAGGAGCAACCAGGTTCAGTCGGGGGACCAGTTCACCTCTCGACTAGATGAACGAACATGGTGTGAAATTAGGGATAGGGATCAAGTCACACAGGCATTAGGTTAGAAGGAAGAGTTGTAATCTGTCCAGCAGGTTGAAACATGAAGGTAGAGGCCCAGCTAACAGGGAAGGTTTTTAGAAGGTTCTCTCACAGTTATGAACAAACATTCTTCCAGTAACATAGAATGTTATCTCGTCTTTAATAATTTTCTCAAAATGTTGTAACCTCCATTCCCTGATTGAGGGAATGAGACATTGTGTTGATGTACTGACACTAGGGGTTGCATTTGGGGACCCAAACACCTCTGATACATTAAGGCCAATGAGAATTGGCAAGTGGAATTTGCATGTGCCACTCCCCCAAACATACAGGTATAATGGATGGCGTGCATCCACTCATTCAGGTTTGTGTTGAGGAGCTGAGTCTCGGACATTTCAGCACATTGTTCAGGATTGTGGCAGGAGGGACGCAACGTCTCGTTCCCTCCATCAGGGAACGGAGGTTACAATAGTAACCAACACGTTCCCTAGCTGTCAGTCACTTCAATGCTGTGTTGATGTACTGGTATTAGGAGTCCCTAGGGAAACCACCACAACCAGCTGAACTGTGTTACATGGTTTTGGCGGTGCAGATGTTGGCAAGCACTCGCAATGCCGTAACCTTCCCAACACCCCACGTAAGCAATGCCGTCCCCCATACAATGAAAGGGGCAGTAAGGACTGTACCTACAGTGAGAACAGGTTGCTTCAGCTGTTTCTTGACCTTTTCTCTTTTTTTGATTAAAATTTACAGCTGTGTACACCAGAAGTTAGTGCTGGGGAAAGCGCTCTTTTTCCTATTCAGAAAAAAGAACACTACGGAGACCACACCCTGCCCATGTGGAGAATACATTGCATGGACTTACCAACCAGGAAGTACCACACATGGAAAGAAGTCACAGGCATCACTTGCAAGCTCCCCACTTGATCCCTAAACAAGGTTGGAACTCTGGGCATGTAGCCTAGACGAGGTCTTAGGATCACTTGAGAGTATGCCGGACCGAACTCTAGGCACGTTTCACTGACAGAGAACGCCTGCAGGTCCCCAACCCTCTTGATGAAAGTCTTCAAAGAGAGTGGACTCAACTGTGACTCCAGGGTCTCAAAAGGAGCTCTCTATTGGCTAGGCAAGACTACAAAGAGGTCCCAACTGGAAATAAAGCACGGCCTTGGAGGGTTTAACCTCCTGGCACCTCTGAGAAACCTAATAATCAGGTTGTGTTTCCTTAATGACTTACTTTCCACTGCATCGTGATGTGCCGCTATGGCAGCCACATACTCTTTTAAGATGGAGGGGGTCAGCCGTCCCTCCAACACTCTAAAAAGTAATTCTGGAGACCTGTTACCACAACTTAAATAAGTTCTAATGCTAATAGTTGCAAGCACTGATCTATATAAATGACTGGATAGCTCATGACATCATAAAAATTGAAGCCACTCTGCTGCCATATCGCTATTCCCTCACATTCTATTGAATTAATAGAAAACCATCTGATTTTAATGAGAAGACATTACCTAACTGTACATTCTTATAATGCAAATGTCCTGCTTATTAAAAGTTACGTTCATCTTCGATATTAGATCAGCTGACGGACGAGGCACCTCAGCATTTAGATTACAAAGGTCACAATGATTCTTCTGAAATCTGAATACAGATTTATGCTTTGTAAGGCATGCACATACAATTTAATTCGTTGTGCACAGGTATTCACTGTGGTTATGTAATTATGTTGTGTTATATAATACTGTTTTATTTGTACAATTACTGTAAACGATTCAACAGTGTTTTTGTTAACAGCCATGTATTTCGAAGCAGTAAAGATAATTAATTAAATGTTGGTTAAATGAATAATTAGCTCAACAGTATTTACAAATAACACTTAATTCATATGCAAACTATCATGCTAGTAAAAAGCCATAGAATTTGAGTTGACCTGTGGCTTTTTAACGGTTTCCAAGGTCTCCAAGAGTCTGAAGTCAGTGCTGGTCAACAAAAAGACATCAGGGCAATGGGAGGATTCCTGGGAAGTGAACAAGTTTACAATGTACCTGGGGGTGGAGTCTCCACTCTCTTTAAAGCATCACTCATCATGAGATTGTGTCTGCTGCATGACTGAGTTCACCTGGTATATGAGTGGCTTGCAAGATGCAACATGCAACATGTCCTGTCCAGGAGCCCAAAGCTGCGTTGCGTACGGTGCCCCAGCCCTTGGATGCATCTGTTGTGATAACAACATTCCTGGACACTTGTTCTAAAGGATCCCCTGCCCATAGAAATGCAAGAAGGCTCATTTGTGAGACGTGCTGTCATAGTGACTCCAACTCCATCACAAGAAAAGAGATGCTCTGCACTGGGGAGAGCTTACTTTTTTCCAGTTGACCTGAAGCCCCAATCGGCTGAGGTGTCTGAGCACAAGGTCCCTGTGCATGCACAATAAATCTCAAGAGTGAGCTAGAATCAGCCAGTTAACCAGATAATTGAGGATGCGAATGCTCATTTCCCTTAGCGGAGCAAGGGCAGCCTCTGCAACTTCCATGAAGACGCGAGGTGACAGGGACAGCCCGAAAGAGAGGACCTTGTTCTGGTATGCCTGCCCCTTGAAAGCAAACCAAAAAAACGGTCTGTGTCGAGGCAGAATCGAGACATGAAAGCAATCTTGATGGTGAAAGCATGTCAAAATGCATTTCTACATAACATCTTGAACGACAGCTTGTGTAGGGCCTGATTCAAAACTCATAGATCTAAGATTGGTTGTAACGCATCACCTTTCTTTGGTATGATGAAATAAGGGCTGTAAAACCCTTTCTTCATCTCGGCTGGAGGGACAGGCTCTATTGCATCCTTCGCCAAGAGGACTGCAATCTCTGCACGCAGAAGTGGGCGTCTTTGCCTGCCACTGAGGTAAAAAGGATGCCACTGAATCTGGGAAGGTGCCTGGTGAACTGAATCACATAGCTGAGTCTGACTGTCCTGATGAGCCAGTGTGAAGGGTTGGGGAGCACTAACCACGCATTCCAATGCTCCGTATGAGTGGCACCAGAGGGACAATAATTTTTTTTCATGACGGGAGGCAAAGACACTCTCTATCTGTGCAAGCTCTTTTAGAGAAACTGCTCTTTTACTGAAGCCCCCAGGGGAAGTTCTCTGCACTTAGCTGTGCATTGGGAGAAAGACCACTGTCATTTTAGGGTGCAAGTGTGCTCATTATACCATGGCATCGGACTGTTCGCTTTAATCCTCTTTAATCGCAAAGGAGTGTGGCAAGAAGCGAGGCCGAGGGGCCGTGAGAGCGGGACGAGGCTGGTCGTGAGTGATAATGATCACCGGTCTCGTGTCTCACGGAGTAGCTCGGTCACATAAAAGGAGGAGCGACGACAGTGAAGGACGAGAGAGGACTTTGTGTTTTGTTTCCGTTTTGTTATGTGTATGCGCGGCAGCCGTCCGTTCAGTTTGTTTATTTATTTATTAAAGTCTTGTTTAAACGTTTGCCGGTTCCCACCTCCTTCTTTCCATATCTACGAACTACGTTACATTGGTGCCGAAACCCGAGACAATGCTGTCGGAGAGCCCTCGCAGCTGAGGGGGATCGCGGTGCTGAGGAGGTGCTGAGGCGGTGGTGCTGGAGCAATGAAAGACCCGGTGGGTCGGAAAGCTCGCTGCCATGCCCCTGGGTCGAGGTGGGGTGGCTGCCGTCCTAGAGGGAGCAGAGGAGTCGCCGGCGTTCGCCGTGGGCTGGAGCCTGCTACCATCCACCATGACGGGGAGGAGCAGGGAGCGCGGGACTCACTGCCGGCTGCCCTCAACAGGAGGAGCCACCGCCGGTCGCCAGGGGGTGGAGGAGGATCGAGCCGTCCACCGAGCATCCAGTACCATCACATGGCACCGCGAGGAAGAGCCTCTCGGCTGGCTGAGGACAGAGCGGCAGTGTGTCCAGGAACCGGACCAAGAGTTTTTTTTTTCTTTCTTTTTTCCTCTCTCCCCTCTCTCGCCTCGTCTGTTTTACCCCCAGGTGCCGCAGCCGCCGGTCACATAAAGCTTGGTCAAATAAAAGGAAGAGTGACGACAGTGAAGGACGAGAGAGGACCAGACCTGGAGTTTACGTTTTGTTATGTGTGTGTGCAGCAGCCGTCCATGAGAGGCTGCCTGCGTTTTACTTTCAGTTTGTTTATTTATTTATTACAGTCTTGTTTAAACGTTCGCCGGTTCCCGCCTCCTTCTTCCCATATCTACAAACTACGTTACAAGGAGCAACTGTGTGCTAGAAAAAAAGAGAGTTCATCATTTCTGTTGCAGCATCAAGTTGAGCTACTGAGATATCGGGTATGCTGAGGAGTTGAGACAAATCAGAAGGATTATTTACAAAGCAATCTTTAGTGGTAGAAGTGATAGTTCTACCATGGGTACATGTTCACAAGGGCTAATGAGGAAACTAGACACACCTAGGAATGAGAATGGGCTAATTAACAGAAAAACTAAATGGCACAAGGAAACATGAAATAAACCAAATACAACATAAAAGACCTAATAACCAAAAACACAGAAAACATGCAGAAAGTGTAACACCATTTGTACCAACTTAATTGTTCCCACTACCACAAGCAACCTAAAATTCATAAAGATATGGAGATAAAATAATATGAAAGCAGAGTTTAGCATTCAGGTCAAGCCCAAAATAAATTATCAGAATAATACATCACTTCCACCTTGAAATGATTGACCTTTTGAGCCCTACTGATTATGTTGATGAGAAAAGGGATCAATTACTGAATCACCTTTCTATTGAAGTTGTCAGCAGGTCAGAGAGGGAAATGCTCACAGAATATTACATGCACCATGACTGGTGCAGTTCCTGATACTACAGATCTCCCTCATTTAGATTTATTAAGGTTTAACTTGAAAAACAACTTGGTACTGATGGGCACCCAAGTAAGATTTAAAATGACGTAATTTAAATGAAATTATATTAGGGTTAAAAAACATGTGGCATAAAGACTTACCCAAGTAAGAGATGGCCAACTTTAGATGGAACTATCGGTGGAACATTAACATGAGCTGAGCTCAATTATAGCAAATTTCAGCATCTGAGTGTTCAAAAAATGCAGATTTGATGATTCACGTTTTGTGGAGGCACCGTAGATCACATATGATTACAAACTGTCTGCTTCAGAAGTCAATAAGATTAGAATCTGATGATGTGGTATGGTCCATTCCTGTTCTCCTCCATCAAAATGATTCAAATTGGTTGTCATCAGATGGCAGCATTTAAGAAACCATCTTGTAAAAACGGATGCACTCAAAATTAGCAGCAAATAACCTTGTGCATTTTCAAATCCCTCTTGGTTATTTGAAAATGTTTGCCATTAATTAATCATTAGTGTCAAGGTAATTTGACTGTCTGGGTTTATAGTCGTTAATCATAAGTAAAAAAGGTTTGTCAGAATGCAGTAACTATGACAGTGTTTTCTCTCAGACACAGATTAGGAACATCTGTATAGGCAGAGGGCTCTTTATCCATTTGAATTACAGTTCTTATGTCATGGGTGCTTCTCAATATCCCTCCTTGTTTCCTCGTTCCTCCGTCCTCCATCCTATGACCCGGAAACCGATCGAGCTCAGCCATCTTGTAGCACATCTCAACTCTCTAATTGCACCGCGAGGAGGTGAGGATCGAGGAGTGAGGAGGCTTCCTGAGGAATCATGAGCGAGGATACACATCTGGATGTAGTCTTTGACAAAAACGTGATTTTCTCAGCTTTTTTTTTTTTTTTTTTTTTTACATGTACAAGACACAAATGTATGTCAAATTACAAGTTGCAGAATTATATCAAAGCAAGAAAATAAAAAAAAATTAAACAAACTATACAACAAATAAAAAGCAGTTAATAATAGAATAATTCATTGTTAATAATAACTGGTAATATAAAAAGATATGGACAAATGTTTTGTGGAGGTTGAAACTATTACAATATAAATAATTATCTGTAATGTTCAAGAATCCTGACGTGCAAGCTAAATCCAGCGGTGTAGAGTCATCATTAATTGACGATGCTTTGAAGTGATGCTAAAGGGAGTGAGGATATATAATTTCACTTGATTCAATTCCTCCATCCTCGCGTCTTTTCCTTGCGTCCTTCCCTCGCATCCTGGAGGGGTAGAGCTAAGACACAAGGAAATGAAACGAGGAAAGGAAACGAGGATGCACAAATAAGAATTGAGAAGCACTCCTCCTGTCTTGAACCTACCATTTTTAAAATCCATGTGTTGTTTATCAGAACAGCCTGTCCTAGCACATTAAGATGCTTCAGTACTGTAGTCTGCTTAGATTTTATTCATCAACAAAATAACCACTCTAAAAATGTTATTTTCATCTCTAAAATGTTGTCTTAGTTATAGAAATTATGGTGTTTTTGTTTTTTAATTGCTGTTATTTAGTGTAGATTCAAATGCTAGTTATATGCTGTTAAAAGACCCCATGAAATCAAAATGTAGGTTTAGTGGCTTTTGGTCCATATTTCATCTAGATATTATACATCATTTTTATTCTATACATTATGTCTACTTCTAAACAACTTTTAGTATATATACCCATTTTTATGCTGATTTAAATTCCCTCTCTTGTGAGAAAAACACTGACAGTTTAACATACATCTGTTTAGGATAAAACTCATTTTTAGCACTGCTCAATATAAAAATATATTTTTATATATATATACATATATTTTTTAAGATTCATTTAAAAAAATGTGCCTGTGCTGACATTTCTAGATTGTCATTTTGTAGAAATGTCACCATGTATGTCCAATGAAACTTAGTTGGCGAAAACCAAAAATAGTGATGATCAGATTTCTGTCCAATCAAATGTCCTCTATGAATGCACCCGCATTTTTTTTAAATGGGGAGAGCACCTTCAAAATGTCCATCACATGCTGTCGGTAGCTGCAGTCATCAAGTCTCCTGGTCTTCGCTTCTGAGATTTCCAACGACCCAAATGTCCAGTTTTAATCACAAGTATAATATGCACATCATGCCATTTTATGGGGCCTTTAATACGGAAAATTTGATTGAGATTCTTGTTTTTGTGCTAGTTTAATACTACTTTGAATAAGTTACTTTTTAAGAGTATTATTAAAAAGCTACTTTTCAAAAGGGTAGACTAACTGTACTGAACTAATAGCTTTAGATTTTTTAAAGAATCTTCAGCACAAATAGAAACTGAGAAACTATGTAGTATTCATGAAACTGAGAAACTCACTGTAGTATTCACAGCTTTTCAGGCAAATTTACAGCACAGAGCAGCAGGCACTGATTTTTATCAAATGAGATTGAATCAGCTCAGCGGACAAGGGCATGCTGGCAACTTTTCAAGCCACAATACTGAGCATCAGCAGACTGGGCTCAATCCTTCAGTTGAAAACTATATAGAAGGAGGAAGAGTGTGTTGCCCGCTAAATCTAGGGTAATGCACAATTTTTGTCATGTCTACCAAATACAGATGACTTGAGCAGGTAAAATTAGTTTTATGTCTAAATTTTGTCCATGATTATAGTCCTGTACACACATTACCTGTTTCTGAATTGCCAACTGTGCCAACTTACGACAATGGTCTGGTTGAAAAATATGAAATCACAGACAGTGTTTTTGAAAAATATGAGAGATTGCAGACAAAAAAACTTTTTTCAAAAGGTTATGTATTGAAGAAGCTACAGTACCTCTCATCCTTACAAAGGGAAAATGCAAGGAGAGCCATATTTCATATTGGTCTGCAACCTTGTTGTTACCTAGAATGTGGGATAATAATGTCTTGATTTGTTCAGTCCAATTAAAGATATTTTCGTTCACTTTAATTTTTTTCTACAACTTTTCACAACACTCCCATTTTCTGTCTTCATTAGTTTATGATCTGTTTAACAGTCCTATCTAATGTGTTATTGGATAGAACTGTTAAACAAAGAAAGTAAACGAAAAAGTATTTTAGCGTTTGCCATGTGGTACATAATCATGTTTTGTTTGGTCCCTTCAAAGTTGTGTTTGATTTCCTCCATGATCATCTAAAACTGTTTTCCATGTTCATGGAGTAAATATATCGGCTTTAAACTGTGTGGTTACACATCTTTTTGAAAATGGTGGGTGTTCAACGAACACTTACGTTACTGGTAGTTCCTATTGTGCTGGGTTAGACTCTACTCTGAACTAGGAGCTGATTTAGTCTACTAAAATAGTTCCCATTTCCTGCGGTGCGAACATGCCAAATAGCTTCCACCAATAGTTATAGGAACTATGAAAACATTCATCCGGTGCGAAAGCCCCTATGGTGTTGACACTATGGGAACCCATCTGCGGAACCGGTGTCTAAAGGCACGTGTGAAATCATGCCAATCTTATTGGGCACTAGCTGGAACAAGTCCAGGAATTCCTTCACCTAATCTTCCAGAGGACATCCCCCCTGGATAAGCTCCATTATATGGTCCTCTTGATAGAGGAAAGTTGCTGCAAGATCCATTTTTGTTTATCCTCTCTTGCGGTTCGGTATTCTGTCACGGCAGGCTCAGATAAAGACGAGGAGAGCTGGATATTGTTGCAGTAAATACTTGTGGATATGGATTAATTAACATAACAGCTTCACAAGAACATAAAGACAATACAAAACAGAGGAGAACAAACTGAAAGCATATATACACAGGAGAATGATTAACTGAACTTTACCTCGTGGACTGCTTGTTGGGTGAGGGGTATTGTGGATTATTTCATCTCTTCCGTGAGCACTTAAAGGGTTACTTCAGCGATTTAGCATTAAGCTTTGTATCAGTAGAAACCCGGTAGTATATTCGAATGATCATGCTTCTCCCCCTCATATCCCCCTGAGACGAGAGATTTATGAATTTTAAGTCTGGAAAAAAGCCTCCGATGACGCAAATATCATCATTTTGCATCATCAGAGGCTTTTTTGGCCAGAGGCTCGAGACTACAGCCAGTAGTAGGAGCTAGTTCCACATGTTTTCAACCTGCCCATAGGGGTGTTATCTCACTCACAGAATGTAAGACAAAGACGGCCGCACGGACATTCATAACGGAGCGGTGCAAAGAGAGTGTTTTCAATTAATTCCTATGAAAGTTACGCTTCCATAGGCATGAACTGAAAATGCGCCAGACTGGACACGCACCGTGAATGACTGTAAGGCCATGAATGAACGACAATGCGGCCGTGAATGAATGCCGGGCAGCCCTGCTCATTTTAGTTTCGGTTTAAAATTAGCGCCATTTCAGGGGCCGGTTGCTTAAATTGTGGGTTCATGAAAACACAACAACAAAACGTTACAACTTACTTAAATAGGCGCATTTCGCTTTGAAACCAAATCTTCTGCAATCATCTTGTTTGTCAGCTCCTCACTCTCTGATGAATGAAATCTGACTCCTGTCCAGGGCCGGCACGTGCCTATAGGCGAACTAGGCAGCCGCCTAGGGCGACAGCACAGTCAGGGCGGCAAGAATGAAAGATTTTTTTTTTTTTCATCAAATGTATTTATTTTTTTTGGACATTATTGCACTTCCATCATCAAGTTATCACTCTATAGTTATTCTAAATCTAAATGAACTTTCCTTCATTCTAGTAGCCTACCACGCTCACCACATCCCGCCCCACACTAGAGCGCCATCGGTCTACATAAACTCCCTGATGTGCATCCAAAAATATCATAAAAACGAAAAAAAAAAAAAAAATGCTGGTGATGATGGCTAATGATTATAAAGCCCGACAGGTGCTTCTGAAAGGTAGGCTTATGCATGTGTAGCCTATGTGAGAGAAAGCGGGGGAGAAGTTATGTGGCTCACCTTATTGTGTGCGTAATATTTATATATTCCAGCTAACATTTGGATGTTTAATGACCGTTAAAAAGACGTCCCTCCGACACGTCCTGTCATGGTTGAAAAATAGTCCCAAAATGAAAGTTGACTGGACGTAGCTACGTTAAGCATATCTGAATGCATTTTTTGGAAATTTAATGTTACATTTTTTCCCGATTTATGCCGTCCTACAGCGGCTAGAGACACAACGTTGCCATCGCATATATTGATATTAATAATATTAATAATATTTATAACCGCTAGGAAGAGCTGTGCATGCAGAGACTACCACTGATTTGCTGCTTTCCGTGCGTCATTCATTAAAAATGAACTAGAGACTTCCGCGTCCGTATGTCGAAGTGGGCTGGTTTCACAGGATTGCAAATGCAATGCAAATTTTTGTTCATTTACATTTATTCATTTTTAGCATTTAGTAATTTATTTGTAATAAACACTTTAAGTGGCCCATTAAAACTATTATTTATATGTTGAATTATGTTTTTAAAACAAACATGAGGTCATATTGTGACCGTTGCGGTGTGCGTAGAAAGAGCGGTAATATTTCCTCCGGAGTGGAGAGCGCCTATCTGAAGATTCCGTTAATTTTTTTTAAAGCACATTCCGCTCAGCGCTGCACGCTCAACCGAGAATGCCCTTTGTGACATGCATGGTTCGAATATAGGCCTATCTGAAATAAGTAGCTAGGGCTGCCCCGACTAAAGATTTTTTTCTAGTAGTTGTTCATTAGCCGCTGTTGACGCGGCGCCGGCGCCTCCATGTCATTGTCTGCTATATTTGCTTATTATTTATTAAATCCAGGCAATTGGTTGATAATACATTGATTAAAATTAAGATATCATTTATACAAAACGAAATTCACTTTAAAGAAAGGCTTTCTACAAAACAAAACTTAATGAAGTGGTCAAAATCATTTCTGACCCCCATGTCTTCTGACACATATTGCGCATCTTATGTGTCCTGTTCACTTTTCATAATCAACGTAAATGAAATAAAAAAATAACATTATAATATTTAAACATATGAAACTAAATACGTGTTTTAATGGCTACAACAAGTATAGTAGGCTACAGTACAGAGAAATTTTATGTCGGAGCCGGATTTGAGCGCGCGTCGGTGAGCGGTTCATGCGGAGCTTCGCTCACATGCTCGGGGGTGCGTTTCCCTACAACGACGTTACTCACTACTTATAATATAACTACCATAGTATGATGCATCATTGAAGAAATCAGCTAGTCATGACTGTTTCCCGAAACCCTATTGTGAGAAATCTGTTGTTCAACCACGTTGGTTAATGATGTCACGCTGGTGGTGGAGTAATAAATGCTTTTAATGAATTAGTTTGAGATCGAATTCATGCTAGATTTTTGGCTATAAATTATGAACATGGCATCTGAGGACTAATTCTTATTTTTCTCTTATTTTGCTTTATTTCCAGATTCAATCACAGGCTCGTTGCGTAGGCTATACACACCTATGCACATAGGCACTCTTCAAAAAGGTGCTTTAAATCTCTTGACAAACTAAAATACGTAAATGACATTTGTATGTATTCTAAATAAAAGATGTAGATACTAAATGTCAGCTTGCTTATTTTGCTCAAGGTAAGGATTTATTAAGTCCACATGTCTTGCAAACAAGAAGCTATGCTTCTAACCACAGGTCGAGAGCTGTCGTTCCAACCACACAAGTTTGCGATGCTGTTTGCGAACGTTCGTTGGAACTATGGTTTCGGGAAACACCGACTGGTTGAACTATGTTGATAACGACGGAACTTGCGACCATAGTTGGCTAACGATGCTTTTGGGAAACGCACCCCTGGTACTGTAGGCAGGTTTTTTGCGTTCATTTTTATTTCCTGTCGCTGTGTAGGCTCTTTTATTGTATATGACAGTGTAAACAGCTCAATAACCCTTTTATTTAAATGTTTAATGTAGGCCATAGTCAATTGCATTACGATTGCAAGAAGAATCAACAATGTCAAAAATGTGATGTGCAGTCAAATGTCCCGGTCTGTATGCTGTTTAAACGAGTGTTCTCACCGATATGCTTGTTGTGCTTTCGTGTTTTATAGACTCGATATTGTTTCTTATTCAAATGTGGTGACCCAACAAAAAACACAGCACCCCCAACCTAAAACATCTTCCCGCGCCCCTGAGTGGCACTGCTGCCGGCCCAATTTATCAGCGGCCAACCAGGAATTCTTCCGAATCTTGCGATGGCTACTCCAGGCCTGTACATATAAGCTAGGCTACTTATTAGCTATAAAGCAGAATTTGCATTTGCACTAGTGGTGCTGATTTGTTTTTAACGTTGCAGAATAATAAAAAAAAATAATAATATCTGAAATCATTGAAAACATGCTTCTGTATGCTTTTATTTTACTGCAATTTTATCAATTAACAAAATCTCCAGTCTTTCACATGCATCTAAAATATTATTTTTAATTTTGTGTGTGGGGGCGGCAGTTGAGCTTGTGCCGGCCCTGCTCCTGTCCTGCTGCATTTGTGCTGCGACACAGTCTTGAAGGCACCAAATTCAAAAATAATTTCACATTTCTTCTACATAAATGACCCAATTTAAAATACACATTCATCTTTCCAGCGGTGAAGAGTTTAACCTCATCATCATCATCATCATCATCATCAAAAAAAAAAAAAACTTTCACGTTCTTTTAATCCTTCCCTATTCAATCTTATGCTACTCTATAAGCAATGTCTGAAACTTTGTATTTCATTGTTTATTCACCTCTTCATGACGAATCGCTTTCTGTATTCCTCATTTGTAAGTGGCTTTGGATAAAAGCCTCTGCAAAATGAATAAATGTTTAAATGTAAATGTACATTTGCTAAATATAACAAATAATGGCATGTCTGACCTGTCTCAGTCACTACAGCTAGTGAGTATTAATGTTCCCATAGCGTCAACAACATGATGCAATGTCTCGGGTTGCATATGTAAAACTAAGACCTTTTAATGCATTCAAATATTCTGAATATTAAACATTTTCCTATAATGTAGCTAGTTTATGGTTTAGAAAACTACAATAAGATTTTTAAATGCAATAGTGCATTTTTGTTGAAAATATAAATCATTTATCTTATCCCTTGACATTACTTTTTTTAGTAGTCATGTTTCTATGGTCTATGTTATAGACACCAGCATCAGTAAATAAGTAGACCTCCTCACAGATAATTATGAATATTACTTTCATCTCTTTTCTCCTTAACTAGATGACAGCCTGGGTAAAAAGTGCCACAGCTTACCCACACTCCCTTCACTATTACTCAGTAACCCAATCAAGTTTTTATATACTGTAGTTTATATCAGAAATGCTAGATTAGATAATAGTTTAGCACTGTTTCTAGTGTGGTTCTAGTAGTACCAAACATATTGTTACGTAACATGTCCTCCTTATTTTTTCCCTAGCTCTTTTCAACCTCATCCCCGTCGGCTTAAGAGTGGTGGCCATTCAGGGAGTCAAAGCAGGTTTCTACATTGGCATGAATGCGGAGGGCTTCCTCTACAGCTCAGTAAGATTCCCCTTAATTGGTTTGCATGCCTGTGTGCGTGTGTATACATGAATGGATGCTGCATGCAGTGCATATTGTATTCTTGGAGCTCATTTATATTTATACATGTACTCTGTAAGCTCAGCTTCATTAGCACAAAAAAGTAAAAAGTGCTGCATTCCCACTGAGAAACCTTGTCTTTGCTATCTTGATTCAGTTCTTGCATTGTAAAATTCAGAAAAGGGGCTGCTTATAGCATGGCTTAACAGCATGACAGCAGTTCCCTGTAGGCTTCAGTTGAGTTATGGTAGATGACAGGCATATGTTCTTGCCCCCACTCAGCCAGCAGTTGAAACAGGTTTGTGGAAAAGTGTCGGAGTGAGTTACGGACTTCTGAAAGATTATGTACCGGCTGGTCACAGAACTCTTAATCCTGTTGAAGACAATCTAAGAAGAAAGGAATAATTTAATTTCCTGTTGCGATTGGATTAGGTTAGTTGGCATAGATTCATTTAGGCATTTTATTAATTTTCAGCTGCAAACCTTTATACAACATTAATAACAAATCAGTTCACAAAAAAAAAAAAAAAAAATTATAACGTAATGATAAACTCTTTATTGTGCATAAACTTTATATTAATTATATACTTCGAAGAACAAAAAGAAGTAGAAAATTAATTGCAGAAGTGGGATATGTCTGGTATTTTATGTTTGTAGCACAAGCTTTTGTATTTAAAATGCTTAAAGGAACACGCCGACATTTTGGGACTTTAGCTTATTCACTGTATCCCCCAGAGTTAGATAAGTCTATACATACATTTTTTATCTCCATGCGTGCCATAACTCTGTCTGACCGCTAGCCTAGCTTAGCACAAAGACTGGAGGTAAACGGCTCCAGCTAGCCTACTGCTCAGTAAGTGACAAAATAACAGCAACATTTTCCTATTTACATGTTGTGATGTGTATAGTTACATCGTGTACTAAGACCGACGGAAAATGAAATGTTGCAATTTTCTAGACAGATATGGCTAGGAACTACACTCTCATCCCTGCGTAATAATCAGGGACCTTTGCTACCATGCCATGGCAGGCGCAATGATATTATGCAGAGTTATGACACGCACGGAGATAAAAAAGGTATGTATGGACTTATCTAACTCTGGGGGATACGGTGGATAAGCTAAAGTCCCAAAAAGTCGGCGTGTTCCTTAAAAAAAAAAAAATGTTACCATTAATAATAAATAAATAAATAACATAAATAATTGTTGACTTCTCACCATAAAAAGATATATAGCCGTTTAAAATAAATAAGCAGAAGTAGACCCTGCACCGAAAGCAACAGGGCTCAAGTGGCTTTACTGTTTGAACCCCTCATTAAAACCCTTAAACATTATTAAACAGCTGCCACGCGCAAAGCATATATACAGGTGCTGGTCATATAATTAGAATATCATCAAAAAGTTGATTTATTTCACTAATTCCATTCAAAAAGTGAAACTTGTATATTATATTCATTCATTTACACACAGACTGATATATTTCAAATGTTTATTTCTTTTAATTTTGATGATTATAACACAACTAAGGAAAATCCCAAATTCAGTATCTCAGAAAATTAGAATATTACTTAAGACCAATACAAAGAAAGGATTTTTAGAAATCTTGGCCAACTGAAAAGTATGAACATGAAAAGTATGAGCATGTACAGCACTCAATACTTAGTTGGGGCTCCTTTTAGCTGAATTACTGCAGCAATGCGGCGTGGCATGGAGTCGATCAGTCTGTGGCACTGCTCGGGTGTTATGAGAGCCCAGGTTGCTCTGATAGTGGCCTTCAGCTCTTCTGCATTGTTGGGTCTGGCATATCGCATCTTCCTCTTCACAATACCCCATAGATTTTCTATAGGGTTAAGGTCAGGCGAGTTTGCTGGCCAATTAAGAACAGGGATACCATGGTCCTTAAACCAGGTACTGGTTGCTTTGGCACTGTGTGCAGGTGCCAAGTCCTGTTGGAAAATGAAATCTGCATCTCCATAAAGTTAGTCAGCAGCAGGAAGCATGAAGTGCTCTAAAACTTCCTGGTATATGGCTGCGTTGACCTTGGACCTCAGAAAACACAGTGGACCAACACCCCAGATGACATGGCACCCCAAACCATCACTGACTGTGGAAACTTTACACTGGACCTCAAGCAACATGGATTGTGTGACTCTCCTCTGTTCCTCCAGACTCTGGGACCCTGATTTCCAAAGGAAATGCAAAATTTACTTTCATCAGAGAACATAACTTTGGACCACTCAGCAGCAGTCCAGTCCTTTTTGTCTTTAGCCCAGGCGAGACGCTTCTGACACTGTCTGTTGTTCAAGAGTGGCTTGATACAAGGAATGTGACAGCTGAAACCCATGTCTTGCATACGTCTGTGCGTAGTGGTTCTTGAAGCACTGACTCCAGCTGCAGTCCACTCTTTGTGACTCTCCCCCACATTTTTGAATGGGTTTTGTTTCACAATCCTCTCCAGGGTGCGGTTATCCCTATTGCTTGTACACTTTTTTCTACCACATCTTTTCCTTCCCTTCGCCTCTCTATTAATGTGCTTGGACACAGAGCTCTGTGAACAGCCAGCCTCTTTTGCAATGACCTTTTGTGTCTTGCCCTCCTTGTCCAAGGTGTCAATGGTCGTCTTTTGGACAACTGTCAAGTCAGCAGTCTTCCCCATGATTGTGTAGCCTACAGAACTAGACTGAGAGACCATTCAAAGGCCTTTGCAGGTGTTTTGAGTTAATTAGCTAATTAGAGTGTGGCACCAGGTGTCTTCAATATTAAACCTTTCCACAATATTCAAATTTTCTGAGATACTGAATTTGGGATTTTCCTTAGTTGTCAGTTATAATCATCAAAATTAAAAAACATAAACATTTGAAATATATCAGTCTGTGTGTAATGAATGAATATAATAAACAAGTTTCACTTTTTGAATGGAATTAGTGAAATAAATCAACTTTTTGATGATATTCTAATGATATGACCAGCACCTGTGTATATATATATATATATATTCAGAAAAGAAAAAAATATATATATATACATTTTTTTTGTATGATTTTTTTTTATTATTATATTTTTATATAAATCTTCTTAAGCAACAGATCATTATGAATGACTGAGATTGGGACAAGCAGTGAGCAGATGGTCTGTATTCATCATCAAGTCTAGTAGTGCAGATTGACATATTGCTAAAGCAAGAGGAACATATTAAAGAATATGGCTTTGAAACAACATAGAATTTTAATTAAATGGAGGAAAACACTCCCTTGCCATTTATTTCATCTCCCTTTTGGCGTCCAAAATGTGGAATAAACATGCTAAAATACAGCCTAAGATCAAAGGGTTTCACAAACATTGGAATGTGTCCTGTCAATATTTACCGAACAATGCCAGTAATTAGATAAGGGGACTGATTACACAGATTTCTATTAAGTGGCATATTATGCATGTTAGATGAATTTTTATTTTTTATAGTTTTACTGTATGGTGTATTGTACACATTTTACACTGCACTGTTTTATGTTTTGTACTTTTTGAACCAGCTATCTACTTCTGCTGCTGTTATGTCTGAATTTCCCTCATGGGATCCATTAATTCTTACCTTTTGGTTTTCCTATTTCACAAAATCATAAGGAGGGCACTTCTCTTTAATAAGTAACCATTTTTTACTTAAATATCTTAGCAAGTGCTCAGCCATGCAATGCAGAAAGCCACACACTCTCTGCATCTGAATATGACTTTGGACGGCGGATATAGTGTGTCTGGACTGTAGCTTTTATAACTTTTTTAATCACTAAGAAGTAAGTTCTTCATCAAAAGCAATACATACTCTGACATTGTGATTAGTTCTGACTAGCTCTAGCTCTCTTGAGGAAGTTTGACTTTAGCTGGTTGCTAAGCTAACAGGGTAATATAATACATTTTTGATGACATTGAACAATGTGAAATGTTTATTTAAAATCTACATTCTTCATGTCTCATCAGCTCTTTTGCTTTTAAAATAGAGCACAGGTTCTTAAGTCAAGGGACGCTGCAAAGTCAAATTATGTCCTCTGGACGTAATGGGTGAGGTTTGACCTAGTCCAGCTCCACCTCTGTGGACCTAATAGGTGGCATTTAACCTAATTAAGTTTTAGGGATAGGGTTATGTTTAGAGTTAGGTTGTGGCTGGACTTTCAAGCTCCACCCATTATGTCTAGAGAGAGGAAGCTGGACGTCAAGCTCCACCCATTGGCTCTGTAGTGAGCAGCCTCTCTGTCAGGTAAAATTAGATTTTACAGCAGACAAAATCTAATTTTTTTAATGAAGTGCAATTCTCATATAGGTTGTTAGAAAGTGTAATATTAATAAGACTACAAGGTTTGAGTAGAGGCCTTTCAACTCATCACCATGTTCCAGATGGCTTTCCACACCAGTAATATACTCACAGTACTCTGTTTTGTACGTACAGCAGGATATAATTTCTTATTAGATGTCCTCTGTTGAGGTTATTCTGCCAGACCACTTTCTTTTATGGTTAGTTTCCTTTTGTTAATTTGCTCAGTTATTATAATGATGTTGTAGGAAGTTTATGAGACTTTCCCTGTTATGGAATATCTTGTGACATATTTAAATTCTCATAGTTGTTAATCCCTGTTTAAGGCAGGCTATGTCTGAAAGATTTATACAATGATGGATGTGACAGTTAATGTTCTTTATTCCCTTCTAGCAACTTGGCTAACTCTACATCAACACATTTCGGTCAGTCTCATAAGCTATAATGTTAATGTCTGATTGAGAATGCTGCAGGCTTGGAATTTGAAGGAATCGATTTAGTCACTGCAGAGATGCTGTTGTAGTCCTCCAGGGGTGCAATTACTTGAGGAAGTTTCCCCTGCTCATTATCTCTGGACCCCTGGAGATATGTTGGGAGGAGGTTGTGATTCCTTGCTCCATGAACTCGGTGAAGTCTTGGCTGTCTTCTCCCTTCTTTAATGATGTAGTTCTTACTTGCTGTGGAAGGCTTTGATCCTTGTTGGCTCTGGATTAATCAGCAACCTTCCAAAGCCCTTAGAGCCCCAAGCTATAGTAGAACAGGGTCCTATCAACTGTTTTTCTGAATGAAGATAGTTGACACATGTACCTTGAGGTAGCGTTTGCAATGACTCTATTTAAAATATTTAGACATTTTAACACATTTTAATGCGCTCTATGCCTTTCTAAGTCTTCAAAAGCAGGGCACTCCAAGAAAAGATTTGGTGAGAAGCTCTTAGTCAGAGACAAAGCAGTAGATTTTGTAAAGAACTTGTAAAGAGTAAAATTCTTTTTTTGTTTGTTTTGTTTTGTTTTGTTGTTTTTTTTACTTCAAAACAGGAATGTTTCATTCAATCTATTTTCAGAATTTCTAAAATTACTTCTAGAGAGACCACCATGCATTTAGTACTGTACATTAATGTACATGTAAGTAAAAGTCAATTTGTAAGTACCCTAAGCAAAGAATATGCACTTTTAAAGTACAACTTACTGTACAACAATAGCATGCTCTAATAAATTATGATCTTCCCATGAGTAGAAAATGTTACAGTTGACTATAACTAACATTGCACCTACATGTCCACTGGCTCCCACTGATGTGACGCTAAGATAGTCAGAACCCTGTAGTAAGTATAATCTACACATTTTTATAATTATTTATTTTCTTTAGCACATTAAAACAAGCCCATACAGTAGGGGTGTCCAATCCTACTCCTGGAGGGCCAATGTCCTGCAGATTAGCTCCAATATGCCCCAACACACTTGCTTGGAAGTTTCTAGTTGTGTCCGAAAGTTTAGGCAGCTGACTTGTTGCCTCGCTGCCCTATCAGGGAATGACTTTGCAGGCAGCATTTGTGCAGGATAGTGGGATATCATAGGCACCAAAGTATACATCTATACATCTTGTGGCACTCATAATAGCATTCATAATAGTCTGCACAACGTCAACTGGAAGCTCAGTATCCCTCAGTTAAAGGATTCAAAGCATGAAGGATTCAAAGCTCGGGCCAGGGGTGAAATATTGTCCGCTGTGCCTGAGACAGAAGGTACCTCCTGTTCGGTATTGCCCAGGGCGAGCCATCGAGGAGGGATTTTATCTCTGAGAACCAAACTTTGGTCGGGCACAAGGCGCTATCAATAAGAGGTCCTTGTTGACTTACCTTGGCCAGGACTCCCAGGAGCAGAGCGATTAGTGGAAATGTATATAGATACAGCCTGGACCACGTATGCGCCATTGCATCCAGACCCAGGGAGGCTTGATGATTCAGAGAGAAGAAGAGGGGACATCGTCTATTGAGAGGTGAAGAGGTCCACTTCTGCTTTCCCCAGATATGTTTGATTATCTCGGGGTAGAGTTTCCATTCCCCATGTGTGACAGCCTGTCTGGATAATAAATCTGCTCCACATTCAAATGCCCAGGGATGTTAATCACTCTGAGGTACAGGAACCTGTCCTGAGCCCAAAGCAAAACCTGCTGAGCTAACCTTTTTAGACGGTGCGAATGCTGTCCATCCTGACAATTTATGTAGGTGACTACCGTAGTGTTGTCCACCCGCCTAAGACATGGTAGCCCCTTAATTGCTGGAGGGAGTACTTCAGGGCCAGAAGTACAGCCATCAATTTGAGGCAATTGATGTGCCAATCAAGATGATAACCTTTCCAGATCCCTTGGTCTGGACGGCCATATAAGACCGCTCCCCAGCCCGTACGGGAAGCGTCTGTCGTTAGGATCATGCGATGACAACACGCACCTAGAGTTGGGACCCAAGTTGAGGAACCAGGGTCTGAGCCACATAGAAAGGGAATTAAGCCAGCATTGCCAGTATTTGCCTTTGGGGATTGGCCCTTGGATGAAATCCCCTGGCTTTGATTGTTCTTAAATTGGTTCTCACTTTAGGCTGCTGAGCATGGCAAGCCAGTCCCTAGTCTTTCTGAGGGGGAGCACAACTCGCCACACTCTGCTAGGAGCCGGACCGGGTTGGGGCTGGGTGGCCGATAACCCCTCCCCTTGAGTGTGGCGGGGGAGAAACTTGACAAAGGCTTCCTCATGTCTTTTTGCCTCCCAGAATTTGCTGACGACTGTGTTTACTGAGTCGCCAAACAGTCCGGAAGGCAAAACTGGGACATCAAAAAGGAATGTTTGATGCTTTTGATGCCCATAAGGTTCAGCTACAGTTGCCTCTCTGTGGCAACTAAAGCCGACATAAACCGGCCAATTGCGTGGGCCATCTGCTTCGGTGACCGGAGAGATAAGTCTGTGGCTTGGCGTAATTCAGAGAAAGCATATCTGTCAATGCTCCCGCACACACCGGCATGGTGTGCAGTAAGGATGCACCGATACCATTTTTTCAGAACCGATCCAATCCGATATAAAAAATTCTGAGTATCGTCCGATACCGATACCAATCCGACACCAATGCAGTTTTGTTTAAAAATTCTATGTAGAATTTCTGTATCTCAGTGTGTTGAACTGATAATCACCCTTTTTAAATTAAACACAATCTACTAAATACAGACAACTTCATTATAAAGAAAAACAACAAATTAAAAAAATTATCACAATCTATGACAAAAATACTGCTATAAACTAAATGTTGGATAAACTAGATTAGGTAATTCAGCAGCAAAAGTTATTCTAGAAAAATCATGAGTGCACAATAATTGTTTAAAATCTAAACATTTAGTGGGGGAAAAAATAAAGAAAACAATAAAAGTGAATAAGTGTATAGCTCTAAATCTGGTAAAAATGTTACACATTGTAAAATACATTAATGAAAAACAAGTAAAAATATTTATAGAAATAGGGCCTATATACTAAGAAATTACAGTTATTTTAAATGTATAGCGCAGAATTTTATTGAGGCAGCAACATATTATAGATAGGGCAGAACAAGAAAGGCTATTAATAATCTTTCATAGCGCAAAAGTATTATATTACGAACGACTCCAATACAGAGCGGCACACAGTGCGTATGCACATCCCGTGCGCAGGATAATGTGCTTGAAGCAACATGGAGTCACAGCGCAAAGCTCCCTCCGCATTGAGAAGTTCAAAACACAAAGGGAAGAGATATCGACGCGTAGTGTATCTATCTATGCAATATTTTATTGAGCCGTTTCTTTTAACAGTTTAACATTTCAGTTACCGTGTGTGAAGAACAATACAATCTCTAGTCCAGTGTTGTGATCTTACAGACACCCGGTAGAAAGTAACACGATTTACAGCAATAAACTCCAGCGGAATAAAGTCATTTTATGCGAAATAGGTTAACGTTGAGGGCACAAAGACACGTAATGTATATGGTTTCCCCCATGAACGAGTTAACTCATCATGGGGGGAACGCTCTAAGGCGGCACACTCAAAATCTATCTCACCAGAAAAAAGAGATGAAGCATCCTCTTCCTGATCTGAAGATGCACCCTGGCATGCTTCCAAATCAGACATGAGGACATCACAATCTGGAGAGAGAACGAGCGAAAGGGACGGACCCATCTTCCATTCTTCAGCCAGATCGACTCATGAGCCCCACAATGGGGATGCTTGTGGGAGCTTGCCCTTGAAAATATGTGAGATGAGTGCAAAGCACTTTAATACTCGAACGCAAGGGCAGCATGCTCTTCCCTCATACACTCAAAGCAGAAATCATGTGTATTATAGGGGATGTGCCGTGAACACAGAGGCATGCATCTTCTGATTGTTTGCAACATGATGATGACAAATTTTCTGCGCACTGACAACTGGAACTCTAACTCCTAACAAAGTGGACAGAGTGTGTAGTACAGCATAGAGAGTGTAGCACACACACACAATGTGGTCTCAAAGAAACCTGAAGGCACACCTGTTTGACGTATTTTTACAGCCTCTCACCAGCACGAATTTCAATGACATCATCATCAGAGGTTATTTAAAGCCAAGTTCCTTGGCGTGTTTGCCACACATACTTTACAAACTTTTGAAATCGAACTGTTGCCAAACATATAACATTTCATTTATTCATTTTGCAGACGCTTTTATCCAAAGCGACTTACAAATGAGGAATACAGCAAGTGATTCATCGTGAAGAGGCAAACAAACACAGGAAGGGCTCAAAATACAAAGTTTCAGACATTGCTTAGAGAATCATAAGCTAGAATAGGGAGGGATTAAAGGAAAGTGAAAGCATACTTTTTTAAAGCGGTTAAGTAATACGGTTAAGTAATAATAATAAACTAAGCAATACAGAACAACCAGGTATTAAAGTCAGCACTTTGCTCGAAATCCATCTCACCAGAAACAAGAGTTGCAGCATCCTCTGCCCAATCTGAAGATGTGCCCTGGCGAGCAATTACGCCCTGGCGTTTAATTATACTACGTATAATTAAAATACAAATGAAAATGAAAGTAGAAAATACAAATTATTGCAAGAGTCCTTCCCTCCTTCCTTCCTTTAATTAATCCTTAAAGTCAGCACTTGCGCGCTCAACGCCGTCTTCAGTCTAGTGACTAATTGCTTGTCCAATAATGATCCAATCATAGACTCTTAATCATTTGCCTATATAAATACAAACAGCAACTTTTTTTGGCCGGGCATTGCTGTTTTCAACAACATGAAGATGAGTAAATGATGACAGGATTCTTGTGCTGTTACACTTAAATCTTCTTTAAAAGAACCAAATTCACACACCTTGAAGTGGACCAGGAGGTAGTAATGGTGCCTCAGCTTCTCAATGGATAAAGTGTGAAAACACCCTATGGATTCAATTGTGTTTGATGCAAATGCTACTGCTAGATAGACAAAAAGGTTAGATAGACAAAACGGCCAACGAGTGGTCAATATTTGCTGTAGGCATGTAGTGCATTCAAAGAGATATGCTCATTTGAGCTCATAGCTTTTGTGTTAGTTGTGCTGAAAGCTGATGGTTTGTAGTGTTAACTGCTAGCTTGTGTGGGAGTTTGGGCCTAGCTATAGTAAGGAGTCCTCCTCCATTATTTATCAAACTTTCACTGTGACCTACTTTACAACACAGCGGTAACCACAATTCCCTCTGTACTTTAAATGCATGTATCTTTAATTAATATATGCGAACACCCAACACCCAAAGACAAAAACTGAGAGATGCTTAGCGTAGTATGCATGCAGTGTGGGCTCTCATTCATAAAATAATTTACCACTTGCACACCGAAAAACACCCACTAATCTTCTCTAACTCTGTACCAATGCTGTACACCATGTGTATGCATAGATAAAGCAATGAGGTAATTCTGCACAATGCCTGTTCATGTTGTATATTCACGTATCAGTTTTGCACCTCAGCTAATTGTTTTCGCTCAGTAGCCCAATGAATTACTGGATTTTATTCTGCCATTTTACTGCAGTACATCCCTCGGAAGACAATGGGGCAACAGAAGAATAGGGATTTTAGTTTTAATGGGACATAATTTACATTATATACAGATACACACACATATGGAGACACTGCCACATACTCTGTATATAAACCTAAATATCAGCCTCTCTGCTCTTACATTAGCAGATGAGGTTTGATTGACACAATGGTTGTAAATGTTGATTACTGTAAGCACTGAGTGCATCAGATCACTTAGTAAACTGGGTCCCATAAAATACATCTACAATAAGACTGGGTGTGGTGCAATCTGATGAAATTACCATTTGTATGTCGTGCCTGGTCAGAGAGGTTTCACCTTATGGTTTTACTGAATGTATTTCCAGTAGCCTGGCCATGGTTGATGTAAAACAACACTTATACACTTAACCCGTATAAGCGATGTACTTGAATGTGTTGTTACAAAATTAACTATTGAATATTTAGTCAACTGGTAAAAACATTAATGGCTGTAGACTGATTGGAATCTGTGCAGATGAACATTGTACATGTAAGGTTTTAGATGAATTAAACTAGCCACTCCACACTACAGAGAATTATCATTAAATGTTCGAATAAATACTTTTATCCTCAAAGAAACATCACCTTTTGAAACAAAGCCTGTTGAAGCTGTTCTAAGCTGGTAAACACTTCTCATTTTTTCTTCTTTTTTTTGGTAACACTTTAATTTAGGGTCCAATTTTCATTATTAACTAGTTGCTTATTAGCGTGAATATTACTAGGATATTGGCTATATAAAGCACATATTAATGCCATATTCTGCATCCCTTAATCTTACCCAATACTTAAACTTAGGCAAAAGCCATATTAATAGTGAGAATTGGACCCTAATTTAAAATGACCTTTGTTTTACTCCTTTCAAAGTACCACTCATAACAGACTTTTCCTTGTTTATCCTGGATTTTGGACAAATACCACTCATACATCTTGTTATGTGGACATACAGTATAATATAATACTGTCCTCTACTTTTCCTTCACTCACTGAGATGGAACTGTGTCCTTCCCAGGCTTCCAATGTGAATGAGGCAGCTGTCTAGACGCTGCCCTGCCGACCTTATTCTTTGAATAGTAATGACCTGTCAGACAGAGCTCAAGAATAAAGAATTCATATAGTTTAAGCAGCAGAGCTAATCCAGACTCACACAAATCCATCTTCCTTAACGTTCTTTTACACCGTATGTGTCAGGTCTTTTTGCCTTCCTCACAGGGCATTTCTTATTTTACACATGCACACCACCATTAATAGTTGCACATTTATCAAGCTATTAGACTATTAGACTCATTCTGCAAACTCAACAACATGTTTTTTGAGGAGGGTTATTCAAATGCCTGTCTTCTGCAGTGATCCCAGTTCATTTATTCAGGGTATTTTTTTCTATTCTCATTCAATTTAAATGGCTGCTGCTTTGTTCTGCTTTAAGATGTCTGCTTTTTTGCCTTATTGGTCCTTGATGGCCTCATTTGACTGTTCGAATTACACCTAACCCTGCTAAAGAATGAAAGCAGTTTTGATTTTAGTAAATACATTCATTAACTGCTGATTTCAAACCAAGGTGGTCTCTAACATCTGGGGAGCATTCCCATTCATCTCAATGGCAGTTGGTGAATTGTTTGACATTCGTTATTTAATGACAAATTCAAATCAGCCAGGAAGAGTAGACAGATCTGATGTTAAGCAGGAATCAGGCCTTGGTAACAAGCAGACTGCAATGGGCTGTATTTGCTGATTAGAGTGGTGCTGATCCTCAGTGAAACCAGACAGAGAAATCCGACTCGAACAGGAACACAGACGGGAGACTGGACATGAGAGAGATGACTGCGGATCCAACTCGAACAGGAACACAGACAGGAGACTGGACATGAGAGAGATGACTGTGGCTGCTGGTCCCCAGTAATACCAGAACAGAGAGTAATCCAACTCGAACAGGAACACATTTGGGAGACTGGTCATGAGAAAGATGACCGCGGATCCAACTCGAACAGGAACACAGACGGGAGACTGGACATGAGAGAGATGACTGTGGCTGCTGGTCCTCAGTAATACCAGAACAGAGAGTAATCCAACTCGAACAGGAACACAGACAGGAGACTGGACATGACAAAGATGACCGCGGATCCAACTTGAACAGGAACACAGACGGGAGACTGGAGATGAGAGAGATGACTGGCGGAAACAAACGACAAGACATGAACACCAAACAGAACATATCCACTAAAGACTGTTCACAAAGCAATTGGACACAAGCAACGATCCAGCAAAGACATGAAGGAAAGAAGCACAATATAAAGGGAGGATAACACACGAGGACCAGGTGAGCACGATTAGTGAAACGAGGACTAGACAAGGACTAAACGAGGGGCGTGGTAAGGGCAAACTAGGAAGCGGGACAAGAGGAACACATGACAAACACCAACAAGGAGAGAGCCATGTGCTTAGACACAACACAAACATAGAAACATTAAACAAAGGCAACACAGACGAGGCTGCCAGGGCAGAACCCTGACAGTACCCTCCCCCTGACGGACGCCTCCTGTCATCCAAACTGGGCAAAGCAAACAGAGCTGGCAACCATTGAGAGGGTGGGCGGGGAACAAAACTGGAAGTTCCAGGGCAGCCAGGAAACACAGGGGATGGGATAGGGAGGGTGGGGATAGGTCCAGGGGCATATCCCGGCATAGCAGTGACAAATGTAGTTGGTGTGGTGGAAAAGCCATGAATGCCCAGTCATGCTGAAGAAGGGGGCTACTGGTATCTGATTAGTGCGGTATCTACCAGTGTCAGACAGTGGGATAGACGAGGGACCACACTTGGGTGGTGGCAGGGCACCACCTCTGGCTTGAAAAACTGGAGCAATATGGGTAATTATTGAGCTGGGAGCAAGCTCAGGGTCTAACTCTTGACTGGAGAGGGACTTTGGAATGAATTCCGGTACCACGACCGCACTGGCAGGGAAGGTGAATATCCCAGGAACAGACTCTGGAAGGCCCTCGTGGGCCACAGGAACAGATTTTGAGACTGACTTGAAAGCACCCTCTTGGGCTGCGAGAACCACTCTGGGACTGACTCGAAAGCACTCTTCGGGCTAGGGGCCTTTAAAAGAAGGGCATCTGACTTGCCAACATGGGCCCTCCTTCTCCGCTCCCGAGGACATGACAATTTGTGCTCGACTGGCTCTGGATTGGCGGGTGCAAACACGACTAGCTCTGGACTGGCAGGAGCGGACTTCACCGGCTCTGGACTGGCAGGAGCGGGCTCGACTGGCTCTGGGACTGATGCAGAGCTGTGGGTCGCTCCTCTCCTTGACCTTCGTTTCTTCTTTGGAGTCAGAAGAGGATCTAGAACTTGACTTGACAAAGGAAGGATGGTGGGGTAGTCACTGCAGGTGGACTTTGGAGGTGCAAGGATCTGCCAGTCCCTGCGGTAGTGTAAATAATTGGAAAAATCCAAAATCCTCATCAACTCCATCTCCCACTGCGGCAGGGGGTCGTCCAGACAGATTTTAAAAGCATCCTTGAGGGCTGAATCATCGTACTCAATCCCCTTAGCCATAGTCTAGAAAAACTGGGCAAAGGACCGCACCTCCTGGCCCTGCTGGCGAAGAGATCCACAAAGCAACCCCCCGCTGGAGCCCCAACCTCTCCTGAGCAGTAGCAGGAGGAACGATATAGAAGCTTATTCTGCTGGGTCCTGTGCTGGCTGGATCGTTATGTAATAGAATGTCACGGATCTGTGAAGGATAGGACTCAAGCACAGAATGTGTTTCACAAGTTTAATAACCAAACAGTTATTTAATGACAAATTCAAATCAGCCAGGAAGAGTAGACAGATCTGATGTTAAGCAGGAATCCGGCCTTGGTAACAAGCAGACTGCAATGGTCTGTATTTGCTGATTACAGTGGTGCTGATCCTCAGTGAAACCAGACAGAGAAATCCGACTCGAACAGGGACACAGACGGAGACTGGACATGAGAGAGATGACTGCGGCTGCTGGTCCTCAGTAATACCAGAACAGAGAGTAATCCAACTCGAACAGGAACACAGATGGGAGACTGGACATGAGAGAGATGTATGCAGATCCAACTCGAACAGGAACACAGACGGGAGACTGGACATGAGAGAGATGACCGTGGCTGCTGGTCCTCAGTAATACCAGAACAGAGAGTAATCCAACTCGAACAGGAACACAGACGAGAGACTGGAGATGAGAGAGATGACTGCCGGGAGTAAACGACAAGACATGAACACCAAAGAGAACAAATCTACTAAAGACTGTTAACAAAGCAATTAAACAGTTGAGCACAAATAACACAGTTGCACATCACGACACAAGCAAACGAACCAGCAAAGACAAGAGAGAAAGGAGCTCAATAGGAGGAACACATGGCAAACACCAACAAAGAGAGAGACATGTGCTTAGACACAACGCAAACATAGAAACATTAAACAAAGACAACACAGACAAGACTGCCAGGGCAGAACTCTGACAGTATCTTGCATTGTTTGCCATTGAATGAACTGATTGTTAAAAGTACTAAATTGAAAAAATATCATACTGTTGTGTTTTGGGGATAAAACCAAATGTTCTCATTACATATCACAAGGAATGACTACCTGTGTTACAAGTGTGATCAGTTTTGAATTTTGTACTAAGAGTTTTGAAAATGTACACCTTACTAAATATAGTACCAAAGTGAATAAAAAAGTTGAATGACAATCATATATTGATGAGCCAACGTGGTTCAAACGACGCAGGGGGAACCATTTTATCAAGGTTTTGGGAAACAATGTGACTCTCTAATTCATTTCTATAATGCATCATACCGTGGTGAAGCATCGTTGTACGGGATACCCCATAGCTATTGTGTCAAATGCAGCAGAAAGGGAATCATGACTCTAAAAACTGGTAAAACATCTATAAAATAATTAATTATTTGCCGTTTAAATGTTGCTTGCAAAAATATAAGTAGAATACTACTTTAGAATGGCTGTCAACTGGGAAAGATATTCTTTGGAACCAGATGGTACAGTTACAACATCTAACAGCAGGGGCTAAAAGGGCAATGCTAACCAGCCACCCCTTGGCAGCTGAAGAGGGGTTTTGTGTAGCTTACTAATGTGTAATGCCATATTTCCCCAACAACTCATTCTTCTCTTAGTGGTTCTGTTGGAGTTTGAATTAAAGGATTCTAATTTGTTCTCCAGTCTAAATGTCACATTGTCTCTCTGATACGGTGTGCCAGCAGAATAAACACTATTCATTACCCATTCTTTTCTATTTTTTTTTCTTTTCTCTTCTTCGCTTGATTTTATTTTTCAAACGCTGATTATTGTTTATGTATAAATAAAAATTGTAACTAGAAAAATGTACTAAAATGCATTTTAAAATCAGAAAAATAATTAATTTGGATCACAGGAATATTTAATGAACTGCAAAAAAACTACAGCATGATTAAAAATACACTTTAGGTCAAACTGCATTGAAACGTACAGTCTTCTTGTGGACAGGTGCAGAGACGATCTGTGCATTGTGGTTAGGTGAAGGTTTTAAGTTCATCAGTTTTGGCAGTTTCAGAGTCCGCCAAACCACATTTACCTCTGTAGCATCCCTAGCAAGGTAGCGTCTGCTGCAAAACAGCATGTCACCTGACCCAGATAAGAAATGCTAACTCCTGCTGCCTCTCTCTAACCTTCACATATTTTGTGCACACACATAAAGTCACTTGCACACAAACACACACTTTTCATAGTCCTTCAAGCCACATTACAACACCTGCAGCCTCCCTGGGGACTCCCCAACAGGATTGTCTGACCTCTTTTTCTCCTCTACCCACACATCAAGGGACGAGTTCATTCACGTGATGTTGTTGTTTTTTTCATCCCCAGGAGATGTTCACACCTGAGTGTAAATTCAAGGAGTCTGTGTTTGAGAACTACTACGTTATCTACTCATCCACCATGTACCGTCAACAGGAGTCGGGGCGAGCCTGGTTCCTGGGCCTCACCAAGGAGGGTCAGGTCATGAAAGGGAATCGAGTAAAGAAAACTAAGCCCTCCTCACACTTTGTACCAAGACCCATTGAAGGTAGTGTTTTTGCAAAAGTGTGTTTCCAGCATTCAAGAACCCTGTCACATAATTCAGTACCAAGAGAAATATTAAAACTTGACCAAATAAAAAATAATATGATAATATTCATTATATACCATATGTACGTATATTGTATAGAGAGGGACTTCTAAAATTCTCATTCCCAAGGTTTTAAAAACTGAAAAAAGTACTATGAAGATACTAAAGGTACCCCTAGGCATCGCTATATCGACAAACTAGGAACCCCATTGATTTAATTTGCTTGCCTCATGCATCAGATCAATATGCATTGCCTTATTTAGAGTGTTTATTTACACTAAGTGCAAATAGCCCGGCTTGTTGGCAGAGGCTATTTACACTAACTCCGCCCACTGACGTCTGGTTGGGCCAGACAAAATTAAAGAAGATTCTGAATTGTAAACAGTATCAATAGTGTAAGGGTAAGAGGTGTGGCAGAACATTTTGATGCAAATTGACCCTAGTCCGTCTTTTGCCAAACTCGCTGTACTCCCTTTTCCCATCAAGTATCAGATCGGAAAGGCATTTATTTTCAATAAAAATTAAGAAAATATTCGAAAATATTCGGAAATAAAGTGTCTAACGTGTTTAATAATAAAGTGTTTATGGTTAGGGTTAGGGGTAGGTGTATGGAGTGCTTTATTGTCGCAATAAGACAATTTTAATAGATTACTACTATTTACACTTATTGCAAAGAATATACTGCTATTTTTACATAAGTGTAAGTAGAATCTATTGCTATTTTCACTTAGTGTAAATATAATCTAAACTAAAGATATACTTAAGTATATTTCATTGTGCTGAAGTGGAACTATTGCAACTATTGCATTAAATACTTTAGGTACACTTTAAATATCTTGCATTTAAAGACATATTATACAGAGATCATACTATCCTTACTAAAAGTGATATTAAGTGATATTAAAACATTTTAGGAAATGTGCATTGTGAAGTAAAGAAATACTCCAAATAAAGTTTAATTATAATACTTATATCAGTAATTACCAAGCAATATGTCAGTAAATGTGTTAATGTATTTGTACTATACTTAGTATGAAATAAATTTATTTTAAATACATTTTTGTATAGGTATTTTTCACTAGGATGGAGTTCCCAGTTCGTCAATATTGCGATGCCTATATTGATGAACCTTTTGCATAATAATAATAATAGTGATGCTTTAGTTTTTGATACCTTGGGTGTAAGTATGGGTTATGTATTCATCAGGGAATTTACTAGATTGTGAAAAGTGGGTTTTACATACCAGCATGGAGCCAGATGATTCGAGACAAGGGGCAGAAAAATAAGAGGGCTATACAAAAATGACAGAAAGAGATTGTTACGAAACAAGACAAACCATTTTTTATTTGGAATAACATTCACTGATGAAGCACATGCAGCAATACCAACAGCATATAAAGCAAGCAAATATGTTCAACTTTCATGCAAGCTAATAACGTGTGCATAAAAAAAAAAAAAAAGCAAAGCTAAAAAGAACAATGTCAATCATAAATCTAATTATTCTTAATGATTGCAGTTGAAAGTAATGAGCACTAATCTCTTGATATGTTTGCATATTGCAGTTTGCATGTACAGAGAGCCTTCACTGCATGAGATTGAAGAGAAGCAACGCTCCAGGAAAAGCTCAGGAACCCCAACAATGAACGGTGGCAAAGCGGTCAACCAGGACTCCACATAGCAGGGATTAAACACAGGAGGCTACTGCGGCAAAGTAGCCCCTTCCCCTCGCCCTCATGCCTCCAACCACGGGAATAGTACCACATGCTACAACAAGATGACAAACTGAACTCTTGCCTGAGAAAATTTCTAGAAGAACACAGAGGGGAAAAAAAGAGAAATAAATGTTACCGTTCCAATCAGGAGTTGAACTTACATTTTATGCAAAAAAATTCAATGGGCAGTCATTTGATTCACAACAATAGTAATATTCTTTGTTCTGGGTTTATGCTGTGAGAAATGAGCTTTAAAACATTCTCGTGTTCATTTTCATTGGAATGCTCTATAGCACCTTTTCATGCTTTACTGTCATCAAGAAAAATGGGAATGTTTCTCTCTTTGCTCAATGTCATTGCTATTGATTCTGTTTGTGGATATAATGCCGATTTGAGCAAGCATTTTGGCTTTTTTTTTTGGTACCTGAGAGGTTAAGACTCCAGATTACTGTCAGGAGGGTGAATGCAGAATGTATGCTCAGTTACTTCAGAAGTTTTTTGGAGTGGCCTTTGATTGTTTCGTTGCCTATTCATTTTGGTAAGAGATAATGTCCATGCAACACTTTCTTCAAAAATCTTGCCCGCCTTGGCGCACATATGTCCAGCACAAGTACACCGTATGTGTGTATGTTTGTGTGTGCGTGGCACTGCTCAACATCTCTAAACTGCAACTTGGTTTTAGCTGGAGTGCGACGACGGACAGCTAAGCTTTAGATGGAAAGTAGGTGATTTCCTGTGAATTATTCAAGTATTATATTTAGCTCAAAATATGACAAGCAACTCAGGAAGCCCTAGTCTTAGAAGTGTGACCCTGACACCAGCCCTGTCCAGTCAAAAGCACAAAGAAGACCAGTTTATTGCCCCTGTAAGGGTTTCCAGGAAGTCGGCCTGGACAGGGTGGGTGGATTGTGGGCTAGGAGGAGTCTGGCATTCATAAGTCTTCCAGTATAAATGGCATTAGAGCTGTGCCCAAGTATGCAGCAATGAGGTACAACGAAATGAAGAGACTTAAACGCATGAGTCCTCAGAAAAGTGTGTTTATAGTTACGTGAGAAATGGTCAAAAGAGTGTAAAAACAGGCACCCAGTGCAAAGATTGTCCAGATCAATGAGTTTCCAGACAAGAAATCACTGTAATGGAAGTGTGTCCTTTCGCTGTGTACAAACAGAACTCTTTATTTTTCATGTTTGCAGATGTTTTCACCTTAATGAAACACTATCATATATGCATTATGAATAATGAGATGTATAAAATATGCATTGATATTATAAAGCAAAATTAAATTAGGATTGTTTAAGAATAAAAGTATGATACTTAAAGCTTTCACCCCTGTGTCACTGCATAGCTTATTTTCCAGGGATGCTCTTGAGCAACTTTACTCAAGTAAGTACATTTAATGTAGGCAGCACAGATGCAGCATAAATGCATTTACACAGGTATCACAATTGCAGTAATAATGTTATGATAAAGCTACAATACATGTTTTATGATTGACACTTCCTACAAACATGGTACAAACTTTGCCTGAAATTATTCATAAATGGTCAGTAAAATGGATGATTAAAGGGATAGTTCACCCAAAAATGAAAATTACCCCATGATTTATTCACCCTCAAGCCATCCTAGGTGTATATGACATTCTTCTTTCACACAAATACAATCTGTAACTTCAAAATTTGCATGTCAGATTAAATAGTGTACTAGCTTTTTATTTTCTTTTGAAATTAAAAGAGGTTTGCCATCAAAATTTGAGAATTAAACCCTCATTTGTGTGATATGGTATATTCCAGCAATAAACAGAAACATTGCTGCCTATATTGATTTGGGGCTATAGCAGGTTTGAGACCAAATGTTGATTTATAGTTGCTCCGAAGCTTATTTTCAGGATTTTTCTTTTTATATTTTTTCCTTACAATAACAGTATTGAATGAATCGCAGTGAACTCAACTTATTAATAAAATGAGATTATAGACTTGTCAACCCAGTGTAACGAAGGATCCAATGATGGCAAGCGCAGATGAACCCAAGAGCAGTTTAATGATAAACATGAACAGATACAAAACAAGAACAGCCTTGACTTGAAACATGAGCAGACACTCACCAACAGCAGGTTACATATAACAAAGCTAGACAAGGGGACATGGCAAACATGAGGGCTAAAATACACAGACTACTAATGACAAGACAAGGGACACCTGTGAACAATGAAACAATGAACCAATCAGAACATGACAACATAGAACACATGAGGGAGCACATGGCAGGATCACATGACAAACAGGAACAGGACAAAGAGCATGAATACAAAGACATAAAACATAACCTGAAACAACCAAAACACTAGACATTACACCCAGCATTCTATAGACAGGCTCCTTCTTTTTGGGGGTGTCACAATGTTAGAGGGACAAAGTTGTTGTTACATTTTATATTTTTGTCAATTAAATTAGGTAATAATTTCAAACAAATACAATACTTACTACAATTAATTGAATATCAGTATCAACAGATTCTGTTTATTAAAACTCTTGGATATAGTGGTAACACTTTAGAATAATGGTCCGTCATTAATAGGTATCTATGCAAGAAGCAATGCAGGACTAATGAGTAGTACTGCATTAGCACTTCAGCTACTACTATTAACTAATATGGAAACAAGCTGAACTAATCAGTAAGTAATATCGAATTTAGGACTAAGATAGTTCCTTATTAGGTAATCAATAATTAATTAATGAGATTGTCATCACTAAGAACTAATAGGTAACAAATTAATTACTAATCACTATATTAACGTGTCTGAGATGTGAGCAATTGTCTTTATTAGTCTCAACATGGTCATAAAATGCATCACTAATTACTCAAGTGTTACCTAGTCACTATGCAGGAAGATCTGGACTACTAGTGATCTGGACCAAAAATATGTTGTTTTTTTTCACTTTAAAATAATGGTCCAGATCACTAGTAGTTCCTGCAGAGTGACTAGATAACACTTGAGTAATTAGTGATGCATTTTATGACTATATTCAGAGTAAAAAAATATGATTGATTAAGTCTCAGACACACAATAATGTTCTTTATAATTTGTCAGTTAGTTAATTATTGATGAGGCTAATCTCATTAAGTAATTATTGATTACTTAAGGAATTATTGATTACTTAAGGAACCTGCATAGTTACTTATTAATGACGGACCATTATTCTAAAGTGTTACCGATATAGTTGAGAAGGTGAACTATTTTTCATTCTGGTTCATCCGATAAGTAATAGATATCAACAAAACCCATTTGTGCCTTTAACGGGCTACTTAGCAGTAATGGGACACTAATTTGTAGATGAATGAAAATATGACAATGAAAAATACAAACTTTAGCTTTTTGGTTCTTTTGTGTTCAAAAGAAGAATGAAATTCATGCAGGTTTATAACAACTTGAGGGTGAGTAAATGATGACAGAATTTTCATTTTTGGGTGAACTATCTCTTTAACGTCTTATTACATTCTAAGCAATTTACAGGTTTATCCAAGTCCAGGTGTGGGTAAGTCATCTCAGCCTGAAAGTTAAAACACTCGGGCAGCATTCCAACTTGTCATTTTAGGATTGCACTTCTCTGCCCTTAATTCTACTTGTTGCCATGGAAACAGACTTTCCCTACTGTCTGTAAGGAGAACGAAGAGGAGGAGATGGAGGGGGAGGAGGGCTACATTCAGGCAGATGATCTGTTCTTTTCTTTTTTGTGGAGAACAGGTTGAGATTGTGTTTGAGATTGTTTCTCTCTTTGTCATTTTAAAGTCACACTCTGTACATATGGACACCTAATGGCAGTGATGTACCATTACAAGTCACAGGAGCACAACCGTGTGTGTGAGTGTGTGTGTGTGTGTGAAAGATATTGAGAGGAAGGAAATCATAACCAGAGACCGGTAGAAGAAGCAACTTAATAAGGCTTCCACATGCACTAAACAATAAACTCCCAGATCAAGGACGTTTATAAAATCGATAAGTACCAAACCCCAACTTTTATGAAATAATTTTAATTTGTTTCTCACTTTTTCTTTTTTTTTTTTTTTTATTTCTCACAGAATTCTGGAACCAGTCTTTGATCTATATTACCTGTGAGTTATGTAACTGCAAAGCCAAGTTGAACTGGTTCTGTCAGTGCCATAGTAACATATAGGATCATGTGCACCCTAAAGCCCTCTGACTTATGTGAAAAACTGCCTGCCTGTAAATCCCCTCCTTTCTTGAAGAATATTGATTTGATTAAATCTACTGCAGCTGTAAACATTCACTCTGCTATTCCATTCTGTCATTCTTGCATTGATCCACCATCTTTCTTGCTTTTATTTTAGCACTCATCTTCACTGATTCTGATGTTTGGTTAGAGATTTTAATCTTAAGGGATTGATTGGTTTTGTTTATCCTCTTTCTTGGGGTTGGACAGGACCGCCCTTGCAGACTTGGAACATCAAGTTCTTCATTAAGAAATAATTGGTCTTCTTTTAATTTACACGATTGGCCTGCTCTCTTGGATCTTCAATGCAACAGAGCATCAAAGATTTGATTATGCTGGATTATGTTTTTTCAGTGATAAAGCCATATGAATGAGCTGCTGGGAGAACTAATCAGAAATAACATAAGATCAAAAACATTGCATAACATTAATTTGTCATGGAATGTTTTAGAACTGTGACATCTTTTTCAAAGAAACAAACAACTATACAAATAAATATACCAAATTCCCTTTCTTTTATATTTGATAATCATACTGACAGCATTAGCTGTGCAAATCTGCTGCAATTCAGTTGTCAGTGATGAAATGCTGTTATAATGAAGAATTTCTTCATGTATTCAACCAACTAGCATTAGTTTGAAACCTTTCCACATTTTAACAGTGGAAAGATCATGGTGGGCAATACCCTCATCTCATAACACCAAGAGACTGGAGCATGTACACAACAGAATGTTTTTCACTTTAGCCCTATCCTCTATCCATAAATACACTTTTGCAATGATGTACTCTTATTTTAAGCTGTATAAGTTGGATCTGTTTAGTAAATAAATAAAACACAGGATCATCCACCTCTGCAAACCCCTTTATGAAGCACTGAAGGTTAGCAGTATTGCAATTTTCCTCCTCCTCGTCTCAACAGCTTGAGCAAAGTAAATTGATCCATTACCCATTCTGTAAGAACACCGTCTTTGTCCTTCCTAAGAGGAATTGAACTTATTGAAAGGCATTTTCTATATTTTGCTTCATGCAGGCATTTTTGAGAATGTCTTGCCCTGTGAGTTTAGAGACTTCAGTCTCTGCCAACATGCTTATTTCCTCTAAAAGAGACTAATGAAGGAACTCTAAAGAAGGAACTCTCACCTTTGTGTAATGCAATACATTGTGAAACATTGGAATGACTCAAGTCATACTGACAAAACTGCAATAAACCAAACACTTTCAAAAGCAAGAAACATTTAAAGGGCTGTCCAAAACAGCCTACATAAACTTCGAAGCTAATTTTGTATACAAGTCAAGTCACCTTTATTTATATAACACTTTTTACAATGGAGATTGTTTCAAAGCAGCTTCACAGTGTTAACAGAAAAATAATGCAACAGAATTTGTTTCGGCTGTACAGCCGCTCTGGAGAAAACAGTGATGTCATCCAGCTCAGTTCAATTATCATATAGTGTCAATGCGGGTGGATCAGTAATATAGTTGAATATTTAGTGTCCCCAACTAAGCAAGCCAAAAGCCAAAGGCGACAGAGGCGACGGTGGCAAGGAATCAAAACTCCATTGAGAAAAAAACCTTGGGAGAAACCAGGCTCAGTCGGGGGGTCAGTTCTCCTCTGGCCAACGAACAAACAGTGTATGATCATGATTCAGGCAACATTACAAGTCGGAAGTCAGATTAGATCGGTACATTCTGAATATTTGTCCAGTTCCATCTGGTTGAAGATCGGACTCATCACGCAGGAGACGGGCTTGTTGAGGATCAGTGCCACTGGATGTTGTGTCGATGAGGCCTTCACAGAGGAGAATCTAGTTGACGCAATCCCTGCAGACACTTCAGGGCTGCGTTGTGGTCGTGTCTAGGCGCAGGTCCCCCATCTGATCTGGATATGGCCTTGATCCGGCTGACTACAGTAAACCTTGGGATAAACAGAGAGACTAATATTAGCATAGATTACATTCTTCTTACGATGTAACGAGTACATCAGGTGTTATGGGAAGTGTTCCCGGTTCCGGCTGACCTAGTTAATGCAGCCTAAAACAATCATTTAACTGATTTGAATAATAAAAATTGATAATGTTCTATGTGTACGCCATAGTAAAGAAATGTGTTTTTAGTCTAGATTTAAACTGATGTTGTTAAACTGAACTAGTGTGTCTGCTTCCCGAACAATGCTACGAAGACTGTTCCAGAGTTTAGGTGCTAAATAGGAAAAGGATCGACCACCAGCAGTTGATTTTGATATCCTAGGTATTATCAACAGGCTGGAATTTTGAGACCGCAATAGACGTGAAGGACTATAATGCGTTAAGAGCTTGCTCAAGTACTGGGGAGCTAAACCATTTAGTGCTTTGTAAGTAATAAGCAAGATTTTAAAATGCATACAATGTTTAATAGGGAGCCAATGCAGCGTTGACAGAACTGGGCTAATATGGTCATAATTCCTGGTTCTAGTAAGAACTCTAGCTGCTGCGTTTTGGACCAGCTGGAACTTATTTATTAAGCGTGCAGGGCATCCACCCAGTAGAGCAGTGGTCGGCAACCGGCGGCCCGCGGGCCAGCTTTTAATTTGAAAAATTCTGAAAGACATTCAAGAGTCTGTGGAATGGATCGCTAGACACGCCTCTAAAATAGCCGTCATGAAATGTGTGATATGATAAAACGAACAGTGAACCATTGAAACGTTTGCTTATAACGTGGGGCCTCAGCACCAACACGTGAACAATAACAAACCAAATTCAGCTTCCTTTTTATAAAAAAAAACAGGCAACAACCAGCAACAAAAAGGTGCCATGCTTCGTCTCGTGGTGCCGTCTGATATTATATTCTTTAGAAAACAGCGACAACTTCGTTGCAGATAAGACACACCAGCTTTGCATTCACAAAACCAGGTAGGATGAACGCATAGTTGACTTTCCATTCTTCTTTGTATGCCGTATTTTCGCTGTCGACTTTCCTCTTTAGACTCTTTGATAGTGCCATTTTCTCTCACCAGCTAGCTTAAATGTTAACATCACTCTGCACGCGACGTAATAGCATACCCCCAGCACGCAAACAATTTTAAAAATGCAGTTTAGTACGTGAGGATGCCAAGGAATAATTATGAGTGTAAAAGTAGGCTACGTCAAATAATTATTACAATAAGTTAGGCTCAATTGTGTAACAAGCAAATTAAAATACTCATTTATTATTCACAATATGGAAAGAGGAAATAAAACATAGTTCGTTAAGAACATGACTCAAACATGCCATTAATGGGCTTATTTAAGTCCTCTTTTATTTTTTTTATTTTTTTTTATCCATTCCGCATCTCCCACATATGTGTGTTTTAGCAAGGCGGTCTGTGTTGCAAGTTGGTGAATGAAGATACTTGCCAGGTTACGTGTCACTACTGCTTTATTAATGTATCCAATGTTAAAAAGACACTGTAACAGTATGTCAGGCAAATATTTTTCATCCATTCATTTCTTAAATTATCCCTTGACTATATTCTGGCCCGCCATCTAGTGGCGATTTTTTTTTTTTGGCCAGATGCCAAACATACTTGCCGACCCCTGCAGTAGAGCATTACAGTAATCTAGCTTTGAGGTCATGAAGGCATGAACTAACTGTTCAGCATTTTGCATTGAAAGCATGTGTCATAATTTAGATATATTTTTAAGATGGAAGAATTTGGTTTTACAGATGCTAGAAACGTGGCTTTCAAATGAAAAATGTATATCAAAGAGCACACCCAGGTTCCTAACTGATGACGAGGACTTGACAGAGCAGCCATCAAGTGTTAGACAGTATTCTAGGTTACTACGTGCGGCGGTTTTTGGTCCAATAATTAGAATTTCTGTTTTTTCAGATTTAAGAAGTAGGAAATTACTAGGCATACAATTTTTTTTATCAGCTATGTATTCCATTAATTTTGTGAATTGGTAAGTTTCGTCAGGGCGTGAAGAAATATAGAGCTGAGTATCATCAGCATAACAGTGAAAACGAATGCCATGCTTCCTAATGATATCTCCCAAAGGTAGCATGTACAGGGTGAAAAGCTACATTCTACTGAACTTGTTTCTATATTGAACTTGTGATTGGTATGACATCTCTTCATTTACTGCTACAAACTGATCACATTCAGATAAGTATGATTTAAACCATGCCAATGCAATTCCACTAATGCACTAATTTTCAAGTCTATTCAAAAGAATGTTGTGGTCGATAGTAGGGCTGGGCGATATGGCCAAAAAATCATATCTCTGTATTTTTTGGTTGAATGGCGTTACACGGTATATATCCCAGTATTTTCTATGTTTTTTTATTTAGATTTTTAAAAATCTGTATTTATTTTAATAATAATTTTATTTCACATCCTGCCCAATGATGTCCTAAAAACAATGTTGATATTGAAGGCTATAAACGAATAGAGTGAATGTAGGCTGCAATATATTATGTGCAAAAAGGGGGTTTACAATCTAAACACAAAATTAATAATTTTGTTTTTAAATTCACTAAACTAAAATGAAAATAAAAACAAAAGCATATTAGCCTATATTTATATGGGCTATATAATTTATATGGGCTATATATCCCATTATAATGGTCACTTTCATAAAAATAAACTTACTTGTAGCTTTAAAATTCCACATATGGCACATTTATTGTCCAAAAACAAATATTTTAGAAATATGTATACTTCAGTCAGAATTATTGCGTTCCTGTTCTATTGCGCTCCGTCTGTTTGGCGCGAATGCACCTGGCGAAGCTCATTCACGAAAGCCTGAATTTTTGCGGAGATTTACTTGCAGAAGGCTCGTCCTCTCTTGACAGCAAAATGGACATATTTGCATGACTTTCTAACATTTACAGATGGAGAATATACCTGTGAAATGTAAGTTATGCACTGAGGAAAGCACCGCATTTCAAACGCATTAAACACTGCAAGTATTTATCTGTCTGTCAGCACAAGTACTGGTGCTCACGTGATCAGCATCGGCCAATGCTGGCGTAGCTCTGACGTAGCTCTGTATTTACTACGTCAACAATATTCATTTTATGTACTCTAAATGTTTGAATTGTCATTTAATTAATGACAGAATTTTCTAATTGGGTTAAAAAAAACTTTCCTTTTCTGTATGTTCAGTTAAAGGGTTAGTTCACCCAAAAATGAAAATTAGCCCATGATTTAGCTCACTCTCATGTCATCCTAGGTGTATATGACATTTCAGACGAATACAATCAGAGTTATATAAAAAAAAATATTCTGGCTCTTCCAAGCTTTATAATGGTAGTGAATGGCAGCCCAAAAAAGCACATCCATTCATTATAAGAGTAATCCACACGGCTTCTAAAGTGAATTGATGGGTTTGTGTAAGAAAAATATCCATATTTAACACGTTACAAAGTATCAATGAATCTAGCTTCCGGCAGACCGCCTTCCATATTCAACTTATGAAGAAAGTGTAACTGGCGTGACGATGATGTCGGACGTAGCGTAAAAAACGTAACTGCCGCAACGATGACGTCGGACGTAGCGTAAGCGTTTTGAACTGCGAGAGGCGTTACACTTTCTTCGTAAGTTGAATACGGAAGGCAGTCTGGCAGGAGCTAGATATTTTACTTTATAACGTGTTAAATATGGATATTTTTCTTACACAAACCCCTCGATTCGCTTCAGAAAGCCTTTATTAACCCCCGGAGCCGTGTGGATTACTTTTATAATGGATGGATGCACTTTTTTGGTCTTCAAATTTTGGGCTGCCATTCACTGCCATTATAAAGCTTGGAAGCCAGGACATTTTTAATTTAACTCTGATTGTATTCGTCTGAAAGAAGAATGTCATATACACCTAGGATGGCTTGAGGGTGAGTAAATTATGGGATAATTTTCATTTTTGGGTGAACTATCCCTTTAGAGTTCCATTATGCGATTTGACAAAAGCTAAAATTTTACATGGATTTTTAAAGTTGTTCATACAGGAACTTCAGCAGTCTTGGAGGAATGTGTAGCCATTTGGTTTCCTTCATCACAGCCTTGTCGACCCTCATTCAGGATTTCTGCACAGGAACGTTATTTAAAGAAACATATATTGTTTTTATTTACACAAGAAATTAAATAAATGAAACTGAACTACAGAATAAAATGCAGGTGGAAAACCATATCAATCATACAGTATTTAAATTTCATTAAAAAGTTCATAAAATTATCAATTGATCCCCAATACTTTCCAATTCAAACATTGTATATAACTTTGTGTTTCCAATAGACTCCATTTGCATGACATGTTAGCTTGTAACTTCAACTACATCTTATGTGGTTTCATTATTTTCAACTAAATAAACAGCAACACAACAAAATGATCTATACACAATTTCATAAAAAATGTGTTGCTTACCTTTGTATGAAATCCAGGAAAGTGTTAGAACTGCTTCCACAAATCCGAAATCCGACTTTAACTTTGGCCGAGATCATCTGCGTGTGTAATGGCGCTTGCGTTTCGCACTGACCAGTTCTTGCTCCCACAATGCAGTGCGTAATTTTAAATACGGGTAAAGACCTGTAAAACACAAATACGGAAAATTCCTTCAGATTTTTTACGGTACATTGTACTGTATTTTTACGGAATTTTGTACAGTGCATGCTCTCTTTCCACGAAATGCGAAAAACCTCTAATTTTGTTTTCTTCCACCTGCGCTCCATTTTTCTGGCTGCTCTCGAGGGCCCGAGTGTGCTCATTGTACCACAGCGTTGGACTATTTTCTTTGATCTTCTTTAACTCTTTCCCCGCAAAACACAGAATTTTCCGTTATTTGTGAGAAAATGCTTCCCTGCCAAACACAGAATTTTCCGGGTTTCCGTGTTTTCACTGTTAGACGCTAGGGGGCGCTGTTACGCATCTTCTGAATGAGTACAGAATCTCCTGATCACAACACACGTGAGGAAGACACTGTAAATCAAGCATATGCAAGCAGATGCATATGTAAAATAACGTGATCATCAACATTAAACATCATATAAATCAAAACTATCTAATGTTACTGAATGAAATGTGGACCCAGGATGAGCTACAGGACTGTGCAAGCATTAGGGATGTTGATGGACTCAATCTACTCCATCTGTGTTTGAACAGCATTCTGAATCTGATCTGAATGCAGTTTTTGACAAAAACGTGATTTTCTCAGCTTTTTGTTCAAAATTTTGTTTTTTTTATGAAACTTACCCATATTCAAGTGTTGATAAAAAAGGAATGCATGAAGCTAGAATAAAATGCTCAGATATTCATAAAACAAAATATTCTATGGGCTATTAAATTTTTGTGAAAATGGTCAAAAACCCTGGCGGTGGCTGGCAACTTTTTTTTTAAATGCTGGCTTGGAAAGAGTTAAGCACAGAGGAGCAACTGTGTCTAAAATGCTGGAAAAGAGAGAGTCAGTAGTTTCTGTTGCAACATCGAGTACATCCAAGCTATCTGGAATGCTGAGGAGATTAAACTGATCGGGAAGATTATTTATAAAGCAATCTTTAGTGGTAGGAGTGATAGTTCTACCATATTTGTGACAAAGGAGTCACCTTTGCAGCCTTGGCTAAATGGAGTATACCGGAGACTAGATAATGATCTGAGATGTCATCGCTCTGCTGCAGAATTTCAATGGCATCAACATTGATTCCATGTGACAATATTAGATCTAAAGTATGATTACGACAATGAGTGGGTCCTGACACGTGTTGCCTAACTCCAATAGAGTTTATAATGTCTCTAAATGCCCATCCTAATGAGTCTTTTTCATTATCTACATGGATATTAAAATCACCAACAATTAGGACTTTATCTGCAGCCAGCAGATGGATTTTTATTTGTTGAACATCATTTATATTTTTACCCTTAAATGGGTTTCAGAGTTTTTTGTATTTACTGTAGTAGATGGCTGCATAACTGAATAGATTTACCTCCTATTCTATAATAAATTTGGTAACAAGCTCAGTTTGTTAACATAAGCATTAGATATCATGAACTAACAATGAACAATACTTTGTTTAATTGTTTGTTTGTTTTAATACAATCAAAGGTTAATATTTGCTTCTACATATATTAATGATTTCTTTTTAATATTTCAATTGTATAAATTATCATTAGTTTATGTATTATGAACAAACAAGAATTAACAATTGAACAGTCATATTTATAAATGTATAAATATATTTAGCCTAGATTATCAAATGCTATAAGAAATGTTGTTTCTTAACAAATTGAAACTTATTGTGTTACCATAAATTCAGATTTTATTAATTTAGTTAGTAATTTTGCTGTGTGGTGTTGTTTTTTTGTTTTGTTTTTTCAACAATGTCGTTATTGATTTTAGAAAAATCAACACTAAAGAACAATACAAATAAAAAATTATATTGTATATACCATGACTAATAAACTCATACTCCTCACTTGTCATAATCACTCAGCTTCCTTCAAAAATCCTATAAAGGGATTCCATACCTTTAACAAAATAAAATAACAAAATATGTTTTTCCAAAGCCAAACAATACAACAATTCCTGTAATCATTGTTTAAAATTAGGGCATTCTATGTTTTTTTTCCAAATACAAGCTACTAGAAGTTTTACTTGTAATAAAGATCAACATTTTCTTACAAGAGCAAGTAGCAGGTATAATATTTAGTATACAAAGTTTAGGACATTTGTGTCACGGATCTGTGAAGGATAGGACTCAAGTGCAGAATGAGTTTCACAAGTTTAACCAAACAGTTATTTATTGACAAGTTCAATATAGCTAGGAAGAGTAGACAACTCTGATGTAATCAGGCCTTGGTAACAAGCAGACTGCAATGGACTGTATCCACTGATTCAAGCAGAGCTGGTCCTCAGTAAAAACAGAACAGAGAAATCCAAGTCGAACAGGAAACACAGACAGGAGACTGGAGATGAGAGAGATGACTGGCGGGAGTAAACGACAAGACATGAACACCAAACAGAACAAATCTACTAAAGACTGTTAACAAAGCAATTAAGCGCGCGCGCGCGCACACACACAGCAAAGACAAGAGGGGAAAGAAGCTCAATATAAAGGGAACAGCACACGAGGATCAGGTGAACACAATTAAGCAAACAAGGACTAGACGAGGACTAAACAAGGGGGCGTGGTAATAGGAAACAAGAAGGCGGGACAAGAGGAACACATGGCAAACACAAACAAAGAGAGAGCCACGTGCTTAGACACAACACAAACATAGAAACATTACACAAAGACAACACAGACAAGACTGCCAGGGGGGTATTCCAGAAAGCAAAGTTAACTTACCGTCACATATACCCTGAACTCAAGGTTGATTAACCCAAACCTTGCTTACTCAAGGTATGCTAGTTCCAAAAACGAGTCCGGGAGTAAGTTCAGACAACTGTGTTAACCGTGAACACACAAGACATCCTCAAACATACACTAAGAAAGAGCGCACCGTTCTACTTCCTCTTCTTCTTCTTCTGTTTAATGGCGAGTTACATAACCTACTTAGTGCACCCTGACAATTTGAGTACATTTTGTTTCAACACCAGTGATAAAATGTCTAAAACCTTTTTCAAAAAAAGTTCTCGGGGACACTTCCATAAGAAATGATACGTTATGCATCTCATAATCCACTTGTACTGCAGAAGTTTAAACTCGTATTCAGGGTATGTTTACACGACAACAATGTACTAAAACAGAATGTCAAAACGATCCCCATACACACACACATCTGTGAAAATGACTAAAAAAGGCTGTATTATGCATGCCAGGGCAGTAGTTGGAGATGTCACTTTATTAAGAAACACCCCGCAAACACATAATATACATGCATGAACATGTAATATGCATGCGCATGACGTCACCGTTTTCACAAATTCATGTTTTTGTTGTTTACATGGAGACGGTAAAGGCATTGTTTTCAAAACCTTGCACTTTGAAACCCGTTTTAAAAAGCTTACGTTTTCAGGCCCCAAAATGTTGTTGTCTTGTAAATGAACAGCCAAACCACATAAACAAATTTCCATTTTCAGTTGAAAGCGGTGTTGTGTAAACATACCATACGTGTCTGATATTCCTCTTCTGTTATATTCTCACTTATATTTTGACACCTGTCACATTTTGTCTGAGTTTAAGTTATGTTTGAGTTGCATTTTTAGTTGGTTTTGCACTATTTCCTGTTCTTTTTCCTTTGTTAGCATTTGTTACCATGGATATTCATTGTTTGATCTCTCGTTGTGTTAGTATATATTAAGCCTGTTTTCTGTTAGTCTTGGTTCTGTCTTTGTCGCATATAGCTAGTTGTTCTGTTCGTGTTTCTGATATCTAAGTACCTTTGTTTTATTTTGAGTTTGTAAATAAAAACCAGCTGTGTGTCAACCAGTTGTGACAACACTATGCCAGACACTTATTTTCCCTGCAATTAGTGGAATTACTCTATACAAACTAGGGAAAAAATGTTCTAAAGGGGACAGATCTGGTAATGATGCATTATACACAATTACAATTCCTAATTTGAAGATATTTAATAATTTCATTGCTAAATAAATCTACCACCATACTCAAGCCTTTTGTTGCCCACATTTTAAAACTAACATCATGTTTGAAAAGGTTTGAGTGAGGCGTAAAGTTAGTGTTTCCCCAGGTAGGGGTAAAAATTGTTTCAAAACTTCATACCTTACCACAATAGTATTTTTAACAAAGGGATTGGAAGTGGCCTTTTTCAGTTTGGACAGGGGTGCTGAGTGCAAATACAGATTTAAGGGCAATTGTCCAGTTGTAATCGTCTCAATCTGTAGCCAAGGGATTTGTAAACCAAAACATTGCTGAGCTGCCAGTAGTACCACTTCAGATTAGGCAACAGCAACCCTCCCCTTTCATATGGTAAATACAAAAGAGAGAGCCTCAGTCTGGAACACCAATTTGCCCAAATTAAATTAGTGAAAAGCTTCCTCATATTACTGAAAAAAATTATGTGGTGTGGGTAGGGGAATTGATTTAAATAAATATAAGAATTTGGGGAGAACATTTATTTTTAATATATTGATCCGTCCAGTCTGAGAAATTGGTAGGGATGACCATTTATTAATTGATTCAATGATTAATTTAATTGTATAATTATAATCGTTGGGAGCCCAATTGTTTAGGTCTGTTGTGTTGTTAATGCCAAGATATTTAAAACCTTGATGAGCATTTTTAAAAGGCGTCCGGATAGATTTTGACTCATTCACTTTATAACCTGAAAAAAAAATTCAAATGTTGTGAGATATAAAGTCAGAATTTTTTGATATAAAGTCAGAATTGCGAGTTATAAAGTCAGAATTGCGTGATATAATGTCAGAATTGCATGTTATAAAGTCAGAATTGCGGTGTTAAGTCAGAGCGACATAACTGGAAGTCCTGACGTTGTATATTAATTTAGCTTTATAAATGCATTTTTACATTTTATTGATATTGTGTTTTCTGTATAAGTGATTCACTCATTACAAAGACGAATAAGTCTCATTAAAAATGTGTTGCTTTAACACCCACATTAACACACTGGTAAGGACATGTTTAGACAAATTACTTTGTCACTCCACATTTCAAGCCTATTTCATCAAACCACCCACAGAAATCTATTTTAGATTAGTATCACCCCTATAATATTGAGGCATATGTTTGTGAGTGGGAAGTACTAGAATAAATAAACAAGGGGGGTTAGAGCTGCAGGGACACCTACGTGCCGAATTATGCAATATTCCCAGTTTGCAGGAACATTTATCACAAATGGAGACAGTAGACATGACATGAGCAAACAAAGCAGCATCACAAGTAGCAGTACAACCTAATGGAGAGACAGTGTCCCAGAATAACTGCAGAGGGAAAACCTCAACAAAGCCACTGTGGCTGCGGTAAGACAGATCGAGCGAGATACTGTGACTAATGAAAACATGATTATGGGAACCTGGTGGTAGACAAATGTACTCTTTTATTGCAGATATTGTATAGTATATTGGATAGCTATTATACAAGATTTCTGAAATGTAGTTTCAACAGTACTGGGACGTTTCACTGTTTGTATAAATTCAGCGTTACATGGTTTTTACAGTAGCTCTTGCTGCAAGTTACTTTGTTACAGCAGTGAGTTATTGAATCACTCATTTTTGTTTACAATCCCTCTTAATATTAAAAGTTAATTGTACTTTCTCCATTCAGTTGAAGACAGAGCATTTTCTTTACCTTAAAGAGAAAATATAATAAATGTTTTGGAGCTTTGTTAGCTCAGCATTTTCCTGCCACAGAGCTACAGTCTAGGGACAAATTCACTGACAAACACAATATTTGTGGTGAAAAAGAAATCCAAAATGGACCAGTTAAATTAAAATTGTGTTTTTAAACCTGTTGAATTATGATGAAATTCGACCCCATGGGTGTTTCTCCAAACTTCAGTGTGACAATTACACTGCCCAGTGAATATAATGACATACTGTATGCTGTTTGTGCTTTGCCCAGGGCACCCACAACAGAAATAGAGAGTGAATGGAAATTGGCAAGTATAAAACTTCTTCCCTTGCCAAAAATATCCCATGTATGGATGCCTGGCCGTAACACTACAGCTCATTCAAGACAAAATAGGCAGATGGTTAGTCTGGTGTGAAATTACTATTACTATTTATTTAGAAATCAAAGTTTAATCCAAACCAGTGTAGCCTTAACAACAAATCAGTTTTTTTTTTTTAATTATGTGTTTAATTTACTGTAATTTCCAAAGATACAAGGAAACAGCTTAGGATGTGATTGGCTCCACTCTAAAGTACAATATTCTAAAAGTACATTATACTGTGTAATGTCTAGTGTGTCTATTTTCTTCCATTCCCTAAAAGTCTTTCACTAGATTACTTTTGGGAATCAGTGACAGATAGCTAACAGAGAGTTGAGATTGACTAGTTACTCATTTTTAGTCTAGTCAAGAATTACAGATACACTATATTGCCAAAAGTATTGGGACACTCCTCCAAATCATTGAATTCAGGTGTTCAAATCACTTCCATGGCCACAGGTGTATAAAATCAAGCACCTAGGCATGCAGACTGGCTTCATTTGTGAAAGAATAGGTCACTCTCAGGAGCTCAGTGAATTCAAGGGTGGTACCATGATAGGTTGCCATTCGTGAAATGTCCTCACTACTAAATATTTCACGGTCAACTGTTAGTGGTATTATAACAAAGTGGAAGCAATTGGGAACAACAGCAACTCAGCCTTGAAGTGGTAGGCCACGTAAAATCACAGAGCGGGGTCAGCGCATGCTGAGGCGCACAGTGCGCAGAAGCCAACTTTCTGCAGAGTCAATAGTTACAGACAAACTTCGTCTGGCCTTCAGATTAGCTCAAGAACAGTGCGTAGAGAGCTTCATTGAATGGGTTTCCATGGCCGAGCAGCTGCATCCAAGCCTTACGTCACCAAGTGCAATGCAGAGCGTCGGATGCAGTGGTGTAAAGCATGCCTCCACTGAACTCTACTGGAGACGTGTTCTCTGGAGTGACGAATCACGCTTCTCTGTCTGGCAGTTTGGGTTTGGCGGTTGCCAGGAGAACGGTAGTTGCCTGACTGCATTGTGCCAAGTCTAGTTTGGTGGAGGGGGGATTATGGCGTGGGGTTGTTTTTCAGGGGTTGGGCATGGCCCCTTAGTTCCAGTGAAAGAAAGACATTTTGGACAATTTCATGCTCCCAACTTTGTGGGAACAGTTTGGGGATGACCCCTTCCTGTTCCAACATGACTGCACACCAGTGCACAAAGCAAGGACCATAGAGACATGGATGAGCGAGTTTGGTGTGGAGGAACTTAACTGGCCTTCACAGAGTCCTGACCTCAACTCGATAGAACACCTCTGGGATGAATTAGAGCGGAGACTGCGAGCCAGGCCTTCTCATCAAACATCAGTGCCTGACCTCACAAATGCGCTTCTAGAAGAATGGTCAAAAATTCCCATAAACACACTCCTAAATCTTGTGGAAAGTCTTCCCAGAAGAGTTGAAGCTGCTGCAAAGGGTGGGCCAACTCCATATTAAACCCTACAGATTAAGAATCGGATGTCATTAAAATTCATGTGCATGTAAAGGCAGGCGTCCTAAAACTTTTGCCAATATAGTGTATAAAAGTTAATTTTTTACAATATTATTTATAGTGATTATAATCACAACCCTGTCTAATCATGATTACTGGTTCCTCCAGGAATATTTTCCCATATTATGCATTTATTAACCAATTCAAATCTATGATTTTCTGTAAAAAGCCTTTGCATTTTCTTTGCTCTAAAGATTACGCGTAGCGTAATGATGCGGTTCAGAACATGTACATGAACATTGTTCTCACAGGCAAAGGATCTGTAGAACACTCACTCCCTCTGCTGGTGAAGGGGAGTTGGCCTGGGATGTTTAACACCTCCATACACCAGCTGTTTTTATCTCACCATTTTTTCAAAACCAAGTCTGACGCTCGTTGCAATGCAATATCCATGTTGTTTGTGAGATATACATATCCGAGCTAAAAATATCAATTCATGGTCTTATTTCTATGTTGGCCGGTCAATACTGATCCATACAAAGTCATACAGTCTAAGCCTGCCACAACTGTCTTTAGACTCCCCAGAGACTGTTTTTATTTTATTTTTTTCAGCTGATATCTTAGATTTTACGATACATACTCAGCGCAATGTAATTCTGTAGCACTAAAGGGCATCAGAGTGCAAATGTCATAAGTGTGATTTTATTGAGCCACCCCCCAATACACACATAAATACACAGGGGGCCATTAAAAGGTCAGCCTTAGTCAGACGGGCCCTGGCATTGGTCACCGAGTCTAATAAAAGAAATGGGCCCCAGCCGGCCTCTTAACTAACAGTCTGAAGCTTGACAACCAGCAGCTCAACACCTAGTTTATAAGAACAAGGTGCCAGACATGTGGTTAAAGGCTTGGTTATGTGCAAAAGAGGGAAAAGATGGCTAGAGTTACTGACACATTTCTGTCAAGCACCTTTATAGATATTTGATAACACGTGGGATTCTGGTGAAGGGTGATGATGATGTCATTGAAATGGAGGATGCTGATTGGAGAGACAGGGATCCAGGGGAATCTATAAAATAGTCATTAAGGGGATTGAAGCAAGAGGGGGAAAGAAGACTCAATATTAAAACTTCATCTCCTTAGTGAATCCTGCTGTTGAGAAAGGTGAGGAAATGTTGAAGGGATATATTTGTGATGGATCAGTATAGGATGAGGAAACGGGTATCATCACATCATGATTTATATGATTTCACCTATTTGGTGCATTGTACTAGATTAATCTTTTAACTTTGGATTTTTTTTTAAAACAGACGTTTTTAATCTTAATGTTTTTTTTTAATAGCTGATCTTAGTGTCATAAGTCTTTTTCCATGCGCAATAATTTATGCGTATATTACAGGGTAATATGATGTTTTAAATATCTGTCTAGTTAAAATACTCTTTTGCTTCTTTTTGTTTTGCATGCAATTACACCAGCAAATTTCAACAGTTCAATGAATTGTAATCATTTCTTTACCCAATATTTTCACCCTTAATCATTGACTTTTATTTTCATTATTATTAATTTATGTATTTAATAACAGACTGTTCCAGATCAACTTTTTTTTGGTAGGGCACTTAGTTTAGGTGATTAGAACGTTGTCCTTTTCCAGGATCAGTGAATAACGCATTGATGACTGGGATTGTTTGCCTGATATGAGAGTTGGTCCTCACAAGGGGGCTCTCCTTGGGGACACGGTGCCCCCATGGTCAGAAATAGCTACATTATTTCCATCTCTTTGACCTTTTCTAAAGGGACATCAGTGGTGAACATGTGCCACAGTCTGGCAGGAGCATTCTTGTGAATTCTAATCAAAGATGTCTGATTATGTTTTCTCACAATTATGCTGGTCACAATTGTGTTTGTGTGTATACATCTTTCAGATGCAGATTTGGATGTGGCTGATTCTGTCTAGTGTGTTCACAGTCACCTCGTCTTACTGCAGTGGCTTAAGTCTTCAACAGAAGGTAAAAGAGACAAGAGTAACCAGCTGGGAATGATAGTTTCTGCCAATACTGATGAACCTTTCAAATGTTTCTCTGGTAGGAATTAATCAAAGTGAAGATTTTATTATTTTGGGTTTTTATTTTGACCTTAGAATCAAACTAAAGTCTTGGCCAGAGAGACTGATGTTACTGATCAAGGTCAGTTTGAGAACGGAACAAAAGCACAAGGAGTTCACAAGAAGATCCTGAGCTTCAGAACACCCCTTGACCCCCTTTCCAGGAGTTTCATGAAAACAAAGAAAGATAAAAAGAGGTACTATACAAAAGAGGTTTCATGCTTTCCTCTGCAAGAGTGGATATGCGAATAAATGCAGAACATGGAGGTGTTGATATTTACATGAAGAAAAGTTCAACTTCAGTTGGCGGTCAATGAGTTCAAGTTATGATCACACACTGACTGATCTTACTGTTGTGGAGAAAGTGTCTCCTCGCAACTTCAGTCATCTTCCATGAATAGAGTTATCACTATGGGGATTCTCCATAGACTGGACAGCAGAGCAACTGCTTTAGTCTATGAATAAAATAATGGATCAGTTTAATGTGATCTAATTATCACCAGGGGGCATTTCATCTACACATGTATAACAGGGCTCTAGTTCCTTGGAAACAATGGAAACATGTTCTTGTCTCCTGAGCTACAGTACAACAGAATACAACAGTTATTACAACTGGACAAGGCATTTTGGCATTCATCAGAAAAGTGAACTTTTGCTTCACTGAAATAATGATGTTAATTTAGAATGTAAAATATGTGATCATATCAGAGTTTTTAATATATCATTTGGGATAATACAACTTCTCTAATTCCATTTCCTTCCCCTAGGCAAAGCAAAACTCCTCAAAAATTTCCTGGCCAAAAAGGTTCTGTAGAGCAGATAACACCTGGAGAGAGCAGTGCTTTTACAGTTATCAGGCCAGGAGACACAAGCTCTATTGCCAAGGTTCAACTTGGAGAAAGCAGTCCAATGCAGCCACCAAGGACTAAACCGAACGGCCCCACGGACATTTTGACATCTGCCAGAAATCCCACTGACCATGCCAGAACAAGAGTTTCAAATAAAAGAGGCCAGTCAGGAGCATTTGGTCTCCCAATTGATCGCATAGGTCTGGGACATTTACCACATGGAAGAGGCTAGAACAATTCAATATATATGTCTTTCTTAGTAAGGTTTTTTTCTGCACACTTCTGTGTGATGTGATTTCTAAATTGTATGAATCTGGTCAAAAACATGCTATTGATAGTGTTCATGAGGACTGTACATATTAAATAGTAAATGCTGAAAATGAAACAAAAAACATTTACTTCATGTGCATTGTTGTTATTATTATTATTATGTAAAAGAATGTGTAATAATGTTCGTATGTAAGGAGGAAGAAGATAGGGTTGGCGTAAATGGGACTCGTTTTTATTCAACGCTCTCTTGGTACAAACAAATAAAGTTGCGCTACCAGTGCTCTCAAATCACTCAGTTCAATCTCATTTAGTTCTCAATAGTCTCTATTGGTTCTCCGTCTCCCAGCCCGTATGAGTTCCCAGTCCGTCTCTCTCTCGTTCCAGTCCTCATTGTTTGTGGCTTTATACCGTCTCTCCGCGCCAATCACTGCAATCAGACACAGGTGTTTATCATTTGCACTTGACCTACTTACTCACCGCCGCTCTCCCGACTCTCTCTCTTTGTGCAGACCTCGCTGAACCATGCCCCCATTCCCCAGTGGGTAAGTTGACCCACCCCCTTTATCTTGGCAACTACACTTTTATTGTCATGTGACCACATATTTTGGAACCACCAATTTCTGCCAGACTGTATTTAGATTATTTATCTAAATATTAGTCTGAATTGGTAAGCTAGCTATAGTTTTATCCAAAATGGCGGGTATGGGGCAAAGTGAGCCAAATGTTGTGGGGTAAATTGAGCCAGCGTTAAATTGAGCCAGCAGTAACTTACCCCACCATAAGGCACGGGTATCATACACAGTTTCTGTCAATCTCATGTCAATCTTGAGTACCTACAGAGTATTATTGCATCCTTCATATCTCTGAAAAGTCTTTAGTTTTATTATATTTATAAAAGAAAGATACGCTGTACCGAGTCTTTCCGAATAAAACAGAGCGGGTGGAGCTATTGCGTTGAGAGCAGAGCCATAGAAAAGGAGTTGCGACACGCTTTGATCTCGCCGCCACGTGGTCACGTGGTTCATAGAGCTCTCAATAGTTCCAACAAACTCCGCGCTGTCAATCTGTTTGAATAGGATTAATCAGGATAGACAGCAGTTTCACTATATTTGCAGCAATTTCTGGTAAATATTAACACAATATCTGCATCGACTTCGACTAGGCTTTACAGTAGCAATTTATTCTGGGGTGAGATAAAGAAGAGACAACTTTAATGTTTTTCTTGAGTGATCTGTTATTTTATTTGGGTCATGTGAGTGCATTGAGTATTGTAGCCAATCACTGGCATTTCTGTTGAAAATAATGACCAATCATATGTTTAATTTACCGGGACATCCTCTCAGTATCGATCAAAACAAGTTTTATACAGTCTCAAAACGCTGAATGAATTCTAGTGCAAGTTTACGTTTTACATGAATCTTCTCATTATCTACAAATCCTCTCATCATAACAAAGCACAGACACAAATTAAATAAAGATTTATTGTTAAGTTTAGTCAGATGTTTTTGTTTTTCATTATTTCATATTGTTCCCAACAATTAGCCTATTTACCACTTCAGTACAAATAAAGTAACAAAAGTAGATATTTTAATGTTATAATAGTGATTTGATGATCTATAAAAAATTAATTAAAAAGAAAAAAATGGCTATAATGAGCCAATAAGTGTTCCTCTTCCACCATCTACTGGTTATAGTGGTAATTTTTTATCATTTTAATGTTGTTAATGTCCTAATGTTATTTTATGATACTCGAAAGCATACACAACAGGTTTTAATCCATAATTTAACCCAAGAAATGCGTTTTAAATAGTGTTTAAAAAAAATCAGGGCAACCAATTTAATTCACTCTTTATATTCAGGCGCTAGATACGTTATTCCTTAAATGGGCTGACTTTATAGAAACGCATTTGACAGAATTAATATATCAGAGAGACTAAAAACTGTTGAAATATGACAGATAGCATCTGGATATAGTAGCTGTTGCAGTGCTGCTCAAATTATCTAACCGCAGTTAGAGTCTAACAATCTATTATATAACAATAAACATTTAACTCTTACGTGCTTCATAAAATACATCTTCTATCAATATTCCTGAGAGGTCAACTAATGCCATAAAATCTCAAAATATGCAGTAATTTCATCAATTCACCAGCTTGTGTGCTTGAGATACACTGAAATGCATGGGGTTCAATGCTGGAACTATTGGTTGTTTGGAACTATTGGTCGCTCCGTGACACGCTTTACTTCCGCATTCCTCAGTTCCTATGGGAGTGTCGTAACTCTGTTTTTCAACGGCTCTGGTTTGAGAGCATCTGAAAGCTGTGACATCCTTAAACATGGGAAAAAAAGTTATCCTAAATAAACCATGGCTATCAATCAGATTCAGCCATACATATGACAAACATATTTTCCCACTCTTTGTTGTATTGCTGTTTGGAGTGGTTAACAAACAAACACCTATAGTGGTCAGCTAAACAAATGCATTTAAACACACACACCATACATCGCATGCTCCAATGATAAATTAACTATACGTGATCATGTTGTTTACTTGATGTGCACTTGCCAAAACCACAAAGACATTTAAAGCAGTTTTATTCACCACCTGCGGTTCCAACGCACGGCACGACCGTGAACCTTTATCGTTGGGACCGCTCCATGACATCCAAAAACACACTTCTTTGATGACGTTGTTGATTTCGTTAAGTCCTGTGACCTGTGCACCGTTGTGCAGCCAACGACTTTCCTAAAGCCGAGCAACGCGCGTTGATGGGCGTGCTGCTTTCGCTCTGGTCGAAGTGTGCGCGCGCGCCCTTCCGGGAGAAGTGCCCGTACGGGGATACTTCTTGTTCTTCTTCTTTTAGTTTCTTGGCAGATTGCATCGTTCATTTGTTGCATACCGCCACCTAATGTACAGGAGTGTGTAGAGTGTTGCAGTAAACCTTTGGTTATTCAATCAAAAGGGGGCAAAAAAAATTATTAAATCACTGTCTTTAAGGAAAAATAAATAAAGTTCTAATTATTTCGCTTTGCATTCCTTGTTCCCCAAGGATATCCTCAATGTTATCGCCCATTTCTTGCCATCTTTGTCTCTGCTCACTGTACCTCCTACATCTAAATAAAACATGTTTCACATCTTCCTGTGTTTGACATTCTGTGCATAAACCATTTCCTTTTCCTACCAGCTTCAGTGTTGCATTCAATCCTGTATGTCCCATTCTTAATCTTGAGTATACTATTTCTTCCTTCCTATTTTTCCTATTAATTTTTTTTCCTATTAATTCTTCATGAATATTGTAATATTGCCTATCCTTAGGTTCTGCTTCCCATTCCTGTTGCCACTTTATTTCAAATTTTATTTTAGCTTTCGCTTCTCCTTTCCCTATTGTAACATTAATTTCTATTTCTTTATTTTTTTAGTGCCTTTTTAGCTAAATCATCTGCCTTTTCATTACCTCTAATTCCAATGTGTGCTGGAACCCAACAGAACTGAACTGTCATTCCTAGTCTTTGAATATTTAACAGTATATTTCTAACCTCTACTATTAGATCATCTCTGACTGAAACTCCTGAAACTTTCTAAGCTCTGCATTACAGCCATTGAATCTGAGCATATTAGTGATTTTAACGGTTTTATCTCTTCTATCCACCTTAATGCTGTTATTATACCAGTCATTTCAATTGAATATACTGAAAGGTTTAGTCTATACCACAATGACCATTTTGGTCTTTTGATCCATCTGTGTAAATGTTAACAACCATACAAATGAAGAAGACAAATATCTTTCACCATACCATGCAAAACCCTGTTCATCTGAGTGTTCTCTCTTTTCTTTCAATAGTTCTATGTTGACTTCTGGCATTGGAAGCATCCAGGGAGGAACTTCACTCAGAACTATTGCAGGACTAAACTCTAACTCTTTAATGCCGTACTGTTCTGCTAAATGATGTATGTCCCATCCAAACCCTTTAGCCTTTGTTTGATATTCCCAACAATCATTTAATACTGACACTGCTGGATTATTACTACTCCCTAACAACCTAACCCTATATGTTAATGCCAGCTTAATGCATCTTAATGTAAGTGGGGCTTCTTTTGTCTCTACCAGTATAGCACTTGTTGGAGTCGTTTTAATAGCACCAATGACCATTCTCAGTGCTCTAAACTGAATTCTGTCTATCTTTGTTAAATTCGTTTGGCATGCTGTGCTATATACTATACAGCCATAATCTATAACTGACCTGATTAATGCTATATTATATATACACTCACCTAAAGGATTATTAGGAACACCTGTTCAATTTCTCATTAATGCAATTATCTAATCAACCAATCACATGGCAGTTGCTTCAATGCATTTAGGGGTGTGGTCCTGGTCAAGACAATCTCCTGAACTCCAAACTGAATGTCAGAATGGGAAAGAAAGGTGATTTAAGCAATTTTGAGCGTGGCCTGGTTGTTGGTGCCAGACGGGCCGGTCTGAGTATTTCACAATCTGCTCAGTTACTGGGATTTTCACGCACAACCATTTCTAGAGTTTACAAAGAATGGTGTGAAAAGGGAAAAACATCCAGTATGCGGCAGTCCTGTGGGCGAAAATGCCTTGTTGATGCTAGAGGTCAGAGGAGAATGGGCCGACTGATTCAAGCTGATAGAAGAGCAACTTTGACTGAAATAACCACTCGTTACAACCGAGGTATGCAGCAAAGCATTTGTGAAGCCACAACACGCACAACCTTGAGGCGGATGGGCTACAACAGCAGAAGACCCCACCGGGTACCACTCATCTCCACTACAAATAGGAAAAAGAGGCTACAATTTGCACGAGCTCACCAAAATTGGACAGTTGAAGACTGGAAAAATGTTGCCTGGTCTGATGAGTCTCGATTTCTGTTGAGACATTCAGATGGTAGAGTCAGAATTTGGCGTAAACAGAATGAGAACATGGATCCATCATGCCTTGTTACCACTGTGTAGGCTGGTGGTGGTGGTGTAATGGTGTGGGGGATGTTTTCTTGGCACACTTTAGGCCCCTTAGTGCCAATTGGGCATCGTTTAAATGCCACGGCGTACCTGAGCATTGTTTCTGACCATGTCCATCCCTTTATGACCACCATGTACCCATCCTCTGATGGCTACTTCCAGCAGGATAATGCACCATGTCACAAAGCTCGAATCATTTCAAATTGGTTTCTTGAACATGACAATGAGTTCACTGTACTAAAATGGCCCCCACAGTCACCAGATCTCAACCCAATCGAGCATCTTTGGGATGTGGTGGAATGATGGTGTGCATCCCACAAATCTCCATCAACTGCAAGATGCTATCCTATCAATATGGGCCAACATTTCTAAAGAATGCTTTCAGCACCTTGTTGAATCAATGCCACGTAGAATTAAGGCAGTTCTGAAGGCGAAAGGGGGTCAAAACACAGTATTAGTATGGTGATCCTAATAATCCTTTAGGCGAGTGTATTTCTCCAATAAAGATTGTTTATCTGCTCCCCAGCTATGTCCAGTAATCATTCTCATTATATTTATGACTTTTTTTATATTTAGTTTCAATGTGATTAATATGATATTTCCATGTAAATTTTTCATCCATCCAAACTCCTAGATATTTAAATTTCATGACTCTCTCCAGAGTTTGCTTGTAAATAAACAATTTGAGGTTATCAGCAACTTTCTTTCTTGTAAAGAACACAACATTTGATTTTTGTATGGAAAATTTAAATCCCCAGTCAACTCCCCATTGTTTTAATGACTAAATTCTCTTTTGCATGATTATGTATGGAATATTTCTGCCTCTTTTCCATATTACAGCATCATCTGAAAAAAGTAATCCTTCACTTTCTTGTCCTAGTTTTACAAATATATCATGAATCATCAAATAAAATAAAATGGGACTGATTTCACTTCCTTGAGGAATTCCATTCTCTACTGTAAATTCATTTGAATTTTCAGAGCCTACTCTAACTCTAAAAGTACGCTGTGAAAGGAAGTCCAATATAAAATTGTACATTTTCCCACCAATTCCCATTCTATCCAGTTTGATCAATAGCCACCAATTTTCTCCACTTCATTACACAACTTTACCAAAGCATCCACTGTAGATCTACCTTTTCTGAAACCAGTTTGGTAATCTTTAAGTAAACATTTCTTCTGCAAAAAATTATTTAGTCTGGCCACTATCATTTTCTCCATTAATTTCCCTAAATGTGATGTCAGCGCTATAGGCCTGTAATTCCCTGGATTGCTTGGGTCTTTTCCTGGCTTAGAAAATGAAAGAACAATGGCCCTTTTCCATATCTTTGGCAGTTTGCCCTTATTCCATACTTCATTAAATAATTCTAGAATCTTATTCAATATTCCTTCTGGTAATTTCCTAAGCATAGCATAACATAAATTGTCTATTCCTGGTGAGGAGTACTCAGTGTTATTTAAGGCCATTTTAAGTTCTGACATAGTTAATTCAGCATCTAGTATAGTATTTGTCTCTTGTTTAGCATTTAATACATCTTTATTTTCCTTCAAGATTTCATCTTTTCTCTTTTTGAACATTTCATCTAGGTGGTTACCTTTTATGAATGTCAGCAAACTTTTCACCTAACATATTTGCCTTATCAGCATCTGATACGGCATGATTTCTTCCATCTATTAACACTGGTATTTTGTGAAAATTCTCTCCAAGCTTCTTTCTTGGCTTCTTTAATGACCTTCCTTGTTATAGCTATTTTCTTTTGATAATCTACCAGATTATCCATTGTTAATGTTTTGCATAATTTCTTAAATGCTTTATTTCGATCTGTAGTTGCTTCTGTGCATTTTTCATTCCACCATGGTACATTTGTTCTTTTGTTTTGGCTTTTACTGAATACTCTGACTTGCTGCATTTAGAATGATGATACTCAAAGAATCATTCCTTTTTATCTATAGTCTCATCCAAACTACAAGATGAGTTCTTTATCTCATCATTACAACATTCCAAATACTTTTCCCAGTTGGCTTTCTGAAAGCACCATTTGTGATGTACATAATTTTGTTGTATATATACATTTTGTTTTATCTTGCAGAAAATCGGGAAATGATCGCTACCAATACTTGTATTTTGATCCACTTCCCATTCACATTTATTAGCTATTTTCCTATCCACTAGTGTTAAATCTATACAGTTTCATTTCTCTATATATTTATGCGTGTACCAGTGCCATTGTTTAAACATACCAGCATTCTATCATCCATCATTTCTTCCACCACTTCTCCATTTAAATCTGTAACTCTACTTCCCCATAAAGTATTATGGGCATTAAAATTCCCACACCATATTTCTTTATGGCCTTTTTTATAAATATTCTTAATTAACTCATTATTAAATATCTCAGTCACAACACATTCATATTCTTCAGATACCTTGATTGGGATGTATGATATTCCTTCCTTAATAAACGTCAAACATCACCCTCCTCTCTATTTCTCTGTCACATCTTATGCTATTGTATCCATTTAACACAAAATCTAGTTGGGGTTTTAACCATGTCTCTTGAATGTATATAACATCTGGTTTACTTGGTAATTCACTAACATATCTTTTGAATTCTTGTCCATTTGCAGTTAAACTTTGTGCATTCCACTGAAGAATAGTCAACGCCATAAACCATTTAACTCGTTTGTGTTCCTTCATGATTAATATTTAGTATTTCATGCACCTCATCAGCCTTTGCTATGATCCCCAAGTAATTTTTAGCTGTTTCCACTACTGACTTTATCCTATCACTTTTCCTAGTGTGCTGTATTGTGACATTAACTATTGAACCGATAAATGCAACAAAACTGTTTTTATTGACCAGCATTGTATCTCCTGATATTTTTGCTTTGTATTCATTTACATCTGGGATAATATTTCTGTTTGCCTGTTGTGTTTGTTCCCTGACATGTCTTCTGTCATTCCCTCTACCTTTGTCAGAAGTTTCAGCATTATCACTCCTCCTGCTCTGTTCTGGTGAATAGGTAGGCCTCTGATTGTTTCTGTCATTATCATTCACTTTCTTAAGTGCCTCTGCATATGACACTTGATGTGTGATCTTAAACTTCTGAACTTCTCTTGCTTCTTTTTGCTTTTCACAACCCCCATAAGCTGCACTATGTTGGCCTCCACAATTACAACATTTTAATTCAACTTTTTCCCCATAGTTACCATACTCAGGTTCCCCTCCACATTTAGCACACCTAATCTTGCCTCTGCATTGCAATCTTGACCCCATTTAGTGTTTCTTTGTTTAAAACTTGTGCACGCTGTTCTTCTGATGCTGCAAAAATAAGCAATCTACCGTTTCCCATGAACCTAGCATGATTGATTTTGCCTATTTCTTTCACAATTGCTTTAGTCACATGTATCAGATGTAAATCAGGCCCTCCATGCTGATCAAACACTACAACTACTTTAAATGTTTCACTTGGTATTTTATTAGCATTAATCCTTCTCGATCTGCTTTCTTCAGTTTTACTCCGTTTGACAGTATCTATTGACTCCAAACTACTACTGGAGTCCGATCGTTGTCTAACTTGCTTCTTCTTTCTTACTTCTTCCCAAAACATCTCATCATCGCACTGGATCTAAGTCTTTGAGATCTTTCACATAACCATCGGAATGTTCTGCCATCATTCACTGTACAGTAATGTTTTAGTTACCAACTCCTTATGATTCAAACGTTTCTCCAATTCAAATATTCCACCAATTCCACCACCCAAGCCAGAAACCGTACGGTGTTACAATATATTCGGTTCCAGTGGGTGGTGCAATCATGATTATTCATGAGATTCCCCTGGCGTGTCCTTGAGACTGCGCAAATGAATGGAACAGAAAATATTAGCGCACGCTCTTCAAATCGCAACTTGTTTAATTGATTATTTCGAAAAGGTAATACAAGTTAGTTATTAATAATAAACAGCACAGTTTCAAAGGAATTCATAGTTTGTGTAAAAATGATAAATCGTCTGAGCTGTTTTGCCTGATTGTTTGCAGGCTTTCAGATACAGCAAATATGAGCGAATAACCTATGGTGCTAGTCTAGGCTAATACAATTTATTTGGACTCTTTGTGTTTGTTGTATTCTGTCATCCTTTAATTTCTTGCTCATTTTGTAGACCGCTCCATCAGTAAGGCTCAAGTACCCCTTAACAACACCAAACTACAAATGTTTTCCCTTTTTATCTCATATTATTCTGGATATCATAGCATTATCATTAAAGTCACAATAAATGCACAATTAACTACATAAGCTACATACTGAAGAAAATGCTCTTAATCCTGTAGTCATTACAATAAACATATATAATTGATTATAGAATACACAAGTGCATAAACTATGGATGAATGCTTTGTTCTGATGACATTCTTCTTGGAGGTAAGCAGCTTTTTAAAGATTTTATTTTTTTTAATTGGGATTATAGGAGATACATATGTTGTCACCAACTTATCTGTTTTGCTTTTGAGATGTTTTCACATTATACTCATCATCATGTAAAGTCACTCTCTGTTTCAGATTGGATGTGAGAGCTGCAGACCCTAGTTCTGGCAGTGTGTGATCTGGACATACATGGAGGATGTTCTCATTTGCCAAAGAGTGCCAATTAAAGCCCTGTTTACCTGATAAACGGTTATCTCAAAGACGCATTATTCTTGCATTCCTTCTTTCCACACATTGTTTTGAAACTTTCCTTGTCTGTTCAATTTGAGTTACATTCATTGAGCAACTGCCTCCTTACTTATTATAGTAACACTGCAAACATGCAAATGTGTTGTTAAATTGGATATTAACTTAAAATCTCAGGAGACTTTAAGTAAATATTTAAGTTTGCCAATCCCTGCCCTACAAGATTATGGTGTAACATGCCTTTGTTTATCATTGTATTGCAACCTCTGAATAAGATTTGAGAATGTTACACATGATTAACACGCCACTATGGATCATTACATTTTGGATAATAACATGACATTAAGGTTGTTTTTCAAAAATATTTTCACCTACGTCCACAGTGCAACATATTGTCAAAGAACAGACAACATATGTTTTTTGTGGATCCATCTTAAAGGGACAGTCTACCCCAAAATTAAAATTGTCACCCTCAAGCTGTTTCAAACCTGTACCTTCTTTCTTTTGATTATATGTGAGAATTTTTTTCCCCTATTAGGAACCAATATTGTATTGGAATGGTCTTCAGAATATCTTTTGTGATCTTCAGAAGAAGTCATACAGGTTTAGGCCTACAGTACACGCTGTAGACCATGATTCCCAACCAGGGGTATAAGAAAATATTTTGATTTTTCTTTGTTAATGCTTTGACTTTAATGCTACATAATATCCAGTAATACTATGAATTATATATTATATAGTCCCTAATGGCTTAACATGTTCGACATTGCAGAAAAACTACCATGCCAAGAACCTTTTGACTAAAATGTTTATTAGTTTCAATGACATTTGTCCCAATTTGTTCATTCTAATTCAGTTTTTATTTTATTACATTTTTATAAAAATTTTACTCAAACTCTGTTTAGGCTGTTTTTGGGAAGGTTGCAACATACTGTTTCATAAATACAAACAATTAAATATATTGAAATTTTAACTTCATTTGGTTGGTTTTATGTTGTTTAAAGCCACAATATGTAATTTATCGTCGCTAGAGGTTGCTTATTCAAAACAAAGGCGTAGTTTGATTTCGTGGAGCTTTTATTATGCCGCAGACGACCGCTTCATCTTCTTCCGCTCATGCGTATGTGTGGTAACACAGCACTGTTTTATCATATTAGATACATTTAAGTGTGTTGAAAGTTATGTTATAATGTTACTCTGTGCGTTCGCTCTGCGGCTACTATCAGACACTTGTTGCACACTGCAGTAAGCCAGATCGATATTAGGCATGGTAAAACATGGTAGTCACGGTAAATCAAGAAAATGAGATTTAAACAATAAGACTGTGTTGAGCTATATAATTAGTTTATATACGTTTTCTGTCAATGAATGTATCCAGTTGTAATGTGTCCAGAATTTAACAGTTGCTCACCTGTCTAATAAAACACATAATATATTAAAGCGTCTTTGATGTTTCCATGGTTTCTACAAAATAAAACTGGACATCAGGGTAACGTTTGGGATAATGTAAGTACACAAGTCAACAAAATATATAACATTGTTCTAGTGGTTTTTGGATATTTTAATCCAAAAATCTTACATATTGTGCCTTTAAGTTAGCTTTAAGAAAATAAATATTTGTAAAAAGAAATTTGATTATTGAAGGTGTTTTTAAAAGAGGTATTATCTTTACAATTTCACATGGGTTTGATTCAGATTCAATTAGATGGTCCGTTTACACCCAGATGGTGCAACATACCCACTGACTCGGATCAACTTACCCCTAACCTGGGGTAAATTGAGCCACAGGAACACTTTTTTATAAGAAGCCATATTTTTAGATAGACCCTTTTGTCATAGATGTATTCTGATCATTTAAAATGATAGCAAACATCCTTAAATTACTTCAGATACTTTCATTGTACTTCTGCCTTATTTTATCTTATCTTGAGGACCACATAAGTAAAAAATTGCTCATCTTACCCCACTCTCCCCCTAAACCTCGCTCTCTTTCAGATGTGAAATATAAATTGCAAATGTTCTTGAAATAGTGCGCTACTGAATGGTTTAAAATGATCTCCGCCTTGTAAACGACTCCTAATTAATGTCATGTGAAAGAGCAGTCAACGTCCAAACACTTTACTTGAGAATGGCGAGCGGCAAGAATTGCTTAGATTTCCAAACACCTGCAGTTCTCCGACTCTCTGCCACAAGGAAAAGTGCGTTCGTCTGCTTAGACCCTGGCGTGGCGCTAAGAACTTTACCACGTCAAAGGCCGTTCTTATAAATATGAACTTTGGCGTGGATTTTAGCGTACGCACGTTTTATAACGAGGTTTAAAAAAATGCACAATGCAATTTTGCACGTCAGCTCTAGAGCATTCTGCCAAAATGTTATTAACAGAATTATGATCTATTAAACCATTTAGCATTTGTCTGGTATGGCACGTCATTACTATTAGGCTATGCCTATATATTTTTTGTGTAAAACGTTTAAACCTCTCTAAACCGAAGAACAAATAGAAATTCTGAGCAAACATACATTTATGGTGCTCGGGAGGCTACAGCTAAACTATCAGCCATTTCAACTGATGATGAAGGCTGTGATATTAATGTTGTTCCAGACGATAAGGAACTTTGTTTTTTCCAACCCTTTAAATGGGGGGAAAAATGCATCGATCTAAATGCATTTGTATAACTATGGTATACTGACAGTTTATATGGCCTACATAGAAATATGTGGAATGCTTATAGATCATTAAATGTTTAACTTTTATAGACTACAATAAAACATATTTCAAGTTTCCAGACATGATCAAATATAGGCTATTGCTGTACAAAAACCACATCATAAGATACATTTCAATTGAATCGCTAATCATCCAACATGGGCCATTGTTGCCTGGCCCCTATATAGCTATATTATTTATTTTGAACAAGTAACCTATATTTTATTGACACAATTCAAGCACAAAATTTAAACATGTTAACTATTGTTACAACTCCTCAATAGCTGTAACAACACTCTTTGTTTGACACTGATTTACACAGTTAAGGAATCAGTCACAGATTTCTTAAATAGTTTAATTTGTAGCAAATAAAAAATACTGAGTTACAGACTTTTAAACGAATTGTGTTCCAACAGCCGTGCACAAGCGCAACCCGAAAAAAGCCCTTTAGCAGGCGGTCCACGTTTTATAGTAGAAAAACTTGCACCCTTCCTTGCGTTTAGCCTGTTTGATTGGGAAGACTTCAAAAGGGGTTTCAGCTACATTCTCCTCCTGTCTTTTCATGGGACCATCTCCGTCTAGAAGAGTTCCTCGGAAGGGCATGTTATTGTCCTGTTCGGCATCTTTTATATTTGACAGCAGTATCAGGAGTCGCGGAATGTAGCCTTCAGATAGTCCTATCTAAAAGGAAATACAGGTAAATATCTGCAAATATCTAAAAAGGTCGTGTACAGCAATTTCACTAGACTTGGCATAAATGTTTAGTAAAAAAAACTCTGAAAGTGTGAGCTAAAATAGCCTATATTTTGCAATGCATGCCTAGAAACAAAATATCCGTTTAGATTTAGATTACATTTAAAGTCCAGTTTCAGCACCTTGGAGAGCCCCACGTGGGCGCCTAGAGAAGATCGACGTCCCCCAGTAAGACTCACTGAAACAGTTTTAGCTCTGTCTAAACCTACCTGTTTGTCTGCTGAAGTTCCCGTCGCTCTATCGGAAAACACGTGCGCTGGTCTGACAGATGCGCCTCCGCATGGCAGCAGCAGGGAGAAGATGAGAACAAGAGCAATGGGAAGCATTCTTCAGAGGTGAAGCACAATGTGACTTTTGCTGTCTTTACGGTGGGGCTATTTGTTTTGCATTAGCCCATCGTGTATGCCTCTCTGCTCTGACGTCATTTTCCAAAGGGAGTAATAATGACTTTCCAAAATCCATCTGCTGCAAGCCCTGAAGAGTAACCAATATGTAGCGTAGCCTATGTGTTTTGTAGGCTACTTTACCTTTTTATTAAAGGCCTATGAAAATGCATCAGTTTTTATCATGAATTTATTTATATTACATTTATAAATAAATTATTTAATGGATGGATGGATGGATGGGTGAATGGATGAATGGATGAATGGATGAATGGATGTATGTATGTATGTATGGATGGGTGGATAGATGGAATGATGTCAGAGTGACTAAATAAATAAACATGCCTTGTTAGAAAATGCATTTCATTTCATAAAATGAGTCTGATCTAGCCGGTCTGAACAGGGAGCAGCTCGCCTCTAACCTTTCTGCTCCAACTCTCCCACCTCATCACTCTCTCAACAACCATGTCACATTTCCATCTCTAAATTCAATCTTATTGTCTTCATTCCTGGGTAGACTGTGTTTACTCATTTGAAATAAATGAGTGGTTATAATCGGATGTGCCTAGGTAATGGAAAAAGTAACTGGGAAAGTTCATAAAATCTGGCCTACACGTTTACAACATGACAAGAGGATCAGTAAAATTACTTGATGTAACTAAGCCCATAAAGCACTTAACATTTGCTGATGTGGCACACAGTCTGTCTGTCTATCTATCTATCTCTCTGTCTGTCTGTCTGTCTGTCCATCTATCTATCTATCTATCTATATGTATGTCTATCTATCTATCTATCTATCTGTCTGTCCGTCCGTCTGTCCATCCATCTATCCATCCATCCATCTATCTATCTGTCTGTCAGTCTATCCATCTGTCTGTACTTCCATTACTGGCAATTACTAGTTTATTGATGTTAGTCTGTATAAATCTTTGTGATTATGCCTTGGGGGCCAGTTTGAAAATTAGATGGCCTTTACAAAAAGCACATTCATTTTGATTCAAGGTTCTGGTCGCAGGGCTGCTGTGACCCCGCGAACCTATAGTATATCCTGCTACTGATCCCGTTTTCTGGAGATGCGAGCTGTCTGAACTGGATCAAAATTCTTTTTTTTTTAATTTTATTTAAACGTCAAAAAATAAAGTGCAGCGCGCACTAAATGTCACGAGGACTTTTATTGTGCAAATGTATTGTTGAACCGGAAGTACGTTCGAGGTTCGTTCCACAACAACAATGGAAGTTTAGATACACGCTATCGACATTAGGGTTGTGTTTGAAATAATCCGTTTTGACACATTATATTATTATTAGTACAGCCTCAACAACATGGGAGGTGGTGACCTTGTAAGTACATTTTGTTTTGTTTTTTTGCCAGTAGCGCAGTTGTGTTAAATCACTAGAAGCCAGTTGCTAATGATAACCAGTGTAACTTAGTTCAATTCGGCTTGTTTATGTATAAATTATTTTAACGAATAAGTCTGTTAATTCAATAAAAGTGATTCACTCCACATCTGTTTGTTTTACCTAAATCTGACTCTTATTTATCTCCGCGAATCCCACCAGAACTTGAAAAAGAGTTGGCATCCGCAAACTCTGAAAAACATCGAGCGAGTGTGGAAAGCGGAGCAGAAACATGAGGCGGAGAGGAAGAAGATCGAGGAGCTGCAGAAGGAGCTTAAAGAGGAGCGAGCCCGAGAAGAAATGACCAGATATGCGCAAGAGACAGGCGCTGTAAAGTGTGTAACATGCATTTTGTCCTTTATCTTTGCAATTTATCTTTTCATTTTAAATTTCAGTTTTATCAAATGTTTCAAATGTAACCTGACAGTACGAACTTGAATTTTTTAAGATTTTTTTTTATTGGCAATATCAATCCATTTTATAAAACATTTTTCAACAGTTTGAACAATATTAAAATTAAATTAAATTATCACAATATGCACAGGGCTCTCAAGTCTCACGTATTCACCGTGAAACGCACGCATTTCAACCAGTTCACACGCCACACCTTGTATTTCTCACGCTGAGAACGGATAACTTGTCCGTCTATATACAATTAATGTACAATTAATATACAATTATTAACCAACACAAGCAAGTACAACCCCCCAATATGTATACCATGGTTATTGAAAAAATCTGTCAGGCTAATAATTAATATAGGTACATCGCGGGTTCGGAGTCAAGTCAACTTTATTTATATAGCGCTTCTTACAATGCAGATTGTTTCAAAGCAGCTTCACAGTGTTAAACAGGAAAATAATGAACAGAATTTGATTCGGCTGTACAGCCGCTCTGGAGAAAACGGTGATGTCATCAGATCATTTCAATTATCATATAGTATATTCAAGTAATGTAGTTGATATAGTTAATTTAGTTTAGTAATTAAATTTATTTGGATATTTATTTGAAAATGTAGTGTCCCCAACTGAGCAAGCCTAAGGCGACAGTGGCAAGGAACCAAAACGCCATCAGGTGTCCTAATGGAGAAAAATAAACCTTGGGAGAAACCAGGCTCAGTCGGGGTGCCAGTTCTCCTCTGGACAATTATCAAACTGTGTATGATTATTATTTTGGCAGCCTTATAGGTCAGAAGTAATATTAGATTGGAATATTCGAAAGATCGGAGGCATCACGCCGGAGACGGGTTTATTGAGGATGGCGTGTCGATTAAACAATTATTAAATAGGAATATTCGAAAGATCGGAGTCATCACACCGGAGATGGATCCATTGAGGATGCCATGTCGATGAGCAATTTCAGAGGGGAGACTAATTGACACGGTCTCTGCAGACACTTCAGGGATGCGTTGGTAATGTCTGGGCGCTGGTCCACCATCTGATCTGGATACGGCCCGGATCCGGCTGACTGCAGTAAACCTCGGGATAAACAGAGAGACTAACATTAGCGTAGATGCCATTCTTCTTATGATGTAACGAGTACATCAGGTGTTATGGGAAGTGTTCCCGGTTCCGGCTGACCTAGTTAATGCAGCCTAAAACAATCATTTAACTGATTTGAATAATAGAAATTGATAATGTTTTATGTGTATGCCATAGTAAAGAGATGTGTTTTTAGTCTAGATTTAAACTGACAGAGTGTGTCTGCTTCCCGAACAATGCTAGGAAGGCTGTTCCAGAGTTTAGGTACTAAATAGGAAAAGGATTGACCGCCTGCAGTTGATTTTGATATTCTAGGTATTATCAACTGGCCAGAGTTTTGAGACCGCAACAGACGTGATGGAGTATAATGCGTTAAGAGCTCGCTCAAGTACTGGGGAGCTAAACCATTTAGTGATTTGTAAGTAATTAGCAAGATTTTAAAATGTATGCGATGTTTAATAGGGAGCCAGTGCAGTGTTGACAGAACTGGGCTAATATGGTCATACTTCCTGGTTCTAGTAAGAACTCGAGCTGCTGCGTTTTGGACCAGCTGCAGTTTATTTATTAAGCGAGCAGGGCAACCACCCAGTAGAGCATTACAATAATCTAGCCTTGAGGTCATGAACGCATGAACTAACTGTTCAGCATTTTGTATTGAAAGCATATGCCATAATTTAGATATATTTTTAAGATGGTAAAATGCAGTTTTACAGATGCTAGAAACATGGCTTTCAAATGAGAGATTGGTATCAAAGAGCACACCCAGGTTCCTAACTGACGACGAGGACTTGACAGAGCAGCCATCAAGTGTTACACAGTATTCTAGGTTACTACATGTCAGGTTTTTTGTCCAATAATTAAAAATTCAGTTTTTTTCTGAATTAAGTTGCAGGAAATTACTAGTCATCCAATTTTTTATATCAGCTATGCATTCCGTAAACCGTAAACTCTGCGCGTGTTCACCAGTGCGCTCTAAAAGTGTGATAAGATTTGTGCGAGCCGTTCCAATCGCGACGCTGAGAAAACATCATCCTGCACCAACATAAAATATAAAGCGTTTTAAACTACATGACCACCTTTACTAGAATTTATCACGTTCTTTTTTATTTATTATGGTAAATGTTGAATAGGTAAAATTTAACTGCTAGCAAGACTTGAGAGAATTGGGTGGGGCCGAGGGGCAGCTGCTGCAAGTATTTGAGTGTGCAATCTCACTCCAAACTTTTGATAAAACTTCAGAGCCCTGTATGCATAATATATATAATAGTGGGACAAAAGTTTTTTGTTTTTTTTTGGATAAAAGTAACAAGTGTTAAACACGATTTACTTTAATACTGAAAATCTCTGACAAGATAAACCTTCAGGGTGTGTTACAGCACTACATAACCTGTAGATTGATCATTACTGTGACGCATTAAACGAGAAACACAACTTGTAATTAGAAAAAAAGTACTGCTTTAGTACTTTACTTGCCGTACTCGAAAACAGACCTAACCGTGGGAAACAATGACGAAATCATGTGATATTTAACAGCCCTGTCAAGGGTTGCTTGCTGAACGTGCTGTCATAGCTTGGAATGCAAATGTAGTCAGGGCTCTGAGAAAATCGCTTTGTTGCCTTCGTCCCGCGTTACTTTCACCCCCGTTTTCTCCCAAACAAAATATTATAACACGTCCTTGGTCCTTGTAATTATAACAAACTGTGGTTTAGGCCTGTAATGTAATATCAAATCCCTCACTTTTTCAGGAAGAAAGACGACCGTTTGGACTGGATGTACCAGGGTCCATCGGGCCAGATCTCTCGGGATGAATACCTTCTGGGTCGCCCCATTGACAAGCAGATCACCCAGCAGTATGAGGAGCCTGAGAGCGGTCCATCAGCTGAGACTGGCCTTCTGCCTGGTTCCATATTTAACCCCACAGGTTCTGCCTCTTCTAATGACATGGCTGCTAAGATCAGAGAAGACCCTCTCTTTGAGATCCGGTAAGCTGGAACGGTGTGAATGGAGTATTTTTATTTGTAACGATACACAAAAAATGGTTTGGTGCCTACCTTGGGTTTGAAGTCACGGTTCTGTATATTTTTGGTACAGCAGGGGGGAAACTAAAATGTAAAATAGCTTCATGTTCTTTTTTTAATTAATTAGTGGTTTAATCATGAACAAACTATGGCCCTTGTCTTTAAAACTGTCTGTCAATGCTGGTTGCAACACAATCTACATATTGCAGTTTAGAAAAATGTATGTTATAGTCAGAATTATTTCTCTCCCATTCTATTGCACTCCATCTGTTGGACACACATGTGGTTCAAGCAGTGCTGTATTTGTTATCATATATGCGTGTCGAACCGAAAGTCCTCTACCAAAAATACTTGTTACAGATATGTCTACCATTACACCCATGTTAGCAAGGTTAAACGACTGTTTTAAAGTTAAAATTACGTGTAGCTTTAGCTTATATTTATCTGGGTCTGAAAATATTCCTTCAAGTGCTGGTAAAATACAATTATACAGTAAGTATAATCCCTGTTTGTTTTCAGCAAACGGGAGGAGGATAAGAAGAGAGGAGTTCTTACAAATCCTGTTAAAATGAAAGAAATCCAAAAGATGGTGAGTAGTATACATTGCATGATATTTAGTGCTCAGAATTGAGGAGTTAACTCGCTTTTAATTAATTATTTGGAATTAGACATAAACTGGTCACACCTTACAGGAAGTTGCACTGGAAATTTTATTTAAAAGAATAGGAATTTAACCAATTACAATCCAAGAAATTCAACAGTTAATGGAATTTTGGGAGATTTAGTGTTATTTCACTTGGTCCACAAAATAAAGGAAAAGACTGTTGTTTTTCATTTATGAAACATGGTGTTTGACTACTTAAACTTTTTTTTTTTCTATTTAAAATAAAAACAAGAATAATGCAATCTCTTTGTTGTCTGAGTTCAAATTCAGTAATTGAATTGGAATTTAAAAGGCATTGTTAGTTGAATTCTGAATGGAGTTTCAACCATGACAACACTGGTCTGTCATTTTTGTTTTCTACCCCTATAGTTGCGTCACAATCTTGAGAAGGAGAAAAAGAAGAAACGGAAAAAGGACAAAAAAGAGAAAAGAGAGGAGAAAGAGAGGAGGAAGGAGAAAAAGCACAGAAAGAGGAGTTCAAGCTCTGATGAGGAGGATCGGAAGCATAGGTACAAATTACATTTTTAATGTGCTTGTAAATTGTTTTATTTACTGGCTTAAATCTTTTTGCTCTTTTTTTTTTTTTTTTTGAGAAAATGCATACTTAATTTAAATAAGTTATTTAACCATATGTATACCTGTTTGGCCAACCAGGTCAAAAGAGGAACCATCAGATATAACAACCTCTAATGGACACCATAAATCAGGCTATGGACTTCAAGTGAGTGATTTTCTCCCTGGCTTTCTCATTGTTTCTTTTGGATTTTTATCATTAACTTTTATTTAATTTTTATTCATTTTTATTAAGGGGTCATGAATTGAGAAATCAACTTTCCCTTGAGCTTTTGATAAAGGTCATGGTAATATAAGAATATAAGCTGAAAACTTCCATGTTAGTCAAAGAAAAGCTTTTATTGACACCAGGCCCAGCAAACGAGAGATCTCAGAATATGCCAGGCTGTGACGTCAGAGTGTGGTGAAACACCGCCTCAACAGAAGTACGATTCTGTAGCCCTGCCCACCGACTCGTGTCTGACATGTTTATAGATAAATAACATAGAGGCCTATCTGGTTCTAAATCGGATCAAACTTCCAAGCAATAAATATGCCGCATAAGCTTCATTTGGATTCCAATATTATGTATGCATGGATGAACATTATTTTTTAATGAAGATCAAGCTCACATGGGGAAGACATTGCGCATTTGTTCGCTTCATTTCACCACGGATTCGTTTGTAAACAAGAGACTGGATTTGCAGACAGGATGAGATTACATGAATAAATGAAGCAACACACTAATGTGAGTAAAAAAAGCTTTTAAATGTGACCGTATTGCATTGTTACAGATCATTTGATATTCATTATGTGTACGTGTCTAACTGAACATAACTTAGCACGCTGTCACAGGCTGGAGAATCCTTTATTAGGGCCGAGCACCGATGGTGTGAGGACCCTATTGGAATTGCTCAGCCTATTATTATTATTCTCCCAAATGAATCGCATTTTTGATGGCCTAAACATGCTCGAAAACTCATGAAACTTTGCACACGCGTCAAAAGTGGTGAAAATTTACGACTGATATGGGTTTCAGAATTAGACATGGCAAAATGGCTCGATAGCGCCACCTACAACATTTCAACGAAGTGCCCCTCCCGCTACGTTCCACGTACAGGTATGAAATTCGGTAGACGCATGTAACAGCCCAATACCTACAAAAAAGTCGCCTGGTACGAAATCTGAAAACCAACAGGAAGTGAGATATTTTGAATTTACTTTGCAAAATTGTTGCAAATTTTGCCATTTCCAGACGTTGTACTTTAACGAACTCCTCCTAGAGATTTAATCAGATCAACATCATATTTGCACAGTCTAATCTAAAGGCCTTTGCGACGTTAAATTGCGAAGATCTTGAGTTTTCCCTAAATGGCGTGTCCGTGGCGGCCTCACAAAGTTCGATGTTTCGCCATAAAACAGGAAGTTGTTTTAACTCAGGCATACAGTGTCCGATCTGCCCCAAACTTCACACGTTTGATAATAGTTTAGGCCTGAAGACCTCTACATGCCAATATTTGGTTATAGTCAAAGCGCCACCTGCTGGCAGCAGGAAGTGTGGCACATTGAAGTGACTTTACCATATTTCTCCTATAATTACCCACTTAAATGCATGTCGCCCACTATTGGCTGTTTTCCTGAGGCCACCGGGTGGCGGTGCTCCCAGGTGCGAGGGCCCTTTCATCGCTGCTTGCAGCTTTAATTTGTGTTGTTGTTGGTTAATTGTGCTGCAATTCGTGATCAGACTGGGCCAGGGCTCATAGGGTTTTTTCGTTGTGTGTTCCGCACCGTTGGCTCTAGTCGGACGCCGTCAGGGTTTTTTGGGCCGATTCAACATGTAAAATCGGGCCATCAGAGAGAGATTTCTGATTGGCTGTTCAGCTTAGCGAATGAGTGCTCGAGAATAAGAGCAAAAGTGAACAGACAGAAGGCTGTTATAATTTTACGCCATCTTACCTGAGCAACACTGCGCAAATATTTTCATAATAACATGAGCGGAGTGGAATAAAGAATGTGATCAGCGTGATTGATATTTAAAACGGTAAGCAAGCGCTGCTTTGTCCATGGTTTGTATACCTGCAGTCTTAGTTTCGCTTTCTCTTTTTGAATGACAAATATAGACGAATATATCTGCTTACATAGACTGTTATCTCTTTTACGCGCAGGAGTAGAACACGTGTGCTAGTTGACAATCGCCTGTAGTCCTTTTGGTGTGTTCATGTGCGTTTTTTTTCCCGTGATGCAAGGCAACAACACAGTCGGCTTTCATCAGTGCTAGTTCTTTGGTGTCAGTTTGGTGTGTCCCTACCTTTTAAAGCCATGAAACCACAAAATAAAAATTTACAATTCTTATGGAATCTTGCAGTATTTATTATAAATGATTTTCCATGCACATCATTATTTATTTTATTTTTAATTCATGTGCCCTTGTAATCTTTAATCTAAATAATTAAAGATTACTCCCTTTCTCTTGCAAAGACATCTCTTTGATGACATGTTTACTGCCGCGAGGGCGGGGCAACCTGTCACTGACATTAGATCCACCAATAGCAAACCACATAGTTGACTAATTCAATCAATTCCTAATGGACTCAATCAAATCCCTTTTTTTTTTTCTTTTTGGAGAAGCCGTTTCAATTTCAACTTCCGTTTCATGCCAACTTTGAATTTTCTTCCCTGTTTCAGTTACCAGAAAATAGATCCCATCACTCTTCAGCATCTAACCACACAGATCATCATTCAAGAGACAGGAGTCGATCCCCGTTTTCTCACAAAGCAGACCGGGACAATCGTTCCTCTCGAGAGTCAGAGCGAAGGCCTAAAACCAAAGCCCCCAGCCCACCGAGACACACGAGCCGCCATCAAAGACCACAGTACACCAATTACAGCAAGTATGGCAATTCCTTGAGTTGCTATATCATGTAGTAGATTAAATGATTAAGAATTAATGTTTTATTTTTATCTGTCAGTCACTCTGAATTTGTGTCTTATTTTATTTGTGTGTTTTGCTGTAGAAGACTGTCAGCCACATAAAATGCAACTACTTTTTCCCCTTCTCTCAGGCGCCTTTCAGCTGAAGAGTTGGAGAAGAAGAGAAGGGAAATGATGGATTTTGCCCGCGAAAGAGAAATTGAAAGGGAAAGTAATGTGCAGAGATACAAGCAACAAGAGGAACAGGAGAAAGCCAGAGACGGTGCCAAACAGGACCGTCATGCTGGCTTCATACAGTCAGTATTTTTATTACTGAAACCAGAATTCTTAATACTGTTGCACCCAGTGGTTTTATTTGTAGCAGGCAGTCTAATTCTTGACTGAACATGGTGGCCTGGTTGTAAACATATTGGATCACCATGTAAAAGTTGATGGTTTGTCAATTGGCTCAGAATTGTGGGTATCAGGAATATTTTAATTCTGCTCCAGTTTGAATGCTCCACTTATGGCATTAAGAAATTATTTGGATAATAATGACTTGCTCACTAATTAATGTGTCTGTAATCTGTTTACAGTGAAATGAAGCTAGAGAGTGCTGCCACATCATCTCTGGAGGACCGTGTGAAAAGAAACATTCACTCCATTCAGAGAACCCCTGCTGCTCTGGAGAAGAACTTTATGAGAAGATGAACGTTTAACTCTGTCTTTTGTATTTTACTTGTTTAAGATTGTTTTAAAGTTTGACATTTTTATTGAAGCTCGTGCTTGTAAATAAAATGCAAAGGGCTCTGTTCTAACCAACCTGCTCCAGTCATCAGTAGGTATTTGTGTGTATATGTAGTTTTTTTTAAATGTCTAGCATGCACACAAGATTCTTCTGTTCTTTTTTGTACAGTATTGTTGATGTTGAGATTGGTACATAGGATTTGTTTGTTTTTTTAAGTTTTAAAAAAACAGAACTTTTTTTTTTTGTGCCTGATGCATTTTTCCAAATTAATTCAGGTGCTTGTTTTTCCCTAACGGAATCTATATTTGAACTTTTTCATGCTGATACAAAGTTTTGCTAAATTGTTTGAGAACCTAGATTGTCCTTGTAACATCTATTATATAAACCCAGCAGCAAATAAAATATCACAGGCTGTCATTTTTATGCTGTATTCAGTTTATTGCAAGCAGTCAATGCTTCAGAGCAAGATAATACTGAGATTAAGGAACACTCTTCACAGATAATGGCTACAATTACTCAGACTCACTCCTTTCAAAGAGTGAATGTCACATGAGTGTGGATTCAGGAAAGGGAACGAACATATGGATCGGCAGCCTCAGGTTTGGACCTGTTGGTTAGCATGCTGTTCTGGATTTCCAGAAGTAGTTCTTGCAGCCTGGCTTTCGCTCTTTGTCTCCACTGTCTCTCCTCATTAGGTCCAGTCCACTCTGTAGTAATCCCAGAGATGGGCTGTCAGACTGGATGGCTGCTGGGTCTGAGTTACTGAGCAACCACTGGAGCTCTGGAAAGGAGTATCTCTCTGGCATCTGAAGAATTAAAGCATTTAATCAATACTATATTATGCCTTAAAACAACATGTGCTTCCAAGATGGTGTATTACTTCTGTTCAAATGCATGTATGTTTTGAGTGTTCGCTTAAGCTTACCTCTTCATCTGCTGAAGTGCCATGAGTTGCCTGTAGCGCAGAGTTCAAAACCATGTGAGATCGACTGCCTGATATGATGCCTGCTGTCATGGCCAAACAGAGCAGAGAGACAGTGAGGTGAAGTTGGGAGGAGGCCATCTCTGCTGTCTTGAAGGATGTGGCTTGTTCAACCTTGGTTCAAGCTTCTGCTGCACTGTGCTCCCTTAGAGTGTTCTTGCTTACCTGGACTGTTTTATATTGGTACCTCCTGCACAGAGTAAAAATTTGTTACGCACTAAGTTTCCCAATTTAAATATTAACAAATTAAACTGGTCCCAGCTGGTATCTTGTGGTCAGATGTAATTTGTTTTCCATCTTTATGGAAGTTAATTGGTGTTTTACCTGCTGTCTAAACAGAGTGCATCCAAATGAATCAAGACCCCCAATAAACCACTAATTACCCACCATTAAATTGATCTGTTGCTAGAGTGACCTCCCTTTCCAAACTTTCTGGGTCATAAATTCTTGACGGCCATCACTGTTAAATGGATGTTACTAGGAAACAGTTTTTTTTTTTTTAAATAAACAGGTTCTTATTTCCTACATCTGGCAAACAATTAATTCTAATGAAACTCTAATATTCTTCTTCTTCTCATGTGACCGTTTTCTGCTTGTGTTCACTGCTTGAGTTTCTTGTTTATATATTTTCCACTGTGGATTGTCTAGGTGAAATATATGTATATGTCTTGATGAACATTTTACAGAGAATGCTGTGTTTAACATTTAAAGCTTCAATCTAAAGGCAGATGGCACAACTTTGGTTTGGGCTCTTTATTGTTACTGTAATATGTCTACACAGTGTCTATGTGTGATATTGCCCATATAAAAAAAGAAAAAGAAAGAAATGTCCTCTCACATTCAGCTGCTTTTATTTCCAGAAACCTTCAAACCTGTAAATATTAGTATGAACATTAAAAGATTCAACAACATAAACTGACCAAGTTTAAAAGGCATTTGGCGAACAGAAATGGAATAACGGGGGAACAAAGACCCCTTTAAATAAATATTTTACTGCTTTGCTGTTCTGACCTCATAGGCTTTTAAAGCCTAGAAGAATTGGGTATATGCTTATTGCTTATTGCCACAGTTAGCAATACAGAATGACAGGGTATTTTGCATTCTTTTTATTAATAATATATTTTTGTACCTATGACAATGAGATTAGGGCTGACGCTTTTGCATCGTTGGTGCTTGCTGTTTAATAATCATTTGAAACTGAGCAAACTGGCAGCTCCAATAGAATTTAAAAAAAATTATCTTGAACTCTGCCATGGAAACCAGAATCTATAAACCTTAATTAAACAATGTAATAATCAATTAAAAATAATTTAGTTTGGAGAATGGATGGATGATTCAGCATCTTCTGGTCAGATGCGGGAATTAATTCGGTGCCCGACTCTCACAGTGCATTATGGGTATTCTGTAGCCGTTTAGCGTACAATGGTTGTACACTTGTTATTGCAATGCATTATAGGATTGAATGAGTGCACTCGATAATGTCCACTACGGTTTCGGAAACCACAAATGCTGTCCCCTCAAATGGTGCCCTATTTATGGGTATAGTGAGCGATTTCAGACACAGCCCAGGTTACTTTGTTCCTGGAGGAATCAGCCATTTAGTATGGAAGCTTATGTGTAGCAATATTCAATGTGCAATGCAATATGTAAAATGGCAATGCATTTATGTATTTCAATGTAAAATGTACATACCACGTGTGCAACATTTTGGAGCAAAATTATCATTCAAATTGAATAATATAATTTACATTTCCTATTTCCTACGCTAGTTTTAACATAATTTAAACATATTTTAATGCTTAATAAGTTGCAAAATGAAAATGAAAATGTATTACAGAAATGCTTAGATGTGTTTAACATGTTCAAGCAAAAATGTTAGCAAAATGATAATTTAAATGTTATTTTTCTTAATTGCATTTACACTTACAGTTAAGGTACTTGCGATTGCATTTTCATTATATGTCCCGCAATGAATGTAGCAAAATTCAATGTGGAATTGAAAATGCAATCCGAGCCGATCTAGTCTCTGCAGCGCCCTGTCAATCATCGCATCAAGGCGGGGCCAGGTGTTGGAAGTATGGCGGCAGCAGAGCTATTAGAGTGAGGCATTTACTGGCAGATGAAGTGGAGCAAAAACACAGAAATGATCATGCGCGTCTGTCAGTGACTGTTCTGTTAGACCAGTACGTTATTAGGACCATAGATATTTATGGTTAGAACGTCTCGCAGAGAAAGCGCCTGGCGCTCGTGCACCTTGACGAGCGCGGTCGCGTGTCTGCTGACGTGAGCGGTGGTTTACAACAGGTTATTTTACTTTAAAATAATCTTACACAAGCTGTCCAAGATTATTGTTTGCTATATCAGTAGGCTATGGTTGTATTTTTTCTCTCTTTTTACCATTCTGATTGTTGTTTCATGCATCAATTATATTAATAAAACGATGTGTAGTCCATCATCTGGATGGTGATGGATGTTATTTAGCCTATAATAATAATAGGCCAAATAATAATACATTTTATTCCCAAAAAATAACTGTTTTTATTTATGAACATTTTATTTAAAACTTCACAACTGCTAATGTTTTTCAACATTCTACAAATCTCCCGTTCCAGTACATCCTTTAGCTTTTTAAGGATTATGGAGCGCACTTTGCACGCATTCTATCATGCCAAACCACGCATGCGGCAGCCTATTGCTTTTCTGTTAAAAGTGGTTTGTGAATATTGATGCTTTAATAACAAGTAATTTATCAGGAGCGTTTATGCGGGGATGTGTAACTTAAAACCATTTCATAGAATTTTTATGTACATACAGAAAATAATCTATAGCCTACGTTTATGCGGGCGGGAGCGGGACAAAACGTGAATGTTGCGGACGGGAGATAAACGGACGGTCATAAAGGGATGGACATGGCCAGCTACAATACTACACTGTGCATGGCGTTTAAAATGATTTTCAAATGGTGAGAGGCCCAAAGTGTGCCAAGAAAATATCCATCACACCACCAGCACCTGTTCACATCAGACCAAAATGCTGTGAAAGATGGATTTATACATCACCAGAGTTATTTTTGGGAACAGAAATTATTATTATTATATTATTATTATTATGCCTATTATTGTTATAAATAACGCCCATCACCATCCAGATGGACTACACATCGTTTTATTAATATAATTGATGCATGAAACAACAATCAGAATGGTAAAAAGAGAGAAAAAATACAACCATACTGATATAGCAAACAATAATCTTGGACAGCTTGTGTAAGATTTTAAAGTAAAATAACCTGTTGTAAACCACCGCTCACGTCAGCAGACACGCGACCGCGCTCGTCAAGGTGCACGAGCGCCAGGCGCGTTGTCTGCGAGACGTTCTAACCATCAATATCTATGGTTATTGGTGATTCTATTACACGGAACGTGAAAACAGAGACACCAGCCACCATAGTCACATGTTTACCGGGAGCCAGAGCGCCTGACATCAAAGCAAATTTGAAAGTGCTGGCTAATGCTAATCATAAATTCTCTAAGATTATTATTCATGTCGGCACTAATGATGTTCGACTTCGCCAGTCGGAGATCACCAAAATGAACATTAAAGAGGTGTGTGAACTCGCAAGTACGATGGCTGATAGCGTTTTTTGCTCTGGTCCCCTCCCCGTTAAAAGGAGTGATGAGATACTTAGCAGACTATCATCACTCAATGGCTGGTTGTCTAAGTGGTGTCCGCAAAATAACATAGGGTTCATAGACAATTGGAAAAGCTTTTGGTGCAGACCTGACCTGTTGAAAAGAGATGGTATCCATCCCTCCTGGGGTTGTGCCGCTCTTCTCTCTAGTAATTTGGCACATAGTCCTAAAGCTAAACCTTAACTAACTAGGGCCCAGGTCAGGAAGCAGACGGACTGGCTTACCCGACCGTCTGCTAGCTGTCTCGCGTCACAGAAGTCAGATAAATCCCAGCACATAGAGACTCTTTCACCTAGATATTATCACATAGAGACTGTGTCTGTTCCATGAATTAGTAAATACAAAAAAACACCAAAACTATTTAACGGTAAAAATGTAATTGATGTCCAACAAATAAACAACAGATATAATACAGATGAACAAATGATAAAGCTCGGGCTGCTGAATATTCGAACCCTTTCCTCAAAAACGCTTATTGTTAATGATATGATTACAGATAATAATCTAGATGTGCTGTGTTTGACAGAAACCTGGCTAAAACCTGACGACTACATTACTTTAAATGAGTCCACCCCACAAGATTATTGTTATAAACACGAGCCGCGTCTGAAAGGTAAAGGGGGAGGTGTTGCTGTAATTTATAATAATATCTTCAGTATTACTCAGAAGTCTAGTTTCAAATATAATTCCTTTGAAGTTTTGGTGCTTTACGTAACGTTATGTAGTGAAATTGATAAATCCCGTTTAACATTTGTGTTGGCTACTGTATACAGGCCACCAGGGCACAATACACACTTTACCAGAGAATTTGCTGATTTTTTATCAGAGTTAGTACTGGCTACAGATAAAGTCCTAATTGTTGATGATTTTAATATCTATGTAGACAATGAAAAAGACGCATTGGGATTGGCATTTAGAGACATTCTAAACTCTATTGGAGTTAGGCAACACGTATCAGGACCTACTCATCGCCGTAATCATACTCTAGACCTAATATTGTCACATGGAATAAATGTTGATACCGTTGAAATTCTGCAGCAGAGCGATGACATCTCAGATCATTACCTAGTATCATGTATACTTAATTTAGCAAAGGCTGCAAAGCCGCCCCCTCGCTTCAAATATGGCAGGACTATCACTGCTGCGACTAAAGATTTCTTTTTTAAATAAACTTCCTCATCAGTTTCATCTCATCAGCATCCCAGATAGCCCAGAGGAACTTGTTGCAACAGAAACTATTGACTCTCTCTTTTCCAGCACTTTAGACACAGTTGCACCTCTGCGCTTAAAGAAGATTAAAGAAAATAGTCCAACGCCGTGGTACAACGAGCACACCCGGGCCCTTAAAACAGCAGCCAGAAAAATGGAGTGCAGCTGGAAGAAAACAAAACTGGAAGTTTTTCACATTTCGTGGAAAGAGAGCATGAGAGGGCAGAAAGGCCGTAAAAACGGCTAGATCTGCTTATTTCTCGACTCTCTTAGAAGAAAACAAATACAACCCTAGGTATTTATTCGATACAGTGGCTAAATTAACCAAAAATAAAGCTTCAACTTCTGATGTCTGCCAACAGCACAGCAGTAATGACTTTATGAACTTCTTTACTTGTAAGATTGATAATATTAGGAAAAAAATTATAACCATGCAGCCGTCTACTACTGTATCACATCAGACAGAGCATTGTAGTGTCACTGAGGAAAAATTACATTCATTCACTGCTATAGGAGAAGAAGAATTGGCTAAACTCATTAAATCATCTAAATCAACAACATGTATGCTCGACCCTATACCGACTAAACTACTAAAAGAGATGCTTCCAGAGGTCATAGATCCTCTTCTTAATATTGTTAATTCATCCTTGACTTTAGGATATGTACCGAAAACTTTTAAGTTGGCTATTATTAAACCACTTATTAAAAAAACCGCAACTTGATCCTACAGAATTAGTCAATTACAGGCCAATCTCAAATCTACCCTTTCTGTCAAAAATACTAGAAAAGGCAGTGTCCTCACAATTATGCTCCTTTTTAGAAAGAAATGGTATCTGTGAGGATTTCCAGTCAGGATTTAGACCGTATCATAGTACTGAGACTGCTCTCATTAGAGTTACAAATGATTTACTCTTATCATCCGATCGTGGTTGTATCTCTCTGTTAGTGTTACTCGATCTTAGCGCTGCATTCGATCCCATCGACCACAACATTCTTTTGAATAGACTCAAAAATTATGTTGGCATTAGTGGAATTGCATTGGCATGGTTTAAATCATACTTATCTGACCGTTATCAGTTTGTAGCAGTAAATTAAGAGATGTCACACCGATCACAAGTTCAATATGGAGTACCGCAGGGCTCAGTGCTAGGACCGTTGCTTTTCACCCTGTACATGCTACCACTGGGAGATATCATTAGGAAGCATGGCGTTAGTTTTCATTGTTATGCTGACGATACTCAGCTCTATATTTCTTCACGCCCTGACGAAACGTACTAATTCACAAGATTAACTGAATGCATAGCTGATATAAAAAATTGGATGACTAGTAATTTCCTGCAACTTAATTTTTAATTATTGAACAAAAAAACTCCACATGTAGTAACCTAGAATACTGTCTAACACTTGATGGCTGCTCTGTCAGGTCCTCGTCGTCAGTTAGGAACCTAGGTGTGCTCTTTGATACCAATCTTTCATTTGAAAGCCACGTTTCTAGCATCTGTAAAACTGCATTCTACCATCTTAAAAATATATCTAAATTACGGCATATGCTTTCAATGCAAAATGCTGAACAGTTATTTCATGCATTCATGACTTCAAGGCTAGATTATTGTAATGCTCTACTGGGTGGTTGCCCTGCTCGCTAAATAACCAAAACGCAGCAGCTCGAGTTCTTACTAGAACCAGGAAGTATGACGATATTAGCCCGGTTCTGTCAACACTGCACTGGCTCCCTATTAAACATCGCATACATTTTAAAATCTTGCTAATTACTTACAAACCTGATGTACTCATTACATCATAAGAAGAATGGCATCTACGCTAATGTTAGTCTCTCTGTTTATCCCGAGGTTTACTGCAGTCAGCCCGATCCGGGCCGTATCCAGATCAGATGGTGGACCAGCGCCCAGACATTACCAACGCATCCCTGAAGTGTCTGCAGAGACCGTGTCAATTAGTCTACCCTCTGAAATTGCTCATCGACATGGCATCCTCAATGGATCCATCTCCGGCGTGATGACTCCGATATTTTGAATATTCCTATTTAATAATTGTTTAATCGACACGCCATCCTCAATAAACTCGTCTCCGGCGTGATGCCTCCGATCTTTCGAATATTCTGATCTAATAATACTTCTGACCTATAAGGCTGCCAAAATAATAATCATACACAGTTTGATAATTGTCCAGAGGAGAACTGGCACCCCAACTGAGCCTGGTTCCTCCCAAGGTTTATTTTTCTCCATTAGGACACCTGATGGAGTTTTGGTTCCTTGCCACTGTCGCCTTTGGCTTCCTCAGTTGGGGACACTAAATTTTCTAATAAATATCCAAATAAATTTAATTACTAAACTAAATTAACTATATTAACTACATTACTTGAATATACTATATGATAATTGAATTGAGCTAGATGACATCACCGTTTTCTCCAGAGCGGCTGTACAGTCTTTCATGCATAAATGTCATGGGATAAATGTTTTAAATATAAAAGTTTGGACTCTAGAAATGTGAAATGTTAAAATATGAAACTAAAACCACCAATAGGTGGCGAAAAGAGCCAGAGAGCAGGCCCCAAGAAGAGAGAGCGCCAGAGAATAACAGACCAGAGCAACAGTTGCAATATTCTTTTATCCCTTACTTGACCATGTGACTAAAACCCAAATGTGAGACATTCAAACTGACCAATCAGATAATGACAACTTCCCCCACTGTACTAAAGGTGTGACACATTTTGGCCTCCAGGCCTTGAGGACTACAACACCTCCGTCTTTAGAAATTTCTGTCTTTCCAAATGGCCCTTATAGTATGAAAGATGGGGGTTGAAACAGTAAAGCAAATGTCTTTGTTAGTTTTCCAATATCTTTGATTATTTTCAATCCTATAATTGTAAGATTATGCTAGTGCAATGCTATAGTGTTTGTTTCTTAATATCCCCATTTTAATAAGCAACACTGTCCAGTGGTCTATGCGTATTAAGTTTCGCTAAGGTTGGACATTGCGTTCAGCAGCTATAGATCAAGTAGTGAAAACTGAGCTGTGCCAATCTGCTTAATTCACTAATAACTTTGCCATGTTCTTTCAGTAACCTTTTTGCTATAATCATCCCTAGCTGCTGCTCTGTGCCAAGTCTAAGTCTCTACAATTCACATTTTCTGTACACTTAAAATAGAAAGTTAAGAAAAAAAAAAAAAAAAAGTAGGTATAACAAGCACAAAAGGGTTCCAGTAGACTGAACCCCTAAAATCATGATTATCATGTTAAATTAACACTGATAGTCTATTAGTATTAAAGTTTTAGTTCACCCAAAAATTATCCCATAATTTACTCACCCTCAAGCCATATGATATGATTTTCGTCTTTGAGCCAAAAACAAAAGCGCAAAAAACACATCTATCCATCTTAAAAATAATCCATACGGCTCCAAGGGGTTAATAAAAGCCTTCTGAAGTGAAGCGATGCATTTTTTGTTCAGCACATCCCACAGATGCTCAATTGGATTGAGATCTGGGGAATTTGGAGGCCAAGTCAACACCTCAAACTCGTTGTTGTGCTCCTCAAATCATTCCTAAACCATTTTTGCTTTATGGCAGGGCGCATTATCTTGCTGAAAGTGGCCACAGCCATCAGGGAATACCGCTTCCATGAAGGGGTGTACATGGTCTGCAACTGCTTAGGTAGGTGGTACATTTCAAAGAAACATCCACATGGATGGCAGGACCCAAGATTTCCCAGCAGAACATTGCCCAAAGCATCACATTGCCTCCGCCGGCTTGCCTTCTTCCCATCGTGCATCCTAGTGCCTTGTGTTCCCCAGGTAAGCGACGCACACGCACCCGGCCATCCACGTGATGTATAAGAAAACGTGATTCATCAGGCCAGGCCACTTTCTTCCATTGCTCCGTGGTCCAATTCTGATGCTCACGTTCCCACTGCTGGCGCTTTCAGCCCCATGGGTACCCTGACCGGTCTGCATCTATGCAGCCCCATACGCAACAAACTGCGATGCACTGTGTATTCTGACACCTTTCTATCAGAACCAGCATTAACTACGATAGCTCATCTGTTTGATCAGACCACACGGGCCAGCCTTCCCTCCCCACGTGCATCAATGAGCCATGACCCTGTCGCCAGTTCACCACTGTTCCTTCCACTTTTGATAGATACTGACCACTGCAGACCAAGAACACCTCACAAGAGCTGCAGTTTTGGAGAGGCTCTGACCCAGTCGTCTAGCCATCACAATTTGGCAATTGTCAAACTCGCTCAAATCCTTACGCTTGCCCATTTTTCCTGCTTCTAACACATCAACTTTGAGGACAAAATGTTCACTTGCTGCCTAATATATCCCACCCACTAACAGGTGCCGTGATGCTGACATAATCCGTGTTATTCACTTTATCTGTCAGTGGTCATAATGTTATGTTATGTTACATACATTATATACACTCACCTAAAGGATTATTAGGAACACCTGTTCAATTTCTCATTAATGCAATTATCTAATCAACCAATCACATGGCAGTTGCTTCAATGCATTTAGGGGTGTGGTCCTGGTCAAGACAATCTCCTGAACTCCAAACTGAATGTCAGAATGGGAAAGAAAGGTGATTTAAGCAATTTTGAGCGTGGCATGGTTGTTGGTGCCAGACGGGCCGATCTGAGTATTTCACAATCTGCTCAGTTACTGGGATTTTCACGCACAACCAGTTTACAAAGAATGGTGTGAAAAGGGAAAAACATCCAGCATGCGGCAGTCCTGTGGGCGAAAATGCCTTGTTGATGCTAGAGGTCAGAGGAGAATGGGCCGACTGATTCAAGCTGATAGAAGAGCAACTTTGACTGAAATAACCACTCGTTACAACCGAGGTATGCAGCAAAGCATTTGTGAAGCCACAACATGCAGAACCTTGAGGCGGATGGGCTACAACAGCAGAAGACCCCACCGGGTACCACTCATCTCCACTACAAATAGGAAAAAGAGGCTACAATTTGCACGAGCCCACCAAATTTGGACAGTTGAAGACTGGAAAAATGTTGCCTGGTCTGATGAGTCTCGATTTCTGTTGAGACATTCAGATGGTAGAGTCAGAATTTGGCGTAAACAGAATGAGAACATGGATCCATAATGCCTTGTTACCACTGTGCAGGCTGTTGGTGGTGTAATGGTGTGGGGGATGTTTTCTTGGCACACTTTAGGCCCCTTAGTGCCAATTGGGCATCGTTGAAATGCCACGGCCTACCTGAGCATTGTTTCTGACCATGTCCATCCCTTTATGACCACCATGTACCCATCCTCTGATGGCTACTTCCAGCAGGATAATGCACCATGTCACAAAGCTCGAATCATTTCAAATTGGTTTCTTGAACATGACAATGAGTTCACTGTACTAAAATGGCCCCCACAGTCACCAGATCTCAACCCAATAGAGCATCTTTGGGATGTGGTGGAACGGGAGCTTCGTGCCCTGGATGTGCATCCCACAAATCTCTATCAACTGCAAGATGCTATCCTATCAATATGGGCCAACATTTCTAAAGAATGCTTTCAGCACCTTGTTGAATCAATGCCACGTAGAATTAAGGCAGTTCTGAAGGCGAAAGGGGGTCAAACACAGTATTAGTATGTGTAAATAGTATTAGTGTTCCTAATAATCCTTTAGGTGAGTGTATATATATATATGCATTGCAGAAAGATGAAATGTATTATTTGTTCTCAGCAGACTCAAACAAATTTAGAACTGTAAAGTATGTTGAAGTGTGAACTTCTACTCCCCACATTTTCCACAGATGATGTGAGAATGATATTTGCTGACAGAGAAAGAACATTTCACATAAGATCTGCACCTTTTCTGTGCATAACTTTTGGGCAGAGTTAGCACCTCTTCCTTTGTTTGGGCCTTCATCCACTGCATTTGTAATCACATACTGTCTGAGTAGATAATACATTTGATTAAGAATTTACTTTGTGACCCTTAAAACATATTAATGTGTGTAGTAAATAAAGTATAGTACTATAAAGTATACATGGAATCCATACATATTTCAGTACATCCACCATGTTTGCATTGCCATATGAGCTACGGTGTTAGTTGTTTCATCTCCTTGCTCTTCCTCTCCCATGGCCTATGGAAAGTGTCCATTGGGTATTGTAGGATTTGTGGGAGCAGACACAATTGAATCTTCCAGATGATTTGTTCAAACATAATTCCACACAAAACCCAACTCAACATTCCAGGGCCAGTTTATGGCCGGGCCCCTCTCTGCCCATAACAGTGGACAAAGGTTTGCTACATTTTGATTGGATCTTGGTGGACTAACACAAACAAACTGTCCAACGCCATCAGATAAAGATGCCAGACACCTCTTAGAGGCCAAGAAGGTTTTCTGCCCTTCACCCATCTAGAAACTAATCCCTAAAAATTCCTCAGGATCCCAGCACTAGTGGGTGAAACAAAGAAAAAACTCACAGAAACCATGTTACACATAAACTGCATCAAATCATTGTTCATTGGACTTATAATCAAACATCCTTCTACTGCATAATTCTATATAATGTATTTAACCAATATATGTGACCACTATGCTTAGACTCACTCACAATTCGTGTAATTCATGTAACTATTGAATGACTGATTGAAAATTCTTGATATCAGTGTGATTTGAATGATCATAATTCAAAAGATGGTTTGAATGAAATCTGTCTAGAATGTTGTGTTCTTATAATAAGAAATCATGTTTAAATTTACTCACTGCTTAGAGCAGGAACGTAAATGACCACAGATAACCTAATTTATGGGGAGGGTGTAAACACAGTCACCTCTGAACCAAAGATGATTCCCAATTGGTCAATCCATTCAGGAGAATGGGCAAACAAACTTGAGTTTAATCTCAGAACACGAACAGAGGAATCAGTTGAAGAAGAAAATCAGTTTAATAATGTTAAAGTCAGTCTAAATGAGAAATAGACGATCAGACGATTGAGGCAGACCAAGATCTGAGAAATGGGTTAATTTCATTCAAGCCATCTAAACTCTTCTCTCACTTTCCTTTCTTTTACTTAAGCTTATTTTCTTTCCGTTGAATCTCGTGTTTTAAGTTAAGTTTCGCCGCTAAATTTCTCTCGACGAATCTACAGCAGAGCGCGCTTCAACTTCAAACACCGCCCACAAGATTTTAACCCAGCCGCCAGCACACCACGTGATTGGCTTCCCAAGACGTCGATCAAAAGACACAACAAGACCTTCAGAGAATCGAAAAGCACCGTGGAACCCCTGTAGCCAGGACCAAAGAAAAAAGGAATCCCCAAGACGACACCGAGACATAAACGCAAGTAACCTCCAGATTCTAAACTGAACTGGTGCAATTGATATCAAATTGAATAACCCCACCTAAGAAACGATAGGAGGGTTAAATTAATGCTCGGTGGTTCATTCAGGTCACGTGTTATAAATGCATTTATTGCTAGAAACTTGGGATTTCATCATTTCACTCTCTTAAAACTTATTCTTTCCTCACTTTCTTCCTTTCTGCAACGCGTGTGAATGTGTGTGCGTGTGTTTGTGTTAGATATTAGTTTTACGTGTTAGAGTAATCAATAAAGTTTCGTTTATTTTTAAAGATAAGTGTTCTTGTGTTATGTGCTTACGAATTTAATGTCTTAAACTGCTGATCTAAGTTACCTGGCTGTTAAATAGTGTTTCACTATTGTGTGGATATTAATATCCACTGCAGAGTTGATAGGTACGGCCCGTTCAAATGAACGCTGGGCGAGTCATTTGCTCGGTCGTAAAATAGACTCTTTCAAAATTCCCTATGAATTAATTAATGAATTCATTTGAGCCAAATAGACCTGTTTCCCTGATACAGAGTCTCTTACAGTATGTATATGTCATAATCCAAGAACTGGGTCATTCAGGTACTTTTTCTAATTAAAACATACTACTTTGTAGGCATATTTGAACATGGTCTGCAGCTAATTCTTGGATCAGAGTAATAGACTTTTAAGTTTAAATATAGTGTGATATTTAATGTTAATATATGTTTAAATGTAATCAATTGCAATGTCATCATTACAAATGTGTAATTACAAAATGTATTTGTGCCGGGGGGCGTGGTTTAGAGAGGTCTGTGACAGGAGAGAGAGTTGGGAGACAGGTGCATAAGTGCAAATAATGAACACCTGTGTCTTGTTCCAGTAATGGGCGTGGAGAGACCGGATATAAACCACCAGGAAAAGGTCTTCAGGGAGAGAGACTGACTGGAGACTCGGGAACACACAGAGAGAAGAGAGAAGCTCTGGAGAGCAGCAGGACTGTGATTGAGAAACGTTTGAGTTATTGTGAACGCCCATGAGCGTCCTAACCCTAACACCAGGCCCTGCTCGACCTGAGGAGCGACCAAGAGCGCTGCTTCGTGCAGGCCCAGCAGGAGGACCGCGAGAGGTTCCGGAGCTGGATGGACCGGGAGGTTCGGACAGAGGTCCCAGCAGTCCCGGGTACGACCACCCACCTGCCGCTGAACAAGATGGGGCCGCAGGATGACCCGGAGGTCTTCTTAGACCTCTTTGAGAAGACGGCCGAGGCGGCAGGATGGACCCGGGATCAATGTTTCAACGACCTAAAGAAGGCCCAAAGCAACACTGCCAGCGATTTCGGTCGCTGGAGCTGGCCGAAAGTGGCCGACCCTTCGTGATGGCCCAGCAGCTCCGGGACTCCTGCCGCAAATGGCTGCTGGCTGAGGGAAACGATGTCGGAAAAATCATCGACCTCATGGTACTGGAACAGTTTGTAACTCGGCTCCCACGGAGAATGGCCGAGTGTGTCCAGTGCCACAGACCGACGTCGTTGGACTCAGCCATCGAATTGGCGGAGGACCACATGGTGGCGTGTCCAGGGATCGGCGGACCCTTACCATCTCTCTCTCTCTCCCCACTTTTCTTCCCCTCTTCCCTCTTCCTCCCACAAACCTGTCCCTCTCCCCAGGTCCCGTCCTCCAGGCCCACCCAGGATTCCACCCTAAGGGAGGGGTGGAACCAGCCTGGAGTTTTCCGGGGCTTCGCGAGGGCGGCAGGGCCAATGCCGCTCCCTCTTCCCCGCTCTCTCCACGCCCATCGCTGGGCCCACTTACCACCACAGGGGTGGCGGGTAGGTCTGGGCCGGCCTGCTGGCGTTGCGGGGACCCAGACCATTTAATCGACAGATGTCCAATGATGGAGGTGGGGACAATGATCCGGGTCCCGGATGTCCCACAGGCTGCTCCCGGTCAGGCTGGCTGGTACCAGATACCTGTGAGTATTAAGGGGGGTACCTATCCAGCTTTGGTGGATTCAGGATGTAACCAAACCTCGATCCACCAAAGCCTGATTCAGTCCGAGGCATTGGATACAAGCCGCATGGTTCAGGTACGGTGCGTGCACGGGGACGTGGTGAAATATCCTGTAGTGTCAGTTGTGATTCAATTTCGGGGTCAAAAGCATAGTGTAGAGGTGGCCGTTAACCCGCACCTCAGGCATCCACTGATTCTTGGAACCAATTGGCCGGCTTTTAAGGATTTATTGGGCTGTTTGTGTGCGGATACAAAAATACAAAAAAACACCAAAACTATTCAACAGTAAAAATTTAATTGATGTCCAACAAATAAACAACAGATATAATACAGATGAACAAATGATAAAGCTCGGGCTGCTGAATATTCGATCCCTTTCCTCAAAAACGCTTATTGTTAATGATATGATTACAGATAATAATCTAGATGTGCTGTGTTTGACAGAAACCTGGCTAAAACCTGACGACTACATTTCTTTAAATGAGTCCACCCCACAAGATTATTGTTATAAACACGAGCTGTGTCTGAAAGGTAAAGGGGGAGGTGTTGCTGTAATTTATAATAATATCTTCAGTATTTCTCAGAAGTCTAGTTTCAAATATAATTCTTTTGAAGTTTTGGTGCTTTACGTAACGTTATGTATTGAAATTGATAAATCCCGTTTAACATTTGTGTTGGCTACTGTATACAAGCCACCAGGGCACAATACACACTTTACCAGAGAATTTGCTGATTTTCTATCAGAGTTAGTACTGGCTACAGATAAAGTCCTAATTGTTGGTGATTTTAATATCTATGTAGACAATGAAAAAGACGCATTGGGATTGGCATTTAGAGACATTCTACACTCTATTGGAGTTAGGCAACACATATCATGACCCACTCATCGCCGTAATCATACTTTAGACCTAATATCATCACATGGAATAAATGTTGATACCGTTGAAATTCTGCAGCAGAGCAATGACATCTCAGATCATTACCTAGTATCATGTATACTTAATTTAGCAAAGGCTGCAAAGCCGCCCCCTCGCTTCAGGTATGGCAGGACTATCACTGCTGCGACTAAAGATTTCTTTGTAAATAAACTTCATCAGTTTCATCTCCTCAGCATCCCAGATAGCCCAGAGGAACTCGATGTTGCAACAGAAACTATTGACTCTCTCTTTTCCAGCACTTTAGACACAGTTGCTCCTCTGCGCTTAAAGAAGATTAAAGAAAATAGTCCAACGCCGTGGTACAACGAGCACACCCGGGCCCTTAAAACAGCAGCCAGAAAAATGGAGCGCAGCTGGAAGAAAACAAAACTGGAAGTTTTTCGCATTTCTTGGAAAGAGCATGATTTCATACAGAAAGGCCGTAAAAACTGCTAGATCTGCTTATTTCTCGACTCTCTTAGAAGAAAACAAACACAACCCTAGGTATTTATTCGATACAGTGGCTAAATTAACCAAAAATAAAGCTTCAACTTCTGATGTCTGCCAACAGCACAGCAGTAATGACTTTATGAACTTCTTTACTTGTAAGATTGATAATATTAGGAAAAAAATTATAACCATGCAGCCGTCTACTACTGTATCACATCAGACAGTGCATTGTAGTGTCACTGAGGAAAAATTACATTCATTCACTGCTATAGGAGAAGAAGAATTGGCTAAACTCGTTAAATCATCTAAATCAACAACATGTATGCTCGACCCTATACCGACTAAACTACTAAAAGAGATGCTTCCAGAGGTCATAGATCCTCTTCTTAATATCATTAATTCATCCTTGACTTTAGGATATGTACCGAAAACTTTTAAGTTGGCTATTATTAAACCACTTATTAAAAAAACGCAACTTGATCCTACAGAATTAGTCAATTACAGGCCAATCTCAAATCTACCCTTTCTGTCAAAAATACTAGAAAAGGCAGTGTCCTCACAATTATGCTCCTTTTTAGAAAGAAATGGTATCTGTGAGGATTTCCAGTCAGGATTTAGACCGTATCATAGTACTGAGACTGCTCTCATTAGAGTTACAAATGATTTACTCTTATCATCCGATCGTGGTTGTATCTCTCTGTTAGTGTTACTCGATCTTAGCGCTGCATTCGATACCATCGACCACAACATTCTTTTGAATAGACTCAAAAATGATGTTGGCATTAGTGGAATTGCATTGGCATGGTTTAAATCATGCTTATCTGACCGTTATCAGTTTGTAGCAGTAAATGATGAGATGTCACACCGATCACAAGTTCAATATGGAGTACCGCAGGGCTCAGTGCTAGGATCATTGCTTTTCACCCTGTACATGCTACCACTGGGAGATATCATTAGGAAGCATGGCGTTAGTTTTCATTGTTATGCTGGCGATACTCAGCTCTATATTTCTTCACGCCCTGACGAAACTTACCAATTCACAAGATTAACGGAATGCATAGCTGATATAAAAAATTGGATGACTAGTAATTTCCTGCAACTTAATTCAGAAAAAACAGAATTTTTAATTATTGGACAAAAAAACTCCACATGTAGTAACCTAGAATACTGTCTAACACTTAATGGCTGCTCTGTCAAGTCCTCGTCGTCAGTTAGGAACCTGGGTGTGCTCTTTGATACCAATCTCTCATTTGAAAGCCATGTTTCTAGCATCTGTAAAACTGCATTCTACCATCTTAAAAATATATCTAAATTACGGCATATGCTTTCAATGCAAAATGCTGAACAGTTAGTTCATGTGTTCATGACCTCAAGGCTAGATTATTGTAATGCTCTACTGGGTGGTTGCCCTGATCGCTTAATAAATAAACTGCAGCTGGTCCAAAATGCAGCAGCTCGAGTTCTTACTAGAACCAGGAAGTATGATCATATTAGCCCGGTTCTGTCAACACTGCACTGGCTCCCTATTAAACATCGCATACATTTTTAAATTTTGCTAATCACTAAATGGTTTAGCTCCCCAGTACTTGAGCGAGCTCTTAACGCATTATACTCCATCACGTCTATTGCTGTCTCAAAACTCCAGTTGATAATACCTAGAATATCAAAATCAACTGCAGGCAGTCGATCCTTTTCCTATTTAGCACCTAAACTCTGGAACAGCCTTCCTAGCATTGTTCGGGAAGCAGACACACTGTCAGTTTAAATCTAGACGAAAAACACATCTCTTTACTATGGCATACACATAAAACATTTTTAATTTATATTTTATTCAAATTGTTAGGCTGCATTAACTAGGTCAGCCGGAACCGGGAACACTTCCCATAACACCTGATGTACTCGTTACATCATAAGAAGAATGGCATCTACGCTAATGTTAGTCTCTCTGTTTATCCCGAGGTTTACTGCAGTCAGCCGGATCCGGGCCGTATCCAGATCAGATGGTGGACCAGCGCCCAGACATTACCAACGCATCCCTGAAGTGTCTGTAGAGACCGTGTCAATTAGTCTACCCTCTGAAATTGCTCATCGACATGGCATCCTCAATGGATCCATCTCCGGCGTGATGACTCTGATATTTCGAATATTCCTATTTAATAATTGTTTAATCGACACGCCATCCTCAATAAACCCGTCTCCGGCGTGATGCCTCCGATCATTCGAATATTCCGATCTAATATTACTTCTGACCTATAAGGCTGCCAAAATAATAATCATACACTGTTTGTTAATTGGCCAGAGGAGAACTGGCACCCCGACTGAGCCTGGTTTCTCCCAAGGTTTATTCTTTTCCATTATGCCACCTGATGGAGTTTTGGTTCCTTGCCACTGTCGCCTTTGGCTTGCTCAGTTGGGGACACTACATTTTCAAATAAATATCCAAATAAATGTAATTACTAAACTAAATTAACTATATCAACTACATTACTTGAATATATATGATAATTGAAATGATCTGATAACATCACTGTTTTCTCCAGAGCGGCTGTACAGCCGAATCAAATTCGGTTGCATTATTTTCCTGTTTAACACTGTGAAGCTGCTTTGAAACAATCTGCATTGTAAAAAGCGCTATATAAATAAAGTTGACTTGACTTGACTATGCTCCATGATCCTAATCTACCTATGCTCCATGATCCAGATCCGCCCACGCTCCACGGTCCATGTCCTGTTCCCCTGCACGGGCCTGGCCCGCCATCCCACCCCCAAGACCGCCCTCCTAGACTTTTGTTTTGTTGGCCGTCTGGAGCCGCCCTTAGAGGGGGGGGGGGGGAACTGTCACAGTGTGTTTTGGGTTATGTTTCATGTTCTTAGTTTATTATGTTCACTGCCATGTTCACTGTCATGTTTCTTAGTTTGCTTGAGGGTCCTTCTGAGGGTCCTTCTGTTGGTCGAAATTAAATTCAGTATGTCATGGACATGAGAAGAAAACTCCACACTTTGGGGCGGCTTTCAATGGAGAATTTGTTACAGGCCCAGGACAAACAGACCCGGCTGTATAACAGGGGTGCTAAACTGCGAGAATTTACACCGGGAGAGAAAGTCCTTGTATTATTGCCCACATCAAGCTCTAAATGACTTGCAAAGTGGCAAGGACCCTTTGAGGTTACACAGCGAGTCGGGGATCTCAATTATGAGATGGTGCGCACAGATAGGGGAGGGGCACGTCAAATTTACCCCTTAAAAATGGAGTGAGGCAGAATCAGTGATACTGGTGATGGTAATTGGCACGGAGGAAGATCTCGGGCCAGAAGTGAGTACTAACACAAAATCTATCGCTTTGGCCCTGGGGGAGATCACCTTTCACCATCCCAGCTCACTGATGTGGCCAAGTTGCAAGCAGATGCGGACGTGTTCTCATCCCTTTCCCGGTCAAACAAATCTCATTCAGCACCATATTGAGACCGAGCCGGGCGTGGTAGTTCGCAGCCGGCCGTATCGTCTTCCTGAACACAAAAAAAGTGGTTCAGGATAAGTTAGAAGCAATGCTTGATATGGGGGTAATAGAAGAATCACACAACGACTGGGCTAGCCCGATAGTTTTAGTGCCTAAAACAGACGGCTCGTGTGTTTCTGTGTGGATTACCGCAAAGTAAATGCTATGTCAAAATTCGACACGTATCCAATGCCGAGGATTGACGAAATGCTTGATCGGCTAGACACCGCTCGATTTTATTCGACACTGGATTTGATGAAAGGATACTGGCAGATCCCCTTATCACCTTTCACAACACCGTTCGGATTGCACCAAGGAGGTGACACAGTTCCTGGGGCTAGCGGGATATTATAGAAGGTTTGTGCCTAATTATTCGGAGCTCGCTAGCCCACTGACTGATCTCACTAAAAAGGAAGCGCCAGATCCGGTCCAGTGGACGAAGCAGTGTCAGCAGGCCCTCACCCAGATAAAGGCTGCTCTGTGTGGTGGGCCATTTTTGCATTCTCCTGATTTTTCTCTCCCCTTTTTGTTACAGACTGACGCGTCGGACAGGGGGCTGGGAGTGGTCCTGTCCCAGGAAATAGGGGGGGTGAGGATCGGCCGGTGCTGTACATTAGTCGAAAGCTCTCGAAGAGATAGACTAAGTACAGCACCATTGAAAAGGAGTGTCTAGCCATCAGGTGGGCCGTCCTCACTCTCCGATATTATCTCCTGGGACGGGAATTCACCCTCTGTTCGGACCACGCTCCCCTGCAGTGGCACCACCGCATGAAGGATACCAACGCACGGATCACCCGTTGGTATCTAGCTTTACAGCCTTTTAAGTTCAAGGTGATCCACAGGCCTGAGTCGGGCGGTGGGGGTATGTGCCGGGGGGGGCGTGGTTTAGCGAGGTCTGTGACAGGAGAGAGAGTCAGGAGACAGGTGCGCTGTAACAAATAATGAACACCTGTGTCTTGTTCCAGTAATGGGCATGGAGAGACCGGATATAAACCTCCAGGAAGAGGTCTTCAGGGAGAGAGACTGACTGGAGACTCGGGAACACACAGAGAGAAGCAGGGAAGCTCTGGAGAGCAGCTGGACTGTGATTGAGAAATGTTTGAGTTATTGTGAACGCCGTGAGCGTGATTTGTGTTGTGGGACTGTTTAAGAGAGAAATAAAAGTTACCCGAGTCTCCATCAAGCCGACCCTGTCTTCTTCCTTCCTTATATCTATTTAATTGCATGAGATACAAGTTTCAATAGAAATTACATTAAATCATATTTTAGTTTAATATATAACCTAAAAAATATTTTAAAAATATTTGATGGTACACTTTAACTATTTTTTTAAAAGACAATATAGATGTAATTATGAAATTATATATAAAGATGTGCTTAAGCCCTACTAGTTAATTGCATTGCATAGTAATCAGTCATTACCAAACACCGTCTTAAATGACATTGCCAAAAAAAATGGTGGTTATTTCCACAGTTATTATCAATCACATCTGTTGTCTCATTGGCCACTGTTAGCCACTAGATGGCCATATTGCTCATCTGAACACTCTGTTAGTCTCTCTGTAGTCCCCTACTCTGCTGCCCCTATTCTGCTTTGAGCTTTGTGACATGGTGTGTTATTCCTGTTGCAGTAACCATCAGAAGATGGGTACACTGTGGTCATAAAAGTATGGTAATGGTCAGCTGGTACTCAATTGGTATCGATACTCAATTGGTACTAAGTTGCCCAAAGTGTGCCAAGAAAATATACCCCACACCATTAAACCACCAGCAGCTTTCTCTTTTTCGGACCATTCTCTGTAAACCCTAGAGATGGTTGTGCCTGAAAATCCCAGTAGATCAGCAGTTCTGGCAGCAACAACCATGCTACGTTAAAAGTCACTTAAATCACATTTCAGCAGATCGTCTTGACCATGTCTACATGCCTGGTTGCTGCCATGTGATTGGCTGCATATTAGCATTAATGAGCAATTGGACAGGTGTACCTAATAAAGTGTCCGCCTGATATGATAGACATAGATAGCATAGACACTTTTATGATGTGCTTGTGCAGCAGGAATTCCTATTGCAATGCTTGACCTTCACAATGTAATTATCTGCTCTCCATAATAAACTTTTTTGGACCCAGCCAAGTATGCGCAATGGAGAACAAATATTTTCAGCTCTTTCATTTTTTCTGAGTTTACCACGTGAGAGAATGTTAATCCCTGATCTTTCCTAATGTCCTACCTCATCAATGCCCTTATTTTAGTTCACCCAGCCAGAGGAGAACTGGCCCCTGACATGGTTTCTATCAAGGGTTTTTTACTACTGTCACCTGATGTAGTTTTGGTTTTATGTCACTGTTGCCTTTGGCTTGCTCAGTTGGGGGTTAAAATACAGTGAATATTTAGTAATATTATCAATATTATTAATATCAATATCACTTCCTCATCGTCTCTCCCACTCTCCCCGGATTCCCTGCACCTGGTCTTTGTCATTAGCACTCCCTTTATATTGTACTCACTTCCCAGCAATCCTTGTCCGTTCTAATTGTTATGTATACTTGTTTATGGTGTTTGGTTGCATTCCTGTTCCTTTGTATAATAAACCCGTCTTTGTGGAAGCCCTGGATCTTCTCTTCCCTGCTGCACCATACAACTGTAACACTATTAGTAAGTACTTTTTTTTTTTCTTTTTCTCTTCTTCTTATCTCCTAGTGGACTACTAAGAACTAAGCTATATACAATTTATAATTAAAGAAAGTAATGCACAGTGTATTCATTCTAAAGTAAAGATCATGGTAACCCACTAGTAATGACTCAAGTATTTCCAAATCCTTCAGAAGGAATTACTAATTATATGGAACCGTATTCTAAAGTGAAAAGCATGATAACTCTCTATTAATGACTGAAGCTTTTGAGGTTTTTGTAAAGTTTTACTAACACACACACCAGGATCTGGTTACGGATGCTTCTGGATGGGCTCCTCCATAATCTCCTCCTTGTGTTTTTTTTTTTTTTTTTTTTTTTTTTTTTTTTTTTTGGGGGAACAGCTTTTTCATTTAATGCCAGCTATATTTAAGGGTATACAGTGAGCAGTATCTTAGTCTATATAGCCTCCTTCAGTATCACTTCTCCTTCCCATTGCCACATTTTGGACTAAATTTATGTTTTACCTCTCAGAATAAATGTAAGCTATACCTCAATGGCAATTCAAGATAAAGCTCTGTCATTTTGCCATCTGAGCAAAATGTGAACCGCAAAAATGTACGGACATTCATCGTGACTAGAAAGCTAGACCATAACAGAAAGATGGATCTCACTGCACTGCCAATTAAAGTGGTCACAGTGTCTCCAGATCCAACGACCGCAGCATTGCTCCATGCCATCCACCATCTGGACTTGGCTGGCGTGACTTGACTGACCACCTCATGAAGATCCTGATTGAGAGAGGCTACAGCTTTACCACCACACCAGTGATGGCTACAGTCCCTGTCCAGAGTCCAGAGATGACTCCAGTCCCTGTCCAGAGTCCTGTGATGGCTCCAGTTCCTGTCCAGCGACGGCTCCAGCACCGTCCTGGAGGCTTCCTGTCCTGCCTAAGCCTCTCCTAGTCAGCCTCCAGCCCCTCAAAGTTTGTTGAGACTGCTTATATTTATTGGTATTCTCACAAACCAAATGTTTATTATCATAAAGTGCACACTAAGAAGTCTGCAATATCTAAAGAAAGCATTTCCATTTATCTTTCCAGGAATTGTCAGAAACAGATTTCAAACATCCATCTTTGTTTTTTTGTTTGTTTTTTACAGCCAGTCACCTGAGCTCTAAATATAATGTGACCAAGCAGTCTGGAGCCACAGGAAAAGATGTTGGCTGATAGTCCAAGGCCTTCATTAGAAACGATTCTGAGCTGTGATGGGTAAAGGGGCAGTCATCTTACTGAACCAAATGCCGAATCGAATATTCTTTAAACACTGTAATTGGCATTATTTTGATAATGCAAAGAAACGAGACTCAGCACATCACAGAAGTTTGAGGTTTATATTTATTTTTTCATCTTGAAAAGTCTCTTGTGACAATCAGCATACTTTTTCAAACATTACTGTACAGATAAGAGAACACTCAGTGCAATAAGACAAAGGACATAGGCTTTCTACCTGTCACAGTGCACATTTTACATACAAAGAGATTGTACATTGTTACATTTCCAAACTGCACCCTCTGGCCACAAGAGAGTGAATTTCAAACAATCATCTTCATTGTTGATCTGCATACAGCGTAGCTTGGCATACAAACAAATAAACAGGCTACAACATCTCAGAACCTCCATGTTTTTGAGACTGCAGACCAAGTGCTACCTCGGTTATTTGTTCCCCTTAACCTCTAATCTTGGATCAGCTTACTCAACCTCTTTGACTACCATGAGGAAAATAACATGGTGGACCATGTGTCTCATATTAGATCTCAAACGCTATTTCAGCTGTTCAATAGTTTTATTTTTCCCCCAAATCCAGGACGCCTGTAAACTAGCAACCGGTACACGATACCTTTACCCCTGATAGTCTATAGTCTTTGTGACCTCTCACCCAGTGTGACCCAGTTACAGTGAGTACCGGTCTCCAAGGCAACACATTTTGTACAGGCATCAGTTTCAAACATGGAGGTCAAAGGGAGGCATGAGAGAGGGGAATGGGGAGGGGATTTTACTACATGATCCAAGTACTTTGGCAATGCAATGCTGCATTTGTTTGTTGCATTTGTTGTGCAAATAAATTACCACTTCAACTGATCTGAGAGGTTGAGGTAGAGGGAGAAGGATTGTATCCAGGTAAAGGATTGTGGAATTGCAACTCTCTTGTGTACAGCCTCTTTGTTTATGCAGCCATAATTCCTGTTACCAGACCATGTGGCAATGTGTACTACATACAATAGCTGAGAGCTATCAGTCATTGGTTTGTGTTGCTAATACAGATATTGTGTCTGTCTGAAAATTCCAATCAATCTACTCCATTAACGTATGATAAATAATGGCACAGTCATTCTATACAAGACCATTGCACAAAAAAATCTTCTCATTTTACAATTATCCATGTACACAATTCTTCAGTAATGCTGAGATGCAAAAAAATACAACTTTGATATTCCAGATTGTCATTAATCTCTGGGTGACCATCCTTGCTGTGCACTTTGGAGGATTCTCACTGGCACCCGCCAGCTATTGCCACAGACCCAAAGAGGAGAGGGTCACCCCTTGCTTTTACAGCTCTTTACACGAAATGTACACACAGAGCAGTTACAACATCCCTTAAAAGAGATTTTCTGTTTTACACAGAAATGAACTGTTACCCTTTTTCTGTGTGCAATGACCTGACCTTTAATAAGAGCAAGTCATACTCTCTGAAACCTAGCACTACAGAAACTAAAGGCTAAACAGATGAGATTGTGGTTAACAACGATGAAATCCTTCTCGAAGGACTTTTGAGAAATGATTTATCTGTTTATTTCTTAATATTAGACATTCAAATAAATTATCTAATAATGTGTGAAAAGGCAGCAAGAAGTAAGCTAGCCCTAATCCAATCACCATAACATCCAGTGTTAAAATAGAATTCATTCAGTGTGGTAAAATACCACAGAAAGGTCCTATCCGGAGGTCTTGAAATAGAAAGCTATTGATGAAAAGGTACTGACTGTGTATTGTGATGTTAGAAAATAAATAAAAATGGAAATAAATTAAAGGTAGAAAAACAACAATTGCACTGGGCTAACTCTACATAATCTTTGCAAAGATATTCCATTTAATTTAGAAAATATCTATTGATGCTAGGTCATTAAGGAATCACACACTGAGTATAAAAATATTAGATATTAACAATGATACGAAAACCTCATAGACTGCAACCTCTGAAATATTGCTATATTAACCCCACCCACCCATCCTCAGGTGGGAGCACACTCTGATTGGCTTCAACCCTGCCTGAAAATAAAGGGCAGCGCATAACCCTAAAGTGCTCTCAAGGCCAAGTCAAATGGCCGTGTCCCAGAAGACAGTAGTCTGAGTTGGGTAGGGAGGTGGGCTGTACTTCTTCGCCCCATTGGTTTTCTTCCAATTGGGCATGGTAGGCAGGCTTTCTTTTTTGCATGGGCTACGGTCAGGAAGCCTTTGACGAGACCGTATCTCCCGGCAGAGGCGTTGTTTCCTCTCGATCATCTCCAACATGGTGCTGTCACCATACAACCATGGCATAGGGGGCATCTATTGGACACATGGAGAAGACGGGCTGTCAGTTCTGTTATTTTACAGCTGCACAAATAAATGTTCAGTGATAAAGACAGTACCTGTTGGACATCTGAAGGCTGTCTCTGAGGTGTGCCTATTGGAGATGGTGCTACTGCTGTGGAAGAAGACCATCCTGTCTTTGAAACTGTCTTCAGGTCTGCAAGAAAAGTTTCAACAGAAGAACATAAAACATCAGCAAAGACATTGTCTTTCCAGCTGAAAAGATCAGCTTTGACCAGCATGAATTTCTGTGCTGTTCCAGAATAGATCAGGCTGATTTAGGCTGGTTATTGCTGGACAAGCAAATTTATAGTGAAGCTGATCAACCAGCATTGCCTTTTTACTATCCTGGAAAAAACATCTTAAACCAGCCAAAACTGGTTTCCCAGCCGGATGAGGTTGATCTGTAGGCTGATTTTAGAGAGGTTTCGGGCACCTTTTTTAGCTAGTCAGGCTGAGATAAACAGTATTAGGGTACAGAATTTGGTCATCAGCCGCATCAGCTGACCAGGTGGGCCGTCAAACAAATTCTATTCTTACCAGAGTTTGAGTTCCCCAACATTATTTTTGGACTCATGGAGGAGCGTCCAGATCGATTGGATGACACCATGGCTGAAGATCCAGACCTTGTGTCCTTGTCCTGTGCTTTGGGTGATTCTGTGTTATAGTTGCTTCTATCTTTCGCCTCATACCAGGGTAATGTCTCAGTTGTGTGTACTCCCCTATCTTTGCAGTCCCGCCTGCTCATGACATCATTGCCATTGCTGATCCTCTCCTTGCTCCCCCGTCTGCTTTCTGCACTGTGGTTGCTCTTGTCCTTGTCCTGAACAGATTCTATGGCATGCTTGCCACCATCTTTACTATCCTGTCGACTTTCCAAGCCTGTTCTACCCTGTTCCTTATTTTCATGTCTGGGAGGAAGGTCTATTCCATAGCAAACTTTATCTCGACTGTCACGTCTGGTGTCTTGACCATTTCTTAGCAGTTCTTTACTGTCTTGTCTGGACAAGAGTTCTGACACAATACAACCTCTGTCTTTACTGTCCCGTCTGGCAATAGGTTCTGCACTGCTGCAGCCCTTGTCTTTGCTATCTCGTTGAGGCAGTACTTCAGTGCTACAGCCTCGATCTTTGCTCTCTTGTCGGGGAGGGTGCTCTGGGACATTACATCCACTGTCCTTGCTGTCCCTTCTGGCTAATGGCTCAGCGTTACTGTAGCTGCAGTCCTTGCTGTCATGTCGAGATAAGGCTTCAATGCCATTTTGCTCTCTGTCTTTGCTGTCCCGTTGATGCAACTTGCCATTGCTGCTGCGGTCTTTATCTCGCTTGGACTCTTTGCTGGGATGGCTCCTCTCCTTGTGCTCCCGTTTGGACTCAGAACTGTGACCCTTTCCCTTGGTTTCAACTAGAAGAGATAAAACATTACAGATATTTCAGTGACTTAATCTCATGCTGAACAACTATAGACTCTTCACACTGATGTGATGTGATGAGATTTCGATAGTCCAGTTTAAACATTCTACTACTATGTGTAACTTTGCAACTACATTTCAACTAACTCTCATTAGAATATTAGTAGACTGTCTGCTTAATATCTGTTAACTGCTAACAGTCATGGGCAGTCGTGGCCTAATGGCAATACGCAGTGTTTTACGCCAACTGGCAACCCAGGGTGTCGAAATATTAGGTAAATTGGCAGTGCACATTTCAAAGTAGAATAACTGGCTGCAGCATAGTTTTTTTGTTGTTTGAACTTAGCATGTTTCCTAAATCTCTGCAAACATATTGTTGTATTTTAATGCTTTAGCACACAAAATATTACATACAGCACCTTTAACCCTAACCTAAAGTCTACTAATACTCTAATGACAGTTAGTTGACATATAGTTGCAAAGTTAGAAGATAGAAGAATGTCTAAAGTGGATTATCAAAATAAAGTGTAACCATTTTCTATTGCAATACTGGAATTTGGTCACTAGGTGTCCCCATGATACTTATGGATTCATGTATTGGTTTGTTATCCTCTTTGGACTGTGTGTGGTGCATTAGGCATTTGTGACAGGTGTGGCACACACATTAAATATACAGATGGGCTGCACAATATGTTTCACCCTAATCTGGGCAGATCTAAAGTGTATTGGTGTTTCTTTGAAAAGATGTAAATACAATTTAAAAAATTAGGCTACATTAACACCATAACTTCAATTGGTCTGTTATAACACTATATTGAACATGAATCAATCAATCCATACAATGAAAGTCATTGTGGTCCAATGTTGTTTTGGACTCAAAAATAACAAAAATGCAAGTTGTGCTGTGGCAGTTTTAAATGTGCCTTCCTGATTATCCACAGTCACTGAAGGTTCTGCCTTCTGTATACTGTCAGGTAGTATTATTTAAATGTGCGGTAGGCCTGTTCTTTGCTTACAACACAATCAATGAGTGGGTTCAGAAATAGGTCACACACTGTTTTCCACAGCGAAGGACAGATGACACTCTTGCCTCAGCACAGCCATAAACTGTGCCAACGCAGTCTTTGCATGATACAACATACAGGTGCAAGACCATAATGGGCCATATGGAAATGAGCACAATCAACCATTCAACAACAACAGATACACACTTCATGAGTACCAAGTAAAGACCTAAAAGCCACATGGCAACCAGGCAACCCCAACAAACTCAAATAAAACCAAAACAGATTTTATAAATGAGTAAGGAAATAAAGAACTGGAGCAAATGCTTTAGTCTAAGAAACTTCTTCACACTAATCTCAATATGAGCTGAATGAGCTTCAAGTAAAAGTCTTTTTTTATTTTTTTAAGTACAGTACGTGCCTGTGCAGGTAGTGCTGCTCACAGGCTTTGCACGTTCATTCCACTGAGTGCTGAGAGCTTCACACATTCACTGCAATGGGGCTGCCGTGACCTGCATCGGGATTGGTCTTTAGCTCCTTTGAGGGAGACTCTGCAGGGAGACCACCACCACCCCCCCCCCCCCCTCCCTCCCTTCAGTTACCAGGATGAGCAATCAACTCTACATGTGTGCTACTTTATCTTTAGTCCTCTTTTAGATGAGCAGTAATGTGCCTCTGCATTTGAAGTGCAGTGGGCCATTTCTTCAATGGGATGAACTGATATCAAGCATTCTTGACAATCTGACCTTTTTTGAGAGGTGCCGCCAGAGGTGAGATACAATTACTAACAAATGACAGTTCACAGCTTACATTAAGTAATGACAGTCGACATGTATGGAGAGATTGCAATCACAGTTTTTTCAATATTCTGCTCTGAGGCTACAATCAGTGCATTGATGATGCAAAAACAGGCAAAATAAAGCAATAAGCCACAAAAGGCTGTGCATTAAATTGATTTTACCATGGGTAAGTTCTTTTTCTTGCTTTTTAGCCTGCACTTATTGAAATGTAAGTAAGTCATATAAAACTGTCTGCAAGAAAATCCATTATCCTTCAGCAGGTGCAGATATTAAATATGATCCCACATAATCAGATAATTCACTTCTTATGGAAAATATTAACAGTGAATAACAGACACTACCTTAACTGTCACCACATGCAGAAAAACACTTGTGTACATACATCTTTTTGCAGAGCAGTTGTTAAGAACTGTTTACATATTAAAAGAAACATCCTACTTTGATTTAATGCATCAGCAGCAGGTCTGGGGAATGAACACTGACTGCTTTAGCCTCTTAATCTCTCTGGATTAAATTTTATGATCTGTGTCAGTCTGTAAAAATCTGATTAAACTTTTTGTGCAGAGAGAAGCATGCCAAAAGGTCTTTGCTAAACATTCTTTGAATAATTATAATTATAGCAAGGTGTTCCAACGCAGAGTGTCTTAGAAACTTTACAAATATATAGTGAATATAATGGACCCAGGATTTAATAAATTAACAACTTTCATGAGTAAAATAATACAATACAACTCAAGAGTGTAGGAGAGAAGTCTCTCACTCAATCCCCAGACTATTTGCTCTCAGTCCCTGCAATTTTCCCAAAATCCTCCACAGGTGCATAAAATCCAAAATGAAAGTCTTATTCACATAATAAAGCAGTAACACTTTATTTTTGTAGTCCACTTTACACTTTCTGCTAATAAGTAACTACCTGTCAACTGCCAGTCAAGAATATTAGTAGACTGTCTGCTTAATATCTGCTAACACTTTATTTTGATGCTCCCTCAACTATAAGTAACTTTACAAGTATGTCAACTTATTCTACTAGCACTAACACTAACCTAACAGTCTAATATTACTCAAATGAGAGTTAATTGACATGTAGTTGCAAAGTTATTTATAGTTAGTAGAATGTCTGAAGTGGAGTACCGTAATAAAGTGTAACCAATAAAATTACTGCAAAAGTACTCAAAATCTTTGTGCTGGTTTAAGTCAGACATGAATTAAGTCAGTAATTATTTAATTTTACTGAATTAATTTAGCATTAACATTTAACACTGAATGTTTTCACACGGCAGAAAATGTGTCTTTTTGTGTAACTAATACACATGAGCAAATGTTTGAAGGTTTCAAAACTGGTAAACAATTACTAAATTAGTCACTGAATATACTATTCTGAGAAATAGACGATCGCACTCACTTTCTCCCGGCTCCTTGCTCTTTCTGCCGCTGGTATTCTTTTTCAGCATGTTCCTGCCAGTGGTGAAGAGGTTGGTGAGCTCATCCAGTGGGCTAGTGGGCGTCCGTGAGCGTGCCACTGAGACGTTCTGCATAGAGCCGTGATGCCGTCCCCCTGAGCTTGCATCCTGTGGCGGTGATGACTTTCCATGAGGTGTGGCCGAGGCGCTGCGAGGAAGGCCTACTGTAGGAAATGGCCCATCAAAAGGTGGTGACCGCATGAGGCTGAGGGGTGTCAAGCAGCGGCCCATACTGACAGGTGAGGGGCAGGCTGAGTGGCTGCGCTGATAACCGTGTGAAGAGGAGGAACTTTTATAGAGGGCACAGGGCAATGGCGGTGCCGACGATCGCCCAGATACTGTTATTGTAGGAGTGGCTGTTAGCTCCCTCTCGGCACGTCTTAGGTGTGACGAAGAGGCAGAGCCAGAAGGTTCCAGAGAAGATGAGGTTGGTGACTTGCCATAAGAGCCATTCTCTAGCATAGGAAGCTTTGTTACATCAAGAGGGGTGAGTGGAGACTCGTCTGAGTTGGGCGAGCACTGAGCAGGGGCAGGAGGGAAAACCAGTAACGGTGGCCTGTGGGTCAACAAGTTGGGGAATGGGGCGGGGATGTCACAAAGGGGAGTGCCTCGAGGGGTGGTACAACGGCTTAGGGGGGCATGGATATCAAGCTCAGGTGGGCAGGGTGTGGCACACTGAGAACGACAGCTCAAAAGATCCCAACGCGAGTCAAACTCGTCAAGGGCAGGGTACTTCATCTCTTCATACACAGCCTCTCCCGGCTCATCCTCCTCAGTACGAGGGGTCGGTTCTCTGCCCACGTTCCCAGACATCTCAATGTAGACGGGTTCATCTAAGTCTGAGTCCTGTGGGCCCTGCTGCTGAGGAGGAGAAGGGGCTTGGCCATCCCTTGAGAAGATGGAAGAAGAACCTTTTGAACCATGATTGCGGATGTAAGACTCATCAAAGGAAGTGCTCAGTTGCGTGTTGGGATTCCTCTTAGGTTTTGGTGGGGGAACTTTCCTGCAGTCCTCACTGCAGCCTTGTGTTCCTGAGTAAGGAGAAAAACCATAAAGAAAGATATGAATTAGCATAGTAGCCAAGAGTTCGGGTCATCTGTACATAGGATAATTTAATAACTTTCAACTATTCAGATGCCAGATGGTCCTGGTTCACCAACTCTGTCACCAACTTTATCACCAATTCCATAGACAGCAATATATTTTATATGGCATACAATAAAAAAGCTGTTTTTTAAATACACACATAGGGAAACACAATCTGGGCACTCCCTCAAAAGTGACACACGAGTATAGATAATAATCTTGTATACAAACTCCACAAATGCCTTGAAAAAGAGCCTTGAAAAATCAATGCCTTGATTTCAGTACTGAAAAAAAGGATAATCTTTCATCATATCAAAAGAACATTTTCTCATAAACGTTTTGTGGGTGTGTAAAGAGGGAAAAGAGTAAAATTGCACCAGATTAAAGTCATTTTTCATGTTCTCTCTGTGAGTCAGTGAATCCCTTTGCGCATGCCTGAAAAAAAGACTATATATGTGTTAATTCTGTGAAAGTGGAGACTGGTGGATCTTGAGATCCATTTCAACGCCTCTGAATATGCCCTTCTTCCTGCTCTCTCTGCCTCTTCCCTCCCTACGAGTGGATGTGTTTACCCTCGCCCCCTCTCCTCCAGGGGAACTAAATCTAGGTCAATCGCTCCTCCTGAATGAATTCTGCACTGCCTGGTCCCTCCAAGCCCACCCCCCACCCCACCCTACCCTATACAACACACAACTGTCCTCTGAATGAGGGACATCCCCCACTCTTAAGTGCACATTGGCTAAAGCTCTGTTGAGCTGGCTGCTAGCCCATTCCTCATTGGTTGTTGCCGCACTCTAACTTCCTGTCACCTCGCTGACGATTGGTGGAGGCTGATGTCTGATGTCTGGATTGGTTGAGCAGCAGGGGGTCTCTGTTTCTGTGGGCTGGTTGCCGTGGCATTGAGGAAGATCTGCGTGCACACTGTGATCGCTTCAAATTCTGACGAAAAGCAACTCTCTCGGCATACGTCAGTACTGCAGAAGTATAAAATATTAGAGAGTCTGATCCTTTTTTATATTTGTGAGGGTAAACTTAATAAAAATTTGAATGCCATATACTGCTTGACATGCATCTATGGAAAGGAATGCATCTCTTGTTCTTTTCAACAACAACTTAACACAAAAGTACACTATGCCTGTTTACTACTTAAAAACAAAAAGAAAGCCATCAGAAATAAACTGATGGGCTTGTTGACATCTGCATGAGGATGCCCCCTGGAACAATGTTGACATAACTGATGACAAGAGTGGGTGTTGAGAACAGTAAAGAATGTTCTGTCGTTAATTACTCACCCTCATGTCGTTTCAAACCCATAAGACCTTCGTTCATCTACTGAACACAAATTAAGATATTTTTGATGAAATCCGAGAGCTCTCTGACCTCTCCATAGACAGCAATTTAATTAACACTTTAAATACTTTGTTAAAATCATCCATGTGACTACAGTGGTTCAATCTTAATTTTATGAAGAGACAAGAATACTTTTTGTGTGCAAAAAACAAAATAACGATTTTATTTAACAATTTCTTCTAGCCTGTGTCAGACTCGTACGCTGTTGACGCAGTGTAAACAGTGCAGCGTTTCCTAGTTCTACGACAGAACGACTCGTGCGAATGCGTCGTGGTGCTCACGTGAACAGCGTCAGCCAATGGTAAGCCGGCGTTCTGGAAGCGCCGAACTGTTGACGTTACATCAACAGTGTAAGAGTCTGACACAGGCTAGAAGAAATTGTTGAACAATGTTGTTATTTTGTTTGTTTTTGCGCACAAAAAGTATTCTCGTCGCTTCATAAAATTAAGATTGAACCACTGTAGTCACATGGACAATTTTACCGATGTCTTTACTACCTTTTTTAATTAAATTGCTGTCTATGGAGGGGTCAGAGAGCTCTCGGATTTCATCAAAAATATCTTAATTTGTGTTCCGAAGATGAACGAAGGTCTTACGGGTTTGGAACGACATGAGGCTGAGTAATTAATGACAGAATTTTCATTTTTGGGTGAATTAACTCTTTAATATGTAAAGTGTTTATATATATTTATTTTTCTTTAAATATTTTCTTGTACTTTTTTGGCCTTTTTGCCACCTTTATTGATAAATGAGTGGAGAGAGGACAGGAAATAGTAGGATAAATGGTACTAAATGGTAATTTAGCAGGTACTTTACAGTTCACCTATAACAAGAACAAACCTACAGTGGGTTTAGTGGATTAAGTGACCTTCTTGTTACAAATTATAAGCAAGCAGTTTTAACACTACACCACATCTCCCCAATGATGGGAGGGAAATGCTGGGAGACAATTTTAGGGTCAACTGCATGAATGCCTTTGCTCAATGTGTAAAAATGTTGTCCTGCACCTGGAGGACTACGAAACATCACATACTACAGTCTTGTTTGCACTCAGTCCAGCTAAGGCTTCACATGATTTGACTATTCAAAATTATGGTACTGTCCACATTGTTGCAATATTCGATTTAACCAATTGTTCAACAACAGCTAGTGTAAAACTACAGAAACAGTGGATCTCAACATTTTGTGCAACAGGAAATGTGCAGCTTGGATTAAACACCATAGCATCTTACCGTCACACCTCTCTGAATCATCGCCTTTACACCCGGTGGGACTGAAGTCCACAGCTTCAGAGGAGATGCTGAGCTTAGTGCTGGGGTCCCGCCGGGGCTTGGGCGGGGGCTGCTTACGGGATGTGGGGCTGCCCTCCTCTTCCACTCCTCCCACGGAGTGCAGGGACTGGGAGCGTACGGCGAAACCCTGATTACAGGGGGGCTGGTGCTGGTGAGGTGACACGTGTTCTGCAGGGGCTGGCATGCTCATTGAGCCCATTCGCAGGTGCTTACCCTCGGTGACCACCTCTTCCCCCCTGACAAGAGACCACACATAGAAATAATCATTTCATGAAATAATTTCATTGAAATTAAACAGTTCATGAATGGATTCTGAAGTCAAGAGCAGCATTGTATTATATATTAAAGCAATAAGCCACAAAATAATTGATGTCCGGTCAGTATATTTACATTTTTTGATTGTATGCAATAATAACAGTATGAAATTATATACTCTGTTTTATAGTAAAACAAGTACTGAATGTTAATTTCTGTTTTTGTATAGTAATTTTCCACAAGATGACACAGAGAAACACAAGTAATTAATGAAAACACATTAAAAAAACATGATGTTTCTACAATATTTTGGATTATTTGAATATTGAGAATAATTGATAAAGAATGCTCATGAGCATTACAGTCCCTTACACCAAGGGGTTTTCAGCCTTTTGATGTCAATAACCCAAACACCCCCCCCCCCCCTCCCCCCCAAAAAAACAAATAAACTCCCTCCATAAAATATATATATATGCAGCTGTAAATCTTCACATATGAAAATACTAATTAACTGGCTTTAACTAATACTTTTAGAGTACTGTTATGTATAAACCTGAAAATAAATATTTTAAATGAAATTCAAATAATGCTCTCAACTTTTTAGTGGACCACCTAGCTGACCCATGGGTGTCCATGAAAATTCCTGCCCTAACCCATAATACACAGTGCTGCTTAGTAAATCATTCTGTGCTGATGTGTGTTTGTGCATGTGCTTGTAATTAGCATCACTCTGATGAGATCTGTGATGAAGTTACTCATCTGAATGAATGGCTTATTAGGAGCTATTGATTTTTGTTTAGCACCCCTTCCGACTTGTAATGACACAGTAAAAGGCCCTCGACATAGCAGGAATAGATTTTTTAAGTGGATATTTTGATTGCACTTTCATGGGGCTTGACCAATTGGACAAAACCTTGTCAAGGAATATAAGCTTAACTAGCATGAAGATAATTTTTTTCAAGATTTTATGCAATAATGACAATGATACAATATTACAAATATATCACATCATGCTCTATGGACTGCATTGGAAAATCTTTCTTGGTCTCTAATTTAGCATGCTTGCTATATATATATATCTATGTTTCTGTTAGACTGTGTCTGTAGCCCTGAACTCCTTTGGTACTTCTGATGTACTAGATCAAACGTCTCTGTTAAGTTCACTCTCGCTCTCGCTCTCTCTCTCTCTCTCTGTCCCCCTAAAGATTTTTGAAATGAGAATGACTTTACTAGCCATTAGTTTGATTTCAAGGCACGTACATTTATTACTGGAGCATGAACATGTGTTTGTGCAACTTGGTAACTTCCGCACATACAGCTGCTGAACAGCAGGAGTCTCAAGAGAAGGGTTCATTGGTCAGGGGCTTAACTTTGCCTAGCAACAGGGTACCCACGGAAACCAAACACAAAATCTGCTACTGCTGCTCTGTGTAACCAGTCCCCTCACACACACACAACAGGGTCCAAATACACACACACACACACACACGTGACAGAACAGGTATTAAGCTCTCATTAGGAAGAGGAACAGTGATGTTGGAGCAGCTGTCTGCACTGCATGTGCTTGCTCCTGCTCGGCAAAGACAAGTTTCCTACTGTTAAAAATAGCTGATGCCATACTTCTCCTTAGCCAAGTGCAGTTTTACACAGTCTTTTTTGAGATTCCAAATTAAATATTGCAATTATGAAGCAGTTAGTTTTTTCTTTTTTGCATTAAAATTTTAAATGACTTTACTTAGAAACAAATTCAAAATGTGTGTTTTGAATTTTCTATCCCATTTTGACTCTTATCTGACAATTATAACTCCGCTGTCTGAAGGTAGATTTCCCCCAACAGTGTAAAATATGTGGCTCTGTTGCGCTTTTCAAAACATTGCACTCAACCAATGGCTTGAGTCTGGGCTGGGGATATTTGTTTATCCAACCAATGGGGGCTGTATACAGGAAACCTGTTTGAAAATATCATACTCATTAGGTGTGATCCTCTTGAAGCTGTGCTGCACAGACAGATCGGTGTATGACATCAAAGTACAGTGAGAGTGATCAGAGATTTCGAATCTCTCTCGGGGTACTTTGATGTCATACACTGATCGGTCTGCACAACACCGCTTCAAGTCGATCACACCTACTATTTTGCCAATCCGTTTGGTGACAGAAATTACACTACCTTTCAATATGGCAAATAAAACTGACTGTAAACAGGTCTTGACCATCCTATGATGTCCGCATCCTGTAAATTTCTTTTATTTGTCATTTTAAAGGTTTCTAAAACTGCAGCTGGCTAACACTTGCACATTTACTTAAATGTTGATTAATATGTGTTGATTAAAGATGACAGAATCCTGCTTGAGAATTAGTCCTAGTGCGTGTGCATGTGTGGCACCGTATTTATCAAATTGCCCTTGCCTAGAAAAAGAGCAATGTTATTAAAGCCAGTGTACTGTAGCTGTTGGACAGCATTCTTTCCAGCCTTTTCAAATTACAGAAAATAAGAAAAGTAATTCCATATACTAAAATGCAAAACATAGATAAATACATTACATTCAATTATTTTTCAATCCTGCATAGTACAATTTAAACAACATTGTTCCCATTTATTTCTGCCCATGCTTTTCAGTGTTTACAGCATAGTTGTTTTATGCAAATTAGCACGTGAGACTGTGGACAAAGTTTCTGTGAGCTCCCAGAGACAGTGGAAGCTCCAACCGAATGGCAGAGAATGAAAAAAGACCCACCTCACTCAGAGCAATGAAGCAATCTGATTGGTCGGTGGCTGCTCCAGCTGTCACTAGGCAGAACACATCTCCAGCTAGCACTCTCTTCACACTTAATCTCTTTCTAACAGATTTTTCTCTCTCCCTCTTTTCCTTCCTCTCTCTTCCCATCAGTTCCTGTAAAAATGGGTCGTCTCATTGACCCACTTATATGCCTCATGAAAAATCCAGCTATTCTTTTTTCTAGCCCTCATCCTCCAGCCACTGAGTATGAATATTTTATATCACCAACAGCTGATAAGCAGACCAGGAGAAGACCAGTATCAGGAGGTAAAGACTCTTCTATACCCTTTACAGCCAAAGAGTGTGACTTATAATCACATTTTAGTGAAATTTCTTCAGTTTCAAGCAGACGCAACAGTGAAGTGTCTTACATAAATTGGGGCCTCACTGAAGACTCAATTTAATTAAACACTACATCTGGTGGCCAATCAAATGTACCTCATTTTAGGAGATTTTTACTGGGACCAGACATCAACAGACAGAGTTGGCAAAATGAAGATTTGTCGAGAGATGTCGAGATGACCTAAAAAGTGAATAACCATAATCTGGGACATTGGGTAGTGTGGGACACCTAAAATCTGTTGGGTATATTTCTTGCTCACAAACAAGTCAAGTATTTTAGCATGACTATATTCTAAATGGGTTGTCTCATTTGCTGATCCAAAGTGTTTGATTTCATCTCACAATTGCTTTTGATTATTATCTGGTTTGTAATGAATAAAAAGTCCAAAAACTCTAGATTAGCACAGCTGAACACAAAAATTCAAGTCTGCTGTGCATGTTTTACTATGCAAATTATGCTTTGCGGTAACAGGTGTATAACGATTAGCCGCTATTCCTCGTAAGCACAAACTAACGTCATGTCAGAGCTGAAATTAATGGTTTTTAGGTAGTTGAAGCCTGAGCCAAATGCATGAAAGAGGTCTCTTAGAGCATTTAGCTTTTATTGCACTTAGAAGACAGTGCCAAATGTGATCGATGCAATCTATGCCAACAGGTCTGGGGCAGCACTCAACAGTAAATTGCCCACTGACACAATTACAGCTGCGTTGATGTTATCAAGGCCACGGATTTGAAGCGTCAAAACTCATCTGACGCCTTTGGTCATGACTACAATCATTTTTGTGTGACTGAAATTACATTAAGATGAAAACCTAGACTTCATTTAATGACTAGTGTGAAACTGATAGTGGACCAGTAATGTAGAGCAACATTATCCATTTTGTGGGCGCGTGTCTTACACACAACTTTTTCAAGTCACTGCCAAGAATGAAAGACATTATGAAGTTCAAGCCCCAGATATGTCAAAATTGGAAAATTAATCAACCACCACATGTTGAAGGGGATGTGGTCTTTTCTGCCATCAACAACATGGCACTATGCTATCGCCAGCAGGACTTAGTGTAAAGGAGCACCATGGGGAACCATATTAGGTTTTGTTTCTTATGTGGCTGTCATTTACATAGGCCTACATGTAGTTTGTGTGTGCCAATAAGGGTCTGAGTGAATGTGTGTGTTTCAACTTGAGTGAGTGAGCGTCCCTATCTGCAATCTTACAGTTTTTCTCAATCGCTTTGGTACATTTCTTGAATCATCCTTAACATTTGCAAACCAGTAAGTGTATTTCTCAAAACAATTTGTATAAACAGCACTACACAATGGACTACACGCAAAAATCAGTTCATCTCTCGAAAGTATTTCAAGATGTGAATGAACATATCAGGTGCATCAGAAAGTCCTTGTGTCATTGCTCACAAACAAGATAGTCAAAAGTTTGAAGATTTATACATCATCTGAAAGCAGAATAAATAAGCTTTCCATTGATGTTATAATAGGACAATATTTTGCAGAGATACAACTATTTGAAAATCTGGAATCTGATGGTGTAAAAAAATCTAAATATTGAGAAAATCGCCTTTAAAGTTGTCCAAATGAAGTCCTTAGCAAAACATATACTGTATATGTATACGTGTGCGTTTGTTTTATAGTATATATCAGTACAAAGTATATTTAAGGCATACTGTAAAATAATAGTGAACTGTATTATGATATATTATGATCAACATGACAATTGATAATTTAGGAAACAGCAGACAATTACGAAATCCAGTGCATGTACGTACCATTCGTAATTTGTTCAAAAGAATGATAAATTGCTTTTATGATGTGCACAAATTACTATATGATGTTATGATCTGAGAAATGTACCAAAGCAACTGAGAAAAACTGTAAGTGACGGTATTTGCAATATGATTTTGTATGCATGCATTGGTAACATATCTCGGGCCACTTACCTTTTAATGGCTTCTTCCTGCTTTCGCTTCTTGTCGTTTTTCTCCTGAAAGTTAATCTTGTTTTTCTCATTCCACACGTGGTCGATGTTCTGTGTGACCAATCTGTTATATGCCTTTAGTCCACAGTCTTCAACATACTGCAAAAACATTAGTGAATCCTCCTCTTTAGAGCTAATCATTGCTTACAGGCATTCCAAAAGGGCAATCTGCAAATAAAAACATTTACATTAAAGTTACAATTGTTGGTTTGTAATCATTTGATAGATAGATAGATAGATAGATAGATAGATAGATAGATAGATAGATAGATAGATAGATAGATAGATAGATAGATAGATAGATAGATTGATGATAATATGTTGCAATGATAATAATGATAACAATGATAATAATTCATACGGCAGTGCTATTTTAATGGGTTATTTTGTAAATAAACAAGGATTCTGGGTCAATGAGATTCTCCATTCGTCAGCAAACACAGAGAGATAGCTCTAAGCCTCAGGAGCACATCTACAAAGATATTGTTTATTAGTAGGATGTAGTATTGTATACACCTGGTTATCTCAAAAACAGGCCAGTATATTTCTCAGTCTGGAATATGAAGCATACAGTAGCAGGACACTGGTTAGTGGGCCATTTGTGCTGCATTTAAGTCGCAATGTGTTGTGTGACTGTACACAGTTTTTTGAGCTTGAGTAACCATTGAGTAAGCGTATATATGTGTGTGGAGGGGGGAGTGTACATAAAGTCATACTGATGCAGTAATGCAGAGTGTGTGGGTGTGAAGTCTTTTGCAGTGTACATCTGCAGAAGTCTAGGAGAAGGAGACAGCATTCTGTATTATGTAGGTCAGTATTTTCCGACTGATCCATGAATCTGGGCATGCTTGTTTACATGTGAGGGGCAGTATGTGTGTGTGAGGAGAGGGTTGGAAGGGGTAAGGGGGGTTAAAGCAGCCAGATGGGTAATGTACTACAAGCTCAGAGATCCACCACCATTGTCCAGCATCCTCTGCAACATGGCATCTTCAGTTGACCTTTCAGCAACTTGTGTTGACCATAGACTATTTCATATTCGCTAAGCATTCTTCTTATTGTGTTTAATGTCACATGAGTTTGCAATAGTAAGTAGCAAGTTTGAGTTTGAAAACTACAAAAATATTTTTTCTTTGACACAATTTAGGTTTATGCATACTGTTGATGGCTGGGTGGGCTGGCCTGTCTAACCATCAGAGACCCTGTAATTTGGTCCTCTTCCCTTCAAATCCTAGATTCTCTATATGTTCTTCCAACATCTTATCTTATCCTCCCTCAGTCATTCATTTGACAATATGTGCAGCAGTTGACCCTCTTAGGAGAGATGACTCTATTCTCCAAAAGTGAGCACAAAACATGTATTTAGGTAATAGCTTGAGAGATGGATACACCATGTCAAGGCCAGCAGGGTGAAATGTTAAGTCTTTAGGTGTGCGTGAGAGAGTAGCTATAGTGTCTTATCAAAAGAGATGGTTTATCCAGCAAGTTAGATCTGAAAACATAAGGTTGTATGTAAAGTTATATACGGATGAATGTAAAGTTCCAAGAGCTCAGATGAGAGTTTTGTACTTACAGAGGAACTAGGTCCCTGCTGGCAACAGTGTCAACCAGTTCAGGTAGATCCATTAGACTCCCTGGGTCAAAACCTGACTGATATCCTGAGATTATAACTCCAGTCCAACAAGAAAGATTCAGGCCATTGCAAAGTCACGCTCCAGTCCGCAAAGTCAAATTCCCGGGCTTCAGGTGCATAAAATCAGGAGGCAGGGAGAATGCAGCCGTGACAGTGGTTGTCTGCAGCTCCTTGTAGCTGAAGAACCTTCAGCCCCCTGGGTATGTGCAGTACGTAACTCCAGTCTGAAAGATGCTCTCCTCTTCATCTGTACATGCTACACCTGCAAGAGCGCAACAACATTAAAAGGAATAACCTGAGAAAAGCATCCTTCCTAACTCCCATCCACGTGCACTTTTAAAAGTCCTTCAACAGCGCAAAACAAAACTAAAAGCTCCTCGCGTCTTCCGAGATGAACCATGCACACTCAGGCGAAGACTTTCTTAAGTGAAACCCTGTTTTTTTTTTTGAAGGACGCACTTAAGCGCGGGTTAAGCTGGGCACCTCACGGCAGTGCTGGTTCTCGGATGTGGGGCTTCTCTCTGAGTGGATGCCACAGCAGATTAACTCGGGCTTCACAACACAAAGAACACGCCTCCACCCTCCTCCTCTTTCCCCCTTGCATGCACTCGCTCACACCGTTTCTCGCTCTCAGTACCAAGGACAGCTCCTCTGCAGCCCTGCTATTGTTGGTGGGCTGTAGTAAAAGGGGCAGAAAAACATGTGTCAGTCATGGAACAGTGGGCGGGGTGGGTATAAAGGGTGTGACCTCATTAGACTCAGCCCCTTGGCTTTGCAACTGTGAGCACCACTCCCAGTGTCCTCAACCAGTAAACAACACAGTGAAAAAGCCAACAGCCAAGCCCTATATTAAAAGTCACACTTCAAAGTAAACTACATGGTCCATTTATGCATTAATAGTTTTTTTTATTCTAAACGCAAAATTAACTTCTTTTGTTTATTCCAGGAAATAAAAAATAGCTTTCTCTGAATCCTTCAGTCAAAAAGTATGGGGAAACAAAAATCACAGCACAATAGAAAAACAGAACAGAGTTGGTGTGTTTGAGATTTGTTTACATGATTAATGCGGTGAGGACCTGCGAGTGCAGGAGCTTGTTCAAATGGATTATTACTGTCGACACAAAGGGATGAGGGGCAGCGATCTGTTGTTTTGCTCATGCCCCCCTCTCCCCCTCCCTCACTTTCCCCCTCCCTGCCTCCCACAGTTTCTGTGTCTGCGACTGATCTAGCATCCAAAAAACATGGAAACTATGTCAGAGGCACAAGTGGGCATAAACATCTCTTACTTATAGTCATACCATGCAAACTACAAAAAATTACAGAGCTCACAGGGTCTTTGCTGAGAGGAGGAGCCTGTCTGTGGACCAGGGACAATAATTAGGTAAACATCTCCTTGCTGGGCAAACACAAAATGAGATCGTTTATCCAAGTAAAGCTGCTAACAAAGGCCAGCTTGACCTCTTGAAATAAGCTTTATGTTGAGGTCACAGTTAAGACTCCAGCAGAATCAATAACATGCATTGGGCGTCTGTGTAAATAATTCAGGTGAGCGTGAAGACAGTGATCATTTTTCTACCAGTTAAAGACTGCTAGTTGCTGTTAACCAGATTTGAAGCTGGTTCTGGCTCTTGGGCTGTTTTTTGGGGAATAATAAGGTCATCAAGTGATGGGCTGGTTTTATCACTCTGGAATGGAAGAGGTGAGGATACAGCAGGTCAGTGGAGGAGAAAGGCCACTTTAAAGATGACAGGCTTTCATTAAAATTCCACTGCAACTTTTTTTTTTTTAACATCTGTGCCTCACCAACCAAAGTGGGCCACCAGTCTGCTATGTTTTCAACTTAATTGGAACTGAAAATCTCTCTCACACACACACACACACACACAATGATGTTTTAAAGGGATAGTTAATTTTAAATAAAAATTATGTCATCAGTTACTCACCCTCATATAGGTCCAACTTCTGTGGAACATAAAAGAAGATATTTTGAGAAATGTTTCAGTGTTTTTTGTCCATACAATGGAAGTCAGTGGTAACCAAAACTGCAAATCTAAACAAGCTAATCAAGGTCTTCAGAATTATTATAAAAGTTACAGGCTGGTGAGTTTGATCAGAGTTAGAGCTAAATTCTACAGGGAAGTGAATCTCAAGGGCCAGTTACCTAGCCCTGCTCTAAAACATCTATATTAATGAGTTAAATCCATTCGGTGGGATAAAAATTCAAATGATATTTTAGGTGTCAACGAAACACTCCAGTAACCCTTAGCACAAGTGGATTTTAACTCACACCCATCCCCTATGACGGGATCACACATCACGACGAGTGTGAGCTGTTGTGAGAGGAGTGATACAGAGGTGAAAATTGGGGTCTGGGGGCCACATTCCCTCAAACAGGCAGCAGATTAAATCTAGTATTTTGCCTCTTACAGGTCATAAATCCACAGCTGGGCCATCATCCTGCAGACAAATTGGTTACACCTGATTTTTGTCTGGTCTAAAGCAGGTCTGCAGTTTCTAATCTTGTTTTCAGTTTAACACAATGACAAAACGACCTCATGACCACCAGGGAATCCCTCAAAATTACATACACTGCAAAAATGTTTGTCATTTTTAAAGAAAAAAGACTTTCCTGTACAGTAAAATACTGTCACATTTTGTACTTCTCCATGTTTCTGTCTCATTGTAGGCTGCTATATAAGTAAACCCATATTTACCATTATCTGGCAAAAAACTGTAGAACTGTTGATTAGCGTCTTTTGTAGGCATAACTTGGTTATGTCCCTATACAAAAATGAATTTATAAGAATAAACCTAAACTCAGAAATATTTGTGAGTAAAGTGTGTGTTTTTTTTTTAAAACACAAGATCAGTCACTGTATGTACAAATATGTGCTCTTCACTTATGAGGTTTTTGTAAACAAAATGTGGTTTACCGCTCAACTACTGTGTACAATACATCTTTGAAGTGCTTTAGCGCCACCTGCTGTTAATAATGTTCTGCAATAACAAAATGCAGTAGCTGTGAAATTTGCAAAGCAGTATTAGCTACCAGCAAATACTTATAATAAGGTGTATTTAAGATAGGAAACACTGTAGAATGTAAATTCTCTATTCAAAGAAACAGCCAACCATGTTGATTTTAAGCTTGTTTCCCGCCACGGATTAAAAAATACAAAAAGGTAACTGCAACTTTTTATCTCACAATTCTGACATTTTTTCTCATTTATATCACAAAATGAAAGCTTAAAGTGGAGGCCTGACTGTTTCAGGGACTTTGTCACAAGTCCTATCTTTTATAGGACTTATAAAAAAATATATATTTTCACACTTAAAACATTGCTTTGGTGATCCTCTTAGGCCTACACGTGTTATCTTTCGTGCAAAGAAATAAGTCTTCTGACAGTTCTCTAACTTGGTTTCACTGTTGTCAACATTAAATCTGATAATGATTCAGTGGGCTATATAATATTTTTAACTGTCAAGAAATTAGTCTTATTTAAACGTTTGTTGATAAAAATAAAAAAAAATGGTTCTAACTTGCTTCAGAAATTTTTGTATTAGTTTTATTTTGGCCCCTAAACCTACCCATCACAGACAACTTTCTGCATTTTTACATTTAAAATTGTAATTTAGCATGTTTTTTTTAAGCCATTTTCATTACGATGTCCTCATAAACCATGCATAATTATTAATGACTTTATTAATTATTAATGACGCATAATTATTATGACTACAGTATAGTCACAATAAATGTATTATATCATATGATTAATATCATATTTTTAAATATCATTATAAATATGGTGATTATTATCTAAGGTGAACATCCAACGTAATAAATTATATTAACCCTTTGAATCTAACCATGTCTTGTAAACAGATGGAAAGGTCAGCTAGCTATTTATTATCAATTGTTAGGGGCAAATACCCAGGGTTGGGAAGGTTACTTTTAAAATGTATTTCACTACAGATTACAAAATACATGCTTTAAAGTAATTTGTAATGTATTTCATTAGATTACACAAGTTTTGTAACTTAATCTAAATACTTTAGAATACTAATAAGGTCTGTAACACAAAGGGACCACCAAACATAGGACTTCAATCAGTTTTCAATCAGTTTTCTACAATATTTCTTGAAGCAGAAAATGCAGACAATCGTAAGAAGAAAACAATACTGACACTCAAGATGGCAACACGATGCATTAAGATCTGGGCTGTGTAAACTTTTTGAATTGGATGAACAGGATAAATTGTACTCATTTTGTCTTCTGGGAAACATGTAGTTATTAGCTTCTAAAGGCCAGTACTAAATGAAAAAATATGATCTTAAAAAAAATAAAAATTGTACACATCATCCTGTTCAAAAGTTTTCACCCCCTGCTCTTAATGCATTGTGTTTTATGGACGCTTGTTTCTGCCACTAAATATATAAATAAAAAAGGTAATTGCGACTTTTTATTTCACAATTCTCAGAAAAGAAGTCAGAATTGTGAGATAAAAAGTCGCAATTACCTAAAATATAACAAAAAATACTTAACATGACACATGAAAACAGTAGTAGTCAAGAGTATGTCAATTTTTTTATGTGTTATTTTGTCTTGTGGAGCATATGTAAACATCTATTATGTGAAATAGCTTATTCAGGACAGTACTAAATAAAAGTAACATGCAATTTTTATGATCCCAGATCCCTCTTATTTTGTTCAAATGATCAACGTTTTGCATATTCTGCAAGGGGTATGAAACTTATGAGCAGAAATGTAGCTTAGGATGATTTTATTTACATGAATTGCCTATTACAGTTTACTTTGAATTGTAATGTCATTTATTTCATTTAAACATTAAAGTAATCCCTTTGGTAATCTACATTGCTTTTCGGATGTGACTGTAATTTGATTACCACCCATTTAAAATGTAACTGTAATGAAATACAGATTTTTTTACTAAAATTTTGTATTTCAAATACGTAACTATGTATTTCGATACTCCCAACCCTGCAAATACCATTCTTTTACATTTTCTTGATAAAGTGCAACAGAAAACTGATGATTTGATTACCTTGAACAAAACAAGATCTCAAAAATGTATTGGGTAATTTTAATGATTCTAATTTACTTCATATAAATCTATAACATTTAAAAATGTTTTATATAATAAAATAAAAAAAACATTCAATATTTGATCAACGTACAGGTAGTGCAGATTTGACTTTCAGATTTCTATTACTGCCTGCAATACATAAATGTGGACGTTTAGGAAAGTGTAGAGTATTTGTGCTATCTAGTGTGTTAGTGGAAAATAAAACCAAATGTGCTTTGTTACTCTGTACTCTGTGTTATATTACCCTAGCATTAAATACAATAAAACTAGTCAACACTGCTGCAAGGGGCTTTTAATAGCTACAGCTGCTGAGGGAGTCTTTTTCTCTTATTACTGCTATACTAATTACTGTCACTCTCTCTATTTTTTCATCTTTTTGGAGAGTCATAGAAACACAATAGTGTTTACTTTCCACTGCTATAGTTTACTTTTGTGCAGGATCATCGCTAATGGCCCCAAGCTGGTCGAATGCAATGGCTTTTCACAGACTGTGATAATGTGTTTCCACAGTTATCAACATCACAAATATAAAGGTTTTCATATTTTCATTAAAAAAAAGTTAAATACACATTTATAATGCTATATTGTGTTTGTCAGTAAATAACAAAAAAGGGGGGTGAGGGTGTTTCTAATGCTACCTTCACGTGCTATCGGAAATTTCCTACTTCCCACTTCTGATGTTGTGATTACAAGCTCATTGCATTCAAATTTTGACTTGAGATGTCCTATTTTTTTTAACTTGGAAACTAGTATTTACAATAATTCAGACTGCACGTGAAGGCAGCATAATGCAATGGCTGAGGGAGTGACAGCAAATTCTTCTGACCAACATAATTAATATCTCTATATTTTTCCCTCTTTTGGAAAGTCGTGCAAACACTATCACATGTTTTTTTCATTTGCTCCAATAGCAAATGAAAAAAAATATGTGATAGTCTGAATATAAAAATTATATTTGCAGTCGTCTCCTGTTCACCGCTACCCAAACCCCAGAAATGTGAAAAGGGTCCATTAACAGTACCAAGGACCCGATACGCTAGCAACGCCCCTGCTTCCGCTTTCCACACCCGGACATGTGAAAGTGGTTCGTGGATCACTGTCACTTTAAAACTTTCAGTGAACATTTTATTGTGCAGAAAAGTAGTTGGACCTATTCGCCCGATAAACAGCATTAGGTAGACATGGCGGACATACGAAAACTGCACTCTGCGAGATATACTCAGCATAACGCGAAAGATAATGTTTCGCTTGGAGAAGACAGCGGCACATCTACGTTATTTTTGAAGTTATCTGCTGCAGTTTGCTACGGGCTCTCTTCTTTTTTCATTGTTGTCGTTAACAAGAGTGTTCTTACTAATTACAGGTGATGAATCTAATTGATATCATATTTATTAATGTTTTCTTTCAGCACATTCATATTCAGTAGCTAGCTGCTTTTTAATGCTGACCGAGAAAGTATGATGATGGATATGACCGCTTAAACTGTCTTTCGCAAGAGTTTTACTCATCCTCACCTTTGCTATGATATTATTGCTTGGTCATAGCTGTTGTTAGCACACGCAAACACGTTGACTGTCTTACTCTAATGTAATTAATCTCCCGTGTTTAAACAGAAATTAGTTGCATAGACAGTGCGGACATTCAGATATATTAATCGTTTTGAGTAAATGAGCGCTCTATATGCATTTCATTAGGATGTTTACTATTTTGTGCACTGTTATTCTGTTTTCCCTCTCAGATTTCCTTCCTCATTAGCATTGGGAATTGGCCAGGTAAGAAAGTTATTGCTAGTTTTGTTTCATTTCTGATCATTTTTACTAGGTCTGCAGTGTGTGTTCACTGTAAATCTCACGAAGCCAATTTGAACCATTAGGAGTTTTATTTATTTATTTATTTATTTTAATAAATACGTAACATTTAAAGTACCAAGCCAAATAATTATTATAATTTTATAGAGTGCAGATTGTTCAATACCTCAGTCTTGCGATATTACACAGTTGTCTGGGACAACCTGTGGTCAAAGACAATTTCTTGACAGGTTGACTTGCTCAATATTCATCTAAATTAAATGATAGCTCTCAGAAATAAGGTGGAAATGTACAGGTTCTGCACTTGGCTTTCTTAATCGGTTAGATTAATTCTCAAGTAGGTCTACTATCAAGCCTGTTTGGTGTTTTAATGACTGACATCAAACATTTTGTTAATCAAACTGATATTTTACATACATTTAGCACCAAGATTCCAGCAGCTGATGAAGATTCATTATGTTTGCAGATGTTTGCAACGGTTGTTGTGCTGCGAGCAGCAAAATCATTAAATGTGGTTGATTTTCCAGATTTTGATAGCCATTTACTTCATAAGGTAGGTCTGAGCACACTCAAGGCCAAACTATACTTCAGTTTTCACATATACACACTGTAAGTTCAAATCTCACAATATTTACTGTGTAGGTATTACCACTCCCATTTCTGTATGTGGGAAATCAGTTAACAGGCCTGTTTGGAACAAAACAACTGAAGTAAGTGTGTAATAATCTGAAGAAAATGGCTTCAAAACTTTTGTAAACTTTCATGCACGGCTGTTGTTGTTAAATACTGAATGTTCAATAATATAACATGCTGTACGATCTCTTTTGCAGTCTGCCCATGTTTACTGTGCTCAGACGATTCTCCATTTTATTCACAATGGTGTTTGAGGGTTACCTCCTAAAGTATGTCTATCTAGTATGCTCAGTGTTTGCAGCTGACCCAGTTCAAGTTGTACGAGGTGTGAGATTTATACTCACATTTGTTGTTTGTTATTTTTCTGTGTGTAGAAAGAAGTTTTCATGGTCCATAAAGGCAACCGTGTTCACTATGATCATAGGAGCTTTTATTGCAGCAAGGTAAGCTTCAAATGGCAAATTTGATAAAAAATATTACATTCCAGGTTTAATTCATTTAATTAAATTAAATGTAATTGTAACTCGGCTGTGTTTTAGAAGTATTTATGAACAGTCCTAGTGAGCTTTTTACTTCATTTGTGTGCAGGGTCTTTTGAAATCTGAGAAATGGCTTGTCACTTCAATTAATTTGCCTTATTTTACTTTTACAGTACAGATTTAGCTTTTGACCTCTATGGATATGTGTTCATTACACTTAACAACATTCTGACCGCTGCTAATGGGGCTTATATGAAACAAAAACTGGACTCCAAGGTAATTTAACCCTTAAGCCTAGTTTATGCTTGACACACAAGTGCAAGAGTCCCAGGATCTCTGTTCCGCATGGCCGTGAATGTGGCAAAAAAATATATATATTTAAAGCGTTTTGTGAACAAGGCTTCAAATCCAATAGCTCTATTGTTCCGGTTTTAGAAAGAGTATGCCTTTTGTATAATTGTGTTCAGACTGATGCACAAAAGTTTAATTTGTATATATAGATACTGTACAATTATTACTTATGTCATGCTTTCATGAGCCCTGTAGTCTTGTAGTCAGTCTACAAGATCTATTTTTTTTTTAAAGATCAGATATTTTATTTAGTCAGAATACATTATTTTAGAATACTTGTCAATGTGGAAATATGCAGGTGCTAACAGTCAGAGACCAGTTATCCAGTCAATTCTTGACCCTCTTGTTTTAACCCATGTTTAGTAAAGTTCAGGTAAAATGCGTTTTAGTTAATTTTCCTCTTATTTAATCAAATAATTTTTTTCTCTTCTTGCATTTCAGGAACTTGGAAAATATGGGCTGCTGTATTACAATGCTTTATTCATGATTATTCCCACTATGATTTTAGCATACTTAACTGGAGACATTCAGAAAGTAAGAATTTTAATAAATAAAAATATTTATTACACTATCTCCCGGTTTCACAGACAAGGCCTAAGCTAGTCCCAGACTAAAATGCATGTTTGAGCTGTTTTAAGTGAAAGCAACTTGTACTACCATATCTTAAAATCTGTCAGTGCCGTTGTTTTGTCTCAAGATACACACCAGTAATGTATTTTTCTAAGGCATGTTTATAAAAGCTACTTAAATGTCCTAATTGAACTAAGGCCTAATCCTAGCTTAATCTAAGCCCTGTCTGTAAAACCAGGCCTAAATCTTTTGAAAAATGAAGGACAGTTGGAAAATTACATCTAAATTCTCCTTGACTTTGTAAGAAAATCTACATAAAAAAATCATTCAAAAAGAATAAATATGAACTCTCTTGTGAATTTTCAGACTTTGGAGTATGATGGTTGGACCAACGTTTTCTTTGTGATTCAGTTTGTGTTATCATGTGTCATGGGGTAAGTCTGATATTTCCAATAGTTTTCTTTACTTATAGGTCAAGTATGTACAGTGTTAAATGTTTGTTTGTTAAAATACATTCTCTTATCCCAGTTTATTGTTCATTGACTCCTTTTAGGTAGGCTTACTATTGGCATATTTATGGGTGCCCCCCCCAAATCTCCATCAAAACATTGAGAGCGAGCTGCTCAAATAAGTCAATCTCTTTCCAGCTCAACCTTATTATAAGCGAGACACTTTCATTTGCTGTAGACTGTTATCCTACTCAATTGCTTACTCATGATGACATAGCAACACAGCTAAAAGTATTTCTAAGTATTCTTTTTATTGAAAGTAGCTCACTTTTACCTGTTGAGACATGCCTTCACAAGCACCCTCAAGAGCTGTAATGTTGAGTAAGAATGTAATGTTTGTGTTGGGAGCAGTTTCCAATTATGGTGCTGACAGCTTGGGTCTCGAGTCTGCGCAGTAGTGAGCACAAAGCGGAGCCGCAATATCAAGGTCCCGCCCACACTCCCGCCTAAACAACTTTTTGTGAAATGAACAGTTATGGAAATGTAGAAATTAAAGTTAAAGCTCCAATCTCCTCCCGAAGTTCCTGAAAATGTCCGTTGGTGCCTCAGTGATTACTTCGCTCAGAGAAGCTGTCAATCTCAGCTGTCAATCATAACGTCACACCCCCGTTTTTATAGCATCAAATAACTAACTAAAACCAAACTTATTTAAAGAAACTGCTAATAAAAAGTGATAAAAAGTGTAATTTGATTGTTTAGTTTGTCTATGTCCCATTACATTACATCGAGAGGGCGGGGCTTATGACCTATACTGCATCCAGCCACCTGGGGGTGATCGAAACGCTTTGGCTGCACTTTTCAGGACTCCTGTGGCACGCTTGGTTAGCAGAGGCACGATATGCAAAAGGGGCGTTTGCAAAATATGCTGTACTTTTGTAATTCCACTAGGTGCCTCTAGTGTCACAGAAACTACATGCTTCACATTTAAGCTTTGTTTTGTTTTAAGACACTTCTAAGTGATATTTTTTTGTGATTTACACTGAACAAAATTATAAACGCAACACTTTTGTTTTTGCCCCCATTTTTCATGAGCTGAACTCAAAGATCTAAGACTTTTTCTATGTACACAAAAGGCCTATTTCTCTCAAATATTGACACGCTGTCGTATACGCCGATCCAGAGCATCCCAAACATGCTCAATGGGTGAGTGATGTTTAATGTCCAGTGAGTATGCTGGCCATGCAAGAACGGGGATGTTTTCAGCTTCCAGGAATTGTGTACAGATCCTTGCAACATAGGGCAACTCTATGCGAAAGAGATGTGTTGCACTGCATGAGGCAAATGGTGGTCGCCCGGACCATAACCAGCCACCTACGGCCTGGACCCCCCACCCAAGGCACACCTGTGCAATAATCAATGCTGTCTAATTAGCATCTTGATATGCCACACCTGTGAGGTAGATGGAGAAGTGCTCACCAACACAGATTTAGACAGATTTTTGAACAATATTTGAGAGAAATAGGCCTTTTGTGTATGTAGAAAAAGTCTTAGACCTTTGAGTTTCAGCTCATGAAAAATGGGGGCAAAAACAAAAGTGTTGCGTTTATAATTTTGTTCAGTGTATAATATAATTGTTTTATTCGGCAGGTTTATACTCATGTATTCAATTATGTTATGCACCCATTACAACTCCGCTTTGACGACTACCATTGTTGGCTGTATCAAGGTTGGTAATTAACAGTGTCTTGAAGAAGTGTACTGTAAATAGTTAAGAGTTTAATGTTTTTCCATTAACCAACCCAACAGAATATCTTAGTGACATACATCGGCATGGTATTTGGTGGAGATTACATCTTTACTTGGGTTAACTTTATCGGCCTAAACATCAGGTAAAAAAGTCCATTGTAAAATGACAGTGAAGAAACTTAGCCACAGAATCCTCTTAAGTATGTTAAGACTTAGAATGTTGAATTTAGAAGTAATTAAAGGTGCAGTGTGTAGTATTTATGAGGATCTATTGACTGAAATGCAATATAATATACATAACTGTTTTCAGTGGTGTATAAAGACCTTACATGATGTACCGTTATGTTTTTATTACCTTAGAATGAGGTAATCTTTCTATCTAGAAAATATCTAGATTTTCTTGCAGTGAAATCGTAATTTTGCGCCGTCATGTTTCTACAGTAGCCCTAAACGGACAAACTTATCTACAGAGCACTAGTCGCTCTCTGCTCTCTCCGACGCTAGTCGCTCTCTGCTATCTCCGACGACGACCTTTTTGTCCTGTGTCGGCCCCCGTAGCTTCTCTATGCGCTTCAAAAGGGAGGGGTAATTACAACCTCACCACTAGATGCCGCTAGAATTCACACACTGCACCTTTAAGATATTAAAATGTGAATAAAATCAAATTTAGATTTGTTATTCTGTATAACCCATACATTATAAATTGTCGCTTTTAATTAATTTTTCTTATCTTTTTCCCCCAATAGCATTGCTGGCAGTCTTGTGTACTCGCACATCACGTTCACTAAGGAACAAAAAAGTAAGTGCAGTAAAAATGTGTATTTGTGTGCAAATCAAAATGATGATCTGTGCAAATCCATCTCATAACCTCCATGTCATGGTTTTATTTAGTTTAATACTGTTGAATAATATTAAGTGTATTTGAGATGACATGTAACATGTTTTGTCTTTTAATAGAAACAAGTTGATGGAACAAGTATAAATTGGTCCAATAGGAGACTGTTGATAATACTCATGGGAGTCAAGAACCGTCTCTCATTTCACAGCGCCTTGAGTGCAACTTTGGTATTTTTCATTTAACCAGTTCCTGTTGCTATGGTAACTGACTGACTTAACTTTTTTTACATTAAATAATAATACATTTATTTTATATAGCGCCTTTTAAAATGAATTTCTCAAGGCGCTTAACATAAAAGATAATGTTGATTATTTAAAAATTCACAAGATGGATTGTTTGCATTATCTAAATCATGCACAGCATTTCTATAGTTTTTGTAATATTTTTTTTTAATGGTTTATATTTGGAAAGTAAAAAAAATATTTTATTGATGATTTGAGAACTTTTCCTTTTGTCTCTGTAAATTTGTAAATGTCTCAACATTAGTTCAAGATGGACTGGTCAATTTTCCTGTCAACAAAATATGCAATTATTCTTAATGTGGTTATGGACATATCTGTGGCCATAAGATCATTTCCATGTTTCATTGTATCAAAAAACATAAACATGGCTCTAGGGAAGTACAACTTGTTAAATCCAACTATCCATAAAGTAAACCGTTAAAAAGAAAGAAAGAAAACATTGTTTTTGGTCAAAGACATTCCATAATTTCCTCTGGGCTATTTTATAAATTTGGAGTAAATATTTGCATTGATTTGAATTATATAACTAACTATATATCAATTTTAAGCAATAAAAAATAAAAACTTATGTGTTGGATGATTTTGTTATTTGTTTTTCAACTGAAAGATAAATCAAATATATATATATATACACTCACCTAAAGGATTATTAGGAACACCTGTTCAATTTCTCATTAATGCAATTATATAATCAACCAATCACATGGCAGTTGCTTCAATGCATTTAGGGGTGTGGTCCTGGTCAAGACAATCTCCTGAACTCCAAACTGAATGTCAGAATGGGAAAGAAAGGTGATTTAAGCAATTTTGAGCATGGCATGGTTGTTGGTGCCAGACGGGCCGGTCTGAGTATTTCACAATCTGCTCAGTAACTGGGATTTTCACGCACAACCATTTCTAGAGTTTACAAAGAATGGTGTGAAAAGGGAAAAACATCCAGTATACGGCAGTCCTGTGGGCGAAAATGCCTTGTTGATGCTAGAGGTCAGAGGAGAATGGGCCGACTGATTCAAGCTGATAGAAGAGCAACTTTGACTGAAATAACCACTCGTTACAACCGAGGTATGCAGCAAAGCATTTGTGAAGCCACAACACGCACAACCTTGAGGCGGATGGGCTACAACAGCAGAAGACCCCACTGGGTACCACTCATCTCCACTACAAATAGGAAGAAGAGGCTACAATTTGCACGAGCTCATCAAAATTGGACAGTTGAAGACTGAAAAAATGTTGCCTGGTCTGATGATTCTCGATTTTTGTTGAGACATTCAGATGGTAGAGTCAGAATTTGGCGTAAACAGAATGAGAACATGGATCCATCATGCCTTGTTACCACTGTGCAGGCTGGTGGTGGTGGTGTAATGGTGTGGGGGATGTTTTCTTGGCACACTTTGGCCCCTTAGTGCCAATTGGGCATCGTTTAAATGCCACGGCCTACCTGAGCATTGTTTCTGACCATGTCCATCCCTTTATGACCACCATGTACCCATCCTCTGATGGCTACTTCCAGCAGGATAATGCACCATGTCACAAAGCTTGAATCATTTCAAATTGGTTTCTTGAACATGACAATGAGTTCACTGTACTAAAATGGCCCCCACAGTCACCAGATCTCAACCCAATAGAGCATCTTTGGGATGTGGTGGAACGGGAGCTTCGTGCCCTGGATGTGCATCCCACAAATCTCCATCAACTGCAAGATGCTATCCTATCAATATGGGCCAACATTTCTAAAGAATGCTTTCAGCACCTTGTTGAATCAATGCCACGTAGAATGAAGGCAGTTCTGAAGGCGAAAGGGGGTCAAACACAGTATTAGTATGGTGTTCCTAATAATCCTTTAGGTGAGTGTGTGTATGTGTGTGTGTATGTGTGTGTATGTATATGTGGGTATATATATATATATATATATATATATATATATATATATATATATATATTTTTTTTATATATATATCTATATATATATATCTATATATATATATATATATTTTTTTTTTTTTTTTTTATATATATCTATCTATTTATTTTATATCTATCTATCTTATATCTATCTATTTATTTTATATCTATCTATCTATCTATTTATTTTATATCTAGCTATTTATTTTATATCTAGCTATCTATTTATTTTTATTTATTTATTTAAAATATGGATTTGCCCTTTGTTTTGGTCTTTCAAGCTTGAAAAGAAGGGGGATTCTGTAGTAAGATGTTTAGTGTTGCTAAACAAAACTACTAATTATAACAGTTTATTTTGGTCAACTTTTTTGAATATTACCACTCTGCTTATCAGACTGGTGAGTTTGACAGATATTTCAAACTTAATTTGAGCTCTTTTAAAAATTTGAATCAGATGAAATAAAATAGTTTTTTTTTTTTTTTGGTTTGTTCTAATTAATTAGAACTAACCTGAAATAAGGGTTTGCATAAAAGCACAAATAAAAGACAGAAGACACAGAAAACCATCTACTGGAATCTGCATTACGTTCTGATGTAGTATTTCCATTGCTAAATAAATTCACAATAACATTTATTAGATATATGGCAGTGGATCAACTTAAGTCTATTCATGAATTTAAATTAAACACCTCTCTGCACTACTCCAAAAATACCATAATGTTCTTCATCAGCAATGAACCAGTGTGGATTCCAAAATCATTGCTATTTAAGATGTATTTAATGCATAAGTTCTGATCAGAATGAGTGCATACATCCCACTCTAGACCATTTAAAATAAGATTAATGCTACAGTCACATGAAGCTAAGAACTCTTCAAATGGTGACAAACAACACAAATGACAATAAATAAGCCAATGAAGATGACCAGAAGAAATATAGCACCATGATTTTTGAGTCTAAATGCACTACTGATACATCTTCCGCAGGACGAGGTAAAAAGAGAACATTTCTATAAGCTGAGTACATAAAGATAAAGCAGTACTGGAGCTGTATTACAGTGAGTTCCTGTCAACAAAATACACAAATATTATTATTAAAGTGATTATGGACATATCTGTGGCCGTAAGATCATTTCCATGTTACATTGTAGTAAAAAACATATAAAAAAACAAACATGGCTCTAGGTAAGTACAACTTGTTAAATCCAACTGACCCATAAAGTAAACGGATAAAAGAAAAAGAAAACATTGTTTTTGGTCAAAGACATTCCATAATTTATCTCTGGACTATTACATAAATTTGGAGTAAATATTTGCATTGATTTGAATTATGCAACTATTCATTTTGCCTGCTTTTAAAACGGTAGGCTAAAACATGTTACTTAAATTTATTGTTAGTGATGATTCTATTATTTTTATAATCGTCCAGTTTCATTGATTGCAAGAATTTGAGTTCTTACAAACAGCTTCTAAATATCATGTACAAAAATTCTCAAAAAGGAAAAACTAAAGATGGATTTGCAGTGTGAATATCAAAACAACATGTGCAAGACATCTATGTGAATCTAAATGTATGACAAGAGCCTCTTTTACCATCATAAACAATGCACAGGAACTGTCAATAACATGCCCTCTAGTCATTTTCAAAATAAATAAATTATATTTTGCTTAAAGAAAATGAAGCCCATTTTAGAGCTATACCATTTTTGTGCCACTAAGCACATTTTACCTCAATGTTCTTATTACATTAATGTGAAAATATATACATAGAAGTATTTCTATATCACAGTAGTATATGCCTTTTGTCTATTTATGGCAGTTGTAGTTTTAAATCAATCATTGTGTCCAGACTGGGTGATCATTTTCATTAATGTATTACAGTAATCTATGAGAATGACTAAAAAACCTCAAATGTAAAACATATGATGCCCTTAGGTATAATGCAAAATAATGGTCCCAAAATGGGCTTCATTTTCTTTACACTATAAAAAAAAAAAAACTATGAAAACAGATTCACTCAGTCACTAGTAAATACAACTAACAAACCAATTTTCTGGACACTTTACAAAAACAAAGCTTAGGAGGAGTGATTCCATTGGCTTATTTATTTTTACTACATCTTTTAGGAGCTCGCAGTACGCCTCCACTAACACAAACAAGCTGAGCAGTGAATTATATAATGTAAACCAAAACACAGCTTGATTTGCCTGGAGACATACTGGCCACGCCCTAAACACAAGAGACCACGCCCACCAGCATTCATCCTCATGTATTACGTATAATGGCTTATACAGCATAATCACCCATTGTCAAAATGTCTCAATAAAAAATATAAATATCTTGTTGGTAAAAAAATATCAGACAAATTCCATTACATATAGAATATACATTTCTCTGTAAAATGGTTTCATGAAAAAGGCGCATTAATCAGCTGTAGTTGGGTTTGGAGGGTGGTGTTTTTGGAGCAGCTCAGCTTTGGGTTTAGGGTGGATGGGGTGAGAGGTGTCACAACGCTGTCCCATCTCCCCAGTTTAAGATTTTGGCCTGACCGTTGGTTTTGTTCAGTCTTCTTTTACCATGGAAGGGTCCGTCTCAACCTGGGCCAGTGACTCTGATTCTGTCCGGCACTTTTTGGTTGGCCTGTCTAGACTCTGACAGTCATGTTGGTGCTTCACTGAGCCATTTCTGTCTGAGTTGTGAGTGTCTGTAAGTTTACAGCCGTTAGAGTCCAGATGATCTGCGAGTAGACTGTGTTTAGATGCTCCGTTTGACTGGACAGATTCACTCTTCACCTCATTCACACTACTCAACATCTGTGTGGCGACTGCACTGGAGCTGTGATTGGTGAGTCCTGAATTGGAAACCACAGAGATATACTATAATGCAAAGCTGTAACAAACGATTCAAACACACCACATACAAATTTAATCCAACCTTTCTACAAAATATCCTGAAAAACGCACCAAAGCATTTTCATCTAGTGTGAAAAACAAATTTACTGTACCATTGTGACCGCTAGTCTCCTCTCGCTCTGATTGGCTGGTGCTACTGCTGGAGGCAGCAGGAAGAGGCGTGGCTGCTCGACTGGAGGCAGTACTCTCTGTTTCATCTAGAAGTCTGTCCATGTAATCCCTACACAAATAAAACACAAATACACACCTTATTTTGAGAAACAGCAAACACAAAAAAGACTCTTGGGTTCAATCTTTACAAAAACCAACCAACACTACAAGTTACAACATAAATATCTAAGGGCCCTATTTTAACGATCTAGGCGTGTGGTCTAAAGTGCACGGTGCAAGTGCACTTAGGACGTGCCCGAATCCACTTTTGCTAGTTTAACGATGGAAAAAAGACTTTAGACCAGGTTTTAGTTGGTCAATGGCTCAGTCCATTTCAATTGCCTCAAACTAGCAACGCGCCAACAATGTGCCTGAACACACCTCGTTTTCAGACCAGCACACCCATGGGCGCAAATGCATTTGCTAATAATGTGGCGCAGGACATGAAAATGATAACTGCGTCACGCCTTGCACCAGGTGTATGATGAGCCCTATGTCTTAATTTCAAACCCTCAAGCATTTAACATCAAATCCTCAAGGTTTTATTTTGGTGGAATATTGGTGATATGCTGTAAACTTCTGTTCCCAAATGCACATTAAACTTGCAACGCTTGCAAAGATGGAGCTTGTGAGATAGCAGCATTTACTGTGAACCGAGCTGCTCTGAAAATACGCTTTTATAAACAGCACATGTAAATGAACACAGTGCCCTTCTTCAATCTGAAACACAGTGCAATATGGTTATATGCTTATGTGGTTAACTGATTTTTAAGAAAAATCATGTTAAATGTGAGTATATACAGTGGTGGTCAGAATTATTGGCACCCCTGGTAAATATGATCAAATATGGCTGTAAAAAATAAATCTGCATCGTTTATCCCTTTGATCTTTTAATAAAAAAATTCACAAAAATCTAACCTTTAATTGAAGTAAAAGAATTGAAAGTGGGGGGTAAATCACATTATGAAATAAATGTTTTTCTCCAAAACACATTGGCCACAATTATTGGCACCCCTAGAATTTTTTATGAGTAAAATATCTCTGAAGTATATTCCCATTAATAATTTTAAAAAAATTAGCACACCAGGGTGACTAGGAACATGAAATTGTCCAGCTATAATGTCTTGTTCCACAGGAGTATAAATATGAGGCAACGCAAAGGCCAAATTCCCTTAATCATTCATCACAATGAGTAAAACCAAAGAATATAGTTCTGATGTGCAGCAAAAGATGGTTGAGCTTCACAAAATAGAAAGTGGCTGTAAGAAAATAGCTAAAGCATTGAAAATCCCCATTTCCACCATCAGGGCAATAATTAAGAAGTTCCAATCAACTAAAGATGTTACGAATCTGCCTGAATGACGTGTGTCTATATTTTTTTAATGCACGGCGAGGAGGAAACTTTTAGTGGCCAAAGACTCTCCAAGGATCACAGATGGAGAATCGCAGAGATTAGTTGAGTGTTGGGGTCAGAAAAATCAAACAACCCCTACATCACCACATGTTGTTTGGCAGGGATTCAAGAAAAATCCTTCTTGCTCATCCAGAAACAAACTCCAGCATATTCAGTTGTCAGACACGACTAGAAATTCAAAAGGGACCTGGTTCTATGGTCAGATGAAACTATAAAAAGAGCTTTTTGGCAGCAAATCCACCAGATGGGTTTGGTGCAAACAGGGATAAAAAGTACCCCATGCCCACGGTTAAAAATACAACTGGATCTTTAATGTTGTGCGCCTATTTTTTTGCTGGAGGTCCTGGACATCTTGTTCAGATACATGGTATCATGGATTCTAGCATATAAAATCTATATAAAATAGATACAAAATCTAAACCTGACGGCCTCTGCTAGAAATCATATAATGGGCCGTGGTTGGATCTTCCATCAGGACAACGATCCAAAACAAACATCAAAATCAACACACAAATGTGTCACTGAGCACAAAATGAAGCTTCTGCCATGGCCGTCCCAGTCCCCTGACCTGAACCCTATAGAAAATAAGTGGGGTAAACTGAAGAGAAGAAGCACCAACATGGATCTGGGAATCTGAAGGATCTGGAGAGATTCTGTATGGAGGAGTGGTCTCTGATCTCTGACCTCTCAGGTGTTCTCCAAACTCATCAGGCATTATAGAAGATGACTCAGAACCCTAACCCTAACCCTATCTTGGCAAAAGGAGGTTGCAAAAAGTATTTAATAAAAGGGTGGCAATAATTGTGGCCAACGTGTTTTGGAGAAAAGCATTTATTTCATAATGTGATTTACCCCCCACTTTCAATTCTTTTACTTCAATGAAAGGTTAGATTTTTGTGATTTTTTTTAAAATCAAAAATCAAAAGGATAAACAATGCAGATTTTTTACAGCCATATTTGATCATATTTACCAGGGGTGCCAATAATTCTGACCACCACTGTATACTGTAATAAAACATAATACAAAAAGGCTTTTGAGGAACATTAATTTGTACGTCTCTCAATCAAGTCAAGTCAAGTCAACTTTATTTATATAGCGCTTTTTACAATGCAGATTGTTTCAAAGCAGCTTCACAGTGTTAAACAGGAAAATAATGAACAGAATTTGATTCGGCTGTACAGCCGCTCTGGAGAATACGGTGATGTCATCTAGCTCATTTCAATTATCATATATATTCAAGTAATGTAGTTGACATAGTTAATTTAGTTTAGTAATTACATTTATTTGGATATTTTTTTTTAAATGTAGTGTCCCCATCATCATTGTATTGCATTGAAAAATCAGTTGCAATCAGAATCATACTTTTTGGCCATATAAATATCAATTAACTGCACCAAATTGCATAGTTTTATTCAGATGTCCTTACTGAGAAAAAAAAAATAGGTGTTTTTTTCCCTCCTCGAGATATGAGCCATAAAAGCCTGATGTATCAAAAATGATACTCAACCAAAGAAACAAAGAAAAAAAAATGTAGATAGAAATGCACAGAGATTTTAATAGAAACAGACGCAAATAGATTTTTCTGACTATTATTTCATATGTCAGGCTTTACAGTTTACTGGGTTAAATCACAGCATTTGTTTTGATAATCACAATTTGATAAGATATATCACTATACCACCATTTGGGAAACCAAATTTTAGATTGTTTGATAATGGAATGCTTTGAAATTCTCCTCATAGGGGATATCTCCTACTTCCCAGGTATTTCTGCCTCGTCTCCACAGAGGTGGAGTGAACCTAGTAAATATTCGCTGTGTTTTGTATCACAGACGGCCCATGAACAGATTTCATAAAAGATGGCCTTGATTAACTCAAGATAAGACTAAATAAGACTTTCATATTGAATTAATCACCACACACTGCCTAGATTTTTTTATTTATAACAGAGACGTAGCAAAATGTGGGTGATCTCAGTCCTACGGAGTCCTTTACGTCCTTTACGGAGATTGTACCGTCAGACTGCAACTTTTTTTAGCTCTCCTCGTACCACTGGTCGTCGAGGGGGAGGCCTGGCCTCGGTTTTTAAAAAGGAAATATGTCTGTCAGAGTATGAAATTTGACATTCCTTCTATTTTCGAAGTGTTGGTGATGCAAATTGATGTACATATTTCTGTATTGTGTGGTATATTGGCCCCCGAAAGCCAATAAGAACTTCATTACTAAGTTCACAGATTTTCTGGGAGAAATTATGATGAAGTATGATAGACTTTTGATCCTGGGGGATTTTAATATTCATGTCTGTTGCCCTTCTGATTTACTGACAAGATTTTTTAAAATCTCATTGATTCGTTCAACCTGGTTCAATATGTGAATGGTCCGACGCACAAACATGGGCACACCTTAGATCTTGTCTTTTCATATGGTTTGACTGTTTGTGACCTTGAAATTATTTATACCGGGTTCTCTGATCACAAGTCTATTGTTTTTAATGTTACTTTATGTCCCAAAAGAAAACCATGTGTGTCAACATATAGGAAATGTCAGAAACTGAGCTCTAAAACTGTTGATGACTTTTGTACTATGTATAGGGCAAATGAGATTGCTTTGTTGAATGTTGACAGTGAGAGCCCACTTATGAGTTTGGGTGGGGATGTATTACTCTCCTCTTTTACCTCTGTGTGCACTGATATTTTAGACTCGATTGCCCCGTTGGAGACGAGAAGCTTTATATTAAAATCTGAACCTTGGCTAAATGATTCCACCTGTGCCATGTGTCGATTATGGGTCGGAAGAGGGATTATTATTTTAAAGGGATTATTATTTGATTACAGAAATTGATTAAAACTGTGAGGGATAAATATTTTTCTGATCTCGAGATTTTTAAAAATAAATAAAATATATATTTTTTTATTTTTTTATTTTTTTTAAATCGCAGTAACCCGAGGGTCTTATTCAATACACTAGTTTGATTGGTTTTGAAGTCTCTACACAATCATGTGAAAAATTTCAAGATTTTTTTATAGATAAAATTACTGGTATTAGATCTTCCATTCAGCTATTGGATTATGATCAACCAGCTCTTTTGCCGACATGCTCAACTGTTTTTCATCAGTTTGAGCCAGTTTCTATGACAGCTTTGGCAGCGATTGTCAAACATATGAACTCTCGACCAGTCCTCAAGATTGTTTATTGAAACAGGTTTTTAATGTCGTCAGCCCCAGGATTTTGAACTTAATAAACAATTGCCTTAAGACAGTCTGGTTTTAGGGCAAAACACAGCACATAATCAGCACTTTTAAGGGGTCACAATGATATTTTATTAAATGCTGATTCTGGAGCTTCATCGATCCTGGTGTTACTGGACCTGAGTGCGGCCTTTGATACCATAGATCACAATATCTTGGTGTCTCAGCTAGAAAACCATGTTGGAATTCAGGGTGTGGCCCTTAAATGGTTTAAGTCATATCTAACAGATAGAAGCTTTGCAGTAAAATTGGGTGAATGTGTGTCAACGCCAGTTCCACTAAAGTGTGGATACCTCAAGGGTCTACTCTCGCTCCCCTTTTGTTTCTATTGTATATGCTCCCTTTGGAATCTATATTTAGGAAACATGGTGTCTTATTCCATTGTTATGCCGATGATACGCAGATTTATCTGCCATTTCAAAAGTACAATGAATCTGCCATGAACTTGCTTTTAGACTGCCTTAGAGACATTGCCTTGGTGCAATTTTTTTTAAACTAAATGAAAATAAAACAGAGATTTTATTATTTGGTCCAATTGAAAATCACACCACTATACATTCTAGTCTTGGATCTTGGGCTGAATGTAATAAAGTAGTGGTGAAAAATGTAGGGGTATTGTTGAACTCAGAATTTAAATTTGACAAGCAAATAAATTCTGTGGTCAAATCATGCTTTTTTTAATTTGAGACTTTTAGCGAAGCTGAAGCCTTTGCTTTCTTTCAGAAACCTAGAGACAGTTATTCACGCTTGTATTTTTTTCATGTCTGGGCTACTGTAATACTCTCTATACGGGAGTTAGCCAGAAAGCCCTACAGTCAGTTCAAAATGCAGCTGCGAGATTGTTGACAGGCACTCGAAAGCGTGATCATATTACTCCGATTTTATCTTCTCTCAAATGGCTGCCGGTCCGTTTTCGGATCGAATTTAAACTTTTATTGTTTGTCTTTAAGTCTTTGAATGGGTTGGCACCAAAATACCTGGAGACATTAGTAAACTGGCACTCCTCTGTGAGGCCCCTGAGATCCTCTGATCAGTTTGTCTTAGTGGTTCCCAGATCCAGATTAAAACTTAAGGGGGATCGTGCTTTTTCAGTTGCCGCCCCCAAACTTTGGAATTCTTTGCCTTCTTGTATTAGATCTGCTCAGACCATTTCCAGCTTTAAATCCTTGCTAGAACCTCATTATAAGGTTCACTTATAAATGTTAACGTTTTCGGTAACGGTTTACAATAAGGTAAATTCATTTATTAATATTAGTATGAACTAACAGTGAGCAATACATTTCTTACGACATTCATTAATCTTTGTTAATGTTGGTTAATAAAATCTAGCTACACAGAGCGCACGTGAATGCCGAATTCATTGTGCGCACAAAAAACTGCGCGCAGACATTTTGACTTAATTTTCTTTTGAGCTTAAACAGACACGTGCACGCAAATTGAAGTCAAAATGCCTCTCTCGCGAGTATCTTCATAAACACAGTCGGCTATGTGATGTAAACAACTGAGAAAGAACGCAAATGCATGTCATTTATATTAGGTCTGTGCATTCATCTTAAATGGACAGCAGCCTAATGTACCCGCAGCTGTGTCACCAATGGTGATGAAACCACAAAACAGAAAATTAATTTTGTAGCTTTAACAGAGATAAAATGTAACAATGTATTAATTATATTAGTTATATTTCATTTATACAGTGAAGACTGTTATTTTACATTTGATTATTCAATTTCTGAACCTGAATACTGTTAGATTTAACTGAAAAACAAAGCACTGCTTATTTCAATATTTTCTTTCTTCTATTGCATTTATCTATGCTTGTAATTTGTTTATTATTTTCTATGCAGATTCACTCCCCTACAAAATCACCCCAATTATTCTAGAATGATTAATTATTTTCAAATAGAGCTATTCAAATCATCTGGTGAAACTGTTTTTATATCGCAATATATATCGCAGAAAATATCGCAATGTATGTTTTTTCTAATATTGTGCAGCCTTATAATAAATGTTGAAATTTACATGAACTAAGAAAGAACAATATTTCTACAGCATTTATTAATCTTTGTTAATGTAACTAATGTAGTTAACTAATGTTAACAAATGAAACCTTACTGTAAAGTGTAGCTCTAGTTTTTTATTTATAAAGCCCATTTAAAACAGCCCCAAGACTAACCAAAGTGCTGTGCAAGAGCATGACAAAAAATATAAAACATTACTAAGATCAACATTAGCATGTGTTAAAAGCTAAAGAGAACAATAGAGTTTTAAAAACCAACAAGGAAGGACCTACTCTAAGTTGTACTGGCAAGCTATTCCATAATTTGGGCCCCACCGCTGAAAAAGCTTTATCCCCTCAGCGTTTCAGCCTCTGGAAGGGCTGTAGTTTAGACAGATATATAAATAGGAGCTAGATTATGTGAGTATTTAAACATGAATAGGATAATTTTAAAATCAGTCCTAAATTGAACTGGCAACCAATGTAGAGCTCACAGAATAGGAGTGGCAAGGTCAAACTTGCGCTCTTTCTTGAGAAATCTGGCAGCAGCATTTTGAACCAGTTACGACCTGGAACTTGGGAGATGCTGTAGTACAAGTAATTGCAATAATCTAGCTGAGAGGTTATAACAACATGAATAACTATCTCAAGATTTTTTTAGACGCAAAGTGTTTAATTTTAGATGGTAGGTGAAGCCGAAAAAAGCTAGAAGGCAACAACAGAGGAAACGTTTAAAGGTTCCGTATTCGTTGGGAATTAAAAACAGACAGATTTCCAAGGTCGATTTTATTGACACCATATATTATCAGATGAGCCAAAAACTATAACCTCAGCCTTGGATTCATTTAAAGATAAAAAAAAATACTAGCTAACCAAAGCCTTACCTCATTCTAATAAAGATTGTATTGCCATTTCTTTTTAAGCTGATAAACCTGAGGATCATCCGCATAGAAGTGGAGAGATGCCCTGTGCTTTCTTAGAATCGAACCTAAGGCAAGAGATAGAAGAGCGATGGTACCAGAACAGAGCCCTGGGGGAGTCCAGAGTTAAGGTGCAGCAGAGGAGGTCAATTGCCTATCCTGACAGAAAAATATCCATCTGATAAACAAGATCTAAACCATTTAAGAACAGAACCTTTTCACCCCACGTGTGATCAACAGTCGAATTTACAAGAACTAGAACCACAGAATCACCAGCATCAGCAGCCAATAAAATATCATTTAGTACTCTCAGCAGAGCAGATTCAGTGCTTTGAAAAGACTTAATCATATCTTTTGAAAATTTTTAGTCAGGTTTTGTTGTTTAAAAATGACCGAAGTTGCCATCTCAACTTTTTCCAATATCTTAGGAGATAAAAGGAATGACAGAAATAGGTCAGAAATTAATTTTAAAAGATGTACCTAGAGAAGGCTTCTTGAGTAAAGGAACAGTGACCAATTTTAGGCATGCAGGGACAGAACCAGTTAGTAAACATTTGTTCAGGAAGGATAATGGACCTGGGCCAACAGACTCTATTAACACTTTAAAATACCAGGGGTGCAACGCATCATGAGGACAAAAAGAGGGCTTAAGGGTGGCAATAATTTCTTTAAGGGATAATAGGGAAATGGGATCAAAAGACTCCTTCAGGTTTTATACACAAAGTCATATATGCAATAAATATTCACAATAAATTATTATTTGCAAACTCTCATTTTGACCCTCTATGCTATACTATCAATGCCATCCACTATTGTACGCGAGTTGAGTAAGTGTTTTGAAAACATTATTCATATGAAATGCTTATTTACAGACAAAGCATTATGAAATGACTTGCACTTTGTGATGTGACTGCTATCAAATACAGTTTGCTGCTTCATCTTTCAACAAAAGTTTCTATACCTATGTTCACACTGGGAGCCTTAATGCTCAATTCCGATTTATTGAAAACTGAGACAGACTAAATCCAGAAAGACTGCAGCAACGTCTTCAAGACGCCTGAAGAATCCTGCCTGCAAAGCTACAGTACTGTGAAAAGCTTTAGGCACTTAGTAAAAACACTGTAGTGTGGAAGTGAGGATACTTTCAAAAAATAATGTCATAAATAGATTTGATTTATCAATTAACTTCTATTAAATCAATATTTGGTGTGATCACCCTCTGCATTTAAAACAGCTTTTGTCCAATAGGTACACTTGCACAGTTTTTCAAGTAGCTTTGCAGGCAGGTTTCTTCAAGCATCATGGAGACGTTGCCACAGTTCGTTTGGATTTAGTCTGTCCCAGCCTTTTCTGTTTCTTCATGTAATCCCAGATGGACTCGATGATGGTGAGATCTCTGTGTGGATCATACCCGGAACATGTCAGACTTTTTGTGCATACAAAAATCTCACTATAATATTACAATTAATGGCAAAAGGAATGTTTGGAAAAATGATATTTCCTACTTACAATACAGCAAAAAATATAAATAACTTATGATATAATAATGAAGATATAAATAATAATAAAGATATAAATAACTTATAATAATGGCTTTAAACTTTTTTTTTGTGAAAATGTGACTTTTGCACAGTACTGCAATACATGAAATAAAATAAACCATGTGAGTTGACATTTTCTTGATTTGTGCTTATGTAAAACAATTCTGATGAAATGTAAAAATATATTTTTTAAATTACAATAATTGTGATTAAAACTTATAATAATATCAGCAAAATAATATCAGTTTAACATAAATCCAGCCTACTGAAATGTTCAAAAACAATGATCTAACTAATTTTGTTATTGCACCAAGCCTGGCAAAATTTGTTAGAGATACTTACGTTACCCCTGGGTGAAGGTTGTATTTCCTTTTTCCAAGCCTAGTTTGTTGCGCAAAGAAATCATACCGCTCCGACTTCTTCCACATGTAATAAAAAGCCACACAATCTCCGACAGACCGAGTTCTGACCTGAAATTGGATAAGGTTTGCAAAACACTAAATAAGGTTTGAATTGACACATCTAGTAGTCCATATACTTATTTAGCAGAGATAACTGCTAGACACATTTAAGAGCCCCACAGTTTTTTTTTTTAGTAATTACATTCATAAGCATTGAAATATCAATACGGGAATATAAAGGTTGCCGGATTTACCGATTGGATTAAACTTGATGTTATTATGCATGCCATAAAATGAGCACTACCTTGTTGGCCTGGATAAAATGAAAGTCTTTTCCGTAAGCCTTTAATCCTTGTTCAAAATTCCTGCATTCTTCCTCTGTCCAGACAGATAGTTCCTCTGTAAGAAAGATTAAAAAAAAAAGCAATACATTTAAAATAAGGGCTGTCAATGGATTAAACCTTTTAATTGTGATTGCTTTTTTTTTTTTATATGTAACATTCATAATATTATATATTACATATATATATACTTGGCCTTTGTGTAATTAATACTTTCAACAATTTGTGTGCATTTCAATATCAGCTCTGAAGTTCTGATCAGTTTCAGTCAGTCATTACAGACTTAATCAGTTAAAATAAAATTGAACAAATGTGTTACCAACATTTAAATATACATCTTTAATTTTTTGCATGACAGTCCTAGTAACTGCACAGTCATCTTACACCTTCATTCTATCAGACACTATACAGTGATAATTCAACAGATACCCACATTAAATCAAGTTTATACTACTAATGAAACACATAAGTCTTAGTTCACTCCAGCATTTCCATTAAGCTTGATGGGGACAACAGTTAAACTTAAATTAAAGCACAAAGATTTACAAATGTTCTAAAATGACATTTAGGCCTATTGTACACATACTGTGTTTGTGGCGAATGAGTGGTAGATATTCATTGCAGCGTCTATATTAACAGATTACACTGGCATTATTATTTCTCAAAAGAAGCACTGAAAGTAAAGTTTTGTTTCAAAACAGAAATAATTTTTTAGATCCACTGTGGTTAAGCAGCAGAAACACTGTCAGTGTGAAAGCACAAATCCAGTCTGTTGTAATGCATAACGTTTTGTACTGCCTTAAACATTATGATGAAAGATGGTGATAATGGCATTTAACAACTTCGTATGGCTCACCTCTGGCTGCTTTAACGTTAAATCTTAATCTTCGTAAAGCTTCATCGGTATCAAAATTACATTTCACCAGCTCATATAATGCCTGAGGGGAGAAAACACTATTTGTATTGTGTATTAAGTTACAGTTCAGCATTGGATTACAACAAATAAAATAATTATATTATTAAATCACAGAGGCAGTCCTTAGTACCTGCTCATTATCTTTGATGTGGGATCCTTCTGGAATAGCATCTACGCCCGTCTCCTCTCCCGTCCGTCGACAGGCTTCTGTAAGAAACTCAACCACTGTGTTTTCAGGAAGGATTTCGGGATTCCACAGCAGCTGGTCATCATTTTCATACACTGTGAGTAATAAAGTCAAAGATTCAAAGCATATCACAAGAATGCATAACATATTGATGCCTCCAAAAATGCAAACCATTTCCAATTGTCTTTTAATAAAAAGAATGAGTTAAAAAATGACATCATACTAGTTCTCATTTCATTAGTGTTTGCAAAAACTTTCCGGATTAAACATTTTTATACCATGGTCTGTCTGAATACTCGATTCTGATGGCTGGAAGGTGAGCATTAAAACTGTTTAAATGCACAGGTAGCTGTCAGTTTAATCACCGTTCACCGTGCGTTGCTTTTAAGCACACACATTACAGTCAAACCAAAAATTATTCAGACACCAGATATAATTTTTCACTAGTGGGTGCAGGACACTATAGTTAATTTATGTAAGTGAGGATAGCAAAATAAAAAGTAAACTGTGACATATTATTTCCAAAAATCTTCATACAGTAGACCACCAGTAAAATTGATAATTTGGGACCAAAATCATTCAGACACTTTGACCTGTTTTGCTTAAGTGTTTTTTCTTTATTTGCTAATGTTACCTTTCACACCACAGACTGAACAAAATGAAGCATTGCTTGGTAATTGGTTGACCTAAATTGGTATTATCTAATTGTGCGTAAATTTAACAGCTGACAGCTGATTGGTTGATTGTAATCCATTACATACCTTTCTATCAAAGTTATCTGACATTATCAAGATGAATTTGTTCTGACACAGTTTAACTCTGAGGTCTTATCATATTTTATTACTATTTTCTAAACTATAGCGAATAAACTGTGATCATGACACAGAAACATTCAGGAGCTCAGAAATAGTTATTTGCCTCCACAATGTGTATTAAAATCATTTTAATGCACAGCTAGCCATGGACATAGTCAGTGTTTCTTATAGGATTCAATATTTGGTCCCAATTATTTTTTTGTAAAACAATTTAATACATTTTTTAAATATTTTAAAAAGCAAACATTTGCATAACATGTAACTGCACATTGTCATGTTAATAACCAGTCACACATAACAGTTAACAGTTCTTTTGGAACAATGACTTTCAATAGACTGACTGACACTGACAACTCCTGAAACATTTATTTTGTTGTGGTGCAGTATAATCCTGCCAAACCGATGTTTTAATTGATCAGTATAAAACCTACCTTTCTCACTGTCTTTGTATTTGCACAGTCCAGATGGTGTTTCTGCCTGATACATGGAACCAACCATGATTTCCTGTTAAGAACATATACATGTGTCAAACCTTTCACAGTAAATTACAGACAAAAGTCATAAAGAAAAATATGATAATTAAGAGTGCTTACTTTCTTCCAGTCTTCAGATGGAATATAGTCATCATCCTCCTCTGACTCTTCATCTACTTCATTATCTAAAAATGTTATGTAAAAACAGTACTTAGGCAGACTTTAAAGATTATATTGATAAACATTAAATCAAATGCAGTGAGTAGTATCAGGTAGAGCTTATCTGTCTCTTACTCTGAAAGTAGCCACGGTTTTGTGATCGTATGAGTTCAGCTGTGTTACAGGCTTTCACTGCACAAGCTCGACTCTCAGTGGAGTGGCTCTCATTCGCCATTCTTGTGACTACCTTTGCTCCATCCTCCTGAAAAAAAAATTAAAACAGTCAAATATACATGAACTGAAAATTTCTTCTTGTTTGCCGAATTTTACAAATGCTATCAATAATTTTGACAGCTATAAAAAATGCATCTTGTCTATTAAGTGTGCTTACTTTAGAAATGTCCAAGAAAGAATAGGTATGGCTTTATAACACTTTTTCATGTTCGATACTGATACCGCTACCGCAGCCTTGAGTAGCTGCTGATACCGATACTGTCACACCAGTACTGCTTTTTTCTTGATCAGTTTAGATACTACACTCTGCTTCGTTGTAAATAAAGAGAAAACAGAAAAACAAATAGGATAAATGTTCACACCAAGAACGATTATCTATAAAAATAACTAATGATAAATACATTAGCGTCCACTTTTTAACAAGCAAACCTGAAAATCGATTAATCAGCACTCAATTAACGTAACCATTTAACCATTAAAGGCCGACTGAAGTGCCTTGAAATGTACAGTGTTATAAATGTGGTGACGTAATTTCCACTGAAACAGAAAAACAGGGTGGGACATATCGAGTACAGTCAGAGTGCTCAGGTCTTGCACTAAATTACTGCTTGTACACCACTGCCGTAGCATTTTCTATGCTTGGCCCTAAACTCTTGAATTGTCTTCTTTACTTTGTGAAATCAGCACAATCAATAGCCGTTTTTAAACCATTATTAAGAAAAAGTCTTTCAATATGTTAAAATGTCTGTAATATCTGTTCTGACAAAGGTTGACTTGCCTTGACTTTTCCAGTTATGACTGGTTAAGCCTTTTAAGTCAATTTTTAAGGCCCGTTTACACCTGTCACTTCAAGCGTTTTCTCTGATCCGATAGCTATCCAAATTGTAAAACAGCCAAGTGTAAAAGACAGATTTATATCCAACCACTTCCAAACGAAACTGGACAAGTGTAAATGCATCTGGTTGTTAAAGCCACATATGTACATTTTACTCCTCCCAAAATGGTAAAAAAAAAAAAAAAAAATTCAGGCTATTGGCTCCCGGTAGCCAGATATGACATCACTATTGCAACATGCATTGCATTAGCCACAGATATGGTCCCCCGCAGATGAGTAGATGAGCATCTCTTCAGCAAGCTAACTTACAGTTTAAATTAAACTGAAAGTTTGCCGTCACATCCTGAAGCTCAACACAAAGTCATCTTCATTAAAAATTAACGAAATTATTGTACCACTGCTGATGATGCTCTCTCTCCTGTTGCGGTCTTTGATCCTGAGATTAGCTGATGACAAATAAAATGCAGAGCATATCTGTTGCTTTTGTTGACGTGAACATATACTCATTTTGCAGAGACATTTATGCGGCCAAACGTAAATGTTTTTAACAAATCAGATAGCTATCCAATCAGTAAAAGTGCATGAAGTGACCAGGTGTGAACAAGCCCTTAGAGATCAGACTCACAAAATAGACATTTCTAGCCCAACTTTAGAACTGAGCATAACTAAATAAAAAAAAAAACATATATAGACTATAAAAAAAATTTATGACTTTTCCATGGCCATTTAAGTTTTTAATTACTATGTCATTTTCAGACTTAGAAATCAGGTCCCCATGTTTTTCAGGACTGTGGGAACCTGAGCTCAACAACAATATTATAATATTACTAAACACTAACATTTAAGTAATATGTATAATTGGACATAGGTTTCTTATGGGACAGACCTTGCTCTTCTTCAGTTCTCCAGTGCTTCTGCTGCTTTCATCATTATCCATATCCTCTCCTTCATCATCATCCTCCTCCTCATCTCCATCCGCATCCTCTTCCTCATCTTCCTCCTCCTCTTCCTCAGGTGATCCACTGCCTCCATAACCATAGAGGCTCAGGAGCTCCTGAATGGGCATTTCTCCCTCCTGCAGTTAACAGAAATCAAGTTCACAGAATGATCCCAAATTATCACCTCTATTTATATAGCACTTTATACAATACAGTTACAAATCAGCTTCACAGAAATTAAATAACGATCAATGATGCAAAAAAACGATCAATGATGCAAGCTTCATCACATGCGGGACAAATCCTAAAGTAAAGCAACTCTACAGAAAACAATAGTGTCATTATTCAGTTCAATGTTGATTCTGTTTAGTTCAATAACTGTGTAAAGTTCATCAGTTATTAAATGAGTCCTATTCAGCAATAATCAGCTCTACAGAAACAATAGTATCGTTATTCCGCTCAATTCAATGTTGTTTCAATTCGGTCTGTATCATTTAAACTCACGCAAAGTGTATGCAAAAATGAGATCACAATGTCGGGGTATGTGAGTGGACGTAGTGCTTCGGGGTCTGTCATACAGTCTTGGGCTGCCAAGTCATAAATCTGTGTTGTTTATAGTTTAATTAGTCCGAATACCATTGATTGGCATTGGCATTTAGTCCCTTCTCTTTTTCTTTCTCTCTCTTGAGATTTCAACGATTTAAACTAACAAAACAAAAAATAAGCAGGTATCAGTATTAATTTTAGTATCAACAGCAGCAGCGAGTGATCCTCATAATAAGACACCGACGTCCCAGCATGCAACGTGGCGTGATGAATCTTCACATTCTTGATCCACCATATTTGTAACGTAAGAGCAGGCACGACCATTGTAACTTGAATTTGTCGAGGCTTTTGGTCTCATCTGCTTCCAGTTATTTTAGCTGTACAAAAACAATCCATTATGCTGCTTGATATTGCAATTTTGTACTATTATTTTAATTTATAAATGTAATCACATAACACACGTGTTTGAAGCACAAATTATTTTACCATTTACAGCATTTTGTTATTCTTCTAGTTATTTATTTAAGTTATAGAAGTCTCCGCACATTCAAATTCAACAGTCGGGTTCCAGAAGTAAAAACTCCATTCATTTTCTCCATAGGGAAATTGATTTTTAAAAATAACTTGAGTAACAATAACTACTATGAGCTACGAGGTTGTTAATTGATGCTATTTTTAAGCCTGCATTATTTCAACTTATTTTGAAAAACTATTCCACCAATCAGAGAGTTGTGTGTGTGTGTGTATAATATATATATATATATATATATATATATATATATATATATATATTTTTTTTTTTTTTTTTACTTAATCCTATTATAGTATTTCTCACAAATAAAGAATTTTTTTTTTTTTTTTATTAAATAAAAAAAATTAAATAATAATAATTATAAAAAGGAAATAAACACTAACCAACAAGAGCACTCAGTAATCCGGTTAGTTTGTGTGCACTGGGATTCATATTTTTTTTAAATAAAGACAAGTTAACACTAATATCAGCTGAATTCAACTAAGTCTGCAATGTCTGTGAAATTAAATGTTTATTAGACATTCAAAGATTTGTTTAAATTATATAAATGCGTATTTGCTAAATGTAATGCTTTTACATATACAGCTCAAATATGTTTTTTAGTCTAGGACTAGGAGCCTTGTCTATAAAACCGGGGGCAAAATAGAAATACATTACTATTGCACAGTAGAGTGTACTTCAAGTAATAATAATAATAATAATAATAATAATAATAATACAGTTTATTAAAACACAGAAACTCAAAGGTCATCATTACTACTAGGGGTGGGCGTGGGCGATATGGCAAAAATATCATATCACAATTTTTTTCAGAAAAATCACAATTCACGTTTTTATCACGATTCTTTGAAATGAAATAAACAGTGCATTATTTTGTCAGCTACACTAGGTGTATTTAACAGTAGCATTCAAGCATTCAATTAAATTAACAAATAAAACAATACATAGACTTCACTGGATACATTATACATTGATTCTTATTAAAGGTAATGTATAAAAGTTATCATTCAAGAGCAGTGAGTGATTTTCTCTGTGTTTTGTTGTTTTAATATTAACATTAAAGGAATCATTCCCACAAAAATGAAAAATCTGTCATTTTATTTTAAAGTTATTTTAAAACCAAATGAGTTCTTCTCTTCTGTTGAAAATAAAAGTTATTTTGAAGAATGTGGGTAACAGTTGCTGGTCCAGTGACTTCCATAGTATATTTTTTCCTACTACGCAAGTCAATGGGGACCAGCAAATGTTTGGTTACCCACATTCTTCAAAATATCTTCTTTTGTGTTCAGCACAATAAAGAAACGAATACAGGTTTGGAACAACATTAGAGTAAATAATAATGACAGAAGTTTCATTTTTTTGGGTCAACTATTGCTTTAAGGACAACCAGACCTGCACGCATGTTATTGGCTGCTGTTAAGACCTGCACGCATCTAATACAGACACGCATCGGATTTTCTCTTAAATGTTTACTTTCACTTTAGACCAACTGTGTTTATGCAAACCTTGTGTGTATTTGACAGTATTAGCGCAATAAGACTCAAAAGATAGCTAGTATTCAGGCACTGTTTGACAGGCTTTTAGTGCCTATGCGCCTCGTGTAACTTATGTGCTCAGAAAAGCGCATGTTAGACCAGCGCATCATCACGAAAATGAAATGTTTAACCGGCAAGGCTTTAAAGCACAAGCAAATAATGAACTTTTGCGAATTGATATATGATGTGAATGTGCGTCGCGTTGTCCGGTATGTTGAGACGGAGGCGCCAAAACTGAAGTGATAGAATGCACTGTAGCACGATACTACGATATTTCTTCAAAATCAGATCGTGGACACATTTTAATCGTCCACGATCAAAAATCGTCATATCGCACACCCCTAATTACTACCCGCCCATTTTTTCATACAACTATTTCATGTCATCTTGATTGGCCAATACATTTTTTTTTATTTTTTTTATTTTTTTATTAAGGGTTGCAGGTATGAATGGTGGAACCCAGAAGACTAATTCACCGCTGATTCCTTCAAGATTTTCCTATGGGTTTTTTTTATTTATGTGTTAAAGGCACAATATGTATGATTTTTGCCAAACACCACTAGAACAATGTTACATATTTTGTTGACTTGTGTACTTACATTATCCCAAATGTTTCCAAGAATGTTTAAATCCAGAGAAATAAGCAATTTTAATCAGGACACGGACCGGGTCCGGCATCGCTTATCAATTACATCATACCTGCGTTACCCTCAATTTACGAAACACCAAAGACGCTTTAATATATGATGTGTTTTATTAGACAGGTGAGCAACTGTTTGGAGACATTCATCGACAGAAATCTAATCATTGTTATACAGCTCAACACTGTTAGTCTTATTGTTTAAATCTTGTTTTCATGATTTACGGCGAGTACCATGTTTTACCATGCCTAATATCGATCTAGCTTACTGAAGTGTGCAACAAGTGTCTCATAGTAGCCGCTGAGCAAACGCACAGAGAAGCATTATAACATAACTTTCAACACACTCAAATAATGTATCTAATATGATAAAAACAGTGCTGCATACGCATGACTAGGAAAAGCGGACGCGGTCGTCTGCGGCATAATAAAAGCTCTGCGAGATCCAGGCGTCATCAAGCTATGCCTTTGTTTTGAATAAGCAACAATGTAGAACAAAACTTTGGTTAAAAAAACCCCGAAAAATTACATATTGTGGCTTTAATTAAAGACTGTTGTAAACATAACTTGAAGATAGTTTGACGTTTTGTTCTACAATGTAAATTACAAACACCCATAGCAAAAAATCTAATTTTGAAGCAGTTGTTAATTTTTGAAAACGTATGTTTTTAGTGACTAGATAAGACTGCTTGGGGTGTGAGTGTGTGCAGTTTATGTTGTATAACAAAACATCAAAAGTATTATCAAGTTATGTTTACCACAGGCTTTATTTTACTTTATTTTCTTTTTGCAGCTTTACAGTGATAACAGGAAAAATTATGCATTTCGGCTGTTGTTCAGCTGAAGTGTTGATTTAGTTCCATTGTAAAGATCATCAATTTTTAAATTAGTTAATTTTATCTAATAAAGCAGTTCTGCAAAAAAATTATGTCATCGTTCAGCTCAGTTCAGTTCTCATACAGCACCGTTAGTACAGTCAGATCAATAATATTGTTGAATATTAAGCGGCAATCCAAATAGTAAATCTAACCACCATGTACACACACACATACCCAGTTTATTCTCTGCTATCTGCATCTCCATAAAAATAATTTTTTAAAGTATTAAAATCCTTTGAGTTATACTAACCCTTTGTGATATGCATTTTTACATGACCATAAACAGGTCAGGTAAAACAAAAGATGAGCTGAAACATGTTGAGAATCAGGATAAGATCAAACCTTTGCAAGTTCTTCAATCTCATTGCCAAAGTTTGTGTCTCCCTCTGGCAGCTCCTCGTCTTCAGGGGTCTGATCATCATCATAATCAGGCAACAGCATCTCTGTTAACAGGTCAAAATTAACATTGTCAGAACCAACCAAAACTCATGCCATCAAACCATGAGTATGTACAAAGACATGTTTTACCTTGATAAGAAAACTAGTAATGGTCTTACCTGGGCTTGAACTCCCCAAGGAGGGCTAAAAATTCAATAAAATAAAAAAATAAGACAGAAAAAAAAACAGGACAAAAATGAAAAAGAAAGTAAAAAATATACGCTGTAACATTTGAATGAAACATAACGAAGACAAACGATTAAAACGCTGTATTAAGCATGCCAGACAAGTAATTTGGCAGTCATTTTGTAAAGGAAAACTATGCGCCTGTGCAGATACGCATTTAAACGCGATTGCCTATAGACTAAACACGTAATGCTTACGTGCATGCAGTCACGTTTTTTTGAAGTTTACACGAAGATGATAACGATATCGTTATTTCAAAGTTTGCGATCTCAAGCCAACAAACACTGTTGCCGTGCAAATGAACGACCAGAACGCATTAAAAGTTTTCTATTTTAGTTGAAAATGGTGTTGTGTAAGTGGCCCTAGAGTAAATAACTAATGAACGGAAATTAAACAATCAAAAACTTACTTTAACAGGACAATAACTTTTTTTTTAGACCTGATGTACAGCCAAAACAATCTCTCTTCCATTAATTTCCCATTAACTGTAAAGCAGCTTTGAAACAATCTGTATTGTACAAAGAGCTATATAAATGAAGGTGACTTGACAAACATTTTTATTTGGAAGAACTAACAAATATCAGGTTTGATTTTGAGGACAATTTTGTTACTGTGTAGAGTCACTGTTGGATGTAGGCTATAAAATCTGGGTTCTGATGTAAAGTCAACTGTGAACCACTGGACTAAATAACAGTTTAAAATACAACTTTTTAAATTTAGATTGTGGTTAAAACAGCTATAAAACTTGCATAAAGCAAAACAAAAAATTATCAAAATTACCAGTGAAATCTGTTAATTGCAATGCTCCATAGTCTGTGATAAACATCTGTGTGGCAGGCAGACCTACATTAGAATAAAAAGATGCACTACAGCAGCTTTCCAGTGATCCATTTGATTTTATTTAGTTTATACACTAACAAAAATGCCTTCTATTATAATACACCTTACAGCAGGCCAGGGTTAAAACATCCATGATAAAACCAGAGGAATCAGGGACGATCTGTTTGTATGACTTTGGAAGTTAAGGCTGATGTCTAGCTAATACTTTGTCTAGCCTTGATTAGGAACACTCTTATAAGTACAAATCTGGGTATAGAAATATCTACAACTTCAGGATTTAACATAAATAATCAATACACTCGTCAGTGTTTGTGTAAATATATAGGATATAATTAATGTATGGTTATGTATTAAAGTAAGGTTATATTAGAGTATCTGGCTAACTGAAGGCGAGCTAACTGCTATTAACTTTGCAGAAATAAAATTTCAAAGAATTCAACGCGTCTTTCGACCTAAATTACCGTACAACTTAATAAGAAATATATACGATTTATTGTAATTTTCAAATCCATTAACAAAAATATTCATTCGGTTAACTGCAAATAAACGGTTATTTATTTCTGCAAAATAATTCAAATAATTTCCTTCTTACCTCCGCCATATTTACAGCGCTGCTGAGGGTCAGCGGAATGTGGGCGGAGTCAGTGGTGATCCCCGGATGTCTCTCTCTCTCTCAGTTCAGTATTTAGGTTTAGCGTATTACAGATTTAAAGGACGAAACAACAAAATAATAAATGTAACCCTTTTTTTGTAATTATTTTGCGGGTACACTATGATGTAAGTTTGAAGTTTAGTTCTACATGAGAGTGGAAAGTAAACATCCAAAATATAAATTTACGTTTATTTTATTACACTTTATCTATTTGCGTCTGTGGATTTTCTCAAAATGAGTCTCAAAACTTTGCAGTTTTATAGATATTCGGAAGATTTCTTTCTGAGGTGTTTGTTCATGTCACTCGCCTGTTTTCTATTTTACCTTTCCAAAAAAAAAAACCCTCTGTAAAAACGTTATTAAATTTTAAGGCCTAAATAAATAATAATTACGTATAGAAAACGGGTAGGCTATTTTGAAGCTGTTATGTTTATTTATTTGTTTTAATAGGCCTATGTTTTTAAAATAAACATACATGTATTTTTATATCAACATGGTAGCCTACAAGATTATTCTAGTACCATATTGATATAAAAATACAAAGAGAAAGAACATATATTCCATTCTTTGTTATCAACAACATGAAGTGCATTAAGTCAAGTCACATTTATTTACAGTGCTGTGCAAACGTCTTAGGCACGTTGGTATTTTCACACGAAAAATGTTTTTAAGCCAGGTAATTATATAATTTTCTGTAGTGTGTTAGTAGGAAATATCAGTTTACATTTCCAAACATTCATTTTGCAATTAATTGTAATAATCCAGTGAGATTTTTATTTTATTTTATTTTTATGCACAAGAAGTCTGATAGCAGCCGGTCTGATCTGATCTCACCATCATCGAGTCTGTCTGTGATTACATGAAGAAACTGAGACTGACTAAATCCAGAAAAACTAAGGCAACGTCTCCCAGACACTTGAGGAAACCTTCCTGCAAAACTACAGTACTGTGAAAAGCTTAGGCACTTGTCAGAATGCTTTAAAGTGAGAATGCTGTCAAAAATAATAACATAAATAGCTTTTATTTATGAATTAACTTCTATTAACTAAATCAAATCGATATTTGGAGTGACCACCCTTTGCGTTTAAAACGGCTTTTGTCACCTGCATTTGTGCATAAAAAAAATTAAAAAAATCTCACTGGATTATTACAATTAATTGCAAAATGAATGTTTGGAAATGTAAACTGATATTTCCTAATGACACACTACAGTAAAAGATATAAATAACTGGCTTAAAAACATTTTTCGTGTGAAAATACCAACGTGCCTAAGACTTTTGCACAGTACTGTATATAGTGCTTTTTACAATGCCGATTGTTTCAAAGCAGCTTCACAGTGTTAACAGGAAAATAATGCAACAGAATTCGATTCAGCTGTACAGCCGCTCTGGTGAAAACGGTGATGTTATCCAGCTAATTTCAATTATCATATAGTGACAATGCAGGCAGATCAGTAATATAGTTGAAATTTAAGTGTCCCCAACTGAGCATATTCGTAAGATTATTTGAAAGATTGGAGTCGTCACGCTGGAGACGGGTTTAATGAGGATGTCGTGTCAATGCAGCATTTACAGGGCGGAGTTTAATTGACACGGTCTCTGCAGACACTTCAGGGATGCGTTGGTAATGTCTGGGCGCTGGTCCACCATCTGATCTGGATACGGCCCGGATCCGGCTGACTGCAGTAAACCTCGGGATAAACAGAGAGACTAACATTAGCGTAGATGCCATTCTTCTTATGATGTAACGAGTACATCAGGTGTTATGGGAAGTGTTCCCGTTTCCGGCTGACCTACTTAATGCAGCCTAACAATCATTTAACTGATTTGAATAATATAAATAAAAAATGTTCTATGTGTAAGCCATAGTAAAGAGATGTGTTTTTAGTCTAGATTTAAACTGACAGAGTGTGTTTGCTTCCTGAACAATGCTAGGAAGACTGTTACAGAGTTTAGGTGTTAAATAGGAAAAAAGGATCGACCGCCTGCAGTTGATTTTGATATTCTAGGTATTATCAACTGGCTGGAATTTTGTGAGCACTGGGTACTGGGGAGTTAAACCATTTAGTGCTTTGTAAGTAATTAGCAAGATTTTAAAATGTATGCAATGTTTAATAGGGAGCCAATGCAGTGTTGACAGAACCGGGCTAATATCGTCATACTTCCTGGTTCTAGTAAGAATTTGAGCTGCTGCGTTTTGGACCAGCTGCAGTTTATTTATTATGCGAGCAGGGCAACCACCCAGTAGAGCATTACAATAATCTAGCCTTGAGGTCATGAACACATGAACTAACTGTTCAGCATTTTGCATTGAAAGCATGTGCCGTAATTTAGATAGATTTTGGTAGATGGTACCATGATGGTAGAATGCAGTTTTACAGATGCTAGAAACGTGGCTTTCAAATGAAATATTGGTATCAAAGAGCACACCCAGGTTCCTAACTGACGACGAGGACTTGACGGGGCAGCCATCAAGTGTTAGACAGTATTCTAGGTTATTACTTGTGGAGTTTTTTTGTCCAATGATTAAAAATGCAGTTTTTTCTGAATTAAGTTGCAGGAAATTATTTTTTATATCAGCTATGCATTCCGTTAATCTTGTGAATTGGTAAGTTTCGTCAGGGTGTGAAGAAATATAGAGCTGAGTATCGTCAGCATAACAATGAAAACTAACGCCATGCTTCCTAATGATATCTCCCAGTGGTAGCATGTACAGGGTCAGAAGCAAAGGTCCTAGCACTGAGCCCTGCGGTAGTCCATACTGAACTTGTGATCGGTGTGACATCTCTTCATTTACTGCTACAAACTGATAACGGTCAGATAAGTATGATTTAAACCATGCCAATGCAATTCCACTAATGCCAACATAATTCTTGAGTCTATTCAAAAGGATGTTGTGGTCGATAGTATCGAATGCAGCACTAAGATCGAGTAACACTAATAGAGAGATACAGCCACGATAAGAGTAAATCATTTGTAACTCTGATGAGAGCAGTCTCAGTACTATGATACAGTCTAAATCCTGACTGGAAATCCTCAGCAATACCAATTCTTTCTAAAACGGAGCATAATTGTGAGGACACTGCCTTTTCTAGTATTTTTGACAGAAAGGGTAGATTTGAGATTGGCCTGTAATTGACTAATTCTGTAGGATCAAGTTGCGTTTTTTTAATAAGTGGTTTAATAATAGCCAACTTAAAAGTTTCCGGTACATATCCTAGTGACAAGAATGAATTAATGATATTAAAAAGAGGATCTATGACCTCTGGAAGCATCTCTTTTAGTAGCTTAGTATAGGGTATAGGGTCGAGCATACATGTTGTTGATTTAGATAATTTAATGAGTTTAGCCAATTCTTCCTCTCCTATAGCAGTGAATGAATGTAATTGTTCCTCAGTGACACTACAATGCACTGTCTGATGTGATACTGTTATTGACGGCTGCATGGTTATAATTTTTTTCCTAATATTATCAATCTTGCACGTAAAGAGGTTCATAAAGTCATTACTGCTGTGCTGTTTACAAACATCAGAAGTTGAAGCTTTATTTATTGTTAATTTAGCCACTGTATCAAATAAATACCTAGGGTTGTGTTTGTTTTCTTCTAAGAGAGTTGAGAAATAAGCAGATCTAGCAGTTTTTACGGCCTTTCTGTATGCAATCATGCTTTCTTTCCACGAAATACGAAAAACTTCCTACTTTTTCTGGCTTCTGTTTTAAGGGCCCGGGTGTGCTCACTGTACCACAACGTTGGACTATTTTCTTTAATCTTCTTTAAGCGCAGGGGAGCAACTGTGTCTAAAGTGCTGGAAAAGAGAGAGTCAATAGTTTCTGTTGCATCATCGAGTTCCTCTAGGCTATCTGGGATGCTGAGGAGATGAAACTGATGAGGAAGATTATTTACAATGCAATCTTTAGTGGCAGCAGTGATCATCCTGCCATATTTGAAGCGAGGGGATGGCATTGCAGCCTTTGCTAAATTAAGTATACATGATACTAGGTTATTATCTGAGATGTCATCGCTCTGCTGCAGAATTTCAACGGTATCAACATTTATTCCATGTGACAATATTAGGTCTAAAGTATGATTACGGCGATGAGTGGGTCCTGACACGTGTTGCCTAACTCCAATAGAGGTTAAAATGTCTCTAAATGCCAATCCCAATGCGTCTTTTTCATTGTCTACATGGATATTAAAATCACTAACAATTAGTACTTTATCTGCAGCCAGTACTAACTCTGATAGAAAATCAGCAAATTCTCTGGTAAAGTCTGTATTGTGCCCTGGTGGCCTGTATACAGTAGCCAACACAAATGTCAAACGGGATTTATCAATTTCACTACATAACGTTACATAAAGCACCAAAACTTCAAAGGAATTATATTTGAAACTAGATATTATTATACATTACAGCAACCCCTCCCCCTTTACCTTTCAGACGCGGCTCGTGTTTATAACAATAATCTTGTGGGGTGGACTCATTTAAAGTAATGTAGTCGTCAGGTTTTAGCCAGGTTTCTGTCAGACACAGCACATCTAGATTATTATCTGTAATCATATCATTAACAATAAGCGCTTTTGAGGAAAAGGATTGAATATTCAGAATATTTGCTTTGATGTCAGGCGCTCAGACTAGTAAAGGCACGAGAGACAAAACAGGAGACCCGGATGCAGGTATGGCAGGCTAACAGGCTAGTGAAATGCTAACACGTTGTGATAAAAGATTAAAATTTTTAAATAGATTTAAAAGCTTAATAGATTAAAAGCTAGCGATGTCAAATTTAACGTGATAGGCAATATTAAACAATATATGGTGATGAGTAAGTTATATTTAGCAGTATAAACAACAAAGAAAATCAAATAGAGATTTAAAAGCAAAGCTGTAGAGAGCTACAAACACTGCAGCAAGGCAGACAGGAGCAATCGTTAATCGAGGAGCAATCATTAATTGTCAGGGTTTCCCAAAACTGGGGTTCATGATGGAACTGCAGGGGTCCGTGTGTTTATAAATCATTTAAAAATAGGCTAAAAACAATACAAATTAAACACTACTAAAAAAAGATTACATTTTTGTTTATTTGTTTGCCTGCATGTCATGTGACCATTAACAGACATCAAAAAAACGTGAACTTAATTTTATTATATTATTTTTATTGACTTAATTGTATTATTGACCTAAGTTACAAATTAAAATCTCAGGGGGTACTTCAAGTAAATATATTATTTAGGTCAAATAAATTTCAGCTGACAAAAAAGTTGCATGTAAATATTAAATGACGGGAATATGTACATTTTAATGAGTTTTAAAGACAAAAGCCTTCCAAAGACTTAAATGCATGGTTAAATAACTGAAACTGAGTGATAATTCAAATAATAATTAATGTGTGAATCAAGAGTTGATTAGATATGCAATGTTGCAATGTTAAGAAAACACTTGTTAAATGATTTCTGTAAATCCAGTGATCAATTGCTGTGTGGGTCTCAGTTTTCATTGATAGGCAAATGACTAGTGGCTGGTCTGTGTGTGCAATTCCACAAACCTGGAAGACCTTCTGAACATATACAAGCAGTAGGAGTTTTTAGAAAGGAAAATTTAAAAAGATTAAAAAAGAAGTGTAGGGAGAATCAATGAATTATGATTATTTGACTGCCATTGTGAGAATAACATGTAATCATGTAATCAATAAAAAAGTAATTGTAGTCTGATTACCAGTATTTTAAAACATAATATAATCTAATTACAAGTACTTAATTTTTGGAATCTGATTACGTAATACAGATTACATGTAATCAATTACTACCCAGCTCTGCTTAAAAAATGTAAAAACCCTGTTATAAAAACCCATAGGAATATATTGAGGGAACCACTGGCGAATTAGTCTTCCGGTTAAAATTCTTATATTATTTGGGAAATATCATATAGGCCTACATAAGCAAAGTACGTGCAACTGTACCAAATGGTAGACTGTTTCCCCTGCTAAAAGTATTAAAATAGTAGTATACTTATAAGTTTAGAGATGCAGTACAAATGAGAAACATTGTGATATTCTGCTGTTTTTTACTGATGAGCGCCAGTCCATTGAATAGGTCTTTTAAAATTCGAACAAATGTTGCACCAGACATGAGACGTATACAAATGCGCACTGATTTTACATGAGTTCATTTGGGAATGAAGGCTACCACAATTGAATCCACAGCATGCACATCTTGATGCAGATATCTTTAAATAAGATTTGACTTGGAAGAAGAGGGCTGCATTGGGATTGGGACCCAACACAAATCTCACGGGAGCAGGCTGCTTTACCTTTTCTGCGAGTGGGTGGTCCAAAAATATAGTCTGCTCCCGCAGGCCTGCAATTTGCTGCGTAACAAGAAAGGAGTCAACAAATGAGGTTCACTGCAGTCGATCAGTAACATTCTCTTCCTAACATTCTCTTCCGCCAAGTGATTCATTATTTTTATTCATTTGTTAAGTACGTTTAATATTTTTATATTGAATTATGAATGGTTAAACAAAAGTTAATGGAAGAATATGACTAGTCAAAATAGCATTGTGGATATCTCGAATGTACTGAGATATTGCATATGATGAATAGTCATAATCACATTGTAGATATCTTAAATCCAATTAAGATAAGTAAAAATTGCAGAATAGATATCTGGAATTTGAATTTTGACTAGTCAAAACTAAGTTACGACTAGTAGAGCTAGAGGGCTTTAAATGCTAAAATGGCTTGCCATAGGCTATGTCCTTCCAGTCCTTCTGAGGCCTCTGGCTAGACTCTTCCTCAGCACTGAACGCTTTGAGGCGGTCTAGTAAGTACGCGTGGCTTCATCACACATGTTCCTGTCCCCACGGCCATGGCACGTACCATTAAATACTATTAAAACTTAATTTTGGAGAAAAAATTACTTTGTATTAAAACATTTTTTTACTTGCTTTCTATTAATGCAATGCAGTGAATGTCAACCGTCTGTGGTCTCCCAGTGGCTTACACTTTTGGCAGTTTAGTGTTGAGTGATTCATTTACACCAAAACAAAAAATATGTATGCCTTCATCTCTGAAAAAAGAATTTTTGTCTTACATTTCATAATGAACTGTTTTTCATCAGTTCTTTTTCGTGAATCAGAATGTGTGCAAAGGATTGTGGGTGATTGGAGGATGCAAAGGATACGCTGAATGCATCCTTCAAAATGAGCTGAATGAAGGACGTGAAACAAAGGCTGCATTCCAAGGATCAATTAGGGTTGGAGCAAAACTTTGGGCATGTCCAAATAACCCACACTTGCAGTCTCACGCAACAGGATTTTAAATGCGTCTGAAAAAAACGACAAAGTGAAGTACACTTAATACACATTTCTAAGCAGTATTTGATGCTAAGCGTATCCCAGCATTTATAATTTTCATGAAATGATGTGCACCAATTTCACGTCATGTCTAGGAAACTTTCCACTGTAAGTTAAATTAAGATGTTACACATAATTTGGTGTTAAAACATAAAGTGTTGCACATTTTATTGTTGCAGAAATGACCATACTTACTAATCACTGTATATTGTAAAATGTTTGCAAATGAAGCACCACAATTATGCACTGGTTAAGTGTTTCCCATTGAGTAAACAAAAGTCTCAGAACACTTCAGAAATATGTCATGCAAGTAGACTAGTGGTCAAGTGCAAAGGCCACAACTGTGGGTCATCAAAGACTGTCAGGGGACAGTGAGTCTCAAGTTTGAAGCCTCTTCTCCATTAAAATAGCACATACTGTTTTAGTATTTAGATGTATTCACATCTTCATATTGGATATAACCTATACTTTATTTAGCTTATAATCAATTCCATATCTTAATAAAGAGGATCATCACAGAACTCATGTTATGCTCTACAGAAAAGTGGAGAGAAATCAGTATAGTTTATTTTTCAACAAATATGACTGAAATCATGTAAAAAGTTTGTAAAAACTGAGTGAAAAAAAGTATTCTATAAAAAGCATTGTGGAGTTAAATAGGAAAGAACAATAAAAACTGTATATTACAATATTAGCTTCTTAGAAATGTCGCCTTAGTCTTTAAAATATTCTCATTTGTTCTCATTGTAAAATTGTTGGAGTAGTTCAACGCTGCCTACAAGGCCATTATACGGACTTTAAGCCGTATACATGCGGTCTCTAAACAACTCAACATTCAACAGGGCAGAAATCACGTATTCCTCTAGCAGTTTAATCCACAGTGATGAGACAAAATTGTGACTGAGTCACAACAGTGTATGGTTGTTTTCTTGAATTCCGAATGCAATATGATTGTTAGATTTACAAATTGCATTGCAATATGGCATAATAATATAATACAGTTAACCAGTAGGCCTAATTCTTTAGGAATGATCCAACGTGTATCCAAGTATCCCATTGTTGCAATACATGGCATCACTGACTCAGCAACTCATTCGTCGATTCATGTTCATTCTGCACGAGGCATTTTGTTCATTTCTAAGCCATTAGTGCTCTTGTGCCCCTCAGTCACTTTTACAACCCATTCCACTTACATCACTTATTCTATCCATTTTGAAACCGAAGCAGTTTTTCCGTTTTTCTCTATTTTTGGGGGGTTGCTTTTTGCGTGAATTAGACTGATCTCCTGATGACGGCCGCTGTCTTGCGCCTTTGACGCTCGTTTCCAGCTCCTGCGGCTCTTTCGCTGCGCGCGACTTGTTCAGCACTCGCGCGTCTTCGGTTCCATTCCTCACTGGTCGCGGGCTCCTGTTTTCTTCTGGGAGAGTTTTTGGGGACTGCAATAAAAAAAATTATATAAATAAATAAAAGTTACACATTTCGTGAAAGAGAACATGTAGCTACATTTAACCGAAGAAACAGCTGGCATTCATTTGCTTTAAATGTACTATGCTGTCATCCTATGCAATCAAAAAAGCTAATATTTAGGCTATGTATATGCAGTTCTTTGATAGCCTATAACAAACAAACTTGACGAAAATAACAAACCTGCCATTGCAGTCACCTTTGCCTACATTTGCTGCTTGCCTACATTTCTTTACCAACATAACGTGCATAAAAATCCACAAACCTTGTACTGGACTGTGGTGAGTGGTTTTGCGTAAAGTGACAGACTGACCATGAACAGTCCGCAGATGAGTGTGTAAATTATATCCATCCCAGCGACTGATGCGACAAATGGCAGTATTGCAAACGGTCTGGATCACACTTTCCCTCTCCTCTCAGTGTTTTATAATCCAGCTATGATGTCATGATGATTTAAATAATAGTGTCATTTCCTTTTAATGCTTCAATGCCAATAGCTTCTTTCCTATCTTTAACTTGTTTATTTATTTTTAAGAAAATGTATCATCAAACAAACAAATAGCAAACATTACATTAAAAAAATAAAAGTTTCAGGGTTAATGTAGCCTAGTAGATTAGAAAAAAAACTTGCATCATCACAATAAATAGCTAGTATTTATTGGCGACGTTTCGGCCACTTGAAGCTTGAGGAAGTTTGAGAAGTGTGCAGGATTTTTTTATTTTATTTTGGATCTTATTTTGGACTTGTTTTCTATAACCTTTTTACAGTTTTTTATTGTAAAAATAAGTTGTATTACTGAATTAAAATAAAATTACTATATAACTACTTACATAAAAAAAAACTTTTACTAGTTAGATTATATTTGCATCCGTATTTACAAATAACAAAGAATGCTTCTGATTTCCTACGACTAAATTTGACACTTCGAGCCTGTGAGCGCAACAAAACTACAGTTCCCATGATGCAACGACAGCGCTTTATTTATAGAACCCGGAAGAGGTTCGCAGTTGGTGTTGTTGTTCGGACGTGTTCAGTGAAATATAGCAACCGATATAGACAGAGCAGATATAGACGGTGAGTTGTTATTTATGTAAGATTATGTTTATTTATGTAGGCTAGTTGTCCATTGGGATAGAGGTGTATTTTATAGAAAGATCATGAGGATACGAGGACCAAGTAGCTGTTTAGCTCGTTGTAAAGGAATAGTGTGCCTCACACACTGTTATACGAGTAAATCCGTTCTTTAATAAACTATGGTTTAAACTTAATTCTTCTATTGTTTAAAACACATTGAGTTATGATTGCTTTTTTCTTCCAATGGGAGCTTTTAAGTGATTGACATGACTATTGGGTTCATAGCATGATTCAGGCTTATAAGCATATGCAAGTTAGCCTACTAAAATTATAATATCACCTTCTGTCAAGACATGAGAAATATTAGCTATGTAAGGGTGTTTCTACAACTACGAGTTCCTTTTTGTTTCCTGGGGTTGATTTTGATTTAAAAAGAATTCTGCTCTCAAATCATTTATGTAGAGATTTTAACACCATTATCCCAGGCCCAAAATTTAAATCGTACATTTTAATTATTAATATACTTTTCTTTTTTTTATTCTTTTTTTTTTTTTTTTTTTTTAAAGCTGTGATGATCTAAGCAAGGAGTGAAATAAATACAAAAACAATTTTAATATTGTGTAAATGTTATTTATATCCATTTTGACGCAATGTATAACTTTTTTTGTTTTCCAATAATTTGCTGGGAATTATATCAGCTGTAGCAAAATGGAGTTCCATTTCATAAAAAAAATTTAATAAAAAAAATAAAAAGTAGTTTATACAGAAGTTGTTTCAAACTATAAAATAAGTTATTTTAAAACAGTTGTTTTGTCCAACTTCAAGGCCTTCATCAAACGCTGATTCCAATTTGTCACTATTTTAGAGGAATTTTGGGTTACAATTTTTTTTGTTTATTTTAAGGTTTCCTTGTTACAGTGTAGTTATACATTTAGTACTGGGTTATATTAATTAACTACATGCAGTTACTGTAGGGTTAGGTTTGGTTTAGGATTAGTTGCATGCAATTATGCATAATTTATAGTTATTACTATAGTAACTACATGTAACGTGTAACAAGGTCAGTGTCAAATAAGGAGCTCTTTTAATCATGGGATATTGCTTAATTTAATTTAATTTAATTATTGTAATTTCCATCACAGAATGTTATCATCAACAAAAATGGTTGGTTCCAAAAATGACAGAATGTTGCTGTGATGCATGCATTTTCCCTGTTGGACATTAAATAAATTATTTAAGTTTAAAAATTTTAAGGGGACTGCATTAATTTAAGTCCACAGGGCTAAAAGCTCCCATAGTTGTAGAAACGCCTTTTTTTCTGAAACATCACGTCATTGAATATGTTTTATAAGACATAGTAAGTCAAGTGTTGATTATATTTTAATTATTGACATGTTAAGACAAAAGCTCCTCTGTTCTGTTAACCTGATGTAAATGTTGTTAATTCTTTGCAGAGATTATGGCGTCTTCTCCTAAAGTGAAGAGAACCAATAAACCTAGACCTGAGAAAGGTGCACAAAATCTCCCCAGATCCCAGAAGGACGCATATGCCAGACTTCTGAATCAGCATCAGAATGGCAAGTTTCGTTCTTACTTGCAAGAGTTTGCAAAGCAGCAGGCGGAGGAGAACATGAGGACATCAGTTAGCAGGTCTGTGAATGATGTAAACAGGAGGAAAAAAGGCAATTCAGAATCATCTTATTCTGGTGATAGCTTATCCTCTCAGCAGAGCAGACAGATGGCTGACACTTCCAACTATTTGCACATGGACAAAAAAATCCATCAGACAGAGTGCACTGACGACCAGGGCATGAAGCCTGGCATGCTGGAAAAGCATGCCAAAACAGAGTTACATAAGGCTGCTGCACCCAAAAAGGTACCCTCAAAACAGCAACAGGAGAGAAGTGAAAAAGACATCAAAGGGAACACAAGTCTAGTGGGATCTGAGGAAGGTGACGCTCAACAGTTGAGCGGTTCATGTGGGGAGGAAAAAGCAAAGAAAAAATCAAAGACGAGGAGATCAAAAAGAAATTTGGAGAAAAAAGACAAGGGGGCATGTGGTCTTGAAGTTGATGCCATTGTTGCTGGGAAATCACCAAATAAAAACGTCAAAGCTCCTCCAGCTCAAGGTATTTAGTGAAGTGAAGAACCAGTCTCTCAAAGCCAAGCCTCATTTATGGCATATATGCATTGAATTTGTTTGATTTAGTGTCAATGCCATTTCACGCTGACTTTATAGTTTGTCCAAAATCAAAGAATCATTTTTTTATTTGGATTAAAAGGTCATCATTTACTAACCTTCATGTTGTTCCAAAACTGTTTAACTTTTTTTTTTCCTTCTGTGAAACATAAAAGGAGATATTCTGAGAAATTTTTTTTTTGACCATACAATGGAAGTCAGTGGTCACCAATGTCCAAATGTCTTTTGTGTTCTGTAGAAAAAAGAAATTCATACCGGTTTGGAACAACATGAGGGTTAATAAATAACAGAAATTTCATTTTGGGGTTTTAAGACACTTGAAATCACTTGACTAAGACTTTTAGTGTTGATGTTAAAATAGGAGGTTGGGATGGGACATACCAAAGGGTTTAGTGGCCAATAAGCCTTTAAGGCACCATTCAAACTTGACTCAAAACTATTTTGGTCAGGCCTATCATACCCAGCTGCTGCCCTCTTTTGTTGGAGATCTGTCAAACTCACCGTTGAAACTTGAAGAGGGGTGTCAAATTAAACTACTGAGTCTGACATTTCTCTCTGTTTTTCTGCCATAAGATCACTGAGCATGTGATCATAAACAATTGTAATAGACTGAATTTGAAATGCAAATCATTAAGTACCTTTACCCAGTCAATGTGAGTGATTTGTGTATTTGTTATCTGGATTTGTTGTAAAAAGTATGTGTTCATGTGTAGCTTCAAAAAATGTAAAAACATATACTATATTGCCAAAAGTTTTGGGACGTCTGCTATTATTGCACATGAACTTTAAGGACATCCCATTCTTGTTCTGTAGGGTTTAATATGGAGTTGGCCCACCCTTTGCAGCTATAACAGCTTCAACTCTTCTGGGAAAGCTTTCCACAAGGTTTAGGAGTGTGTTTATGGGAATTTTTGACCATTTTTGTAGAAGCGCATTTTTGTGAGGTCAGGCACTGATGTTGGATGAGAAGGCCTGGCTCACAATCTCCACTCTAATTCATCCCAAAGGTGTTCTATTGGGTTGAGGTCAGGACTCTGTGCAGGCCAGTCAAGTTCCTCCACACCAAACTCGCTCATCCTTGTCTTTATTGACCTTGCTTTGTGGGGCCAAGCCCAACCCCTGAAAAACAACCCCCCACCATAATCCCCCCCTCCACCAAACTTTACACTTGGCACAATGCAGTCAGGCAAGTACCGTTCTCCTGGCAACTGCCAAAAACTCATCCATCGGATTGCCAGACAGAGAAGCGTGATTAGTCACTCAGAGAACACGTCTCCACTGCAGTCCAGTGTCGGCGTGCTTTACACCACTGCATCTAACGCTTTGCATTGCACTTGGTGATGTAAGGCTTGGATGCAGCTGCTCGGCCATGGAAACCCATTCCATGAAGCTCTCTATGCACTGTTCTTGAGCTAATCTGAAGTTTGGAGGTCTGTAGCTGTTGACTCTGCAGAAAGTTGGCTACTTCTGCGCACTGTGTGATTTTATACACCTGTGGCCATGGAAATGATTGGAACACCTGAATTCAATGATTTGGAGGAGTGTCCCAATACTTTTGGCAATATAGTGTAGATTCAATGAACAGACTGTTCTTCCTCTGCTTTCTTATCTTATTCATCAGTGTTTTTAAACTGTTTTCCCCCCAAAAAATAGACTGTAATTTTCAAATGCGTACCCTATAATAAACCGATTTAGTTTTATTTCAAATCTAAATGAACATCACAGTAATTTTTTGCATATGAGCTACAATTTTATCTTTGTTTTCACAGCACCAAAAGAAAGTTTACATCAAAAGGACAAAGATAAAAACACCAAAGATTGTAGAGGCTCCCGGAAGCAACTGTTCGAGCAGTACATGTTCACAGAGGATGTGTCTGCAGGCCTAAAGAGAGGAGAACTCATTCAGGTGAATTTAGTACATGCAAACTTGTACATCTGGGTAGTTCAAGCCAAACAGTGTCCTGCAGTGTGACATGCTTAACTTAATCTAAAATATATGTTTTACTTTTTTATTTATACATAATTTGTACAATATAAAAATGTATATTATAATATAATTTATAGTATTTTTTTATTAATTACTTTACTAACCCTAATTGAGAGCATATGTGGAATATTTGTTTTTTTTAAAATGAATTTGTGAAACAACATTTTGTTGTGAATAAAAAATGGTGGGAAAAAACACTAAAATATACAACGCGTCTAGAAATTTTAACCTTCAAAAAAGTTAATGTTGTTTGTCCACTCACCTTTACTACTTACTGAATACAGTGTTACTACTATACAGTATAACTGTAGGTTTTCTTTTATTTTTAGGGCCGTGTGACAAAATATGAAAAATATTTATGGTTGTTAAATATAAAAATAAAATATATTTTCATAAATGCTTCAAACCTTTGTAATATGGATATTAGCATTTTTTTTAATTTTTGTTGTTCTTCTGCATCTATTTCTTATCAATAAAACATATTGATTTTCACTAGAAATGTTTTTTGGTCGTATCAGGTTGCATTTGATATTTTTATCTACATTTTTTACATTCTTATCAATACCCAGCCAGTTTTATTTTCATAGCATAAAATATAATATTTGGAGGGCTTCTTTCATGCCTTATGTCTTTTAAGTATTTCAAAATTAAAATAATAATTGTGCTTATTGTACATGGGCTTATTATGTATTCCTATAGAGTAAAATCTCAAAATGGAAAGCTATTTAAACACTCATCATATTTCAAATATTTAAATGTCATTCTCTTTAAGGGAGCACTGAGAATAAACCCTAAGAAGTACAAGGAAGCTTTTGTCCCATCTCCTGTGAGTATTTTTTTTTTTGCACCTTTACACATACTACATTTACAGTATACCCTGAAGTTGAACATAAATGGTTGCTGGAATAAACATGATTCTCATTTAAAAGTAACTGACAAAATCTTATTGAGTAGTAGTAGGTGTTGCTTTGTCATTGTCCTAATTCTGATTATGTGATGCAAGTTGCAGTTGTCAAGTTTTGTCAATTGTCCATTTTTTTTCTGCAGGATGGGTCAGCCGATATCTTTCTGGATGGAATTGCAGCTCGTAACAGGGCTCTCAATGGAGATGTTGTTGTGGTGAAAGTTCTCCCCCCTGAACAGTGGAAGGTACTTTATCAAAATGTACATATCATATATACAGCTGTGTATTAGCAGTGAGATCAATTTTGTGTTTCGCAAAGTTGAATGCTTCAGTATTTGAAGATTTTTTTTTTGTTTCTATGGTATACTGAAAACAATAAGCATTTTGTTTTAATAAGTTTTCATAAGTTTTTAAGGTGTTTATTGGCAAAAACATTCAATATATTCAAAGAGTCAAAGTTAATAGCGTTGACCCTTCTTCTTTATAACCTCTGCAATTCACTCTGGCATGCTGGATATCAGCCTCTGGGCCAAATCCTGACGGATGGCGATCCATTCTTGCCTTATTAGTGCTCGTAGTTTATCACTGTTTGTGGGCTTCTACTTGTCATTCTAGTCTTTTGAGGATTGGCAAGATCTGGGGAGTTGCCTGGCCACGGATCCAAAATTTCAATGCAACAATCTCCGGGCCACTTCATTATCATTCTTGCCTTGTGATATGGTGATCTATCATGCTGAAAATGCATAGATCATCACCAGATTGGTCCTGGATCATTGGGAGAAGCTGCTCTTGTAGGAAGTTTTGATACCATTCTTTATTCATGTTTTTGGGCAGAATTGTGAGAGAGCCCACTCCCTTGGATGAAAAGCAACCGCACATATCGATGGTCTCAGGATGCTTCGCTGTTGGCACAACACAGGACTCATGGTAGCGTTCACCTTTTCTTCTCAGGCCAATCGATTTTCCAGATGTCCCAAACAGTCGGAAGGGTGCTTCATCAGAGAATAACGTTGCACCAGTATTCTGCTGTCAATACTTGTACTTCCTGCAGAATTTCAGTCTGTTCTTGATCTTTTTCTTGGAGAGAAGTGCCTTTTTTGCCACCCTTCTCGACACCAGGCCGTTGTCCAAAAGTCTTCTCCTTACTGTGCGTGCAGATGGACTCACACACACTTGCTGCCAATATTGAGCAAGCTCTGCGCTGGTGGTGACACAATTTTGTAGTCCTCAGGAGGAGACTGTCCTTGTTGCTTGCTGGACACTCTGGCTGGACCGAACTGTGATAGGTAACATCATGACTATGACGAGAAAAAACAGGTATACTTGAGCATCCAGTACTTTTTAGGGTCGCATCTTGTGACATCATGTCTTGTTTTTGGTTCGTTTACATGTCTTTGGTCCGTGTTGTGTTCATATTTCATTTGAACCACACCAGAGTTCATTTGCAAGCGGACCAAGGCCTATCCGTCTCGGTCCGCTTGTTTGGTGCACACCAGGGTTCGAATGGGAGCGTTTACACTTATTCAAATGAACCGCACTAACAGAGCAATCGTACCAAGATTTGTTTTAATCGAACCAAACATGCCAACACACCCTAAATATCTTAATAGGCTTTAAAGGACACTTTATGATTTTTGGGTTGTCTGTTATTATGCATGCATGTTGTTATTCAACTTAAATGCACAATTACATAATTACATTACATAAGTGAAGTTATACAAATACAGTAATAGTGATAACAGATTTTTTATTTTTTAATAAAAAATCAGATGACAGCTGGGCCAAGTTTACCATCTTGCCCCTGCAGGAAGTGCTGTCATTTCACCTTTGAGCATGTTAAACTTACAATTTTACATGTTACAATTTAAGACATAAATGTACATTATTCTAAAAGTCTAATGCGTTGAATGATTCTTTGCGTCCACATTGTGCATTAAAATAGTTTAATGCACAGCTAGCCTAGCCACAGATTATCCCATGTGTAGTATACTCAGCATAAAAGAGTACAAAAGAGTTCTTTGAAGATATAATGTTTTAACAAGGGGGGTTGTAGAGACAAGTTATGCAACATCAAACATAAGTGCACTCAATTAGGATATCCTCCAAGAGTTAAACAGAAGATGTGAAAATTTGCCATGAACTTGTACACTCAATGCCAAGAAGGGTCTGAGCAGTATACTTAAATTTTGGAGGACATACTACATACTAAAATATTACACATTTGTTGAATTTAATCAAGGGTGTACTCACTTTTGCAACCCTTCTTTGAAGCAACATTAGCTGTAGCTGATCACATTTTTCATTATTTAACATTTTTGCCTTCACTAGTTAATCTTCTAAAATTAATCAATTAATATGAGGTTCAATAAGCTGCATGCATGATAAATATAAAATATATAGCAAAGGCTTTTTAAAAGGTATTAGGTGGCGTAATGCATGCTGCATGTCAACTTCTGTCTGCTTATGTTATTTATATGTCTATGCTCTGTGACTAGTGTTTTTAGTTCAGCAGAGCAAATAGATGTTTGCTTTTTTAATTCTTAAGTTATATAAACTTTCTGTATATCAGAATTGGCAACAAAGCTAAAGCTTTAATGAGGGTAGATGTGTGCATGTGTGGGCAGTTGTGTGTCAGGAAATCTAAACTGCTGCAAGGCAAGTTTTGTCAAGATGAAAATAATCAGCTTTGTAAATAATCAGCAGCATAGGAAAGCAATTAAACATGAGAAAATGTAGCTATTACACCCTAAAGGCACAAATATATTTCTTCTTAGATTTGCAGAGTCATGTAAGGTTATTACTATCATCAGCTTTTTGGGATCGTTTGAAATGACAGGCAGGTTTGCTGAAGCAGGTTGGAAATAAACTTTGCAGGACAGTGGGTCCCCAGGAGCAAGGTTGAAGACCTCTGCTAGAATGTCCCTCATTTTCCACTTCTGAAGTTTGCAATCATACCTGCATGAAATCTGAGCTTGCAGAAGTCATTAGTTATTCAATTCTGTAGATCTCTACCCCTTTTGTGCTTGTTTATTCTTTTTATAAGCCAATGTTTTCTACTTCCCGTATTTTCTTCTACTTCTCCATTTGACATATTTTAGCATATTTAAGTCCAATCAGCAAAATTACACAGATTTAACCTACATTTAGCACTATGTAACAAATTCTCTCAAATGGGAATATTAATAATTAATTATAAATATTTGGATCAGTTAACCGAATTAACTTCATGTAACTGAATTAATATTACAATCAAATAATCTGTTCGTCCAGCGAACACTCAGTACTGATTATCAACTCTTCAGAAAGGATATTTTCTGTGGCCACAGAAAAATAACTCTTTCTTAGCTCGTAGCTATGATTGATTCGTTGTGACTATTTATTTATAATCAGACCAGAATCAACTCGTACGATTGTGCACAAAGTTTATTTAACTAAAACACGAAAAAGAGTCTAACACCTGGGAGAAACATCAGTTATGACAAACTCCTTTGTTTGAACAAAGGGGTTTGCAGTTTTAACTAACTACACAGCGATTTTGTATATCGTACGTTACTTGCATTTGCCTGAGCTGTTGAAGAGCGTCCTCATATACAGTCACAGGAGAAAGTCTTGATAGTTTGGTCCGATGGTGTTGCAGTGGCAATCGATTTCTTCCGTGTTGAGAGAAAAAGCGACGGTGAACTTGCAGAGACTCTGTTATGGTCGAAGAAGGTCCACATGGCTTGATGTGTGTGTGGGGGGCTGTGCCGGCAATGCCAGATGAGGTCTCACGCGAACAGCGTTCAAGAATGGAAAAACCAGCCAGCAAGCACTACTAACGTGAGGCTTTTAAGTTCCAGAGAGGCCACACCTTTGAATTTTGGCTTGACCAATGAGGAAGGTGCAATTCTCAGCAGGAGAGTTCCTTTGTTTGAAAGGCTGACTCATTGGAGTGAGTTGGAAATTGTGTGTTCATTTATATTCTGATAAATATAACGAACACACTGCATTCTACACTCACCTAAAGGATTATTAGGAACACCATACTAATACTGTGTTTGACCCCCTTTCGCCTTCAGAACTGCCTTAATTCTACGTGGCATTGATTCAACAAGGTGCTGAAAGCATTCTTTAGAAATGTTGGCCCATATTGATAGGATAGCATCTTGCAGTTGATGGAGATTTGTGGGATGCACATCCAGGGCACGAAGCTCCCGTTCCACCACATCCCAAAGATGCTCTATTGGGTTGAGATCTGGTGACTGTGGGGGCCATTTTAGTACAGTGAACTCATTGTCATGTTCAAGAAACCAATTTGAAATGATTCGAGCTTTGTGACATGGTGCATTATCCTGCTGGAAGTAGCCATCAGAGGATGGGTACATGGTGGTCATAAAGGGATGGACATGGTCAGAAACAATGCTAAGGTAGGCCGTGGCATTTAAACGATGCCCAATTGGCACTAAGGGGCCTAAAGTGTGCCAAGAAAATATCCCCCACACCATTACACCACCACCACCAGCCTGCACAGTGGTAACAAGGCATTATGGATCCATGTTCTCATTCTGTTTACGCCAAATTCTGACTCTACCATCTGAATGTCTCAACAGAAATCGAGACTCATCAGACCAGGCAACATTTTTCCAGTCTTCAACTGTCCAATTTTGGTGAGCTCGTGCAAATTGTAGCCTCTTTTTCCTATTTGTAGTGGAGATGAGGGGTACCCGGTGGGGTCTTCTGCTGTTGTAGCCCATCCGCCTCAAGGTTGTGCGTGTTGTGGCTTCACAAATGCTTTGCTGCATACCTCGGTTGTAACGAGTGGTTATTTCAGTCAAAGTTGCTGTTCTATCAGCTTGAATCAGTCGACCCATTCTCCTCTGACCTCTAGCATCAACAAGGCATTTTCGCCCACAGGACTGCCGCATACTGGATGTTTTTCCCTTTTCACACCATTCTTTGTAAACTCTAGAAATGGTTGTGCGTGAAAATCCCAGTAACTGAGCAGATTGTGAAATACTCAGACGGGCCCGTCTGGCACCAACAACCATGCCACGCTCAAAATTGCTTAAATCACCTATCTTTCCCATTCTGACATTCAGTTTGGAGTTCAGGAGATTGTCTTGACCAGGACCACACCCCTAAATGCATTGAAGCAACTGCCATGTGATTGGTTGATTAGATAATTGCATTAATGAGAAATTGAACAGGTGTTCTTAATAATCCGTTAGGTGAGTGTATAAGAAATTGATGTCCACCAAAGTGTGAGTCATTATATGAGGAATATTTTAATAGGAGACATCAGCTAGATGGGCTAACATTAACTAATAATTTTATCATCAAGCATGCATAACACTATGCAATATATGAAAAGACAATATACAAACAGTAATGATACACGAAATGTAATGGGGAAATGTATTAGTGGATAGAATTCAATTTCTATAGGGGATTAAGTGTCTGTTGGTTGTGTTGTTCTCAAATGGGAGAACAATCAGCCCAAGTGTCTTTGAAGTGTATGAATGTGCACCAGAGTTCTAATTCACGGTGGGGAAACTAGACCTCACGGAGCCTTTCTGGGTCCTTGAGATTAAGTTGTAAAAATCGTGTGTTTGATCGGTCTAGTCGCTACAACTACAAATGTGGAAAAGAGTGCATAATCAAGCCACAGTCATGTTTTCATAATATTAAGACATACAGTACTTCGTTACTGTCAAATACAAGTAGTGTAAAACTTTTTGTATTAAAATAGATGTTTATGAATGCATGTAGAATGTATTACTAGTAGTTTTGTATAGTATGTCATTGTGTATAATCATTATGTAAGGTGAGAAACAATGATAATGACAGTATAACATCATAAATATCAATGCATAATTTATATCATATTGTGTACACAGGCGGTCAGTGGAGATATAAATGAGAGAACTCCAGCCAGTCAGAATGCGCCAAAGGCTCCTGATGTTATAGTGGAGGCCCATTACAATGAAGATGATGAGGTGATTAGTAAAATGAAGAATGCCAGTCTTCATGATAAAGGTAATGAGCTTTTCCTGCAGGCACAATGTTCTGTTCACCTCTTACTCAAGGTTTTGCTGATATGCACTAATTTAGTTGTATTTATTATTTTTATATATATATATATATATATATATAATTTAAATTTTTATTTATTTTATTCATACACCGATCAGGCATAACATTATGAATAATATTGTGTTGGTCCCCCTTTTGCTGTCAAAACAGCCCTGACCTGTCAAGGCATGGACTCCACTAGACCCCTAAATGTGTGCTGTGGTATCTGGCACCAACATGTTAGCAGCAGATCCTTTTAAGTCCTTTAAGTTGCGAGTTAGGGCCTCCATGGATCGGACTTGTTTAGCACATCCCACAGATGCTCAATTGGATTGAGATCTGGGGAATTTGGAGGCCAAGTCAACTCTTCAAATTTGTTTTTGTGCTCCTTAAACCATTTGTTTTGTGGCAGGGCACAATTATCCTGCTGAAATAGGCCACAGCCACCAGGGAATACCTTTTCCATGAAAGGGTGTACACTTTTGATGCTTAGGTAGGTGGTACGTGTCAAAGTAACATCCACATGGATGGCAGGACCCAAGGTTTCCCAGCAAAACATTGCCCAAAGTATCACACTGCTTCTGCCGGCTTGCCTTCTTCCCATTGTGCATCCTGGTGCCATGTGTTCCGCAGGTAAGCGACGCATCTGGCCATCCACATGATGTACAAGAAAATGTGATTCATCAGACCAGGCCACCTTCTTCCATTGCTCCTGATGCTCGGTGGACAGGGGTCAGCATGGGCACCCTGGCTGGTCTGCGGCTATGCAGCCCCATACGAAACAAACTGCGAGGCACTTTATATTCTGACACCTTTCTATCAAAACCAGCATTAACTTCTTGAGCAATTTATCCTACAGTAGCTCGTCCCCACGTGCATCAATGAGCCTTGGCCGCCTATGACCCTGTTGCCAGTTCACCACTGTTCCTTCCTTAGACCACTTTTGATAGATACTGACCACTGCAGACCGTGAACACCCCACAAAAGCTGCAGTTTTGGAGATGCTCTGACCCAGTCATCTAACCATCACAATTTGGCCCTTGTCAAACTCGCTTAAATCCTTACGCTTGCCCATTTTTCCTGCTTCTAACACATCAACTTTGAGGACAAAATGTTCACTTGCTGCCTAATATATCCCACCCTCTAACAGGTGCCGTGATGAAGGGGTAATCACTGTCTCTTAAGTGGTCTCTTAATTTTTTCCAGAGCTATAATATTCTGACACATGTGCTTTCTCTTATAGGGCAGAAAAAAGTTGAGTCACTCATTGATAATTGAACAGCCAAGAGCTGTGATTATTTTTTCTCTTTATCAAGCCCAGATATCTTTGTTTGCACATGCCTCCCAAAGACGTATTACATATTAAATCATTAAGCATCCTTAGCTCAAAACATGGCAACAAATTCCAGAGTGTCAAGTTTGATACAGGGCATGTGGTGACTGAGGTGAACAGGCAATGAAAGACATGATTGTGTTTGCAGAATGAATGAGCTATTCACCTCTTTCCAAAAACCAAGATCTTCATGACTCATTGTTAAGTCCTGAAATTACCCTTCTGTTGCAGTGTAACAATTGAATTTTGTTTACACTTGATGTTAAAGTTTTTTAAATTTTGCATAATCATTCAGAGGCTTTAAATTAAATAAATTAATTCATTGATTTAGTAAATGAGGAATGATGCAAACAAATTATTCCTTTAACCTGATACATACGGCCACTGGTAGCTGACTTGGTGTAACAATAAGCTTGGCTTTGTTTACTTGAAGATGAATTCTGTCGTCCAGACCCAAAAGTCAAACTAAGATTTGTTCAGCCACAGTGCATGTCATTGGTGTAGCAATAGTAGGAAACCTTTGTTCCAGAATGATTAGTCCCAGTGATTTTGTGAATAATAAGAAGAGGGGACCAAACACTGAAACCTGAGGTACACTGCTGGTTAGCTGATGTGACCTTCGTAAAGTGCAGTTCTTGCGAAGGCCAGTGTAGAGAGGTTAGGCAGGGGAATATAGTTTAATTAAGATTAGAGATTCTTTGTTTAATCTACCCAAAGAGTTTAATAATTACATTGTTTCTATAAAACTGTGTATTTCCATTACTTTATGTCTTTGAAAGAGGTTTCAAATAAAAAAAAAAATCATGATCTGTAGTAGGGATGAATCGGTATGAAAATTTAATATCACGATTATAGTGACCCAAATAATCACGATTATCAATATTATCACGGTTTTGTTCAAATGAGATGAAAGTGTTCAAAAAGCACTCATGCACACACTGAAAACCATTTCAACAAGCTTTATATTTGAAAATCAACAAACAACAAATTAAACAAGCAGCTCTATGCACTTTTTTTAAGCAAGATTCTATTCTGTGGCGTTTCCTTGCTTATAATGACTGTCGTCAATAGCAACTCATTATAACAGCACACAACACGTATCACAACGAACGCGCTCTCATTTCATTCAAATGCATCTTGTGTCTCTGTTTTTGATTGTATTGAAAATGAAATCAGAGGACTTTACTATTAATACTGCTATAATTATTACTATAACTTCTTGTGATCATCTTGTCTGGTTGATTGTTTTGTACACTGTACAAAATGGATTTATAAACAAGTAAGATTTAAATGTCCCCTTAATTATTTATATGGTAAAGAAAATCTGTGTAATAAGTGTACAATGAATATACATTATTATCCCTTAAATGTCACCCTAGTCTTGTCTGAACTTGTTCATTCGTCTTTGCCTCAAGCTTCACTTTATTATTTCCCAGACGTAGTTTTAGTATTGAGGTCAAAGTGCACTTGCCTTGCTTTTGCAGATTGCAAAGTGTTTCCCCCTATTGCAGCGACTTTCTTTTTGCATGTTCCTCAGGACTTTTGTAAAAGCCAAAATATGACCACACCTCAGATTTGGTCCTTTTAGAAGGCTGAAAAATCTCCCGGCGCTATCACTGCATTCTGCCATTTCTTCTCGTTCAAAAAACAACGTTGCGCGCTGCGCCTGCACCCGACTGACGCTGGCTGGACAGAATTTACCTCAAGTTTTCAAAATCGTGATAGTCAAACACGGTTTTAATGATAATTATATTTTAAACGATATTACTAACCATCAGTACATTTTATCGTGGTTTATCGTGAAACCGGTAATCGTTCCATCCCTAATCTGTAGAGAACTATTGTTTTATAAAAAAATTCAACAAATTAAATTAAATTTAAAAAAAATAAGAGAAATTTGCAATCAACTTTTCTTTTCTGATTTAGCCCCAATCACAACACATTCTGTCAAACATGCTAATGCATGCTACCCTTCTGGATCAAGTTCAGAGAGAGCTATGCAAAGGACTGGAAAGGTAAGCCATTTATTTGCTTACTTTTAAGACAATACAATCATTAGTTCTTAGCATTATTGATTATTCATGACAGATGTATGTATGTATGTATGTATGTATGTAATGTAATGTATGTATGTAAATCCCAAATTCAGTATCTCAGAAAATTAGAATATTACTTAAGACCAATACAAAGAAAGGATTTTTAGAAATCTTGGCCAACTGAAAAGTATGAGCATGTACAGCACTCAATACTTAGTTTGGGCTCCTTTTGCCTGAATTACTGCAGCAATGCGGCGTGGCATGAAGTCGATCAGTCTGTGGCACTGCTCAGGTGTTATGAGAGCCCAGGTTGCTCTGATAGTGGCCTTCAGCTCTTCTGCATTGTTGGGTCTGGCATATCGCATCTTCCTCTTCACAATACCCCATAGATTTTCTATGGGGTTAGGTCAGGTGAGTTTGCTGGCCAATTAAGAACGGGGATACCATGGTCCTTAAACCAGGTACTGGTTGCTTTGGCACTGTGCAGGTGCCAAGTCCTGTTGGAAAATGAAATCTGCATCTCCATAAAGTTGGTCAGCAGCAGGAAGCATGAAGTGCTCTAAAACTTCCTGGTATACGGCTGCGTTGACCTTGGACCTCAGAAAACACAGTGGACCAACACCAGCAGATGACATGGCACCCCAAACCATCACTGACTGTGGAAACTTTACACTGGACCTCAAGCAACGTGGATTGTGTGCCTCTCCTCTCTTCCTCCAGACTCTGGGACCCTGATTTCCAAAGTAAATGCAAAATTTACTTTCATCAGAGAACATAACTTTGGACCACTCAGCAGCAGTCCAGTCCTTTTTGTCTTTAGCCCAGGCGAGACGCTTCTGACGCTGTCTGTTGTTCAAGAGTGGCTTGACACAAGGAATGCGACAGCTGAAACCCATGTCTTACATACGTCTGTGCGTAGTGGTTCTTGAAGCACTGACTCCAGCTGCAGTCCACTCTTTGTGAATCTCCCCCACATTTTTGAATGGGTTTTGTTTCACAATCCTCTCCAGGGTGTGGTTATCCCTATTGCTTGTACACTTTTTTTCTACCACATCACTTTTTTTCTACCACCAGGTGTCTTCAATATTGAACCTTTTCACAATATTCTAATTTTCTGAGATACTGAATTTGGGATTTTCCTTAGTTGTCAGTTATAATCATCAAAATTAAAAGAAATAAACATTTTAAATATATCAGTCTGTGTGTAATGAATGAATATAATATACAAGTTTCACTTTTTGAATGGAATTAGTGAAATAAATCAACTTTTTTGATGATATTCTAATTATATGACCAGCACATGTATGTATGTATGTATGAAATGTAAATGCTTTCAGACAAGATCCAGATAATTTCTAAGATGTTTTTATTTAGTAAGCTTGGCTTTTGAAATGGATTAAAACAATTTTGCACATTTTTCTGGTTAAACTAAATTCTCACAATGTTATGTCTCTGTCCTTTTTTCTTTTTGGAATAATGTGCATCACTGATGAATCATGCACCAATACATCAGGAACATTTATTAAGAAAGTAAATGGGCTGATTTTTTTTGTCATGTTTTTTGTCAATGTTGTGAATAATACATCTAACTTTGAAGATCGTCCAAAATTAGCATACCTTTCTTTATTATGTTGTGTATAATGGTCCATGGATGTTGTAATTTCAGGTTGTGTTCATTGTTGAGAAGAAGCACTCAAGAGCAGCATCAGGCTTCCTCAAATTTCTCCCCAACAAGAATTTTGCTATGTTCTCTCCTGTGGACCATCGGGTCCCAAGAGTTAATGTGCCTCTAGCAGACTGTCCTGCAGACTTTACATCTAGACCTGGAGACTATGAAAATACACTTTTCATCTGCCGAATAACACAGTGGCCAGCAGACAACAACTTTGCTGAAGGGTGAGATCTGGGTAATCTGTATTTCCTCTAAATGATGAGCTTTACATCAACAATTGTGCTTTATAACAGTGTTCCTCAATGTTGTTTTTCTGTTTTAAGGCGGCTTGCAAAAACATTAGGACAAGCAGGTGAAATAGAGCCAGAAACAGAAGGTATCCTGACTGAATATGATGTTGACTTCTCTGAGTTTTCAGAGGAGGTCTTGAATTGTCTTCCCCAAGATCTTCCTTGGACCATCCCTGATCAAGAGCTCTCTAAAAGAAGAGATCTCAGGTAACCTACTACCCTGTCCCAGCACTACAGGGCTCCATATTAGATCTAATCAATTTTTATCTTTGGTTCTGATTTTCGGTTTAAATTTATTTTTAAGAAAAGAATGCATATTTACCATTGACCCAGCTACAGCCAGAGATCTGGATGATGCACTGTCCTGCAAACAACTCTCGGATGGTATGTGTGCTGCCTTTGACATTGACGCTCATTTAAAAAGTTCATTACATTTGAAATTTAAACCATTTATGATATAAATTTATAGTTTTCTTTCTCCTCATGTAGGCAATTTTGAAGTTGGTGTTCATATAGCTGATGTGAGTTACTTTGTGGAGGAAGGAAATGCATTGGATCAAATCGCTGGCCAAAGAGCCACAAGTGTTTATCTAGTCCAAAAGGTACGAGTTTGAATTTCCAAACAATCTGAAGTCTCTTAAATTTCTTGCAGCAGTGTCGCACTGTAGAAGCAATGGTAATTTTTAGTAACGATTCACTTGAATCGATTTAAAATCCTAAGAATTTAATGAATCACATTTCAATAGTGATTCAGTGCTTTAAAATATATAAGCCAATGGAGATGTTGTGTGGTGTCGTTCACACCCTCACAACTCTCCCTCACAGATACGTGCTGCACTCTTTACTGCCTTTCACTGGATTGTGCTCTGTCCGGAGCTCTCATTAGTCAAGTCAAGTCACCTTTATTTATATAGCGCTTTTTACAATGCAGATTGTTTCAAAGCAGCTTCACAGTGGTAACAAGAAAATAATGTGCATCCAGCTCAGTCCAGTTCTCATATAGTGTCAATGCGGGCGGATCAGTAATATAGTTAAATATTTAGTGTCCCCAACTAAGCAAGCCAAAAGGCAAAGGCAAAAGAGGCGACGGTGGCAAGGAACCAAAACTCTATCAGGTAACAGAATGGAGAAAAAAAACCTTGGGAGAAACCAGGCTCAGTCAGGGTGTCAGTTCTCCTCTGGCCAACAAACAAACGGTGTATAATTATGATTCAGGCAAATATTACAAGTCAGAAGTCATATTAGATCAGAACATTCAAAGTATTTGTCCAGTTCTATATGGTTGAAGATCGGAGTCATCACGCCGGAGACGGGTTTGTTTAGGATCAGTGCCACTGGATGTTGTGTCGATGAGGCCTTCACAGGGGAGAGTCTAGTTGACACGGTCTCTGCTGACACTTCAGGGCTGAGTTGGTCGTGTCTAGATGCAGGTCCACCATCTGATCTGGATATGGCCTGGATCAGGCTGACTACAATAAACCTCGGGATAAACAGAGAGACTAACATTAGCGTAGATACCATTCTTTTTATGATGTAAGGAGCACATCAGGTGTTATGGGACGTGTTCCCAGTTCTGGCTGACCTAGTTAATGCAGCCTAAAACAATCATTTAACTTGATTTGGATAATATAAATTGATAATGTTCTATGTGTATGCCATAGTAAAGAGATGTGTTTTTAGTCTAGATTTAAACTGACAGAATGTGTCTGCTTCCCGAACAATGCTAGGAAGACTGTTCCAGAGTTTAGGTGCTAAATAGGAAAAGGATCTACCGCCTGCAGTTGATTTTGATATTCTAGGTATTATCAACTGAATTCTGAGACTGCAATAGACGTATAATGCATTACAAGCTCACTCAAGTACTGGGGAGCTAAACCATTCAGTGCTTTGTAAGTAATTAGCAAGATTTTAAAATTTATTCAATGTTTAATAGGGAGCCAGTGCAATGTTGACAGAACCGGGCTAATATGGTCATACGTCCTGGTTCTAGTAAGAACTCTAGCTGCTTCGTTTTGAACCAGCTGCAGTTTATTTATTTAGCGAGCAGGGCAGCCACCCAGTAGAGCATTACAATAATCTAGCCTTGAGGTCATGAACGCGTGAACTAACTGTTTTGCATTGAAAGCAAGCAATATATTTAGATATATTTTGGTAGATGGTAGAATGCAGTTTTACAGAGGCTTTCAAATGAAAGATTGGTATCAAAGAGCACACCCTGGTTCCTAACTGACAACGAGAACTTGACAGAGCAGCCATCAAGTGTTAGACCGTATTCTAGGTTACTACGTGCGGTTGTTTTTTGTCCAATAATTAAAAATTCTGTTTTTTCAGAATTAAGTTGTAGGAAATTACTAGTCATCCAATTTTTTATATCAGCTATGCATTCCGTTAATCTTGTGAATTGGTAAGTTTCGTCAGGGCGTGTAGAAATGTAGAGCTGAGTATCGTCAGCATAACAATGAAAACTAACGCCATGATTCCTAATGATATCTCCCAAGGGTAGCATGTACAGGGTGAAAAGCAAAGGTCCTAGCACTGAGCCTTGCGGTACTCCATACTGAACTTGTGATTGATATGACACCTCTTCATTTACTGCTACAAACTGATAGCGGTCAGAAAAGTATGATTTAAACCATGCCAATGCAATTCCACTAATGCCAACATAATTTGAGAGTCCAATCAAAAGAATGTTGTGGTCGATAGTATCGAATGCAGCGCTAAGATCGAGTAACACTAATAGAGAGATACAACCACGATTGGATAAGAGCAAATCATTTGTAACTCTAATGAGAGCAGTCTCAGTACTATGATACTGTCTAAATCCTAACTGGAAATCCTCATAGATACCATTTCTTTCTAAAAAGGGGCATAGTTGTGATGATACTGTCTTTTCTAGTATTTTTGACAGAAAGGGTAGTTTTGAGATTGGCCTGTAATTGACTAATTCTGTAGGATCAAGTTGCGTTTTTTTAATAAGAGGTTTAATAATAGCCAACTTAAAGGTTTTCGGTACATATCCTAATGACAAAGATGAATTAATGATTTTAAGAAGAGGATCTATGACCTCTGGAAGCATCTCTTTCAGTAGCTTAGTCAGTATAGGGTCGAGCAAACATGTTGTTGATTTAGATGATTTAACAAGTTTAGCCAATTCTTCCACTCCTATAGCAGTGAATGAATGGAATTTTTTCTCACTACAATTTTTTCTGACACTACAATGCAGATGCGATACTGTAATAGATGGTTGCATAGTTATAATTTTCTCCCTAATATTATCAATCTTGCACATAAAGAAGTTCATAGTCATTACTGCTGTGCTGCTTGCAAACGTCAGAAGTTGAAGCTTTATTTCTTGTTAATTTAGCCACTGCATCAAATAAATACCTAGGGTTGTGTTTGTTTTCTTCTAAGAGAGTTGAGAAATAAGCAGATCTAGCAGTTTTTACGGCCTTTCTGTGCGCAATCATGCTCTCTTTCCACGAAATGCGAAAAACCTCAAGTTTTGTTTTCTTCCATTTGTGCTCCGTTTTTCTGGCTGCTGTTTTAAGGGCCCGAGTGTGCTCGTTGTACCACGGCGTTGGACTATTTTCTTTAATCCTATTTAAGCGCAAAGGAGCAACTGTGTCTAAAGTGCTGGAAAACAGAGTCAATAGTTTCTGTTGCAACATCGAGTTCCTCTAGGCTATCTGAGATGCTAAGGGAGATGGATCTACAAAGCAATCTTTAGTGGTAGTGGTGATAGTCCTACCGAATGTTCCTGAACTTTGAAAAAGTACTACCTCGTGAGCAGGGACTTCCTAAGGGTGAAATTTTTACTCTGAACTTAATTTTCTTTTTAAGAATCCATCATTGAACCTTAAATTGCTCTTTAGTTGATAGAGGTGTTGTGTCCAGTCATCACCATGATACAACATGATACAAAATGTACAACAAATATTAATACTGTTAGTTCTATGATGTATAAGAAATTCACAAATTGATTAGTTAAAAAAAAAAATTAATTATGGTTTTAAGAATTTATGATGGGAAATGTGCTTAAATTGTTATAAATAATTTCACAGAGCAAAAAATCGTAATGGTCGTAAATGTAGGACTGATTTCATTTATTCATCCATCCATTTATTTTCCAAACCTTTTGTCCCACTGTATATAGAGTCGTGAATGCCGGTCAGTTTTAATAATGCATAATTAATTAGTTTGAATTTGTGGCGAAACACCCCAAGATTTGCTCAGATGCATTTATCCAAAGCGACATACAGTTAACAACCTGAGGCTACATCTTGCTCAGGAATTCAGTGATGATTCATCTTGCGAGGCTCAAATCCACAACCTTTTACCACTAGGCCACAGCACTTCCACAGTTTTTGATCGGACTACGTGACACATTGTTCTTAATGTTTGATTACATTTTTGTCTCTGCATGTAATTTTTGGTTCATAATTAAGTTGATTCTTTCTGCTTCTTGATATGTAAACACATTCCACCTCATGTTTTGCAACCTCATTGCTCTCTCTGCTGCCTCTTCTCTGGGAGCACATAAATTTTTTCCCTAGTCTACAAATGATGGCTACACTTTGATTTATTGTAGACTATTTTGAGCTTGCTTTGGTTACAAAATAAAGGGATTCCTGAATGAGATCATGGCAGCAATAATTCTTCAGACAAGTTAAATATTAGAAGTTTACAAAGGTGATTCCACTCCGAAAACTAAGCTTTTTTCTTTAAACAAATAATTAATATATGCAACAGCTCAATAAACAAGGAGTTAAAGGGTCTGTTTATCCAAAAATGAAAGTTCTGTCATTTACTCAGCCTCACTTTGCTCATCTTCAGAACACAAATGAAGATATTCTTAATATTTTCTCATTTTCTCTTCTCATTTTTGTCTGTCCATTTTGTCTATCCATTGTCCACACAACCAAAACTTTCATGCATTAAAAAGTACAAAAAGACAGTAAAAGTTATCCATTATAAATTGAGTGGTTTAATCCAAGTCTTCTGAAGAGACACGACCGCTTTTATATGAATGAACAGATTAAATTTTTGGCTTTTATGAGTTGTATGTATGTGTATTAATGTTTATACATAAATTTAATCTGTTTATCATATAAAGCGATCGTGTCTCTATTGATGACTTTGATTCAACCACTCGATTCATGAGAGTGAGTAAATGGTGACAGAATTTAAATTTTTGGGTGAACTATCCCTTTAATATAAGCTTAATTACTCCAATAGTTCAAAAATAGTAGTTAAAATGAAACCAAATCAGGATAAATCGTTGCGTCTCCGAGCAACACAGAGTAGTGGTCCTTCATTACTAAATGAATCTGTGTTTTTGAATGTTTCAGTTGTATCAGAATGATTCGGCAGCTATTGCCCTAACAATGTAATCTGTGGGAAAAAGGAAGCCCTTTAAACACATTTTGTAATTGCTTCTTATTATTGTTATTATTATTGTTGTATCCCATTTTACATTGTTTGATAGAATAGCAGTTCATTTGTATAATCCACATCAAATTCCAGACCCATCTGATTTATTTTGTAATTTTTTTTTATGCAGGTGATCCCCATGTTGCCTCGTCTTCTGTGTGAGGAGCTATGCAGCTTGAATTCTCTGACCGATAGACTGACATTCTCTGTCATTTGGAAGCTTTCTCCAGAGGGAAAGGTACTTTGTGTTATATGACCTCTTATACTCTCAGTGGGCCTCATTTATGAAACGAACATACGACAGAACACTGTGCATGTGGCCGTTTCCATGCAAAACTTGCCATTTATCAGTATGGACGTGAGTGGTGGCTACGATCAAATCTCACGTCAGGTCTCAGCTCGTGTACGCAAGTTTTTGAGTGCAGCATAGCAAATCTGGTGGAGAATTAAAATGAGAGCATTTTGATCATTTAGATTATTTTCCTGATGGAAAACCAAAGCTCATTAGTCGACCAGTAACCGCTAAGATTAGAATGTCAAACTAAATTAGCTTTACATGCGCAAATAGCAGCATAAACAACAGAACATGAGGATTCACACATCGTCACATCACGCACCAGCAGCACTTCTGTGAATGGAGAAAAACAGAATAAAATTAACTATATAAAGTAATAAAATAAATAGGACTACACAACATATTTCACTGAAATAATTAACATGTTAACAAAAGAAAAAAAACTGATGCTCTTTTTTGTGTTACCCTAACGCATTGTATTTTTTTTCTTTATTTTATTAAATCCAACTGATCGCGCATGCAGCTATTCATCATCAAACTAAAATGCAGTCAACCAAACATAAAAGTTGATGGTCAAATTAAATGGTCTGCTGTAAAAATCAGCGTGCCCAGCGCCCAACCAAACAAATTTTTTGAGCATATGAAGGATTCTGTTTTCCGTGGATATTGGAACACGAGTACAAAGTACAAAGCCTTGTTTACAGTTTAGCAACCTAATGTTTCATGGCAAATATTTGGATTATTGCTGAATGAGAGAGATGAACGTCTCATTTTTGCTTTTTATGTTGTTATAATGAATGCCACTATGACTAACTTATCTAATTTTTATTTTATATTTTAATATATATATTTTTATAGCTACTTATTTTTCATTCTTCTACTGTTTTGAAAACCGTTCAATGTAAAGGATTTGTTGTGGAGTGAGGGGAAATTAAATAGCGCTATAGTTTCTATAATGTTTGTAAAAAAAATTTTTTTATTACCGGTATTTAATATACATATAAATTAATGTAATGTTGTTTGAAATTACAAGGTTTAACAGGTGTTTTTGGAGTAAGATCAATTTCTCTTTCATGAGATTACTTCATCTCCTTGGCCAGGTTACGTTTCTCCATGTCGTAAAAAATTGTAGGGGCGAGGCTTCTAAACCGTGAATTTTTAGGGGTGTGATATTTAAATGACGATTGTTTTCAGCCGCCACATTTATCGAGGTACAATTATTTGTGTTGATGGGATTGCTGTTTCATGAATCACTCGTGAACCCTGTTGAAGATGATTTCTGCGCTCGGTTCTACATTCGATTGATAAATGAGGCCCATTGAGAACAAATCTCAAAACGCTAAAGTTCACAAACCCTGTGCATTTTTGTAGATATTACCTCTCTTTTCTTAGAGGGCCTCCTGTTGCCACAGGGCCTGAGACAGCCCTGTCTCAAAATAATCACTTTTTTGACTAAGTTTTCTCTTTTATATAGTTTGGTTTTCTCTGTTCTCTGTAGATCCTGACTGAGTGGTTTGGGCGAACTGTCATCTGTTCCTGCATTAAGTTGAGTTATGATCATGCCCAGAGTATGATTGAAACTCCTGACAAGCACTTTAGTGCTGAAGAATTGCCAGCCTGCTCCCCAGACCACAGCATCCATGAAATACAAGAGGCCGTCTTCAACTTGCACAACATTGCTAAACAACTCAGAGCCCAACGCTTTGAGTGTGGAGCTCTCCGGCTTGACCAGGTCAGGCAGACCAGACTTAAGTCTGGACATTTACTGTTCTGTCAAAGTGTGTTTCATTTTAGTGAAATACTTATATTCTAATACTAAAAACTCTCATACCTGTGGTCACACTTTACCGTTCTCTCATCATACTAAAGTGACACTTTTACACTTTAGTTATAACAACTTTTATTTTGCAATTTTTTAAATATATTACGCAAGTCAATTTCAAGTAGATGCATTTGTTGAACATATACATGTATTTTCCTCATTTACTTATTGATGGAAGTGGAAGTATGACCTGGATTTACATGATGAGTTGATTTCGTTAGACAAGACTGAGTATCAAGTCAAGCCACAGTATTTTTTTTTATGCGCCTTTGAAAATTGGCAGAGAAACAGCACTCTGTTATGGGAACAACGCTATACTGGATAGAAACACCTATGGCTGGACGATAAAACAATGATAATTATCGTGATATAATTTCTCCTGTTAAAACGGTATCAAGAGTTAGATAAATGTTCGATATAATGTTTATGCAGACATATTAAATGTATTAAAAGAGTAGTGGAATATAATAACAGTATTTTTTGTGATTTAACCTATAGCATTTGTGCATTTTTGCTAAATGTATTTAGGCAAAAGTTTTTCATACAAATATCATAGGATATTTTACATATGCATGGTTTTAACTGGTTATCATGATCTAAATATATTCTACTATGGATGACCAATGGTTAATTTGAATTCAACTCAAACAGTCAGAATATTTAAATTTTCACAGATGTTGCTGTTTTAGATAATAAACATAAATTTAATTAACGTAAATATGCCTTCTAACTCAAGCTACTGTTAAATATGCATTTCTAAGAGACAAAACGTAATATTATTAATATTGAAGCCTGCACTGCAATCTGTGCCAAAGATACGTGCCATCAAAGTCAGGCAACACAAACCTGTTTCATAACTTGAAACAATATCACCCTTTAGCACATGCAGAAACTGAGAAATACATTTTTCTATTAAGATATTTATTTTAAAGAAAAATTCTAAAATGTGAAGTGTTTGTCATGTTCTGACAGTAAAGAGTAGTTTAAAACCACAATTAACTGTCTGGTTTCTACAACCGTCACTTAGGAGCAAAAATTTGCCTTTAAACTTTAAACTTAAGAAATAAAGATTTGACATTTATCGGGATAATTATCGATATCGACTGATATGAAAATTACAGACACATTTATGAAAGCATCACGTTATTCAAGATAGAACAGAAAGCGTCAATAAGTAGCTGATTAATAAACAACTGAATTCGTGATGAACATGCAAGATCATGTCATAGATGAAATTACTGTCACAAAACAGCCAACAGCATTTCCCAGTTCTTCAGTTAAGCATTTTAATGACTGATATGAGCAGCTCTGTGTATCTAACAATCTATTAAGCATTATAAGTATTATTTTAAACATTATTTGAATGTATTACAAAATTATTCCCATTGTTTGTAGAGAAGATATACATGGGTTATTTTTAAACATTTGACAGGTTGTTGAATTCCAAAGAGATTTTGCATTTAACAGTACAATGCCCAGCAGACAAAGCGTTGTTTGTTTGTTTGTTTGTTAAAACACTTGATCACATAAAAGTAATATTTCATATGAATCAGACTTAATTTATAAAGTGTATATGTTACTCAAGGTAGGGACACACCAAACCGACGCCAAAAAACTAGCACTGATGAAAGCCGATGTGTTGTCGCATCGCGTCGCCTGCGTCGGGGGGAAAAAACGCACCTGAACACCAAAAGGACTACAGGCGATTGTCAACTAGGGTGCACATTCTACTCCTGTGTTTAAAGGAGATAACTGTCTATGTAAGCAGATATATTTGTCTATATTCTTAATTGAAAAAGGGAAAGCGAAACGAAGACTGCAGGTATACAAACCATAAACAAAGCAGCGCTTGCTTACCGTTTTGAATGTAAATCACGCTGATCACGTTCTTTATTCCACTCCGCTCATGTTATTATGAAAATATTCAATATTCAAGTGTCTGTTCACTTTTGACTTGCTTGCTTTCCTCACTTTTGCTCTTATTATTGTGCGCTGACTCATTCGCTAAACAGCTGAACAGCCAATCAGAGTTCTCTCTCTTACCGACGGCCCGGCGCCGATTCTAAATATTGAATCGCTCCAAAAAAACATTGGCGTCCGACTAGAGCCAATGGTGTGGAACACACCGAAAAAAACTAAGTTGGCCGACACTTAAAAAACGGCCCGAAGTTGCCCGATGGCTGACCGTCGGCTTGGTGTGTCCCTGGCTTTACAGCATCCAAAATTAATGCAAAGATGTATTTTCCAGCATTGCAAGGTTTTTATTTGCATTATCCGCTCACAAAACCCCAGTACACACTGCAGTGATGCTGAGGCTCATACTGTTACATCACTGATGGTCATTTGGGCTCATATCTGATACAATATATTATGTCCTATATTTGTGTATGTACTCCATGCTTGCGCTACTTCAGATGTAGGATAGGTCATCCGTTTACTGCCAGTGTAGACCGTATCACTAATTATCATGTGTTCTATTTGCTTCTGACACATCACTCCGCTTGCGTGGTTCTTATAGCTCGGGATATTAATCATAATTTGTGTATAATCCTAAGTTTATCCTGATTCACTGATCCTGGTGGATATATAAAGAAGCATTAAACTCCAACAATCCTTTGGAAACAGGGTGTTTTAACCACACAAATCGCACTTCAGCTAAATTTTAAAGCGGCAATAGAATGCAGTTCCTTTCCGGGGGGGCAAAATTATTTTGTTCTCGCCCTGAGCATAACGTAAAACATGATTGGTTGTAGCAAGAACATGCTACGATTGGTCAGCGCAATGTGGCTGTTATCTAATTAGCTTGAGTAGACGACAGGTGGAGTCCACCTATTTGTAGATTTGTGTGCACGTCTTGACGCTTGAAATGTTTTGAAATCCACAAATACGTGTGGTAATCCATAAATGCATAGAAAGCCATCCACAAATACACAGAAAGCGATTTACAAATGAAGGCCTGGCAGAGTTGTTTTGTGACATAAAAACATATTTTTAAATATTTTTATTGGCAAATCACATTTTATTTGTGTGATTTTAATTTTGTGAATATCTACATTTATTTGTAAATCATAATCTATTAATTTGGAATAAAGGAACGATTCTAACCCTATGATGAGACATGAGATGGATCCTTAGTGGGAAAGACAGAAGCATGGATAGGAGGATTGCTTTCCTGTGGATTTTAGGGTAAATGTTACCTAAAAAAAATTTGTTCAGATGGATGAAAGTTAGATAGACAGTTGAATAGTGGATAAACAGTGTATAGGTTTACAGTAACAAGCAGTGAGTTTATGTAACATGTGAGTGTCATTCAACCTCACATATTCACTTGTAGACTTCATGAACAAACTTGTATGTGTTGTATCATAGATGTTTTTCATTAGGCTCACCAAAAATCTTTCCATTACATAATACCTGTTGCTATTATAAGGAAGTTTCATAAAGATATGAGTACATTTGGTTAATGTGTCTCAGTGATGGATCTCTTTGGGTGGTGATTCCCTCAGGGTGTAGAGTTCATTCAAGTGATTCAGAGATAATTTGGCACTGCACTTCCAGCCTAAAGCTGTTCACATGCTGTTTCTCTTCGCTCATAACACATGAACTACATGATAGGCATAATCACCAGTACTAGAGGCAAAACTTTGCGTTTCATCCACAATATATCATCTCATTGATCATTTCACTTATTGATCAGCATTGCCAATAATTTTGGCCAATAGCCATCCACAGCAAGAAAATGTTTGACCAGTTTTGTTTGGTTATTATTGAATGCTGAAAAATATTAAAACTATAATTCTTATCAGGACTTTTATCTTCAAACAAATGGCAAGCTGAATGGCAATCATTGTACCACAAATGAACCTTACGAAATCAATCTCGTATTGTTAGAGAACATTGTTTATTTCGCTGGACCATATTTTATATATATATATATATATATATATATATATATATATATATATATATATATATACCCGCTGTCACCCGCAGGCCACACCAGACTGACTAAAAACAGTTTTTGCTAAAAAGAGTCTTTGAAGCATATTTTGACGGACTTTTGGTGGTTTTAACTCTTTTCAGGGTTTTTTTTCTTATGTAAGGCCAGATTTAGTTTTAGATTTATTTATTTATTTTTTATCAAAAATAGTTTAAAAAGTACTTATTGTGTACATACATGTTTTTACATTGTACCTTTTTTAAATATAAGTACATTGTATCTAACAATTTATGTAAGTAAAGAAGTTAAAGACAATTAATATAAAGTGTAACCAAAATTACACTTTATTTTTATTTGTTGTATAAATAAATGTAGTTTATTTGTTTTTTCTATTTTTCACTTGTTTCTCACCATAAAAATAAAGCCTTGATAGCTGGAATAGCGCTAAATTATAAACAAAACAACAAAAAAACATATTTGAGCTTTTTGATCAACAGATATTTAATTGAATAGACTGAACAAAAAAGATACAAGAATTGTCATTAAAACAAACAAATCGGGCTTATTTTGGAACACAGGTGAGCTTAAAGTTGGGACACTCCATGCTTTTCTTTTTTGTAATTAAAAAAAGTAAAGTTTAATTTTGTCAGTTTATGATAAAACATAACATGAGTGTCTAGATGAGGGATTCATGTAGTATTTCATACCTACTGTATTAGAAGGCTGTTCAAATATCTATAAGAAAACATGGAGAGCTTATATGGAAATTACATGGTTTTACATACTTACCCTTGGATTAATGCTAATGAATTTGTATTATTCTAAATGATAGGAAAGGCCTACAGGAAGTAATTTGCAACTGGATGTTTTGATTATCTGATTTAATGACAGTTGCAGTAATGTTTGTCTAATTCATTTGTTGACATTTCCTTGTTACAGCTTAAGCTATCTTTTACCCTCGATAAGGAGTCCAGCATGCCTCAGGGCTGTTACATCTATCAGTATCGGGACAGCAACAAGTAAGAATGCACATTTCTTTGTGATAAAATGCTCACCACCAAGCATTGTAAGTGGGCATGCATGCTTTGTCATCTAAAACCTGCTTTGTTCAGCTCTGTCCTTTTGCTTGTTGTAATTTCTTAGTGCTTTTGAACTGGTCACCTCCAGTTCTAGTATTGCACAACATGTGGCCCTGAACACCTTCATATTGAGCTTTCGAACAATGAATCACATGCCATGTGTCATACAGACTGGTGGAGGAGTTCATGTTGCTGGCAAACATGGCGGTCGCCCATAAGATCTACCGCACATATCCAGAATTAGCCCTACTGCGGAGACACCCGCCACCCCAGAGCAAGATGGTGGATGACCTGCAGGAGTTTTGTGACCAGATGGGCCTTGACATTGACTTCTCCTCATCTGGAGCACTCCATGTGGGTATCTCAAACTGTGTTAACAGTGTTAAAAACTAACAGATCCCAACCAGGAACATTAAGACAGCTGTCCAAAGTCAACTAATGGTTTTGTCCTCACTGAAAGTGAAAGTATAATCTTTCATTAGATGTCATGACCTTTGAAACAACAGTGCTTTTTGCTAATGTCATTTAGACTGCATGGACCTTTGGAAAATGTTAACCAATAGCCAAATAACTATTTGGGTGATAATTTAGGCTACTGTTATATGGCCTTTTTAATATTATATGCTTGTGTGGCCTTTCTAAATCATTGCTAATAATTAAAGCAGTGACTTAATGCCAGATAACAGGATTGTTTTAAAGGGAAAGTTTACCTAAAAATGAAAATTCTGTCATTACTCTCCCTCATGTCGTTCCAAACCCGTAAGACCTTCGTTCATCTTCGGAACACAAATTCAAGATATTTTGGATGAAATCCAACAGCTCTCTGCCTTCTCCATAGACAGCTATTTAATTAACACTTTCAAGGCCCAGAAAGGTAGGAAAGACATTGTTAAAATGTGGCTCCAGTGGTTCAACTTTAGTTTTATGAAGTGACGAATATACTTTTTGTGCACAAAAACAAACAAAAAATATAGCTGCAAGCAGCAATCCGGGGCCAAGCCTCGAAGGCACCGCAAGTACAGCAAACAAAAAGTACAGCAAGCACAGCAGCACAGCAAACATAGTTAGCACAGCAGAACAACAAGCACAGCAGCACAGCAAGCATTTAAGCACAGCAAGTACTGTAAGCACAGCAGCACAGCAAGTACAGCAGCAGAGCAAGTACTGTAAGCAGAGCAAATACAGCAGCACAGCAAGTACTGTAAGCACAGCAGCACAGCAAGCATTTAAGCACAGCAATATCAAAAATCCGTTCAGTCATTTCTGTGCGGCTCGGTCCAGAGATCATCTGAGTCAATTTTTGTAAGAATTGAGTGAAAAATGAAATTGAAAAATTTGAATGAGTAGCGAAAAAACGTTAACTTTTTTTAAATGGTCACTACTGTAATGGGCGGAGCCTTAATGTGAGATGTGAAAAGTTATAGCCTTTAGAAAAGTGAATTTTTGAACTGGTGGTGGCGCTATAGAGTTGGTCCTAGACACTCCAAATTTGGTCCAATTACTATTCTTCTACAATTGTGCCAAATTTCATCATTTTCTCATGTTCCATTGATAGGGCTGCCATAGACAACCTATACGGAAGAAGAAGAAGAAGAATAATAGTGAAGAAAACTAACGGATACAATAGGGGCTACAGCCCCTTCGGGGCTTGGCCCCTAATAACGACTTTATTCAACAATTTCGTTATTGCCTGATCCAGTCTCCTGCGCAGTTTACGTTGTAAAAACAGTGCAGCTCCCGTATGAAGGTATTTTTGGTGCAAAACAACTGAACACGTGTGAGAGTGGAATTTGTAGCTGTAGAGCATATCCACACATGTGTATCAATAAATTTGAAGTCACAGAGAAAAATCTTTTAGGAGTTGTAAACTTGTAGATTTTTTTTTCTCGCCTACAAACACAACACAACAGTTACACCTTCACACATTCTTCACTGCAGGTGCACAAATCCTATTCTACGAATCACACATGAAGAAACTCATACGCTCACATTTTTGCTATAGTTGCTGCAGTGAATATGGTGCATAACGCATTCACACACCCGTATCAAAAATGTGAAGTCACAGGCAAATTTTGCACATCCACAAATTAATATGTGAATCCATGCAATGAGAGTTGCACACTTGTAGAATATTTTGTCACAAATGCATTGCTTTTCTTGGATATTTTTCTAACACAATCATAAGTCCAATTACTACAACTGCTTGAATCTGCTGCTACGAGTCTCAAACACAGTTTTTTCGCCTTCAAATGACAAGTTCTGTGCGCTCTCACTTCTGCACCATATACTACGTGAAATGTGGAGCAAAAGTGATTTGTGCATCTGTGAGGCAGCAGCAGGCCCTGTTGAGAGAGCAGAGAATTTCGGCCAATCAGAAGAGCTCGTTTTAAGCCGGTGGCGCGTGACCGAGAAAGGGGGAAAAAAAACATGAGCAAATTTACTTCAAATTTATTGATATGGATATGCTCTACAGCTACAAATTCCACTCACACGTGTTCAGTTGTTTTTCACCAAAAATACCTTCATACTCCCGCGTCATCACACACAGGTGCTCATGTGAACAGCATCGGCTGTGGACTATTTTCTCCTTGCAGTGAAAGTGCTATGGAGAGTTATCGCAAGTGTGTGCTGCTGTGTTGTCACTCACAGTGCGTGAAGTGCCTCGGCGCGTCTTTTGCTTAAACCATGCTGCAAGGCACTTCACTCTGTAAGCATTGCGACAGCTTTAACATTAAAGTACTGCGTTCACGTCTCGCTGTCTTTGATAAGCAAGACACGTCAGCTCTCCCCCTTCACTGACATCTCTGAGGCTGCCAAGGCACATCATGAGTCTGAGCCATGAGTCCGACGTTGAGTTAGAGGCCATGGTGAGTGAGCGACAGTCTGGCATTTGATGCCCCTTTCTGCTCACGTAGTAGCGTGGGTTATACCATCCAATTTTGGTGCAATCCTCCTCACTTCAGAGGTTATTGAATGAGGCGGAAGCAGTAGTTTTGGAGCAGGAATTCCTCTGAGAAGGGTCTGTCTATGTCCTGCAGTACTACCACGCCCCTGCAAGTTACACCTACTACAAGAAGTTACGCCTCCCGCAAAGAAACAAGCGTGGATGTCTTTGACTAAAACAATCTTTTGAAGTAAATTATATTGTTTTATGTATGAAATGTTTGTAAGACTAAAATAACAAATAAATAACAGCTATTAGTGGAAGCATAAAATAAAATAGGCCTATACAATCAAATTAATACAGACTCATGGTAATTATAGCTAAAAACCTACCCCAACCTTCATAACATTTTAATTTACTGTAGCTTATGGTAACAAAATGTGAAAAGGACATGGAAATGTGTACTTCTTGAAAATGGACTTCAAGCAATAAGCCTCTTGACAGCTGTGCAACACTGCAGCTCCCCTTTGGATTAATAGATTTGATTCTTTTCCAATGAAATGACCTGAAGATTATCACAAAGTAAGGCTTGGCTATTTTGTTACCGTTTGTTGTTCATTTGTATAACAGCACTTTTCCAATGTTTGAATACCTTCAGATGCGTCAAAAGCAATATATTAATGCGGGTTTGGTGTGTTTGCTGCAGCACATATTGATATAGGGAATGAAGGAATTAAGAATGAATAGTAAAATGTTTCATGCTGTCATGTGGGGTAGTAAAGCGAGAACATAATCAGAAATGCTGTATCAAAATAACTTTTTCACGAGTCTCTGTCTTTAAGTCCAAGTCTCCAGTTAGTTGTCCAAGTTACCAGAGTCCAAGTCAAGTCGCAAGTCTTTTTTTCTGAGTCCAAGTCGCAGACTCAAGGTCTCTGCTATCTCTGGTAACAACATCAGCGATTCAAGAGGGAGGGGCTCTGATGACATCTTAAATGGCTGTTTCATTGTAGGGGACGTAACACATTTGTTCAAAATAGCCTGTATGGGCAGATTGTTCACGTCAAAAGTTTTGTTGTTTACATGACGAATCTCATCTTTTTTTTTTCTTTTAATTATTACCATGTTGGGCTGCATGTCTATTTTTCTATGTTGGTTTGATTGAGAAAATAATTTTTGTCTACCTGATGTAGTAGATTTACCGCAGGTGCGGTTCGGGTCGCGTCTTTTGTCAAATGGGTCGAGTTGGGTACGGAATTAAATTATCGCTGCTGTCAGATAACTGGTTGGGTTGGGTGTTCTGTTAAGTACTTTGGCTATGGGGCGAGTGCAGGGTTACCAAACAGGACCCGGTGGCGGACACTGAGAGGTGGGTCCTCCCTATATGTGAATCGTTTTGAGTACAGCCTCTCTGTATGCTTTTGTAAAATTGTATGACTTGAACTTGGCTTCTGGTTTTCAGGTTATTTTTTAATTTCCTTGTTGGCTATAAGCTTTGGTATGTTGTGAAAACACGGGAAAGCTAAATAGCAGCTCTCAGAGCTTTGGCGTGTGTGGCATATCATTCCCATAGCTTTGCGTGATTCTATATGGGCTTCAGACAGTTGGCACAACCCAAAGGTGTTCCCCTAGTATCAGCTACTGACACACTGTCTCGTTCCCTACTCAAGGAACAGGGCTTATATGTGTAACACAGATGTTTTTTTGAAAATATAAAAATGCAGAATGTTTTTCAAAAAGTTAGGTTAGGAAATAGTGTAAAGTTCATAAAAGTTATAAAAATCATTATATCATTATAATCGTCTATGAAGAGTCCTCATGAAACACAAAAACCCAACTTGCATACTAATCTGTGTCTATTGTTATGACAGAGGAGTCTGAATGAAAACTTTGGTGATGACGAGTATACAGCAGCCAGGAAAGAAGTTCTCACTCACATGTGCTCCAGGCCAATGCAGGTGAATATGTGCTCCAGTTATTAACAGTTTAAATCCACTTTCTGTTCATCCATTCTGCTGTACAGTATATTTCCACACCATGTAGAGCAGGAAGAGGATGTTGTCTCTTTCACACCCTAGTTAGCTGTTTCACTGTTTACATTGCCAGCTACCTATCCTAAAGATTGATACTAGCTTGATACTCTAAGCATAAAAATACATTGGACACACAAATAAAGGATAATATCGTTCCTTTTTACTTCAAGTCTAGTCACCTTCATTTATATAGCGCTTTATACAATACAGATTGTTTCAAAGCAGCTGTGCAGTAATAACCAAGAAAATAATGATCAATGATACAAACAGAGTTCTGCTGTATTCATAAATTATGAAACCTAGTCGGCTATAAACTTACTTTGAATTGTCAAGTCAAGTCAACTTTATTTATATAGCGCTTTTTACAATGCAGATTGTTTCAAAGCAGCTTCACAGTGTTAAACAGGAAAATAATGCAACAGAATTTGATTCGGCTGTACAGCCGCTCTGGAGAAAACGGTGATTTCATCAGCTCATTTCAATTATCATATATATTCAAGTAATGTAGTTGGCAGTTAATTTAGTTTAGTAATTAAATTTATTTGGATATTTATTTGAAAATTTAGTGTCCCCAACTGAGCAAGCCAAGCCAAAGGCGACAGTGGCAAGGAACCAAAACTCCATCAGGTGGCATAATGGAGAAAAATAAACCTTGGGAGAAACCAGGCTCAGTCGGGGTGCCAGTTCTCCTCTGGCCAGTTAACAAACACTTGTAACAGAGCTAATGTGTCAGATTATTAGAACTGAAGTAATGGTGACTGTTGAACGTCTTCTGATCTAATTAGAATCATTTGATGTCATTGTCCTTTAGATGGCAGTGTATTTCTGTTCTGGAGCTCTGAAGGATGAGAAGTTCTTCCGTCATTATGCTCTGAATGTGCCTCTCTACACACACTTCACTTCACCTATACGACGCTATGCTGATGTCATAGTGCACCGTCTACTGACCGCCTCCATTGGTGAGTTACTCTTGTGTTGAGTCAGGGTGCATGTGGCTATTGGTTGATTTGTTGATTTAATGCTTTCTGTAATATGCTCCAGCTCCACTACAGGTTTCCAATGCCCTAACTGCCTGTTCACTAGTGAGGGAAATAAGTCTTTGTCAGTGGTACTTACTATGCTTCCATTATGCAATGCAACATTCAATAAGTGAATGAAAACTGTTAAAAAACCATCTCATTTGATTAACCAATTTCGATTCATAAATCCGAAAGCGTTAATTCCACATTCTTCGTTTTTTCGATTGGATTTAGGTCTGAACTCTAGCTGGGCCATTCCAAATGTTCTTCTGAGAATATTCTTTTGACTTAAATTTTCAGGTTATTATCGTGCTGAAAGATGACATTTATGGGATTAAATTCTTGCCCAAATGTACTGCGGTCACGGATCAAAAAATTAGCGTGATTTCTAAATGTATAAACACATGTAAAAATATATAGCACAAAATGAAAAAAATTATGGAAATATTATTATAAGCTTGAATTAAAGCATGATTAAAAAAATAACAAGCACAAATCAAAACTTTAAACAGTCAAAATTATATTGCACAAAACTTAAACTTTTATGTAATGTGTTCTTAAAAAAATTGTGGACCCACTTTATATTAGGTGACCTTAACTACTATGTACTAACATTTAAATTAATTATTTCATACAATGCACTTATTGTGTACGTACATGCTTTTGCATTGTACTTACATTAAAAAAATTACCTGCATGTAATTACATCTGTAATTCATTTCTGTAGTTACAATTATAATTACACTTCCCTTACACCTAACCCTACCCTTAAACTTACCCATACCACCACACCTGTCCCTAACTGTACCCGTATCCCACCTCAATATCAGCAAATGTGTTTTTCAATACAATATGAACACAATAAATACATTGTACTTATTTTTTTATGTAAGTACATAGTAGTTAACCCTCTAACTGGTGACGTATCCTGGGGGATACAAACATTTGAGATGCTGTGGGGAGAGGCAGGGAAAGTGTAGGTCTCATTTCTTGGTTTCATGTTGAAAGGGTGTTCGTTGCAAATATTTAGATCTGGTGTCTTTGTTCATACATTCTTTGTTTAGCTCACGGGTAACATTTAAAAACAACATGACCACCTGTAGTGGCAAATCTACTCGCCTTCAGATAAAAGTAGATATATTTCACATATTTACAATATTTGGAGGGGACTTACATGTTTAAAAAGTTGTTGTTAAGCAATAGCTTATTACGTTTATGTTGAAAGTTTATGAAGTAAATTTTTTAATTTGTCTGTAAATGTTTGTATTCACCAGGATACATTGCCAGTTTGGGGGTATAAATTCATTAAAAAGAGAAAGCTTGTTTGGCAATGCAACATTTTAGCCACATTCCAACATATTTAATACGCAAATTTCTAGGGCCCATAAATTATGAATATGACCAAAACTTTAAATATGACACAGCAGGCTTTTGGGGAACATTTATTTGTCCATCTTTGTTATCATTGATTAACAATGAGTTGCATATATATATAGCAGTGTAGCAGTGGTCAGTATCTGTCAAAAGTGCTCCAAGGAAGTATGACTTTCAAAGTGAACTGGTGACAGGGTCATGGGCGGCCAAGGCTCATTGATGCACACTGCATTTATACATCAGGCTTTTATGGTGCATATATATGCAATTCATTGCAAATCAATGATAACTGAGAGATGGACAAATAAATGTTCCCCAAAGGCCTGTCATATTTGACATTTACATTAACATGAAAAAATGGCTGAACTATCAATCAGAAGACAGAAGGCATTAAGTAGATTGTGTACAACAGGTTTTTCAGCAAAGTTTTGGTCATTATTGATAATTTATAGGCTAATAATTTATAGAAATTTACGTATTAAATGTGATACAGTAGGCTATAATATATTCATAAATAGGCATTATGCTTATTGTTCAACAGAATTTAGCAAATAATGTTTAGTTTAAATTATGAGAGAATAAATGTTTTAAAAATTTGGCTAAAATGTTGTAACACGCATTGCCAAACAAGCTTTCTTTTTTTCAATTAATTTATACCCCCAAACTGGCGACATATCCTGGGGGATACAAACATTAAAATCCAAAATAAAAGTCATGTTTTAAAAAAAAATCATGAAATTGTATTATTTGTGTCCTAAGAAGATAGGAATTGGAAAATGGCAATAAATTAATTTTCTGATTTCTCTTTATGGTCTTGCCATTTAGAGGGTTAAGGCCACCTAATATAAAGTGGGACCAAAATTGTTTTCTTTGGTTTTATTACTCTGCTCATTTAATTTTTTTTGTACGCTTGTGCTGTTTTTCTCTGAATTTAACAGATCACCAGGTAGGTGACAGGTCAAAGTCCTAAAGTCTTCAGACAGGTACACTGGCAGTTTTTAACATATTTTTTCGAAATGTAACGTGTCAAAACTGCAGGGTGTTTCACTTACAGTAACCTTAGCATATTAACATCATGAGCCATGTAATATTTATTAACACCAAATGCCATAAAGATTAATAATCATAATAAGAATGCACATTAAAAAGAGAAGTATCTCATGCATCTCAAAAAGAGGAATTTAATTATTTGTATATGTCCATAGGTCAGATAGCTTTACAGCTTGAAAGTCCTTGTAAAGTTTCTAATTATAATGTGAGCATCAGTAGCCATGAGCCATGACTCCCCTCTTCGATTTATTGACTAGAGGAGGAGCTGTCGATATAGAGTTAGTGGACCAATGGTGACGCTTATGCCCTAAAGGTGATGCCCTGAATTACATGAAACTCGAACTGCAACATTTGGAAAAGCAAACGCAGAACGTGGAATGAAGAGCAAAGAGAAAAACTGCACAAGCGTACAAAAATTATGAGCAGAAAATGTAAGAGAGCACAAAGTACAAACCAAGGAAAACAACTTTTAAGAACACATAAACATAAGTTTAAGATTTGTACAAAATAATATTTAATGTGTTTAAAGTTTTGATTCATGCTTGTTTTTTTTCAAATGTGCTTTTAATTTTTTAATTCACACTTATTATATATTGATCAGTGACCACATTGTTTGCTATTATGATCATTTTGCATAATTTTTTTTCTTAGTTTGTGCACTATATTTTACATGGGTTTTTTAATTTTTGATTCACGCTTATTTTTGGTCCGTGACCGCAATACTTTAGGCGGAAAATTTATCCCATAGAAATCTCTCTTCATCTTTAGGTTTTTAATGGAGGCCTGGCAGGTTTTGTGTCAAAATGGTCTAGTATTTTCTCACTATCCATGATTCTTTCTATCTTGACTACTGCCCCCGTCTCAGCTGAAGAAAAGCAACTCTATAGTATGATGCTTGCACCACCTTGCTTCATTGTGGGTATGGTGTTGTTTGGGTGATGAGTGGTCTTTTTTTTTTGTACCTTTTTAAAATCATGCCCCAAAAGTTCAATTAGGTTTCATTAAACCATAAACCTTTTACCACATTTTTTTCTTCTTTATTTTTGTAAGTAATTGCTTCCATCTGACCACCCTACCCCATAGCCAAGACATATGAAGAATACAGGATGTTGTTGTCACATTCAGCAAGTGACCAATACTTGCCAGATAGCCCTTTCATTTGGTGCCCTTTCATTTGGAATGTCATTATGGTGTCCTATTGTCTCCCCTTGATCATGATGGCCATCACATTATTCCACTTTACAGATGGCACTTTTGTATACCCTTCTCCTGATTGGTAACTCTTCACAATGACATCCCATCACATCCTTTGTACGGTCTTTGCATGCCATGGATTCAGCAATAAAATGTGTCCAAGAAGATGCTAATAAAACCCACTGTAAATGAGACACAAAATAAGTTACATGAGTTACATGAACATGCCAAGTTCTAGTCAAAATTCATAAAACACATTTGAAAGTGGAAAATTATCATTCAGTTGTCATATATTTTTACCTGGATGCTTGTAGCTGCAGTGTTTTATTAAAGTCCCTGTGAAATTAAATTGACCCTATTTACTTAGTGACCATTACTAGTATTGTGGTGAACAATTAATCTGTGCAAGTTAATCCACAGAATCTCAAAATTTGGAGTGGTGTTCCTCTCTGATGGCATCAGTTTGATGGCTTGGGCAGAACATCCTTAACCACTCCTCTCCAATTGTCAGTCTGCTGTGAGCTAGAGATGGCGAGGATGTGCACTAAAATCAAACCCCAACCTCTATTTTTTTTCTCATTCAGTATTGCATTTCATTCTGAAATACACAACTTCCGGTTCACACAGACTTTAAGTTCATTGCTTTTTTTTCTGAAGCCTCATATTTATTCTGTGTCTCGTTACAGACTGTGGGCCACGTTTGAGTCTCTCAGGAGAGGAAGTACACAAACAGGCATCCCACTGCAATGACAGGAAGACTGCTTCAAAGAGAGTCCAAGAGTTGAGCTCTGAACTTTTCTTTGCTGTCTTTGTGAAGGTATGTATCATAGGAAAGATGCTCAAGGGGTCAGGTTTTATTTATCATTTGCTTGCACTTACTCAGTGTATGTAAATGGTAATAAAGTAAACATTGAAAAAAATGGAGCAAAATACATTTGATATGTATTTGTAAGCATAGTTGTTATTGATCTGCAAAGGCAGAAATGATGTTGGTAAACAAACCATTTATTTATGAGTGTGATGTTGTTTGTAGGAGTGTGGTCCTCTGGATTCAGAGGCTATGGTCATGGGGGTTCTGGATCAGTCCTTTGATGTGCTTGTGCTTCGCTACGGAGTGCAGAAACGAATCTACTGTAATGTATGTATGACTTATTCAACTATTTACATTGGTGTCATTTTCCTCCTTATTTGACCATAAGAGTCATGAAAAGGCATGTGAATGCAATGGCCTATCAGAGGTCTTTAAAGGGGTCATGAGCTGCTTTTCTTTATAATGTTCCCTGAGGTCCATTTATAATGTTAGCAAGTTTTTTTTTTTTTTTTTTACATCAAAAAAACTATTTAGAAGTAATAGGCTATTTTCTATCCTGTTTTTGACCCTCCCTTTGAAAATGTATTAAAGTAAATGCCCACTGCTTTGATTGGGAATTTTTGCCGTAAAGCAGGGGTCGGGAACCTTTTTTGACCAAAGAGCCATTTTTTTCATTTTTGGTTAATGCATTTTTCCAAAAGAGCCACAGTAAAAAATAATATAATATTATTATTAAAAAAATGTTTTTTTCCTAATAAAATTTCAACAGTAGTAATTATTAGGTCCATAGACAACTAAAAACAAACAAATATGCAGCAAACAATAAATAAGTTGCAATATGGAATTAATTGTGCAGGGCTTTCACTGTGAGGTTGAGTTACCAACTGATGCATAAAGGGATAGTTCACCCAAAAAAAAAAATTATCCCATAATTTACTCGCCCTCAAACCATCCTAGGTGTATATGACTTCTTTTTTCAGACGAACACAACTGGAGTTTTATAAAAAAAATGCCCTGGCTCTTCCCTGCTTTATAATGGCAGTGAATGGTAAATTAGATTTTGAAGGTCAAAAAAGCACATCCATCCATTCTAAAAGTACTCCGGGGGGTTTGGTGGATTTTATGTCCCCATGAAACAATACTGCATATTTGACATTGAATGTTAATCAAGTTTCATACCACATGGTTTTTCATGCATAGATGTACCCCAATTAACCCACAATTATTAGTACCTATATACATATTATATAGTACCTGTTAGTATATGCATTTACTTGTTCTCTTTGACATAAAATACAATCAAATCAGTCAAACTTTTCTCTCTTTTCCTCATTTTTAGAAGCCTTTCTAATAGCATAAAACATATCATGTCCACCCTGTTGTTAATTTATATATATATATATATACATATACATACAGTATATACACTCACCTAAAGGATTATTAGGAACACCATACTAATACTGTGTTTGACCCCCTTTCGCCTTCAGAACTGCCTTAATTCTACGTGGCATTGATTCAACAAGGTGCTGAAAGCATTCTTTAGAAATGTTGGCCCATATTGATAGGATAGCATCTTGCAGTTGATGGAGATTTGTGGGATGCACATCCAGGGCACGAAGCTCCCGTTCCACCACATCCCAAAGATGCTCTATTGGGTTGAGATCTGGTGACTGTGGGGGCCATTTTAGTACAGTGAACTCATTGTCATGTTCAAGAAACCAATTTGAAATTATTTGAGCTTTGTGACATGGTGCATTATCCTGCTGGAAGTAGCCATCAGAGGATGGGTACATGGTGGTCATAAAGGGATGGACATGGTCAGAAACAATGCTCAGGTAGGCCGTGGCATTTCAACGATGCCCAATTGGCACTAAGGGGCCTAAAGTGTGCCAAGAAAACATCCCCCACACCATTACACCACCACCACCAGCCTGCACAGTGGTAACAAGGCATGATGGATCCATGTTCTCATTCTGTTTACGCCAAATTCTGACTCTACCATCTGAATGTCTCAACAGAAATCGAGACTCATCAGACCAGGCAACATTTTTCCAGTCTTCAACTGTCCAATTTTGGTGAGCTCGTGCAAATTGTAGCCTCTTTTTCCTATTTGTAGTGGAGATGAGTGGTACCCGGCGGGATCTTCTGCTGTTGTAGCCCATCCGCCTCAAGGTTGTGCGTGTTGTGGCTTCACAAATGCTTTGCTGCATACCTCGGTTGTAACGAGTGGTTATTTCAGTCAAAGTTGCTCTTCTATCAGCTTGAATCAGTCGGCCCATTCTCCTCTGACCTCTAGCATCAACAAGGCATTTTCGCCCACAGGACTGCCGCATACTGGATGTTTTTCCCTTTTCACACCATTCTTTGTAAACTCTAGAAATGGTTGTGCGTGAAAATCCCAGTAACTGAGCAGATTGTAAAATACTCAGACCGGCCCGTCTGGCACCAACAACCATGCCACGCTCAAAATTGCTTAAATCACCTTTCTTTCCCATTCTGACATTCAGTTTGGAGTTCAGGAGATTGTCTTGACCAGGACCACACCCCTAAATGCATTGAAGCAACTGCCATGTGATTGGTTGATTTAGATAATTGCATTAATGAGAAATTGAACAGGTGTTCCTAATAATCCTTTAGGTGAGTGTGTGTGTGTGTGTGTGATATATATATATATATACACTCACCTAAAGGATTATTAGGGACACCTGTTCAATTTCTCATTAATGCAATTATCTAATCAACCAATCACATGGCAAGTAATTTTGAGCGTGGCATGGTTGTTGGTGCCAGACGGGCCGGTCTGAGTATTTCACAATCTGCTCAGTTACTGGGATTTTCACGCACAACCATTTCTAGAGTTTACAAAGAATGGTGTGAAAAGGGAAAAACATCCAGTATGCGGCAGTCCTGTGGGCGAAAATGCCTTGTTGATGCTAGAGGTCAGAGGAGAATGGGCCGACTGATTCAAGCTGATAGAAGAGCAACTTTGACTGAAATAACCACTCGTTACAACCGAGGTATGCAGCAAAGCATTTGTGAAGCCACAACACGCACAACCTTGAGGCGGATGGGCTACAACAGCAGAAGACCCCACCGGGTACCACTCATCTCCACTACAAATAGGAAAAAGAGGCTACAATTTGCACGAGCTCACCAAAATTGGACAGTTGAAGACTGGAAAAAATGTTGCCTGGTCTGATGAGTCTCGATTTCTGTTGAGACATTCAGATGGTAGAGTCAGAATTTGGCGTAAACAGAATGAGAACACGGATCCATCATGCCTTGTTACCACTGTGCAGGCTGGTGGTGGTGGTGTAATGGTGTGGGGGATGTTTTCTTGGCACACTTTAGGCCCCTTAGTGCCAACTGGGCATCGTTTAAATGCCACGGCCTACCTGAACATTGTCTCTGACCATGTCCATCCCTTTATGACCACCATGTACCCATCCTCTGATGGCTACTTCCAGCAGGATAATGCACCATGTCACAAAGCTCAAATCATTTCAAATTGGTTTCTTGAACATGACAATGAGTTCACTGTACTAAAATGGCCCCCACAGTCACCAGATCTCAACCCAATAGAGCATCTTTGGGATGTGGTGGAACGGGAGCTTGGTGCCCTGGATGTGCATCCCACAAATCTCCATCAACTGCAAGATGCTATCCTATTAATATGGGCCAACATTTCTAAAGAATGCTTTCAGCACCTTGTTGAATCAATGCCACGTAGAATTAAGGCAGTTCTGAAGGTGAAAGGGGGTCAAACACAGTATTAGTATGGTGTTCCTAATAATCCTTTAGGTGAGTGTGTGTGTGTGTGTGTGTGTGTGTATATGTATATGTATATGTATATGTATATGTATATGTATATATATATATATATATATATATATATATATATATATATATATATATATATATACATACATACATACATACATACATACATACATACATACATACATACATACATACATACATACATACATACATACATACATACATACATACACACATATACACATACACATACACATATACATATACATATACATACATATACATACATACACACACACACACACACACACACACACACACAAGCCCGAAATTTTTCATACCCCTGGCAAATTCTGGCTTAAAGTTACTTTTATTCAACCAGCAAGTTTTTTCTTGATTAGAAATGACACAGGAGTCTCCCAGAAGATAATAAGACGATGTACAAGAGGCTTCATTATGGAAAACATTATTACTCATCTTTTATTTACATTTGAACAAAAAGTGGCATGTCCAAAATTATTCATACCCTTCTCAATAATTAATAGAAAAGCCTTTATTGGCTATTACAGCAATCAAACGCTTGCTATAATTGCTGACCAGCTTTTTGCATGTCTCCACTGGTATTTTTGCCCATTTATCTTTAGCGATGAGCTCCAACTATTTCAGTTTGGAAGGTCTCCTTGCCATCACCCTGATTTTTAGCTCCCTCCACAGATTCTCAATGCGATTTAAGTCAGGACTTAACAGGACTTTCTTCACCACATTTGCTGTGTGTTTTGGGTCGTTGTCGTGCTGAAATGTCCACTGGTGCCCAAGGCCAAGTTTCCCTGCAGACTGCCTGATGATGTTGTTGTTGAGAATTTTGATGTATTGCTCCTTTTTCATGGTGCCGTTTACTGTGATTAGGTTCCCCGGTCCACCGGCAGAAAAAACACCCCCAAAACATTAGGTTCCCACCACCATGTTTGACAGTGTGGATGGTGTTCATAGGGTTGAAGGCTTCTCCTTTTTTACACCAAATGAAGGCTACATCATTGTGGCCAAACAATTAAATTTTTGTTTCATCTGACCATAAAACAGAAGACCAGAAGTCTTCTTCTTTGTCCAGATGAGCATTTGCCAAGCGGGCTTTTGTGTGCCTTATCTGGAGAAGCGGTGTCCTCCTTGGTCTGCGTCCGTTGAACCCAACGGTGTGCAGTGTCCGTTGGACTGTCTGCCTTGAGATGTTGCCACCAGCAGAGCCCAGATTTATCAGGATGGCCTTGGTGGTGATCCTTGGATTCTTTTTTACCTCTCTCACTATCCTCCTGGCCAGCACTAGTGTCACTTTTGGCTTCCGACCACATCCTCTGAGATTTTTCACAGTACTGAACGTCTTGTATTTTTTAATACTTTGCACTGTAGCCACTGGAACTTCAAAGCATTTAGATATGGTCTTATAGCCTTTTCCTGACTTGTGAGCAGCCACAATGCGCAGCCGCAGGTCCTCAGTGAGCTCCTTTGTCTTAGCCATGACTGTCCACAAACCAACAGCAGAGAGCTTCTGTTTTTCACCTGTTGAGTTGATTAAAACAGCTATTCCCAATGAATCAGGGTAATTAGGATGCTTTAGAACAGCTTGGACTATTTGGAATGGTATAGATCTTTGGATTTTCCCATAGACTGTGACAGTTTGCAAAGGGTATGAATAATTTTGGACATGCCACTTTTCGGTCAAATGTAAATAAAAGATGAGTAATAATTTGTTCCACAATGATGCCTCTTGTACATCGTCTTATTATCTAATGGGAGACGCCTGTGTCATTTCTAATCAAGAAAAAACTTGCTGGTTGAATAAAAGTAACTTTAAGTCAGAGTTTGCCAGGGGTATGAATAAGTTTGGGCTTGACTGTGTATGTGTGTATGTGTGTATGTGTGTATGTGTGTATGTGTGTATGTGTGTATGTGTGTATGTGTGTATGTGTGTCTGTGTGTCTGTGTGTCTGTTTATTTATTTTATTTAAATTCTTCCTAAATATATATAATTTAGGAAGAATTTATATAAATAAATAAATATACATACATAAATATATGTCCTAAATGTAAATCTTCTGCTATCATGTTGTTCTTTTTTAGCTAATACTGGGCTTTATACGCTTGAAATGCCCACCCTGTTATACATTGCATTGTAAATGTCATGTAACAGGTTGGACAACCTTCATAGAATGTGAAATATTTGGTCAGAATTATTAGGTTATACTAGAGTGAGCTTGACCAGTGTGTTAATATGATTTTTATGTTTTTTTTTTTTTCTTCAACAAACTTGTTCTGTCCAAAATCCACTAAACTGTAGGAATAACCCATTTGCATCTCTCTCCTATTAACTCACCTGCTACTACATGTGTGAACCGGTTGGCAGGGCTAAAGAGGCAACGATGTAGAAGTAGATCTGATACAGAGGCACAGATCTGGTCTTTCGGTATCTGGTCTATGACAAAATCTATAATGAGTCATTTTGGCAGCTTGGTTTCATCTGTGTGCTGTCCGGGTTTTATGATTATAATGCCATTTCTTTTGCATTTTATCAGTGGTGCCTGAGATGAAATTTACTATCAATTACAACTATTTTTAATTGATGTTGGCTTTGTGAAGTTTTCTGTGATCAGTTCTTGTGGAAATATTGAGGTTTACTGTCACTTTGCTGCAGTTGTTTTGTGTTGTTTTGGTTTGGATTAGGGTTTGGTTTAGGGTTAGATTTTCTGTTGAAATTAGCAGCATCTATGCTATAGTTTAGCTTGTATGTAATGCAGGAACAATACCTAATTTTCCAAACACATTAGGCCTCAAATAATACAGTCTTGTATTAGTTTTCATCTCCCATGAAAAAATAATATATGAAAGATAGGAACATTTACCTTTTTTCACTTTTGCCTACCGTTAAGTATTAAGATGGTACGTCTTTATATCAAGTTGTTTGACCTCTATACCCTAGGATATGAAAACTGTTTTAGGTTTAGTGTAAGTTTGATGATTTTCAACCCGCTTTGTATTGTTACAATGTTAGTAGAATACGTTTACTCTTTCTCCATGTTACCTGGACTAAGAATTTTTTGCACCTGGGAACAATACAAAAACTATTGTATTGACTAAAAATGTGCTAAGTATTTCCTACTCAAGCAAGGCAGTATTTAACTGTGGTCAATGCCTATTCAATAGGTGCAGACTGAGAGAGTGGCCTTGGGTGGCAAGTTGTCCTACCTATTTGGAAAAAGGGAAGACAACAGCACCTATCTGTTTTCATTGTGTCTGGTAGCAGCAATTTTTTTGCCTTTCTTTCTTTTTCTTGAAGTCTTTAGAGGGACTAAAGGCGGTCAACTTCCGTAAAGTGGGAAAGAGACCAGAGATGACGCTTTTTTGGGAAACAGGCGACCCAAGCAAGGAGTCCATACAACAGGTGCGCTACCTCATGCAGCTTTCTTTTGTTTGCTAACAACTTAATTTTCTCAATATCTGTTACATTGTTGGGTTTATAATGAGTGCAGTTACAAACACAATGTTAACCATTTCAAAATGTTTTGAAAAAATCTTTTTTATCATGAAGCAGCACATTTGCTGATGAGCAAACCACATAACAATGTTCTAAACCACTCAGAATCTAGCAGCCACATAGCAATACATAAAAACACTCAGAACGTCCTAGCAAACGCTTAGCAACGCCCAAGAAACTGCCTGGGACACCGTACCAACTGCATATACATTATATGGACAAAAGTATTGAAACACCTGAGCATTACACCAACAGGGAATGTAATGACATTTTTATGCATTCTAAATACATAGACATTATAATGAAGTTAGTCCCTCCTTTGCATCTATAACAGCTTCCACTCTTCTGGGAAGGCTTTCCACAAGATAATAGAGTGTTTCTTTGGGAATTTTCATCCAGTAGAATGTCATGGCAGTGGAAGTTTGGAAGTCTTCATCTATGGAATCAGTAAAGCGTTGCCGGCTTTTAGATCCTCAGCACTCAGTGAGCCCACTCTGTGACTTTACCTGGTCTTCCGCTTCGTGGATCAGTTGCTGCCATTCCTAAATGCTTCCACTTTCCAATAATACCACTTTCAGTTGACCGTGGAATATCTAGCAAGGATGAAATTTCACAAACAGACTTGTTGCAAAGTTTCCCACAAATGTTTGTAAATTCAGACTGCATGGCTAGGTGCTTGATTTTGTAAACCTTTGGCAATGGGCCTGATTCAAACCCCTGAATTCAATAATTAAGAGTTGTCCCAATGCTTTTGTCCATATAGTGTTTCAACATTTTTGTCAGCTAGATCTTTCGATCTAATGGACGTAATGGACGAAATAAGCTCACAATGTTACATATGAACGCGCCCGGAGAAGACAGAAAAACATACGGAGAGCAGCAGCTTTTGTTTCTGCTCTGACAGCCGCAAGACCATGCCAAACGCTGTAAGTACGTTAGGAAATCAGGAATGGTGGGAGAACATTGTGCTTGGTATGTTTTTCGTCTTCAAAGCAAACTTGTGTAGTGATTTTACTTTCAAGGACGCTAAGTAAGGTAGTGATTGGTACTCACGTCATCGCTGACGTTGTGATTTTTGGATTACCCGTCACTTAAGGTGTGGTTATGAGTACATCAGATGACCACCTTCCCCCTCTCTTAGTTTGGGACACTAGTCAAGGTCTTTTACCTTGGCTGTATGAGAACACTCCAAACAGGAGGCTGTTCAATCATTTAGAATGAATGTAAAGTGGGGAGAGTTGGTCAGCTGATTTATCTGAAAGATTGGTGAGATTTTTAACTTGTAGAGCCTCTTCTGTATTATCAGCACAAGGAAGACACAATTGTAATAAAATCAATTTTATTAACAAAAGGTAAACCAGATGAACTAACGCAACTACTGCATAAAATACATGTGATTAAGTTGAGTGTGGCTATGGAAGTGTTGCGTTATCTTATGGAAAGATAAACTTGTTTATCTGAAACTAAAGTGAAAAACCTTATTATGCATCAAACAAATAAACTAAAGATTATTTGTTATTAACTAGCATCAGTTATATTGTCTCTAATGTAAATTAGAAAATCATATACTGATAATATACAACAATGCCAAGGTCTCTGGAAAGAGGTTTGGTTAAGTGATATTTACGTTCCATTTACGTTTACGTTCGTGCACGTAAGCAGTCCGATGGCGGTGACTTCTTCCACTGGTTGTGCTGGGTGACAATGCAGTGGGGAAAAAGCTGGAATCCGTTTCAACAGCCTTAAACACGAAGATCTGTGGGATGCTGATCTTCTAGAGCAGGGGTCCTAAAATCTGGAACACGCAGATGAGGCCCTAAAGTAGGTGCAGAAGGTCCTTAATCTGGAACACGCAGACGAAGGAACCTTGAAGTGAAGGTTTGCTCTCCTGAGCCAAAATTTCTCTTGCAAATTTCTCTGTGTGTCTTCTGCCTCTCTGGGCCAGACACTCAGAACTTGGTCAATCCACTTTGGTCTCTCTGTTATGGAGACTCGGGACGCGCTGTAGTCGTCTCGCTGGAATAAAACTCTGAACGTAGTGTTTGTTAATGTCTCTTTCCTCACAGGCTGGAGGCTCAGAACGTGGTCGTATCTGTTGCTGCCTCACAAGCTGTATACTCAGATCCTCTGATCTTTTGTTGTCACTCTGGATTAACCAGAGGCTCAGAATGTTACGGTGTATCTGTTAAGTCTCATCCTTGGTGAACTGTTTGTCTCTCTCGAGGGGAGACTCAGAACTTGGTGATCTGTTTCAGTCTCATCCTTGCAGGACAGACTCAGAACAAGGAGTGTCTGTTGAAAGGGTACCTTTTATCCCTTTCCGACGAGGGGGAGATTGCAATTTGGCGTGTCTCCATTCCAGTGCTGTGATTTGGCCGCTGGCATCAGAGGGGGCACACCGTGTGGCCCACCCTTCTTTCCCCTGTGGAACTCATTTGCATACTTTACACAGTTAGAAGTCTTTAAAGTGTCTTTAAAGTTTACCAATGCATTTCTCACTTTCCAAACCATCACCAGAATACCCTTGGCAATATTCTAAACAAATAGACACCAAACATGATGGAAAAAGATTGAACTGTCATGCGTTCATTCATTTGTTCATTAACAGCTGAATCGGTGTAAGATGTTGCATTACAAATAGCTGTCACTGAGAATACTTATTTATCTGAATAAGTATGAAATGGATGTGTAGTTTACATCAGTCTTAAGGTTTCCAAACATATGAATGGATTTGAATGGATCATTGTGGTCTTTCTTTGTTTCACCCACAACTGCTGAAGCCTGAGGAATTTTTATGGCAGTCACAGATCAGGACATTAGGGATCAGTTTCTAGATGGGTGATGGGCAGAAACTGCTTGTGGACCAATAAGAAGTCCTGTCCTTCCTGAGCTTGGTACTAGAGGTCTTCTTCTTGGCCTCTAAGAGGTGTCTGGCTGTTGTCCTAGCTGTTGATCCCGTTGGACAGTTTGTTTGTGTTCGTCCACCAAAATCCAATCAAAATGTAGCAAACCTTTGTCCACTGTTATGGGCAGAGAGGAGCCCGACCATAAACTGGGCCCTGGAATGTGCTTTCTACTACACTTGTGTCTCCAGTTGTTTAAATCCCGTCTGTTTACACGTTAGGTGAGTTGGCAGTCTTTTTGGCTGTTAAAACACATTCGTCCACATGAGCGTTTACACTACAAAAGCAATTTGGTCAAATGCGTTTTCGACTACCTCTAGAAGTGGTCGAAAGTGGACGGGCTCAAAACGTTTTAGACCCTGCTGTATTTAGTGTCGTCCACTTGTGAACCGATCGACTAAACCGCATCTTAACACCAGGTGTAAACAGGGCCTTTGAGAGCTGCCAGTACTCTGTTCTGTCACAGGTCAAGAAAGACCCACAGGTTTAGACATACTGGGTCTCCAACAATATTATTGATCTGACTGTACTGACACTGTTGTATGAGAACTGAACTGAGCTGGACAATGACATCATTTTTTGCAGAACTGCTTTGTAGATGAAATGAACTGCTTTGTAACTATCTGTACTGCATAAAGAGATGTATAAATAATCGTGACTTGAAAGGTGACTGAGTCTGTCACATAATATGTATTGCATTGTGAGGTAGTCAACAATATCCAGCCATAATAATTACATCCCCTAATAATTTCCACTTCAAGCTCTGATTAATGGTTCATTTAACTCTTGTGTACATTTTATTTTCTTGAATATTTAAAAGGTAATGCATTTGACAAACAACCTTTTCCAAATTCCAAATGATTTACTTAGTATTTTTATAATATAAATTAAAACGTTTTTTTTTTTTTTAAAGTAAATTTGAATCCATTTTAGTGTTGCCAGCGTTTCAGTTTTTTTGGGGGGTGGGTGTGCCAATCAAAAATCTCTCCCAGGGCACCAACAAAGTCTGGATTGGCCCTGAGCTAAAACCACTTTAAACATCATAGAAACTGCATATCAACACCTAAGCTACATCTTGGAACATCCTAGCAATCACAGATCATGGTTATTGTTTTTGCAGTGGATAATGGTGTTTTGTCTTCTTCTGCAGGAGATCTCCATCTTCACCCTGTTGAATGTTCAGCTGAAGGCAGATAGAGCTCCTATGAAATACAGTGCTGTGCTCAAGAGACCCTCAGCACTTGTATGAATTATCCCAACACATTTTTTTTCCTGCAGGTTTATTCTCTAATCAAACAGAATATTGATGAAGGCTTATCCTCTGCACCAGTAAACCATGAACTCCTTTTTATGTGATTTTATTTGACAGATTTATTTTGTTCTGCCAAATGCACATTTCTTTTAATTTGGGAATGTTAAGTGTTCGAGTTGAAATATTTGAAATATTTTGCTTTAGCCTCAGGAAGTTAAGTGAAGGTTTTTTGTTCAGGGATTGTGCCATACGTTTAAATATCTCTATTTCGACTAAATTAAATTCACCCTCATTCAGAGAATAGTTTCCAAAGTGAATTTTTATTTTTTTGATGCCAGTATTTTAACACGTTCACCATTGTGTGCTTTGTGACATTTGGGCATTATTTTTGTTCTGCCTTAAACCTTTTAGTATATGCAGCCTTTGTATTCGAGATAATCACTTCAGAATTGGTGTTTGTCAACTTTAGAAGTTGCAGATATGTTAATGATTATTTTGTTTTCCCAATGGGAAGCATTGAGCCCTTAACAAAGATACCAGTTTAATAAGTGATTTTGGACTATATATTAGCTTGACTGAGTGATTGCTTTGTTTTGTTGCAAATACTGGATCTGTTTTGTTTTTAAATAGGACCTTTGGGTGAATCATTTGTTAACTATTGATAGATGCTTTTTAATTAATTTCAATAATTATTTGTATAGCATCAATTCTTTTGGGACCACACCATATGAAGAAAACATCTGGCAGAAAAAATTTACTTTACATACATCAGAAGCCAGCAATGGAGTAATTGTAAAGGTACTTGCCCAAATACCCCATACACTTGAATACTGTTTTGCATACACTGAACGTCTATTTGATGTCTTTAAGTGTTTTAAAGTGTAATTTTTCTCATTTTATGCATTTAATTTAATGTTTTCATATGCTTATTTTTGCACATGGAATTTCAGTGATTGTTTCAGATATATCAAACTATTTACTTATAAACTAGATCTTGCAACGTGTCTTCTCTACTGTATAGTGTGATATGCCATCCTTGGGACCAGTATAAAACTCTAAAGCAGACAATGACTATATAACACATCAGAAAGACTAGAAAAAGGCAGCTGGGCTTAACTTATTTTAAACCATTAAGTTTAGTTGAAGAAGCTCTATGGTTAGCAAGAAAGCAGCCATATGATATGACGAAACAATTCAGCAGTTTATTTGTTTTACAACAACTGCTGTGTAAATGAAGTTAAAAAAGTTGCCCAGTTATTGTAAGGTTGGAACATGCCAGTGTCCATGTATAAAATGTTTTAAATCTGCATATGATGTTTAATTAGAGACTTGTGTTATAAGTAATCTGTTAGGGTTTGAATTTGATGTAAGTGCACATTTGTTGTAACTTTGGTCTAAAATGCAGTCCTAAAATATATAAACAATGTGAGTAATGGGGAAAAACCTGTGGTGTTTGGCAAATGAATATGGTTAAGTGTGATACTGACTGCAAAACTAATAAAAACCACTTCCACAAAGTCTCCACCACCTCTTTATACAATACAGATTGCTTCAAAGCAGCTTTACAGTGATAAACAGGAAAGTTCTGATTAATATTGTAAACAGAATTAAATTCTGGTGTAAAGCAGCTCTAAAGGCATACAACAGTGTTGTAAGACTGGAGGAACTGTAAGAGATTGCGACTCCCCGAGAAGACAAAGGACACTTTCTGGAAATTAACATCTGAACTGTCTCTTACGAAATTAGCATTACTATTCGAGATGCAAGTCTCACCTCAGTATCATCCTAATCTACATCTTTCTCATCTTTCATCTAACTCTATATGGGTTAATGTGAACAAGTACTATTCAAATTATACCAAACATGTATAATACTGTAATGTCTCAGTGCGACTGGTACAAAGGTCTCATTCTCACAGAAGTAAAGCAAAAGGTAACAAAGGTTTTAAGAGTTTAGAGATATTTTGCTTATTATGGTGGGTGTGTCTTCGGCCAAATTGGTCTTTACCTCCTGTCGTCAATACAGGTCTATAGGACCTGATTATTGCTAATTCCCATTGTGAACTCATGTTTCCATTCGAGTTTTGTATCTTGGTCTGGTATTTAAGGAGATGTTGCAGAAGGGTCATGGTCATTTGTAGCTTAAATCAGCCCGTGACACTCAGCCTCATGTATTTTCAGATCAGGTATACATCTTTGACTCTTTACTTCAGAGCATTTGATGTTATGTATTGATTATCTATGTAACTGGCGTTATACATTTACCTGACTGTTAATAAATTGTTACATTTGGATTTATTCTGACTTGCTCTGAAATTATTGATTTTAGTGCATTATGATGTATCCTTTGTTACCGCAAATCTGCGACCAGGGTTAAGTACATACTAGATTTCGGATTGTACGGAGCATGGGGCACATCTGGCGAGATTCTAAATTTCTGACTAAACTACTCGACTTTAACTAAGTTGTTATACAGTCACATTATAGGGGGCAGATAAAATACTAGTATTATCTGGAGATAATACGGAATTATTATATGGTATTGGCCATAACCTCTGTAACTTACTGTTTCTACTTTAAGTTGGTATATAGGTGACTGTAGTGGGCTACATGGGTACTTTTTAACAATAGTAAGCATGGGCAACATTGTTAAATCGCTTTAGCCATAACCTCTGGTTAATGATCGGACTGGCCGGTGCAAGGACCCTGTGTGACTCTGAGAACCGAATGAATGATTTCAATAAGAGTAAAGAGTTAAATAGAGTAATCAAATGTGTAGTTAAATTGTTATGCAAATGACCTAATAACCAATCAGCATTCTAACCTAAATTTGAAGTCATGATAAAATGGAATTAAATCACTTTGCCCCGCTGAAAAGACCGAACGCGCAAGAAACCTTCACCCACCAATCATAAGCTGTCATTGGGATGATTGGGCGGGCCTTACAGTGTCAATGCAGTCAAATCAATAATATTGCTGCATTAAGTGTTCCCAACTAAGCAAGCTAAAGGTGACAGTGGCAATGAACTCAAACTCTATCAGGTGGGCGAAACCAGACTCAGTCAGGGGACCAGTTCTCCTTTGCTCAAACGAACGAACATTCCAGGCTGCATCACAAGTTTGATTGTGTTTTGATGATATTCAAAATATTTAATCCAACTCCTGCTTGAAGATCGGGATTCAGGCATGTGGGGAGGAGGTGAAGCTGGCCTTAGGGGTCTGTGCAGAAGACTTGTCTGGGTCTTGGTCCAATATCTGAGATCTGGTTACGGCCTGGATCCGGCAGACTACTGTAAACCTTGGTATAAACAGAGAAACTAATATTAGTGTAGTTGCCATTCTTCTTATGATGTAACCAGTACATCAGGTGTTATGGGAAGTGTTCCCAGTTCTGGCTGACCTAATTAATGCAGCCTAAAAATTATTTAACTGATCTGAATAATAGAAATTGTTAATGTTCTATGTGAATACCAGGTTAAAGAGAAGCGTTTAGTCTAGGTTTAGGTGCTAAATAGGAAAAGGATCTACCATCTGCAGTTGATTTTGATATTCTAGGTATTATCAACTGGCCACAATTTTGAGATCGCAATAGACGTGAAGGACTATAATGCGTTAAGAGCTCATTCAAGTAGTGGGGAGCTACGGTCAGATAAGTATGATTTGACCATGCCAATCCAATTCCACTAATGCCAACATAATTTTTAGTCTATTCAAAAGAATGGTCGATAGTATCAAATGCAGCACTAAGATCCAGTAACACTAATAGAGCGATACAACCACGGTCGGATGATAAGAACAAATCATTTGTAACTCTAATGAGAGCAGTCTCAGTACTATGATACGGATACGGGAAATCCTCGCAGATACCATTTCTTTCTAAAAAAGGAACATAGTTGTGAGGATACTGCCTTTTCAAGTATCTTTGACAAAGGGTAGATTCGAGATCGGCCTGTAATTGACTAATTCTGTAGGTTCAAGTTCCGTTTTTTTAATAAGCGGTTTAATAATGGCCAGCTTAAAAGTTTTTGGTACGTATCCTAATGACAAAGATTAATTAATGATATTATGACGAGGATCTATGACCTCTGAAAGCATCTCTTTTAGAAGCTTAGTCGGTATAGTGTCAAGCATACATGTTGTTGATTTTGATGATTTAATGAGTTTAGACAATTCTTCCTCTCCTATAGCAGTGAATGAATGTAATTTTTCCTTGGGGACACTACAATGCACTGTCTGATGCTATACTGTAGTAGACGGTTGCATAGTTATAATTTTCTCTTTAATATTATCAATCTTGCAAGTAAAGAAGTTCATAAAGTCATTACTGCTGTGCTGTTTGGAAACGTCAGAAGTTGAAGCTTTATTTTTCGTTAATTTAGCCACTGTATCAAACAGATTCCTAGGGTTGTGTTTGTTTTCCACTAAGAGAGTCGAAAAATAAGCAGATCTAGCCGTTTTTGAGGCCTTTCTGTATGCAATGGTGCTCTCTTCCCATGAAATGCGAAAAACCTCTAGTTTTGTTTTCTTCCAGCTATGCTCCATTTTTCTGGTTGCTCTTTTAAGGGCCCGAGTGTGCTCATTGTACCATAGTGTTGGACTATTTTCTTTTATCTTCTTTAAGCGCAAAGGAGCAACTGTGTTTAATGTGCTGGAAAAGAGAGAGTCAATAGTTTCTGTTGCAACATTGTGTTCTTTTAAGCTATCTGGGATGCTGAGGAGATGAAACTGATTAGGAAGATTATTAATAAAGCAATCTTTAGTGGTAGGAATGATAGTTTTAGATTTGTTTATATTTGTAACAAGAAGACGGCTTTGCAGCCTTGGCTAAATGAAGTATACATGAGACTAGATAATGATCTGAGAAGTCATTGCTCTGCTGCAGAATTTCAACGGCATCAACATTTATTCCATGTGACAATATTAGATCTAAAGTATGATTACGACAATGAGTGGGTCCTGACATGTGTTGCTTAACTCCAATAGAGTTTAGAGTGTCTCTAAATGCCAAAACTAATGTGTCTTTTTCATTATCTACTTGGATATTAAAATCAACAACAATTAGGACTTTGCAGCCAGTACTAACTCTGATAGAAAATCAGCAAATTCTTTGATAAAGTCTGTATGGTGCCCTGGTGGCCTGTATACAGTAGCCAGCACAAATGTCAAACGGGATTTATCATTTACACTACGTTTCGTAAAGCACCAAAACTTCAAAAGAATTATATTTGAAACTAGACTTAAGTTCTGAGTAGTACTGAATATATTACTATAAATTTCAGCAACACCTCCCCCTTTTCCTTTTAGACATGGCTTGTGTTTATAACAATAATCTTGGGGGGTAGACTGATTTAATCGTCTGGTTTTAGCCAGGTTTCTGTCAAACACAGCACATCTAGGTTATGACCTGTAATCATACTTTACAAAAAGTGATTTTGTAGAAAGGGATCTAATATTCAGCAAACTAAGCTTTATCATTTGTCCATCTGTATTTTATAGTTTTTTTATTTGTTGAACATCAATTACATTTTTACCCTCAAATGGGTTTGAGAGTTTTTTTTTGTATTTACTAATTTGGGGAATGGACACAGTCTCTAGATGAAAGAGTCTCTGTGTTCGGAATTTATCTGACCCCTGTGACATGAGACAGCTAGCAGACGGTCGGTTTTGCCAGTCTTTCTGCTTACTGTCCTGGGCCCCAGTTAGTCAAGGTTCAGCTCTAAGACTATGTGCCATATTACTACAGAGTAGGGATGAATACCATCTCTTTTTAACAGGTCAGGTCTGCCCCATGAACCCTATGTTATTCTGCGGACACCACTTAGACAGCCAGCCATTGAATGAGGACAGTCTGCTAAGTATCTCATAACTCCGGACAGGAAGGGGTTCAGAGCAAATTATAGTGTCTGACATCGTACTTGCGAGTTCACACACCTCTTTAATGTTAATTTTGGTGATCTCTGACTGGCGAAGTTGAACATCATTAGTGCAGACGTGAATAATAAACTTAGAGAATTTACAATTAGCATTAGCCAGCACTTTTAAATTTGCTTTGATGTCAGGCGCTCTGGCTCCCAGCAAACATGTGACTATGGTGACTAGTGTCTCTATTTTCACGTTCCGTGTAATAGAATCGGCAATAAGTAGGGCACTTCCAACAGGATTCTCAGTCTGCCGGTCTACCATTTGGTCTGGATATGGATATTCTAGGAAGTGCTCTTGGTTCCAATTAATTTATGTTAATTTATGCAGCCTATACTGTAAAAATAATTGTTGTGGAATCAATCCATGATTTGAATCCTGGATTTGAATTATAGAAATGTGATAGTGTGCTATGTGTATGCTAGGTTAAAGAGATGGGTCTTTCTATCCATTCAGCCTGTAAAGAATAATACTATTCTTTTCTAAACTGAAAACAGACAGTGGCTAATATAATTTTCAACCGACTTATAATGAATAAGACCGGGAAATTACCACTCCACTTTACATTGCTCAATGAAATTTTAGCTTGTTGTGCCACATCACGATTGGTTGGTGTATTATGCATGACAAACCACTGTTACAAGCTTCTCCAAGTACTCCTCGCTGCAGACTGTATCGCGGTGATGTCATGCATTTATACGCCATGCATGTATTAATGTCACAAAGTGACAACACAATTCTTTAAAACAAATGTGCCGTAAGGACTGTGGTTTTAATAATCATGTGCAAGTTAATTTAGTTCACCTACTGGATGATTGCAGGCAGCCTTAGAAATGCAAATCTTAAAAATGCAAGATGTTGGTCAATGGAATGAAAAATCACAAGGACTAGAGACGCTTTTTTTAAAAAGTTTAACTTCTTTTAACTTGAGCGCTGACGGTTCAGTCACTAGCTATGTTGCCATTCACCTATAGTATTTTATGTGAATTTGGGATATCACACACTGGATGCCAAGATGCGCATAAATTCAAAAAATGTGCACACAAAAATAAACGTATGTGCTCAATTTAGGCGGATAATGTTTTTATCCAATAAAAAGAAATGCTTAAACTACGATGGAAACACATTTACCACATAAATCCCTTCATTTGCCTCAACAAAGGATGAGATTGATAACTGATTCATTGAAATCATTATACGAGGTTGGTTGTTTAATAAACTGTTACTATCCCCATCCCAAACAGCTGTAACATGTAACTGTTTTAGCATGTGGGTTTGAAGTTGGCACGAATGCAAAGCATCAAATTAAACTATAGAAACATCTACTTCAGGTTATGCAAGTGAAATAATTTTATCTACAATACAATGATTGTTAGGCAAAAAATTATCTTGAATTTTTAAAAAAATGACTTTCTTTCCTAAAAATAATTTTTTGGTCATAAAATCAACAATGTTGCTCACAGTCATATTCCACTTCTCCTGTGAACTCAAAAAAGAGATTGGAGTGTTTGTATGGCAAGCTGTCTTAGCATTAAATGTCCCTGGCAAACAAGAAGTTAATATTCAGTCAGATACATTTTGGATGCAATATTGTTGTTTTTTTGCTATGTTTAGCCAATAAAAATAGTTCCAAGCAAAGCCGGGGTAGAACTATTGTGTTTCAGAGCAACAGTGAAATGTTTTGTACTTGATATGAATCTGTTTTTTAATGAATCATTTGAGTCAATGACCCATTCATAAAGACAGCCTGCATCCCAATGTGCATACTATCCCATCCTAAATAGTAGAGGTGGGAGAAAAAAAAAAATCAATGCATCGCGATTCTCTCTCCAACGATTCTGGATCGATTCTGAGAATGACTCATCACGCATCTGAGTATGCTTTAGAAAAACCCGTATTCTGCTTGCTTCCAATTCCTCACACACATACACCACTCGAACCATCCATAAAATAATCTTTCATAAAGTTCAGAAAGGTTGAAGCAAATTACAAGGACATTTGCGGGCTTCATTGGAGGATATGCGCTGTGAGAGACTTAAAAATATATAAAAAATATGAAACTCACGGACAGACCGCTGCTTTCAATTTTAAATGCTGACTTGAGCTTTGTTTGTGAAGAGTGCTCACGCATGCGGCTGTGTGTGACTCCGTGGTTTAATGTAAAGGCCTACCAGGCTTGACATCAGTCGATGCTGAACTGCCTGAACACGTTTCAAGGCAGGACAGCGGTCCTACTGAAACAATTTCATAGGCTCCTGGGGCATATGGCAGCCGCGGCGGCAGTAACACCGCTCAGTCTGCTTCATATGAGACCGCTTCAGCATTGGCTTCACGGCCGGGTCCCAAGATGTTACCGGGTGAGTATCACACTGGCCTGTCGCCAAACCTTCAGCCCGTGGTCAGACCCCTTGTTCCTTCGGGCCGGAGTGCCCTTGGAACAAGTGTCCAGGCATGCTGTGGTTTTCACAGATGCCTCTGCCATGGGCTGGCGGGCCACGTACAATGGGCATGCAGTGTCAGGGGTTTAGTTGGGCCCACACCTGCATTGGCACATCAACTGCCTCGAGTTGTTAGCAGTACATCTTGCACGGAGCCACCTCAAAAGGCTGTTATGGGGCAAAGATGTATTGGTCCGTATGAACAACACTGCAACGTTGCGTACATTAACCGACAAGGTGGTCTGCGCTCCCATCACATGTCGCAACTCGCTCACCATCTCCTCCTCTGGAGTCAGAAGTGTCTGAGGTCGCTTCAGACCATTCATGTCCGCGGTGTGCTCAATCGTGCGACCGATGAGCTATCATGAGCTGCGCTCCCGGGAGAATGGAGACTCCAACCCCCAGGTGGTCCAGCTGATCTGAAGACAGTTCAGGGAGGCGCAGGTCGACCTGTTTGCCTCCCCAGAAACATCCCACTGCCGGTGGTTTTATTCGCTGACCGAGGGTACACTCGACACTGATGCACTCACAGCTGGCCCCGGGGCCTGCGCAAATATGCGTTTCCCCCAGTGAGCCTACTTGCACAAACCATGTGCAAAGTTAGGGAGGACGAGGAGCAGGTCTTGTTGGTGGCACTGTACTGGCCCAACCGGTCTTGGTTCCCAGAGCTAATGCTCCTCGCGACAGCCCCTCCCTGGCAGATTCCTTTTCTAGGTGACTTACCCCAAGAGGTAGTTAACACCATCACTTCGGCACAAGCACCGTCTACGAGACAGGCTTATGCCTTGAAGTGGAACCTGTTCGTCGAGTGGTGTTCTTCTCGCTGAGAAGACCCCCGAAGATGTTCGATCGTGTCTGTGCTTTCCTTCCTGCAGCAAGGGTTGGAGCGTAAGCTATCACCCTCCACCCTTAAGGTCTATGTTGCTGCAATATCTGTTTATCACGACCACGTAGAAGGTAAGACGGTTGGGAAGCAAGACCTGGTCTTCAGGTTCCTCAGGGGGGTGAGACGGTTAAATCCTCCTCAACCTCCCTCTGTACCCTCTTGGGATCTTGCTCTGGTGCTCCGAGCACTTCAGAATGCCCCATTCAAGCCTCTGCAGTCGGCAGAGCTAAAGATTCTGTCTATGAAGACTTTGCTGCTGGCTGCACTGGCCTCCATCAAGAGGGTAGGGGACCTGCAGGCATTTTCGGTTGACGAATCGTGCCTAGAGTTCGGGCCAGGTGACACCCACGTGGTACTGAGACCCCGGCCTGGCTATGTGCCCAAGGTTCCTACCACTCCCTTCAGGGACCAGGTGGTGAACCTGCAAGCACTACCCCCAGAGGAGGCAGACCCAGCCCTGGCTTTGCTCTGTCCCACAAAGCTTCAGGACCTCAGATCAGCTCTTTGTCTGTCACGGAGCTCAGTAGAAGGGAAAGGCTGTCTCCAAGCAGAGGATGGCCCATTGGATAGTGGATGCCGTCAGTGGATGGCTTACCAAGCACAAGGTGTGCCCTGTCCGCTCAGGGTGCGAGCACACTTTACTAGAAGTGTTGCATCCTCCTTGGCGCTGGCACGTGGCGCCTTGCTGTCAGACATCTGTAGAGCTGCGGGCTGGGCGACACCCAACACATTCGCTAGATTCTATAGCCTACATGTAGAGCCGGTTTCCTCCTGTGTTCTCACCTCAGATGGGTAGAAGCACTGAGAGGCCCTGGCTCTTGTCGGCTTGCTGCACTATGCCGCTTATATTCTCACGAAGCAAACTCTGTCGAGTCCTCCATCACCCTCGGTGCCGGACGTGGCGGAGCATCAGGCCCTTTGCTGCTGAATCCTTGGGAACCAGTACTGGGCTGGAGTTAAATGAATGACCCTGCGGGAATCCCATATATTTTTCCACGGTCGCTCCTAAATGGGAGAGCCTCTCCTCAGCAAAAAACTGATTTGATGCAAGCACCTGTGCCTTATTTATACCCGCGCTGCGTGGCATGAGCAGCTGGTGCAATCATTGCATGCCAATGTCCATTGGCTCGTTTAGTCACACTCGAAGTAGATTGGCTCTCGCGGGCGAGATTCCTATTTGTCGGTCTCCGATGTGGCGTCTCCGTTCCCTCCTTCAGGGAACGAAGGTTACATACGTAACCGAGATGTTATAAATTATGTTATAAATGAATAAATATGAAAATATAATCGCTATTGGGCAGAAAACTCGTATCTCCATATTTCAACATGTCAAAAAAAATTATTTTGCCTATATCATAATATGAGGTAAATCCAGCCCTGATTGTTATTAGAAAGGAATTGAATAAGAGAGAGCTTCCTAATTGTAATTGTGACTAGTAAGAATTTAATTGTAGAGCTCTCTAATTTAATTCATACTAGTAAAAATGCAATTATGACGCGTAACGCTGGGAACATTTTAAGCTATACCCGGCATGCCATAAATGCAGGTTTACTCGTGTCATTAAGGTAATAACCCACAACAAGTTGGGAGTGTTGTAATATCAAGAGATCCGTGATGGTGATATTCTGCAGTTTTTTCAGTGATGAGTGCCTACAGTCAATAGTTCTTTTAAAAATGTCGAAAATATTGCACCAGACATGAGTACAAATCCTTATCGACTTTATATGTGTTCGTTTGGGAATGAAGGCTAACACAATTTAATCCACATCATGCACATCTCTGAGCGAACCAATGGGCACAATGCCCGCGAAGGTGAGCACAAAGCCTGCCAAAATGGGTGTGGCATCTGCCTTAAAGGTACGCTGTAATGCCCTAAAACGTCAGATTAATCTCCTTCAGCGACGATCTCTGTCCTTGCTGATAAACTCTTGAAGCTACACCACCTTTCGCCAAGAAAAGACGAGCCTGCAGCGGAATCGTGAGCTAGCCAGCCTCATCCTGCAATGAGTCAGCGGCCTGTTTCAGCACGCTCAATTGCTAGCGGTCCTGTGAGCTGTCGCGCCTTTCCCCTGCACTCTCCGGTGAAACAATATGGTGTGTCCTTGTTTTTACAATAAGCGACTTAGGTAATGTTGCGCAATATATGTGTAACATGCAGCACTCACCTGCATGAAGAGGATGGCCACGATGTGTGCGTGATTAGTTTGGGCTAAGCCCACGCAGACGCTGCTCTCGCCGGGTCCAGCTGCTCTCACTGCGAGGGTATGCCCATCTCCTCTCTCCGCTCGCGGATAGCGCTCTTCTCAGAGCGCTCTCCCGTTCCCTTTCCAGTCCGAACAGCGGAGCCCGAGGGCTGAGTACACACCTAGGCTTACGAGCTCACGTCGGCCCAGTGCCCGCGTGCCTCGTCTTCGCCTCAGAGAGACGTTTCTCCCGTGACGTTCTCTCGATCGGACCTGTTCCCTCTGCTCAAAGCCGGGGGCCTGGTCTCATTCGGCGGCAATGATGAGGACGCACACGGGCATCCACACGATGACTCCGTGTCTCTCGCCGCTTCTGACGCTGAGGAATGGTCGGGCTCCATCGATGACCCCGCCCCCTCAACTTCACAGCAATGCAAATTCCTTGGCGGGTATTGCGTGTGTCTCAGCTCGCCAGCCTCGATGCATCCCGCCTCCCTCTCTCTCTATTACCGTGCTGAAGATGCGCAGCGGACAGAGAATGCCAGAGTGGACGAGTGAAATCCCGCCGGAGCTCTCCCCGCGTGTCTCGCTCTCATACTGCTGGAAATATTGAGGGGGCGCGGCTTACGTTACAGCCTGCTCTCACTGCAGCTCGCGCTTATTGCCATGGCAGCGCGGGCGCCCTCTCTTAGCACACGCCCTGTTGAGAGCGCGATTTACGTCATTGCTGCACTCGATGTCTAGCGCATAGCGGCGTCGTAAAATGGCAGCCAAGCCCTGCCCCTTTTTCACTCTCTATCACTTCTTCCAGTTCCCTCTATTCAGGCGACTGGAGAGGTTCAGCATTGCAGTATACGAGCCTGTTACGAAGCACGCTCGCCTGCACAGAAAACACTGTTGAGAGAGTGACTCTCTCTACCACTTCTCCCAGTCCCCTCTATTCAGGCGACTGGAGAGGTTCATCATTGCAGTATACAAGCCTGTTATAAAGCACGCACGCCTGCACACAAAACACTGTTGAGAGCGTGACTTCTCTCTACCACTTCTCCCAGTCCCCACTATTCAAGCGACTGGAGAGGTTCACCATTGCAGTAAACGAGCCCGTTATGAAGCGTGCACGCCTGCACACAAAACGCCGTATTAAAGGCGATCCTAATAAGCAATTAAAAATATACTTTCCTCTTATAACTGTAGGCAGTGTGTCCCCTACATAGTGTGCACCCCTGCATATAAGCACTGTTAATTCAGCGCTACGGAATCACTCAAAAGATAAGGAAGAGAGGAGGGCTGAGTCCCAGGCCGGTCCGCCTCCCAAAAAACTCAGAATTCTCTCCCCACGGCCCGAAAAATTGTATTTTGAATGTGAGTGTAAACTGCGAGTCCACTCGGATGCGCGCTCCCTTGCATTCAGCTGCTATAATGGCGAGTTCAATAAAAGAACATATGTTCAAGAAATTAGTTTTCGGTCTCTTCCCCACCACACGGAAGTCGGCGCACCTTCCGACACTATAAAACCCCTGTACAACCAGGCAGAGGCTTGGAAAGCCATGTGTCACAGTGTGTTATAAAAACAATTCAAAGAGGTTGCTCGCTCCAATTCGCTCGCAAACCACCCCATTCACAGGCATAACACACACTTCGGTGGAGAGCAACGTGACTCACGTCCTCAAAACCGAAGTGGAGAGCCTATTGATGAAAAAAGCTATAGAGGCGGTGCCTCTAGCACAGCCACTATTTCCTCGTCCCCAAGAAAGATGGCGGTCTCAGACCCATCTTAGACCTCAGACATCTGAACAAGGCTCTTATCACATGGCCTTTCAGAATGCTGACATTAAAACAGATCATCGCGCAAATCCGCCCGATGGACTGGTATTTCTCAGTGGATCTGAAAGATGCTTACTTTCGCGGCTGTGTCAAAGACCTGGCCCTGTGGTCAAATCCCCGCCTCTACGAGTCAGGGGTGAGCTTGGGGACAGTTTCCAGACGGATGGTGGTCACCACGGGAGCCTCCAACATGGGTTGGGGCGCTCTGTGCGAGGGAGAACCGGCCTTCGGCTCATGGTCGAGCACGGAGTCACGGTTGCACATAAACTGCCTAGAAATGCTAGCAGTAGTGCTGGCCCTCGTGACTTTTTTTTACCACGTCTCTCAGGTCACCATGTTCTAGTCCGCACGGACAACATGACAGTGGTCTCCTACATAAACCGCCAAGGCGGGCTCAGGTCGAGATGGCTCAACCAACAGGTCAGACATCTCCTCCTATGGGCAAAAGGCAATTACACTCGCTAAAAGCAGTGCATGTGCCAGACAGACTGAACCAGGGAGCAGACATGCTCTCCAGGGGCCTCGTGTCCCCAGGAGAGTGGACCCTCCATCCCCAAACGGTTCAAATGATATGGAATGTTTTCGGGAGGGCAGAGGTCGTCGAAGATCGTCGATTTACTTTTCAAAGAGTAAGGATGCACTGGCCCACGAATGGCCCAGCAGTCTACTTTATGCTTTTCCTCCAGTCCCGCGTCTTCCTCATGTCTTAAAAAGAATCAGGGAACACGGGCATACAGTCCTGCTAGTGGCTCCACTTTGGCGAACCCACCACTGGTTTCCCGAGTTGATTCAGCTACTATCAGCAGCCCCATGGCCAGTTCCACTGAGAAAAAAATCTCCTTTCTCAGGCGAACGGGACAGTCTGGCACCCCCGTCCCAAACTGTGGGCACTACATGTCCCACAGGGAAAAACATCCAGTATGCGGCAGTCCTGTGGGCAAAAATGTCTTGTTGATGCTAGAGGTCAGAGGAGAATGGGCCGACTGATTCAAGCTGATAGAAGAGCAACTTTGACTGAAATAACCACTCGTTACAACCGAGGTATGCAGCAAAGCATTTGTGAAGCCACAACACGCACAACCTTGAGGCGGATGGGCTACAACAGCAGAAGACCCCACCGGGTAGAGTCAGAATTTGGCGTAAACAAAATGAGAACATGGATCCATCATGCCTTGTTACCACTGTGCAGGCTGGTGGTGGTGGTGTAATGGTGTGGGGGATGTTTTCTTGGCACACTTTAGGCCCCTTAGTGCCAATTGGGCATCGTTTAAATGCCACGGCCTACCTGAGCATTGTTTCTGACCATGTCCATCCCTTTATGACCACCATGTACCCATCCTCTGATGGCTACTTCCAGCAGGATAATGCACCATGTCACAAAGCTCGAATCATTTCAAACTGGTTTCTTGAACATGACAATGAGTTCACTGTACTAAAATGGCCCCCACAGTCACCAGATCTCAACCCAATAGAGCATCTTTGGGATGTGGTGGAACGGGAGCTTCGTGCCCTGGATGTGCATCCCACAAATCTCCATCAACTGCAAGATGCTATCCTATCAATATCGGCCAACATTTCTAAAGAATGCTTTCAGCACCTTGTTGAATCAATGCCACGTAGAATTAAGGCAGTTCTGAAGGCAAAAGGGGGTCAAACACAGTATTAGTATGGTGTTCCTAATAATCCTTTAGGTGAGTGTATATTAGTGTATATATATATATATATATATATATATACACTAATACGTGTGTGTGTATATATATATATATATATATGTTATGATGTGTCAATAACTCTAGTCTTGGGCCCTTTATTAAGTGTTCAGCTTGAGAGAGTTCATGTCATTGCGCCTATATAGCACAGTGGGATTGAACAGGTTCCCATTGCGTCTTAAGACGCAGTACCACTGACCGTTCGAAAGGGAACGTACTCGGTTACTTACGTAACCTCGGTTCCCTGAGATAAGGGAACGAGTACTGCGTAGACGGCCTTGCTATGGCGCTAAAACAACGGGTGATCGTCGCTTCAGTCGATATAACCTGACGTTTTAGGGCATTACAGCGTACCTTTAAGGCAGATGCCACGCCCATTTTGGCAGGCTTTGTGCCCTGCTTCGCGGGCATTGTGCCCATTGGTTTGCTCAGTTACGCTGTTCTGCCATTGGTTCATGCAGTTCCCACTGGCCAGCCAATAGCGTGCGAGATGTCTCTACACTGTTTTGACGGGGCATTCCCAGTCAGCAAATTATATGGCATAGATCTGGCCCAGATAAACCGTTGAGATGTGGCCCAGATTAGATTGTGTTTGCCGGCCCAGATCTGTCCCACTTCTTCTTTATCACAGCTCCACCAAAGCAGTGCCATAACTCCGCCAAACATGGCTGAGTTTTGTTAAAATCTAATGGCCCTTATGTGGCCCACATGCGACTTTGAGTATTGTTTAAAAGTCTTATTAACTCCATGGTAAATAAAACACTCAACAACAAAAATGTATTCAATAATTTACTTTTGACCAATGTTTAAATAATTACAGTTACTCAAAAAGCATTTATATTAATATAAATATCATTTAAAGAGTCTATAGACTTTAATTTATTTTACACCAAAATTCACATTTAAGTGTGTATTATGTTCAACTACTAATGAGAGTTAAAGAAGAAGAAAAATCACAGTAACTTGCTAAACATAACCAACAACAACTTAACAAGAAAGAAAGAAAGTCTCTAATGAGTAGGGTTGGGTATCATTTCAGATTCCAATTCCGATTCCGATTCTTATCGATTCCCAGTTTCGATTCCAATGTAGTAAAAAACAACAACAACAAAAGTCAAACATTAATATATCAAACATGTTTATTTTCTGTGCCATTAGTTTCAGCTCAAATAACAAACAAAAAACACCACTAGGCTACATAAGAATTGAGCTGCTCAGCTACATATGTTCAAAAAACTTAAAGTTAAATTAAAATACACAACACTTGTTGGTTGCAACTAAAAGTGCATAGGACTTGCTTTTAAGAGTGCAAGGGCTTGTAGGGGTTTGCTTAAGTTATCACCAGTGCTTAGCAATTTTTATTTTAAAAAAATCTACGTCAGCCTTTTCTGGGAGTATACGAGATCTTTCAGGACAAATAATATCTCCAGCAGTTGAAAAAACCCTTTCACTTGGGGTTGAAGAAGCCTGCACACATAAATACGACGAAGCTCCTGAGATCTGACAGGAAAGGATATGCATTTTTCTGTTTCCACCACCAGGCAGCAGGTTCATCAGATCTCATTGTAGGTGGCATGAATTGGTACAACTTCTGCTCTGCATCCACTTTGTCGTCAATGGACAATGTTGTGCTCTCTGTGGATTTCATTTTTAGTTCATCATCTGCTGCAAAAAGCTCCTCCAATGAGGATATTATGGCTCTCTTGCAGGGAGGTGGCTACAGAGAGAGAACAGTAGTATTAAAAAATCATAAATACACAGTTAAATTATTGTTAAGATTTTAGTTAACAAATATAATTTTAGCTATTTTTTCTATATACTTTATCATTCTCTTCCTCACTCTCCCCCTTGTCTGTGATGTCATTCTCTCTTTGTTTTCTTCTCTCCTCATTTGACTGCATTGTAATCCCTTCTTCACAATCCACTCTTGACCAGAGACAGTGCAATTAAGATTTAGACAGGTATGTATTTTGTCATAACTGAGGATATTAGACCAACATATTATGCATGTAAACATCAGTTTTCACCCGTGTAGATTCTGGTAGATGTGCCACCATTAGCTTTTCTTTAGTGCGGACCCAGACAGTGCTGCTGTCTTCAACTTTGTGTTTAAAGCGTGGGTCCAATGCAGTGGCCTCTTCAAGAAAGCTTCTGATGTCATCCCTCTGTAAGACAAATATTTATTAAAAACAACAAAGACATCAAGCAAGCATATTATTCTTTTTTTCTTTCCTTCTTTAAAAATCGTATTTACCTGGTATCGCTTGGACAGGTTTTCCCAGACAGCCTGCTTAATGCTGGACGAAAACACTGTCTTCCTCTACAACTGTGAAGTGCTTTTTCAAGCTTTTGAAGAATTGGTATGATCTGACCACATGTAGGGCTCTTTTCAGAAGAAAAGCAGAGTGTAGATGTGTATAAAATTCTCATCAGATGGACAAACTCTTCTTCCTTTCTGAAATCTTCACCAGTCAGCCGAGCAAGTCTGAATAAAAAAGAAGGCAAAGCAGCTCAGGCAAGCTTTCACCTTGATAGTCATATCACTCATTGCAAAGAACTATGCAAACTCTTCTTGCTTACCGGTCCCTCTCTATCGGCTTTCTCAAACGCTGATCCAAGCTGGCTGCCTGAATAGTAGGGTACTGTTCAAGAAACCGTTCTATCATAAAGTAGAGGGAATTCCAGCATGTTTTTACGTCAAGAATAAGTGAGTGTTGAGGCAAATCTAAAACAGAAGCATGGGTGAGATGAAATGTAGATTCAATTTGTTAAAACAAATTTTAAACTTTATTCATCAGAATACAATTTATTTCTGTGATGCAAAAAAAAGCTGAATTTTCATCAACCATTACTCCAGTCTTCAGTGTCACATCCCATCCCAGAATTGCGTTTCAAGAATGTTCTCTAAATATTCAGTGTTGGTTCGTCTAAAACTTTTTAAAAAATGTCTAGTTTTCTTTCAATTTTTTTATAAGGTATGACATTTTTCAAACATTCTTTCAACTTAATTAAGTTGGCTTGGGAGAACCAACTTACTGAAATGCATTATAAACTTAATATTATTATTCTTCTTACAAAAACCGTTGACTGCTACTCCTCCTAGAGATTTAAAGCTACAACCACCAAACTCGGCTCAGACCTTCAGACTGTTCTGAAGTTAGTTGCTATATCTTTTCAGACTGATCGGACTCATGGTTTTCCTAAAAATGACAATCAAATCTCAGAAAAATCCCATTGACTTTCATTGTCTGTCTGTCTGCCTGTCTGTCATTCTCACACATTCACAACCACCCAGAATACCTTAGCAACACCTTAGCAACCGCATAGCAACACCCTAGCAACCACCCAGAATACCCAAGCAACCGCATAGCATCACACTAGCAACCATGTCAAGTATCATTTCTACCTAACTAAAACTACTTCAAACTTAAAAACATTTGACATAAAGCTATAATGTCTACTTAAAACGTTCTGGCTGCTCTCTCAAGCCAACTTTTTAAAATCTAGTTTTGATTTAAAATTCAACATTCCAAGAACATAAAAATTGTTTCATTCATGAAGGTTATTTAAAGGTTGTTATTTCAAGTATATCTTATCTAATATATATATAAAAAAATTACATTATCAACACTGAATATTTAGAATATTTTGTTCGTTTAGAATATTTAGAAAATTCTGTTAGCTGGGATGATCCTTCAGAAATTCTAATATGCTAATAAGAGAGCGAGAGAGCGAGAGGCCCAATTGGATCCCATTAAAATCCTGTAGAAATTATCCTACAGGATATTTATGTATTGTCTTATAAGACAATTCCCACAGAATCCTATAGGAATTGGATAAGAATCTTATAGGACAAGACATAAATATCCTATAAGACAATTCCTAATGGAATCCTATAGGATCGGTTCCAAAATATGATAGAAATTCTTCATGGAATCCTGTACAGGTTTCTTATTGGAATCCTTTAGGATTTTATGACAAGGGACTTCAATTTAACACATCACTACACAAAAGTTACTGTGTAGCGGCCACAACAATAACAGGACAAAACATGTCCCTTCCTGTACCTAACATTTTGGGTGCATCTCCATTTAAACTGTAATACGACACCAGTTGATTAATCCAATGTATGATAGTCAGGAAATGATTGATATAGTTCAAAAAGTTTAATCAATATTATTTTTCTTATACAGCCCAAATTTTTATACTTATAACTGGGGTTGTATGGATTACGATAGTATTCACTTTATCTATATTCAGCATTTACTGAGGTTAGTCTGTAATTTTATTACCACCCTAATACAATATATCAGTGTTTTTCTCCCACCATCTGTGTAAAAATACCAAGCCAAATTACTGGTTTTTAGCGAAAAATTACGTCGGGACGCGTCACCTGAATTCATAAACATACATTACACATGATATTCGATATGTGTACGACAGCAAGTGCACTGCTGATGTATAGCCAAAAATGGCACACCGGCAGAATGCTAACGATATACGTAAATACACTAAACTGAGGCTAATTCAACACCCTCCTCAATGAAAAAAATAACTAAAAGCTTAATAACATGCAATGTTGACACATAATGCAGCATATTTCAACAAAATAACTTTAAAATGCCAAAACATCACTTACCTGAAGATATGCGTGAGAGCAGATGAGAAAATGGTGCCTGCGCCGTAGTATCAGTCAGATTTATTCCACCAATAGGAGAGAAGATGCATAACACATGGAACCTCGGATATCAGCCGCGCTTGATTTCAGGTTTCCTTTGTTTTCCCATATAAAATCCAAAGGTTTACCACAAGGCAGCGTTTCTCACTTTATGCCTTAGCTCAAACACATGTGGTCCTCGTGTGTACGTTGTTATCTGGGCCAAATATCTCAAAATGAGTTGTGAACCAAGAGAACATTTCCCGCCGATTTTAAAGTTATGGCAAAACAAATATGGTCACATTTTGGCCCATATCTGTTCAGCCATGCCATATCTGGGCCATGTGTGCCAGATAAAACCCATATGTGGCCCAAACATGCTTGCTATCTGGGGTACTATTGCGTGATTTTACAAAAATGCTTCAGTAATTCGAGAAATAGATTATTTCCCATTGCGTCTTAAGACGCAGTACTCTTTCCCTTATCTCAGGGAACCGAGGTTATGCAAGTAACCTACGTTTTGCCTGGTCAAAAATCCTATTGAATTAATATTCTATATACTATTTAAAATTGCAGAATAGATATCTGGAATTGGAATTTTGACTAGTCAAAGCTAAATTACGACTAGTGGAGCCAGGGGCATTTAATGCTAAATGGGCTTGCCATAGGCTAACGTCACGTTGCTTAATTAACATGTAGCCTATGAGAGCCTTCACTGTAGTAAGACTGGTATCTCCGCTAGTCGGATGGGGCGCACCGCTACTATATTATGTTGGATGCTTCATCATAGGATACGAAACATGTTCAAATAAATACCATGACCGTATTAGCAATAAATGCCACGTTTGCACTGTAAATGCGTTGCATTTCGTGCGTTAAACGCAGACGTATTGAAAATCATTGTATTTTTTTTGTATTATACGTGCATTCTTGGGATCACCTACAGACATCAGTGCGATTAATAGCCTATCGTTATTTCTTAAAAATGAAAGTGACGGTGGATTTTGAGGAATGCCTGAAAGATTCGCCACGTTTTCGGTGAGTCTGATGCAGATATCAATCCATACACACATAAATGATGCACAAAAGCTCTATCACTTTCTCCTTATGGATGCAACGGGCTGCGCCTCAAAAGCTAGTGAGCTGCCTACCTAGACAGTTCTGCTGGTCACCATATGAGCATATGCCCATATGCCCATGCTAACTAGGTAGTCAGCTTACCAGCTTTCGAGACAGAGTCTCACCTCACCTGCCGCATTATCAATGGAAAGCGCTATAAAAGAGAAACAAAAGGGTGGAAATTATTTTCTGTTTCTTTAGGTTAAAAAACTCATTGTGGCGGCTCTCTCTGTGCTTTATGTAATTGTGTTATATTCTGTCATTTTATATAAATGATATTTTGACGTGTTTAACCTTGCGTGTTTGATATAGAAGAAGAATGCTATGACACGTCGGTGTACAATTATAGTAGTGACAATAATACGTGTATCTGAATCTGAATATTGTGGTTGTGTGATGTTATTTCTGTGCATCCCCAACAGATGGATCCTTTACCAGCAACAATATCAGTACTAGGCCCAGTTTTCTCCCCTACAGATAAATACTGCATGAATATGCAGTAAATGTTCATTAAATTCAAATTTATGGTAGCACTTTATTTTACAGTCCTGTTCCCCATGTACATTCTATGTACTTAAGTAATTATTATAGTTGCCACAATAACTGAGTAATAACTAGGTACTAACCTTGAACCTACCCCTAAACCTAACATTAAACCCATGTAACTGGTACTTTCTTGGGTAAGTGCACATGTAAGTGCACGTACTGTAAAATAAAGTCCAACCTTCCGAATGTACAAATTGCCAGATCAACAGCATATTGTGCCAAAGTTATCCCAATTGTTCTTCATAGGTGCAGTAACTTACAGTGTAGAAATGGAGACATTCAGTTCATTACTGGACTATCAGTACATATTTTCAAATCACTGATAATGTTCAATAAATGGAGCTTGGTTAATTGTCATTATCTGCTTTCCGCTTACTATGCATTCTCATAGACTTCTTCTGATGTTTCATCAGCCAGACAGTAGTCCATAATTGACCTACTGAAAATATTTCTGGCCGAAGAGTCTTTAATCTTGAACTTTCTATACATAGTAAATAGCCTGCGAAATTGCGAATTGAAAAAACGGTCAATGGAAACACGTCAATTTCGCAAAAACTCCCATATATCGCAAAAAAGATTTTATGCTCACATGAGGTGGTTTTTCAGCCTATTCGAAAAAGGAATATTTCGCAAAACTGCAATGGAAACAGTTTTTTTTGCATTTACAGGCCACCTGGTGCAAGTAAAAGTTGATCATTCTTTAAAGATTACACGGTATGTTTGGACAGAAGATGAGACAGTTCTTTATTAAAATACAAAATAATTTACGGGAATACTGGATGCTAAACAAAGAAATGCCACAATTTATCAAGACCTTGAAGCAGATAGGAGGGAGAAACACCCAGAAACATCTCATACGTGGCCGCTCCCTTCAATTAAAAATAATGGCTAGTGCGGTGCGGAAGTCAAGTCAAGTCAAGTCTTGTTTTTCCCCTCTCTGGGTTGTTTTTGTTTGTCTTGTTTTATTTTATTTTTATAATAAAAAGCCCATATTTCTGCATCCCTGAGTCCTCGCCTCATCCCTTCACCCAACCTTGACAACATGTAAGAGGCTGACAATTAGCTGAACATATACTTGTTTAATTAGTGACACTTAGACCGAGTTCAGATTGTACGCTTTTATGCCCGATTTTCACTCGCCAACAGGTTTTGCGAAATCACAAATGCTCGAAATCATTGTCAACTCGTTCATGCGAGTGACAATCATGCAGTGTGAATTATCAATAACACATGTCTCCAACGCCTGTGAGATATTTGTCATGCTAAATATCCTGACCTGTTGGCGATTTACCTTGTGTTCATAGTTAGTAAGCATGTTGACATCATCTATAGCAACGAGATCAACCCCACCCTTTCTCTTATCTTAATGGGATAGTTCACCTAAAAATAAAAATCATCCCATGATTTACTCACCCTCAAGCCATCCTAGGTGTACATGACATTCTTCTTTCAGACGAATACAATCTGAGTTATATTAAAGGGGACATATTATGCAAAAATTCACTTTTAAGATGTGTGTCCACAGTGTGTGTAAACAACCAGCCTATAATGGTAAAAATCCACCCAATACTTTTTTTATAATCCCCATCAATCATTATCAATCTCTCATAACATGCTGTTCCAGATTTCCCCCTATTCCTACTTAAGAGTAGGTAAACCCCGCCCATAACTGGTAATGATCTGCCCTTTTAGCATAGACACACCCCTGAGTGAGAAGCACAGAGACCGTCATTTCTGTTTACTCGCTGTATCAGCTGCTAGAGTATTACAATGTCAATTGCATTACAAATGTTCTGTTGCTGGATGTACCAATGAACACGAGTCTCCATAGACTCCTGGCATCCGAGCCACTGAGGACACTGTGGTTGAATTTCATTTTTGAAGGAAATGTGCTGAAGAATATTGGTAAAATGTTATATATTTGCGCAAATCATTTTACGCATGACTGCTTCACCAACGAGGGTCAGTACAATGCTAGATTTGCAAAACAGTTGTTTCTGAAGGATGGGTCAATACCAATTACTGCTCTAACTTCATGTCCAGAACAAGTAAGGATGGCACTTAAATATTTTGTGAATGTTTGCAAATTTCCTTTCTGAATGAGCTTTCTAGAATTCTGTACAGCTAATATGGCTAAAGTTACCATAGTCTCTGACTGTATTCACAGAGACTAGAGCTATGTCGTTCATTCATAAACATTTATTATGCATTGTATAGTCGAGTGACGGACGTGTTATGTTCCCACGTGAGCACCTATACAACAATTTTTAGATTAACATGGTACATGCTAGTCGATGAGTTGAATCAACGTAACATCCACTAACCATTCAGAAATGCCCAGGTGCAAATGTCTAAAAGTTGCAACCTCTTCCTGAGTCTCTCATCTGTCTCCGACTATGGTTCAGACATGTAAGACTGCACTCCACAACTGGCATTTAGGCTGACATTTAGTTAGATTAGTTTTGTTGTTGAAGTTGTATCCATCGACTATTAAAAAATATGGACGTAGTGTCCGTGACTTCACCCGTAGGTTTATGATGGATGAATGCACTTTTTTGTGTTTCAAATTTTTGGCTGCCATTTACTGCCATTATAATGCTTGGTAGAGCCAGGGCCTTTTTTTAATATAACTCCAATTGTATTCGTCTAAAAGACAAATTTTTGGGGTGAACTATCCCTTTAAGACAATTCATTAGTAAAAGTTGATCTCAGTAGCTTTGTGAATAGGTTTTAAGAGGAAACTCTTACCTAAGAACTTTTACTGCTATTCAAGAGAACTGTTAGTGGTAAGATAAAATGTTTTGTGAATACGGTCCCTGATTTAGATCATTAGAGAGCTCCATGAACTGAAGTTCATGAGTGTCTCAGATAAGAGAGAGCGATGGGTCCCCAGGACAAGGATTAAAAACCACTGCTCAAATGGATGGAAAACGGGAAGGCAAACAATTGGAGGCTTTAAATTCTTGCTGCATAAATGTACTGGTTTTCCTTCAAATGATGTTTACTTTGACTATCAGGTAATTTTTGGTATGATGTTTTGTAGGGCCACAATAGAGGAGGTGGAGGGAGACGTTGGAGAACTGGAGTCAAAACTCGACAAGGTATGTTTTTTATTACACCCTGTAAAGCCTGACATATATTATTTTTTATAAAAGGTTCATTGATCCTTTACACAAAATTTTAAATATATATTTTTATATATATTAAGTTTGCATATGTCTGAGTATCATATTTGATACATCAGGCTTTTATGGCTCATATAATATGATATAGGAGAATATGGAGCTCTATACTCGAGAAGGAAAAAAAAACACTAAAAAAAAAATTTCAGAGGCCCAAACTAAGCAAAAAATATGCAATTTAGTGTAGTTTTTCATGGGTTTGGTTCCACACAAGGCAAATGAAGGATCTACAGTTGTGGTAAGAATTTTTGGCACCCCTGGTAAATATGATCAAAGATGGCTGTAAAAATAAATCTGCAATATTTGTCCTTTTGATCTTTAATTTAAAAATGTGCAAAAATCTAACCTTTCATTGAAGTAAAATAATTGAAAGTAGGGGGTAAATCACATTATGAAATAAATGCTTTTCTCCAAACTCGCTTTATAACATCAGTCGAGTGTTTTAAATAACCTTCTGTGATCTGATGTGGCTTCTCACAGAATGAGGCATAAAATATAATATTTTATAGTATTCTGTACTGTCACTCTCTCTCCTCTCCACCTATAGCTGGTGTGTGGTGAGCGCACTGGTGCCATTGTTTTGTGGCTGCCGTGGATGCTGCACACTTAAGGTGGTTGAGGAAAGACCCCCTGATATGTTTGTAAAGCGCTTTGGATGTACAGTAGTACATAGTAAAGCGTTATATAAATGCCTCATTCATTCAATCATTCATTTATTCATTCATGAAAAAGGCTATGTCGATTATCATTGCATTATAACTTTTTGTGAACTTATGAACATACTTGAGAAGAACACATATAAACCATATAGCTTCGCAATCGCGTCATGTCAATCAAAACGTCTCTATCTGCATGTTATTTAGGTGCAGCGATCTCTTGATGCCTTTGTTCATATAAGGGACTTCCTGAACATCATAAGATTTATGAATTTATGAGTCTAATTGTGGCACCCTCCGGCTTCAAGTATGAATGAAACACATTACAAGAGAGTGTTCAGCGCTCCATAATGCTCACATTGAAAATTGAATAAATATTACTCTCTTTAGAAATTTGAAGTAAACAAATGAGAATCCATCAAGATTTCTTCAAATGTGCACACTTTTGAACTAAGGCCGTGTTTCCACCAAAGCGTTTTGTTCCAGAGGCTAGCATATTTTTCCAATTGTTTTCAGTGGGAGCGCCGGGTTTTTTAAAACCAGTGTGACGAGGTGATATTTAACGTTTATTGCTCTGCAATTTTTACTGGTCACTAAGAGATGAAGAATTTTCAACTCTGGGTAAAACGCAGCGCTGGCATTTTCAGCTGGCTAAAAACGCTTTGGTGAACACATGGCCTAAAAGAAATTTAGTCAAGCGCAGGACATCGTTTTTTCGGGTACAAAAAAATACAGGAGTTTTTTCTCAATGGTTATGGCTGAGGCTCATATTTCATATTAAAGGTATTGATGTTTTTCATTTTCATAATTCCTGACACAATGTAACGAGGACTTGGGATCCATGTGAAGTTTAATAAAATAATACAAACTCACAGGACAAGCAGGAGTGGGTCGGTAAACCAGGGTGAACAGCAATATCAGAGGCAGTGTATCAATCGTGGTCATAACAGGCAATAGGTCAGGGCAGGCAGCAAACAAACGAGAACCAAAGTCCAGACAAACAAAGATCAAGGGCAGGCAGAACAGGGTCATAAACTGTAGTCCAAGGCAGAGTCAAACACAGGCAGGATAATCACATGGCACAACATTCAGCAATGCAGCCAGGGCCAACAAGACTTCACAATGAATGAGTGTGAGAGCAGAGTTTATATAGGCAAGGTGATGAGGAACAGGTGTGCAGTAATCAGTCCAGGAGTGAGGGTGTATGGGAAATGAAGTCCGAAATGGAGGTTAGTACTCTGGTGAGTTCGACCTCTGGTGGCCGATGGTGGAATCTTCACTGGCGTTTGTAACACACAAATTAAGAAATTACCATCACTACAAATGTGGCCTTCCGGGTGCCTTTTTAACACAATTTAATTTAACGACTGAAATAATATCTAGATGTGCCACAGGCCAAAAAAGGTATTACTCTATATTCTAATTAAATGACCAAGTTGGGCATTGGTGTAAAAAATAAGTAACACTTTATTTCTTGTTGTTACACAACATTATACATGTATAAATACTAATATTTTTACTCCAAGCTGGACAAATTAAAAGGGTATTAAAAGGGGAAATACACATATGCAAGACAAGTTGTAAACCCTATAAATGTTAAAACCCAATACACACGATACTTTACACATAAAGTAATCACACCATAAATTAATCAGTCACCTTAAACGTGATACACTGCAGCCAGTGACCAATTGCACACTGACCAATGTTATTATACTAAAAGGAACCCCAGGAGTATAAATGTATTAGTTACAAACAATAAACAAACAAACAAAAAATACAATTCAAAAATACACAAGAGAAAATAAATTAATTACTACAAATTAGTAGAAACAACCATGAGATCAAATTACTTACAAATATTTACTATTCACAAAAATCATATATAAAGGATAGTAGTGTAATGGAACTGGTTAAACAGTCAGGAATTGAAATGTATTGGTTTAAACATTATTCTATCACCGCAAATGTCTTTCATTCTTTTTGTAATTTATCGCCCACCCTCTTCTAATTGTAGATTTTACGAAAAATTTTAGAATTTATTGAATGTAATTTTAACAAAGAGGTAATAATTATGGGTGATTTTAACGTTAATTGGGAAGACGAATCCGCTAGGAAAAATCTCAAACAGATATCTGCTAGCTTTGACCTTAAACAGTTAATTAGTGGGCCTATTTGAATAACTAATTGTCTCATATAGGACTATGTAGAGGACACCAGGACTCTGTTAATAAGAAAATGAAAACAAGACTCTATAACCAAAACAGTGTTTTTTATATTGCATTTTTATATTCGATATACCAGTCAATTTTTAGGTTCCAGGCTATTTTTGTTTTCTATAACTTGTCCTCTGCAAAAACAGATATGAGAATAATGTTGGAAAAAGAAAACATTTTCTGAAAATGTTTATATTTTGCATTTTGTATGCATACTAGTGCCTGCATTTAATAGGGTAAATCAGGGTTTTCAGGACTTCGACAGCTCCAGGAAACTTGCACCTGAACCAAAATGCACAAAGATTTCTACAAAGATTCTTAACTATGGTATGAAAGATATTAGAGAATGATTTGATATACTATTTTACTTTACACAATATGTGGGTTTTCCCATTATATACAATGTATCTAGTCATTGTCTCTAAGGGTGTTTTCACACTTGGGTCCTCTTTAAAAGATCCAAACTCAGACTCCTTTAAGTGGACTAAGAGGTGAACCAAGTGAAAAAGGACCCAGTTCTCTTCACGTTTACACTGTCCCTGTACCTGAAAGAGGACGCAGATCCTTTTTCGGTCCACTTAAGTAGGAATGTGGTCTCAGACCCCTTTGTGTTCATACTGTTGCTTTTTGGATCTAGTCCAGTTCAGTTGTTGATAGCTGACCCTATGGCCTTCAACATTTGATCCCATTCACTTACATTGTTTGTGCCTCAGTAACCAAGTTTTTTGTTTGTAAAGATTTTTTTTTTTTTTTTTTTAAATGACATTGCTACAAATGCTGTTGAATAAAGTTGTTTATCTTTTTACACAAAAATATATATTTTTTGCAATACTACATCCATATTCTTGCACTAGCTATATCACACATCCACTTTTGTAAATAACATTTATTTTGAATTGTTTTCCTTGAATCATGTTTTCTTTTATTGCAGAAGGCAATAATAATCAGCATACAACAAATAAACAATACAATAAAAGAATAAAAGAAAGATGCTAATTAAATAAACTGCTTTACATTTTCCAGGTAAAGTAGGTATGACTAAAAGCAGCATTCAAGTAAGAAATGGAATAATCACATGAAAAAATAAAACCGTATATTCTTCACTGTATGACGTATTCTACTGATTCTTATATTAGGCTAGCCTACTGTCACTTTAAGAACTACAGTAATTTAATGCAGATGTTTACATTCACTTAAGACAAAACCACCTGTTTATGTGAAACTTGTGTGTATTTGACACTTTAAAATAAATGCAGTAAGATGCTAAAGATAATTCCGTTTAGTACACACGCTGTGACAGCTGGCTTCTGTGCATGCGCTTTAGGTGTGTGCGCTTGTAAAACCATTTTAAACTGGCAAGGCGTGCAGCCGTGTCTCTTTTACACAGTTCGGAAGCAGTTGAAATTGTAATAAACAAATGTAAGTTGTGAACAAATAATTTGTAGAGATTTGCCAAAAGAAGCAGCCATGATGAACAGCCGATTTGTACGGTGGCATCTGATGACCAAACTACATTGGAATTCACAAACTTGCAAAAATTGCAAAATTGCGTGTTTTTAGCGAACCGTACCTTAAGATGAGCTCGAACAGTACCCAGACCACCTCCCGAGATGGTCTCGATTCGGTTCGCTTTAAAGGGGTCTGAGATCGTTTGGAGTGTTCACATATGGGCCAAAAATCACACAAACTGCGCTCAGAGCCCTGAAAAGGACCAAGTGTGAAAACGCCCTAATTTGCATATTATTGTGTTCTTTGGGCAACATATAATGATGTATGTAACCTTAGTTCCCTGAAGAGGGAACGAGACTGCATGATTGCGCCATGAAGCACGTATGGAATCAGTCCAGTGGAGTGACGGAACGCCACTATGAAACTTGTTTAGCCTCTGCTTAGATGCAGGGTACCCCTTTCTAGGTGACCCAAAACAAATGAACAGTTGCTCAGACTTCCTCCACAGGGCAGCTCTGTGGACATAAGCATAAGCAGGCCCATACAGGGCAGAGCAGATTCAGTTTCTCCTGGTCTAACGTCCGAAAGGGAGGACAGAAAGCCGGCAGTATACCTGGTCTTACAATATTAGTAGGAACTGGGTCCAGCTGGTGATTCCATTAAGTGAATAATCTCCATTTCAAGTGAGTGGAAGATGGTCTCTACAACCTCGGTTGAGAGACCTGAACTTATGAGCTGGGCCCCCTTTAGAGGCCAAGCCCACGGTTTCCACAATTCTGGGCAAGGGTGAAGGATCGACCTGTTCACTGAGAGAGAAGGTCCCTCCTGATCTGAATTTCCAGCAGAGAGCCGTCTAGGAGAGACACTATGTCCGAGAACCATACTCGGGCCAGCCAGTACGGGTCTACTAACAACAGACAGGCCCCGTCCCGGCAAACTCTCTCCAGAACTCCCGGAAGCAGGATGTATGCTTCCTGATTCAGGTGCCCTGGGATATAAACCCTTGGGCCCACTGGTGGATCTGGTGAGCCAGCTTGTATAAGGGTGGGACCTCAGACCCCCCTGATGATTTATGTATGAGACCACCGATGTGTTGTCGGTCCAAACAAGCACATGATGGCCCCTGAGATCTGGGAGGAAGTGTTTCAGAGCCAGAAACACTGCCATCATCTCCAGGCAATTTATCTCACAGACCTTGAGCCGAGTGACCACTCATGATCGACCCCCAACCCGTGAGGGATGCATCCGTCGTTAACATGACACAACAACAAGACACTCCCAACACAGGCCCTTAGGAGAGAAACCAAGGTTTTTTTCAACATGACTAAGGCATGAAGGCATTGCCGGGGAGAATCCCTTGGTTCTGAGCCACCACTGTAATGGTCTCATGCTCAGCAAAAGGTATTACGTTGGATGCAGCTGCCATAAGACCTAACAGTCTCTGAAACTGCTTGACAGTGAGTGATGCCCTGCATGCACAGGGGTACCAGAGCCGCATCCACACATTTCGTAAAGGTGCGGGGTGACAGTGCTAGGCCGAAAGGAAGAACACAATATTGGTACACTTAGCCCCTGAAAGCGAACCTCAGGAAATTCCTGTGTTGTGGAAGTATGGATACATGGAATTATGCGTCCTTGAGATCTATCTTGACAAACCAGTCCTTAACCGGGGTGGAAGAAACCGCAGCACATGCTTCCAAACCCTGGTTAGAGGCACTGGACCTGGCAGGTGAAGGCAGAGAAAGGGCGGTGCCCATCTCTAACCCCTCTGCCAGATCCATTTGCGATCCCCATGACTGAAGCTGTCGCTCTGCCTCGGACCCTCCTTGAAGAGCACCCGGCGGGAGCGCAGCATTCTCATAGGTAAAGGTTCTCATAGCTCCCTCGAGAGCTGCCTGAGCGTGCTGCACTCCCATGTAAACAACGTACATAAAGTGTGTATCCCCACCCCTAATAAAACGAGGGCAGGGATGAACACACTTTCTGAACAGTTGTTCGCTCCCTATTCTCTTTGTGTACTTTTTTTTGTATGTGGTATCTGCTCCATTGTTTAAACCATTGAAAAAGTAAAATGGTGCTACCATTGTCATTATGTCTCACGGTCCGGCTGGAACCATGCCAGGGTCTGGAACCAGAATGTGGTCCGCTATTTGAAGAATTTGGAGGCATTAGAAGTTTGTATATCAAATATGATACAGTAGGCTTTATAGGGTTAACTATTAGTGTGATATACAGTGAGCTTCACAAATACTGGCACCCTGTAAATATGAGCAAAACTGACTGTTTTTGCAATTTCTCCTATTAGTCTTTTATTCAGAATATTTCATTTAAATGCTTAATTTATGTCCGTAGACCAGTCCGTTCCCAGATAGCACACGTACATCGCAGAGACATCTATTTGATCTGCGTGTTTTCATCTGGCAGATGTATTTTTGGAGTGTCTGCAACGCGTATATGAGACGTTTCCTGTCAGATGTTAAACAGACATTTAGAAAATGTCTTTAAAATGTTTGTGATTTAGAATGCATGTAAAGCTGACATTTTAAAGATGTTCATCAGATGTTTGTACACAGCAGATGCTTTCCAGATGAAGCGCTCTTTATAAGACATCTTGGAGACACTTGTGTGCCATCTGGGTTGCATTACGATTGCAAGAATCGTATCAATAATGTCAAAAATGTGATGTGCTGTAAAATATCCTGCTGTGTATGCTTTTTAAACGAGTGTTCTCACCGATGCACTTGTGCTTTGTTGTGCTTTGTTTTATAGAATCAATATCGTTTGTTATTCAAATGTGGTAAAAAAATTCACAGCACCCCCAACCTAAAACATCTTCCCGCGGCCCTGAGCCTGGCAATTAAGGGGTTATCAATAATCAACAGGAAAACAAAAAAACAAAGATTTTATTACGTTTTGAGAAAATTATTACATTATGTGCAGTTATTACATTATGAGTTGTTACAAGCCGCATTCATTTTTTGGTCTGGGTTTACCTAACTTCTGTCATTATTATTGGGCATCGAATTTGGCAAGGATCTTTTCCAGGCATTGTTCAAACAGATGCTACCTTGCTGGTGATAGAGCTAAATGCCATTAACTCTTCTCCTTCAGCTCTGCTTTTTTCAGCTCCCTTGCCAAGTAAAGAGGTCCCCAAAAATACTTCCATGGGGGGCTGGGGTATCTTTTTTTGTTCTGTCCACTGGAGAAACTGTAAGAATGGTAAGAGAAAGGAAATTTACATTTGAACTCTCTTGTGAAAGTGGCATCCCCACCCGAGGCACAGCCACACTGAGTCAATCAACTTAATTTACATTTCATCCCCTTCACCCTCATCTCTCCTCTCCACATGTTGAGATGACCTGAAATTCACCCAAAATCTATATGGGTTAATGTGAACAAGTACTTTACATTATGTTTGGTATCATTTGAAACGTCATAGTGAGACTGGTACAAAGGTCTCATTCCCACAGAAGCAAACCAAAAGGTAATAAAGGTTTTAAGAGTTTAGAGATATTTTGCTTACTGTGGTGGGTGTGTCTTCTGCCAAATGGTCTTTCGTGCATATAACCTCCTGTCTTCAATAAGGTGTAAAATACAGGTCTGGAGGCTTGATTAATGCAAATTCCCATTGTGAACTCATGTTTACATTTAAAAGATGTTTCTGTCTTGGTCTGGTATTTAAGGAGATGTTGCTGGAAGTTTTGGGCGCGATTCTGTAGTCAGATCAGCCCATAACACTGTGTGTCTCCCAGTAATTGTCAAGTATGCGTCTTTTACTCTTTACCTCAGAGCATTTGATGTTATGTATTGATTATCTTTGAAATGGATTATGTAATTGGTATGATACATTTAATTGACTAATAATAAATTGTTACAATTGATTTCATTCTGACTTACTCTGAAATGATTGACTGTAGAACATTACGATGTATCCTTTGTTACCACAAATCTGTGACCAGGGTTAAGTACATACTAGATTTCGGACTGTATGGAGCATGGGTCACATCTGGCGAGATTCTAGATTTCTGACTAACTGCTCGACTTTAAGTAAGTTGTTATGCAGTCGCATTCACTATAGGGGCCAGATAAAATACTATTAAAAGAATATGGCATTATTTTATGGTATTGGTCATAACCTCTGGTTACTGTTTCAGCTTTAACTAAGTTGATATATAGGCGACTGTATGGGGCTACATGGGTACTTTTTAACAATAGCAAGCATGGGCGGCATTGTTAAATTGCTTTAGCCATAACCTTTGGTTAATGATCGGACTAACGAGTTTGTGATCGTGGGCCTGCATAACGGCCGGTGCGAGGACCCTGTGTGACTCTAAGAACCGAATAAATGATTTGAATAAGAGTTAAAAAGATTAATCAAATGTCTAGTTAAATTGTTATACAAATTACCTAATAGCCAATCGGCATTCTAACCTAAATTCGAGGTCATGATAAAATGGAGTCAGATAAAAGTAAATTGGAATTAAATCACTTTGCCACGCTGAAAAGACAGAACGTGCAGAAACCTTCACCCACTTATCGGCCCCCCCATGTGGGGGTCGCCCGTAGGGGGAACCATGCACACGTTGGCACCTAGCCTGACACAAGGGCCTGAGCGAGAGGGCAGACGCACTGGTGTAGGCATCGACAGTGCTGGAGGAACTCAGGGTTTCAGGGAAACTACCTGAGGAAATATTGCATGTATCCCGTCCGTGGAGAGGAATGGCAAGCAAGCGAAGACACCTGAGCCTGGTCCATTACCGGCCACTAGTAGAGGCGAGTACATGAGAGGACACTGGCTCCACTCAGAGATTATAGAATCTGACGAATGTGTTGGGTGTCGCCCAGCCTGCAGCTCTGCAGATGTCTGTCAGCGAGGCGCCATGCACTAACGCCCAAGAGGAGCCACACTCCTAGTGGAGTGTGCCCTGACCCCAAGGGGGCATGGACGCCCCTGCATCTGGTAAGCCAAGACAATGGCGTCCACTACCCAGTGAGACAACCTTTGCTTGGAGAGAGCCTTTCCCTTCAGCTTCCCACCATAACAGACAAAGACCTCAGATGCTTCTGACTCCATAAAACGAGATGACGGGCGAGTTGAGACTTACGGCGGGAACGTAGACCACCCTGGTGGTTAATGTACGCTACTGTGGCCGTGTTATCTGACCGGACTAGCACATGTTGACCCATGAGCAACGCTCGGAAGCGGTGCAGGGCGAACCATACTGCCAGCAACTCGAGGCAGTTGACATGCAGAAGGTGCTGGGGTCTTGTCTAGGAGCCCGCGGCAGCATGTCCATTGCACATGACACCCCAGCCCGTGGTGGAGGCATCTGTTGATACAACAATATGCCTGGAAACTCGTTCTAAGGACACACCGTCCGTAGAAAGCTGAGGTTCGACCACGGGGTGAGGGTCTGCAGGCAGGCCCGAGTCACTGGGACCCAGAGCGTGCCCGACCGATATGCCCATCTCGGGACTCGATCGTGAAGCCAGTGCTGAAGCGGTCTCATATGAAGCAATCCGAGCGGCGTTACCGCGGCTGCAGATGCCATATGCCCCAGGAGCCTCTGAAATAACTTCAGTGGGACCACACTCTTGCTCTCGATTTGACGGTCTGTGTCGAGCAAGGATGGAGACATGAAAGTAGGCGTCCTTCAGGTTGATCGCTGCAAACCAATCTGCTGGACGAACGCATTCGAAAAGGTGTTTCGCAGTCAACATCCTGAACAGAAGCCTGTGAATGGATCGGTTCAGGACGCGCAGTACCCTGATTTTCTTGGGTACAATGAAGTAGGGTCTGTAGAAGCCAGACTTCATTTCGGCTGGAGGGACAGGCTCGATCGCACCCTTCGGCAGCAGGGTAGCAACCTCCGCACGCATGACTGGGGCATTGGGCCCCACCATGGTAAAGCAGACTCCCCGGAAGCGGGAAAGAGCCTGAGCGAACTGAATCGCATAGCCGAACCTGATGGTCTACGCGACCCAGCGGGACAGTCCTGGAAGCTCTAGCCAGGCTCCCAAGAACTGCACCAGAGGGGACATGCGAACCACAGGCATACCCCGGGTGGGGCAGCGAGGCGGCGTGACCGGGCCAGTTGGGGATGCGTAGCGAACTGAATCGCATAGCCGAACCTGATGGTCTTCGCGACCCAGCGGGACAGTCCTGGAAGCTCTAGCCAGGCTCCCAAGAACTGCACCAGCGGGGACATGCGAACCACAGGCGTACCCCAGGTGGGGCAGCGAGGCGGCGTGACCGGGCCAGTTGGGGATGCGGGGCTGACGCGGACTGGGGCGCCTTCCTGAGGCGTCCTCCATGGCGTGGCTCGGGTGAAGGCTGCTGCTGGGGCGGGGCGGGAGGGGTGGGAGCACGAGGTCGGTGGCGAGGTCGGTGGTGGCATGCAGCTCATTTCTGAGCCCTGGGTCAGCCCTTCCCTTGTGCATGTCACATAGCATCCGGGCCTGGTAGGCCTGCAAGATGGCCATGGCATGCAAAGAGGTGGCAGCCTGCCCCACAGCTCTGTAGGTCTTTGACACCAAGGTTGATGTGAATCTACAGGCTTTGGAGGGGTGCTTAGGGTCGCCACGCCAGGTTGAAACACTCACAGTTGCATCGCAACAGAGCATTCAACCGGGGGAACCCCAGTGTACCCTTTGGCCGCGGCCCCATCGAGGGCGGAGGAGGGCCGCCGAACGGTCGCGGGAAGACAATGGGGACTTCCAGGACTGTGTGACCTTCTCATGCGCCTCCGGGAAGAAAGGTATTGGGGGCGTGGCCTGACGGGTGTCAGAGCGCGCTGCCCCCAAAAACCAATCGTCTAACCACGAGTGATCAGGTCGGGGTGGAGGGTTCCATTCCAGCCCGAGACTCGCGGCTGCCCGGGAAAGCATGGCTGTCAGCTCCAGGTCCGACTCGGGCAATGCTGGCACACCGGAAGGCGGCAGCATAGCCGAATCATCATCCTCGGAGGACTCTAGCCCACCTTGCGATGCGGCGATCGACATCTCTTCGTCCTCTGCAGGCCCAAACGCAACAGACGGAACAGCAGGAGCCGGCTCCGTTGTTACAGTTTGAGTACACGGGGGAAGTGCGCTAGAAGGGGGTGTGGCCCGAGGCATGGGCGTCGGGGCTTTGTTCCACACCGTCACCCTGAGGTCACCCTGGCCACCAGCCAAAGTGCCGCCTTGCGAGAAGACGGCAGATTGGGGTGTGGCAGAGGGGACTCTCGATCCGGGACGGAGCTCATTGAGTCTCAACCGCAGCACCGAGATGGTCATGTTCCCACAGTGGGAACATGACTCATCCATGAACGCCGCCTGAGCGTGCTGTAAGCCCAGGCACGTCAGGCAGTGTTCATGCCCATCAGAGAGGCAGAGACCGACCGCACCCAGAAGCACATGGACGAGACATCTTGAAAAAGACGTGCCACAGCGATGCCGAAGCGCCCAGGGACCGAATACCAGCTGGATGCAGACCACTGCACAGATCAGCAGGCAGGCAGTAAACGATCGCTGGAACGCGCCGTAACACCAACACCGACTGGAAGGTTCTATTCCCTGACCCAATGACAGCAATTCTTGGTTGGTGATTTGCTTGAGTCCAAGGATGCGGTTACCTATTCAATATTTAAAAAAATTCTCATAGGCTAACAGGACTTCTACCTTACATTTGCGAAGAATTATATATTACATCTCAAATTTGACAAAATGTGGGAACCAGTTTTGAGATTCTTGCTGAACCACAATGATTGATTGATTGATTGATTGATTGATTGATCTTTTTTTATCAATCGATCGTACAGTTATTCCCAGTAAATATTTACAGATTGTAGAAAAAGATGGTCTTTTGTCAATAATTTCTTTTTTCTTACATTGTGCTTTTCATTTTATATACAGCACAGGTTGTTGTTTTATTGTTTGTCATTGTCTGTTTTGGATTTTGTATTCAAAAGTATTCAAAATAAAAATATAAAATGTTTTAATGTAAAAAAAAAAAAAAATTTCAGCGCTTGTACATTGACATCACTTCAAGATGACAACCACTAATAAGCATAATTACAATACATAATTATTCAATCAGATCACTCTGTGATAATGCTCCTCCTGTTGATAAAATTTGCAGTGACATCTTTATCACTGCAACCTTTGTATCAACTTGGATACTTTAAAAACGGATGTGTTTGTGTTTACTCCTGCATGCAGTGAGGTGGTATGTACTTAATGTGAATGCACTGTTTTGCAGCTGGTTAAGTTGTGCATAGGGATGATAGATGCTGGAAGAGTTTATAACCAGGCCAACAAGCAGTTTGTGAATGGAATCAGAGAACTGGCTTTGCAGTCCACCAGAGATGAGGTCATCGGGGTAAGAGAGTCCAGACCACCTGTCCTTTTTGCTTTTTGTTTATCTTTATTCTTTTTGCTTGCTAATTTCTGGTTTACACTCTTTAGTAATTAATCTCACAAACTGTTGTCCTGTCCTAAATTGGGCCTAAGCCCTAACAGTCTTCCCTTAAGTTCACAATTTGGCGCAATGTCACATATAATAGACTGTCTGGTAGTCTGCTGTGGCCCGCATCGGTACACATCAAGTGTACCATTTGGGAAGGGGTCCTGATTTTTTTTTACAGGACAGGCTGCAAGTCATCAGATATGATTTTATTATTTTTCTGTCTATTTTTGGAAGCACTGACATGTTGACGCAATATAGTGTGTGATACGTGTTTTCTTTCTCTTCTCAGTCCAGTTTAGCAGCATTTGCTGAGACTCTGCAGGAAATGAACAACTATCATACAGTAAGTCATCTGAAAGTATTAGATATCTGTATGTATGTTTGTGACAAAACCTCCCTTTGGGGAGACCTCAAAGGTATAAAATATATTCAAACTTCAAAGCTACACTGTAAAAAAAGTATGTTGTTTCTGCGATACTAGTGGCACCTAGTGGAATTACAAAAATAAAGCATATTTTCAAACAACCTTGCAAATGCCCCTTCTGCACGTCGAGGCTCCCCTAACTCAAACATCACAAACACAGTCAAGTCACCTTCATTTATATAGCGCTTTTCACAATATAGATTGTTTCAAAGCAGCTTTACAGTGATAATAGGAAATTAATGGAGAGATTGGAAGTCTTTTTTATTGATTTTTTTACATAATTTCAAAAATAGATCATGATGAAAAACGTCTCGGTTACGTATGGTAACCCTCGTTCCCTGAAGGAGGGACGAATTGGGATCACTTCTGGGAGCCCCTATCAGCTTCGAGATATAGAGAACGGGCCAATGGCCATTGGCGTGCGCGATTTGCATCTCGCACTCCGCCCCGCACCGCGGGTATAAAGCGGAAGGAGATGCAGCGCACTTTTGTTTTTCACTGAGGAGCCGAACTAGTGATCGGCCATGCAGTGATGGTACAGCAACTGTGGCGATGGGACGTACGTCTCCGTTCCCTCCTTGAAGGAACGAGGGTTACCATAAGTAACCGAGGCATTCCCTTTCAGTCGGTCCCTCAGACCCCTTTCAGAAAGCCCCTCAGACCCCGTCTGTTCAGGGCGGGAAACTCATGGAAACTCAATTTTGGTCGATCAGAAGAGCTCGTTTTAAGCCGGTGGCGCGCGACTGAGAAAGGGAAAAAAAAAAACATGAGCAACCATCTCCCGAGCAGGCAATGTCTGTCAAGTACCTCTCAAGTCTCACGCATTCACCATGAGACACACGCATTTCAACCAGCACGCTCCAAAAGTGTGATGAGATTTGTGCGAGCCGTTCCTATCATGACACTGAGAAAACATCATCCTGCACCAGCATAAAATAAACGTTTTAAACTACTCACGGCCACCTTTACTAGAATTAACATTCTGTTGTATTTATTATGGTAAATGTTGACTAACTTGTTGTAGAATTTATAATAGTTTCAGTTAAGGGGATAGATTTTTCACTAAGATTTATATTACAACTGTGGCATGTTGTGGCTATAGTTTCTATGTGTAGGATGCTATTTTTCATAACAAATGCTATAGATAAAAAAAAGTTAACATTGGTCTTAGCATGCTAATCAGGAGATATCAGTGGTCTCACCTGTAATTATTTTAAATTACTTGTTACTTATTAATTGTAATTACTTTGCATGTGGATGTTGCCACAAAAGATTTTGCAAAAATAAACCCTAAATGGGTTTATTACAATGAGTGCATATGTTACTTGATATGATACTGACCTGCGAAGACCCACTCTGTTCTGTCATTTTTATGGAAGGTAAAGCAGAAGAGAATATAAGGAATACATAGTTTAATACGAGAGTATCTTTAAGTATGAGACGCTTGGATACCAAACTTAACAGTACAGATAGGCTAACGTTAGTGTAACTCACATTTCGTTAAACATGAAAGGCTAGCTCAACTAAGAAACAATGATCACCAACTTAGCTGACCAGCACACATAGTAAAACTACTTAAACAAATGTATAACGGTGAGTGATTGTAGGGGGGAGATAAGAAAAAAAACATACCTTTATTGGTACTTGACATCGCCTGCTCAGGAGATGGTTGCTCATGTTTTTTTTTCCCTTTCTCGGTTGCGCGCCACTGGCTTAAAACAAGCTCTTCTGATTGGCCGAAATTCTCTGCTCTCTGAACAGGGCCTGCCACTGCCTCACAGATGCACAAATCACTTTTGCTCCACATTTCACGTAGTATATGGTGTAAAAATGAGAGCGCGCGGAACTTGTCATTTGAAGGCGAAAAAACTGCGTTTGAGACTCGTAGCATCAGATTCATGCAGTTGTAGTGATTGGACTTGTGATTGTGTTAGAAAAATATCCAAGAAAAGTAATGCATTTGTGACCAAATATTCTACAAGTGTGCAACCCTCATTGCATGGATTCACATATTAATTTGCGGATGTGCAAAATTTGTCTGTGATTTCACATTTTTAATATGGGCGTGTGAATGTGTTTTGCACCATATTCACTGCAGCAAATGTAGCAATAAAGCATATGAGTTTCTTTATGTGTGATTCGTAGAATAGGATTTGCACCTGCAGTGAAGAATGTGTGAAGGTGTAACTGTTGTGTTGTGTTGTGTTTGTAGGTGAGAAAAAAAATCTACAAGTTTACAACTCCTAAAAGAGTTTTCTCTGTGACTTCAAATTTATTGATACACGTGTGGATATGCTGTACAGCTAGAAATTCCACTCTCACACGTGTTCAGTTGTTTTGCAACAAAAAAGTACCGAATCTTCTCTAGTGCAAGATGATACATAAGATTCTTAATCCACTGACTAAGAGTAGGTGAAAATCTGTCCTTCCACTTACGGAATATAAGACATCTACCTATTAAAGAAAGAAATCATATTTTTTGCATTATTATCTAAACAGAGCTCTGTAGTTAAACCGAATATTGCAAGAATTGGGGAAGGATTAATAGATAAATGTAGGGCTCCTGAAAGAAAATTAAATATGAATTGCCAGAAGTTAAGAAGCCTAGAACATGACCAAAACATGTGTGTATGATTATCTCAACTCTGCACCCATCACAGAAGGAATCTATATTTGGTGAAAATGTTGCTAATTTTGCTTTTGTCCAGTGCAGGTAATAAACTACTTTAAATTGAATTATTGTATGTCGTAAAATAATTGAGGTTGAATGAATCTTATTTTTCATATCTTGCCCTGTTTCCTCCGATAAAAGCAAATCAAGGTCACTTTTCTATTGTTGCTTCATATTTTGTTAAAGATGTTACATTTTGTGAAGAAATCAAGGAATATATCAAACCTATATTATTTTTGGAGAGTGGGTTAATATCAAGCAGTGATTCAGTAGGTAGAGCTGGGAAGTCTACAGTGGTAGATGTTATAAAGCTGCGAATCTGCAAATATCTAAAGAAATGTGTTTTTGGAATATTATATTTTGCTCTTATTTGATGAAACGACAAAGCTATTGTCACTATATAGATCTTTCAACGTGAGAAGTCATTTCTCTGCCCAGCAATTAAAAGCAGTGTCTGTAATCAAAGGAGTAAACATATGATTTCTCATGATAGGGGCCCACATTGAGAGATCAGTAAGTGAAAAAGCTCATCTGAACTGATTCCACATTTTAAAAGTTGTTCTAACAATTGTATTTTTAAAGAGTGTCTAGACACTGGGTCAGCGAGAGGTATTTTTGTACAAAGCAGAGCAGATAATGTAGGTTTACAAGAAGCATTTTCTAATGCCGGGTTATCAGAAGGGTTAATCCAATGCAACATAAATTTAATATTAGAAGCCCAATAGTAGTGTTGAAAATTAGGGAGAGATAGTCCACCACAAGAACAATGTCTTTGTAGTATATCTTTATGCATCTGAGGTGTTTTCCTGTTCCAGATCAAATCAGATTATCAGCGTGTCTATATTCACAAAAAAGATTTTGTTAAAACAAAAACAAAAATCTAGGCAACACATTAATTTTGACCGTATTAATTCTACATCCTAAAGATAACAAGAGCAGGTTCCAGTGATCAAAATCCTGTTTTAAATTGTTTATGAGTGGGCAGAAGTTAGCCTTATACATTTTGTGATATTTAAGAGTGATTCTACTTAAAGATTCTAGTACTTAAATTTTTGTGTGCTCATTTTAAAAGGAAAAATTGATATGCCTATAAATTTTACATCTAGAAATTCTGCCAAAATCGTCTAACAATCCAATCAGTGCTGGCAAGCTTGTAAGTGGATGAGACAAGTATACAAGCCTATCATCTGCGTAGAGAGCAACTTTATGTTCCCTTTCGTTCAGTCACTCCGAGTAACGTCAGTGACTGACGAATGGGGGTTTCGCCCAGAAGCCTATCATCTTCGAGATCTTAGAAAACGCCCAATGGCAGGCAAATGCCATAGGCATGCGGAATTTGCATAGCGTAGCTCCGCCCCACAGCGTGGGTATATAAGGAAGTAAGCTGGCAACATCACATTATGTTTCTGCTTCGGAGCCAAGAGTATCTCTCTCTTCACTCCTCAAGCCTTCTGAGTTTTGTCAGCTTCTTCGAGACGAGCAGCTTTCCAGTCGGTGTTGGTGTTACGGCGCGTTCCAGCGATCGTTTACTGCCTGCCTGCTGATCTGTGCAGTGGTCTGCATCCAGCTGGTATTCGATCCCTGGGCGCTTCGGCATCGCTGCGAAGCTTCCTCTCACAAAAGAGCTCACACGTGGCACGTCTTTTTAAAGATGTCTCGCCCGTGTGCTTCTGGGTGCGGTCAGTCTCTGCCGCCCTCTGATGGGCATGAACATTGTCTGACATGTTTGGGCTTACAGCACGCTCAGGCGGCGTTCATGGATGAGTTCCCACTGTGCGATCCTCTGAGGATGATGATTCGGCTATGCTGCCGCCTTCCGGTGTGCCAGCATTGCCCGAGTCGGACCTAGAGCTGACAGCCATGCTTTCCCGGGCAGCCGCAAGTCTCGGGTTGGAGTGGAACCCTCCGCCCCAACCTGAGCGCTCGTGGTTGGACGATTGGTTTTTGGGGGCCCCAATACCTTTTTTCCCGGAGGTGCATGAGGAGGTCACGCGGTCCTGGAAGGCAGTGGTCTATTGGACGATTGGTTTTTGGGGGCCCCAATACTTTTTTTCCCGGAGGTGCATGAGGAGGTCACGCGGTCCTGGAAGGCCCCGTTGTCTTCCTGCGACCGTTCGGCGACCTCCTCCGCCTTCTCTGCCCTCGATGGGGCCGCGGCCAAAGGGTACACTGGGGTTCCCCCAGTTGAATGCTCTGTTGCGATGCAACTGTGTCCTCAGAGTGCTTCAACCTGGCGTGGCGACCCTAAGCACCCCTCCAAACACTGTAGATTCACATCAACCTTGGTGTCGAAGACCTACAGAGCTGCGGGGCAGGCTGCCGCCTCTTTGCATGCCATGGCTATCTTGCAGGCCTACCAGGTCCGGATGCTATGTGTCATGCACGAGGGTAGGGCTGACCCAGGGCTCAGAAATGAGCTGCGTGCCGCCACCGACCTTGCCCTCCGGACGACGAAGGTGACCGCACGCTCCCTGGGCCAGGTGATGTCCACAGCTGTGGTCCAGGAGAGACACCTATGGCTCAACCTGGCCGATATGCGGGACGCCGAGCGAACCTGGTTCCTCGACGCTCCCATATCCCAGGATGGGCTATTCGGTGGCGCGGTTGAGAGCTTTGCCCAACAGTTCTCAACCGCCCAAAAGCAGACTGAGGCCATCAAACACATACTGCCCCGGCGGCCAGCTGCTGCTTCCACCCAGCCGCCAGCACAGTCGCAGCCTTCACCTGGGCCGCGCCTTAGAGGACGCCACAGGAAGGTGCCCCAGTCCGCGTCAGCCCCGCAGCCCACCAAGCGCCAGGCTAAACGGCGCTCCTGACGCGGACAGCTCAGGGATGGGCAGTTCTTTCCAGGAGATGGTAGCAGGACCACTCCTGCGAAGAATCCTTTGTTCCGCTGCTGGCCCCCGGGTCAGCAGCACCCTATTTTGGTCAAAGAAAGAACTAGCATGCCCATCCCTGAGCACCCAGAGACCGATGGCAGTGTGCGCCGCCCCCGGGCCACGCCACTCTCGTCCCTCTCTGATGCCAGTCTCCTCTCAGAGCAGACCCCAGTGGAACGCACGTCCTTCCCTGGTCTCCTCTGTCAGGACGCGGCTTGGGAGCCTGGCTAGAGCTTCCGGGACTGTCCCGCTGGGTCGTGAAGACCATCAGGTTCGGCTATGCGATTCAGTTCACTCAGGCTCCTCCCCACTTCCGGGGAGTCCGCCATACCATGAGGGGCGGGCATATCAGTACGCGGTCCTCCCATTCGGGCTAGCTCTGTCCCCTCGCGTCTTTACAAAGATTGTCGAGGCAGCCCTTGTGCCACTCAAGCAACACGGGGTTCGCATCCTGAACTACCTCGACTACTGGCTCATACTGAGTCACTCTCGAGAGCAGGTGTGCGAACACAGAGACCTAATGCTCCAGCACTTAGCCCGTCTGGGCCTTTGGGTCAACTGGGAGAAGAGCCAACTCTGCCCCGTGCAGAGGATCTCTTTTCTCGGTATGGAAATCGACTCGGTCGCCATGTGCGCGCAGCTTACGAGCGAGCGCGCGCAGTCACTGCTGACTTGCCTCCGTCAAATCGAGAGCAAGAGTGCGGTTCTACTGAAGTTATTTCAGAGGCTCCTGGGGCATATGGCATCTGCAGCCGCGGTAACGCCACTCGGATTGCTTCATATGAGACCGCTTCAGCACTGGCTTCGCGATCGAGTCCCGAGATGGGCATGGCAGTCGGGCACGCTCCGGGTCCCAGTGACTCGGGCCTGCCTGCAGACCCTCACCCTGTGGTTGAACCTCAGCTTTCTACGGACCGGTGTGTCCTTAGAACGAGTTTCCAGGCATATTGTTGTATCAACAGATGCCTCCACCACGGGCTAGGGTGCCATGTGCAATGGACATGCTGCCACAGGCTCCTGGACAGGACCCCAGGGCCTTCTGCATGTCAATTGCCTCGAGTTGCTGGCAGTACGGTTCGCCCTGCACCGCTTCCAAGCGTTGCTCAAGGGAAAACATGTGCTAGTCCGGTCAGATAACACGGCCACAGTAGCGTACATCAACCATCAAGGTGGTCTACGTTCCCGCTGTATGTCTCAACTCGCCCGCCATCTCGCTCTATGGAGTCAGAAGCATCTGAGGTCCCTTCGTGCTGTCCATATCCCAGGAACCCTGAACCGTGCAGCCGACAAGCTCTCACGGCTTCCGCCACTTCCGGGAGAATGGAGACTCCATCCCCAGACGGTTCAGCTGATTTGGGAACAGTTCGGCGACGCACAGGTAGATCTGTTTGCCTCCCACGACTCTTCCCATTGCCGCCTGTTTTATTCCCTGACCGAGGGCCCCCTCAGCACGGATGCTCTGGCGCACAGCTGGCCACGGGGCCTCCGCAAATATGCGTTCCCCCAGTGAGCCTTCTCGCACAGGTACTGTGCAAGATCAGGGAGGACAAGGAGCAGGTCCTTTTGGTCGCCCCGTACTGGCCCGGCCGGACCTGGTTCTCCGAACTCATACTCCTTGCAACAGCCCCTCCCTGGTCCATACCTCTGAGGAAGGACCTCCTTTCTCAGAGACGGGGCACCCTCAAAGAGATTTTGAGTACCCTACCACCTCAGGAGGTGGCTACCATCACTTCCGCTAGGGCCTTGTCTACTAGACACGCCTATGCATTGAAGTGGAACCTCTTCGTCACCTGGTGTTCTTCTCGCCAAGAAGACCCCTGGAAGTGCCCAATCGGGTCCGTGCTTTCATTCCTCCAAGAAGGGTTGGAACGAAGGCTGTCTCCTTCCACCCTCAAGGTGTATGTGGCCGCGATATCCGCCTACCACGACCTTGTAGAGATGAAACAGGTAAGTCAGCACGACCTGATCATCAGGTTCCTGAGGGGAGTGAGGAGGAATCCTCCTCGCTCTCCCCTCGTACCCTCTTGGGACCTCTCAGTAGTCTTAGATGCTCTGCAGAGGGCTCCCTTCGAGCCATTGCGATCAGTCGAGCTTAAGTTCCTGTCAATGAAGACAGCGCTCCTGATCGCTTTGGCCTCCATCAAGAGGGTAGGGGACCTGCAGGCATTTTCGGTTGACGAAGCGTGCCTAGAATTCGGGCCGGCCAACTCTCACGTGATCCTGAGACCCCGTCCTGGATATGTGCCCAAGGTTCCCACCACTCCGTTCAGGGAACAGGTGGTGAACCTGCAAGCACTGCCTTTGGAGGAGGCAGACCCAGCCTTGGCACTGCTCTGTCCAGTACGCGCCCTCCGTGCTTACGTAGAAAGAACGCAGTGTTTCAGGACCTCAGACCAGCTCTTTGTCTGTTATGGTGGGAAGCTGAATGGAAAGGCTCTCTCCAAGCAAAGGTTGTCTCACTGGATAGTGGACGCCATTGTCTTGGCTTACCAGACGCAGGGGCGTCCATGCCCCCTTGGGGTCAGGGCACACTCCACTAGGAGTGTGGCCTCCTCTTGGGCTTTAGCGCATGGCGCCTCGTTGACAGACATCTGCAGAGCTGCAAGCTGGGCGACACCTAACACATTCGCCAGATTCTATAATCTCTGAGTGGAGCCTGTGTCCTCTCATGTACTTGCCTCTACCAGCGGCCGCTAATGGACTAGGCTCAGGTGTCTTCGCTTGCTCGCCATTCCTCTCCACGGACGGGATACGTGCAATATTCTCCTCAGGTAGTTTCTCTGAAACCCTGAGTTCCTCCAGCACTGTCGATGCCGACACCTGTGCGTCTGCCCACTCACTCAGGCCCCCGTGTCAGACTAGGTGCCACCGTGTGCATGGTTCCCCCTATGGGCGACCCCCACATGTGTATTTCCACTGTAAGCCTCTCTGAGCATGTGTATTTCCCTCGGCAAGCCCTTGCCTCCCCTGGGGGTAAAATTTTCCACCTTCGGCTGGTTACCCCAGAGTTCTTCCATATGCAGCCCCTCGCGGGTCATATGTGTCTCCTTAAGTCCTCCCTACGGGTAGGCACTTGGCGCATACTTCCACCTGGAATATGCTTCCCAGTGTACCTTGGTATTCCTGTGTTAAGTTGGAGTCCTTCGTCTGTACTAGCTTACGACAGGGAGCTCACACTTACGCAGGGCACTGCACGACAGCCGAGTGGCGTGATTAGATTGGGACCCCCATTCGTCAGTCACTGACGTTACTCGGAGTGACTGAGCGAAAGGGAACGTCTCGGTTACGTATGTAACCCTCGTTGCCTGAGGAGGGAACGTAGACGTCACGTCCCTCTGCCACTTCCGCTGTACCGCTGAAACGGCCAGGAGTTCAGTCTTGGCTCCTCAGCAGGTAAACATAATGCGATGTTGCCAGCGTACTTCCTTATATACCCACGCTGTGGGGCGGAGCTACGCTATGCAAATTCCGCAAGCTCATGGCATTGGCCTGCCATTGGGCATTTTTTCTAAGATCTCGAAAATGATAGGCTTCTAGGCGAAACCCCCATTCGTCAGTCACTGACGTTACGTCTCCGCTCCCTCCTCAGGGAACGAGGGTTACATACGTAACCGAGACGTTCAGTACCTCCTCTGTATATTCCCCTAATGGCAGTCTGCTCGCGTAAAGCCACAGCTAGTGGTTCAATTACTTACACAAATAAAAGTGGCGATAAAGGACAACCCTGTCTTGTGCCACGTTGTAGAGAGAAAAAAGGAGATAAGTTAATATTTGTACGCATTGCTGCTACTGGTGAAGTATTAAAAACTTTAATCCAATGTCTAAATTTTAAACCAAACCCGAATGTTTCCAAAACATAAAAAAGAAAGTCCCACTCCACCCGGTCGAAAGCTTTCTCAGCATCAAATGATAGTAATGCCTCAGAGACACTAGATGGAGTGGGATTATAAAGAATATTTAGGAGCCATTGTGTATTAAAAAACAATTGTCGATTTTTAATGAATCCAGTTTGATCACTGGATATTATAGGCAGAGCATTTTCTAACCTATGAGCTAACATTTTAGTCAGGATTTTACTGTCCACGTTGAGACAGGGCGATAAGAGCCACAATCAAGAGGATCTTTGTTTTTCTTGAGAATGAGCGAGATGACTGCTTGTCGCATAGTTGGAGGCAGAGTATCAGAAGAAAAGGATTCCTCAAATACACTTAACAGTGGAGATAATTCATTCTTGAATTTTTTTAAGAACTCGCTCGGAAACCCATCAGAGCCAGGTGATTTTCCATTTTGCATTGACATTATTTAGGCATTAATTTCTTCAACTGAAAAGGGGATTTCGAGTTCAGCTGCTGTCTCACTGTCAATTGAAGGAATAGTAATCAAAAAAAAAAATGAAGAAAACTGATTCTTATCCTTATGAGATTCAGAGGTATATAATTCCGAATAGATCACTCATTAAAACAATGATTGATCTGTGAATGTTCGATATACCTATGGCCTAATTAGGACCCAAGCCCAAAGGGCGAAAGGCCCTATTGTTCCCCTAAGGATTATTATTAGGGCCTGAGCACCGATGGTGTGAGGACCCTATTGGAATGGCTCCGTTTATTATTATTAGGGCCCAAGCCCAGAGGGCGAAGGCCCTATTTTTCCCCTAAGGATTATTATTAGGGCCTGAGCACCGATGGTATGAGGACCCTATTGGAATTGCTCCGTTTATTATTATTAGGGCCCAAGCCCAGAGGGCGAAGGCCCTATTGTTCCCCTAAGGATTATTATTAGGGCCCAAGCCCAGAGGGCGTTTTTTCGACTATGCTGGCACTTTTGGGGCCCTTACCATGCTCGAAAACTCCTGAAACTTTGCACACACATCGGAATCTGCGGTCAGCAGGGCCGGACCAAAGCTGGTACCCGGGCGTGGCAGGGGGGCTCGACAGCGCCCCCTTAAGTGGGGTCTGAAAACTTGGTCCATATATCAAACACACTTGCACGTAGATGTATGAAACTCGGTACACATATAGATCTCATCGGGCCGAACAACTTTCGTTCTCTAAGTTATACGTCAGCCCAACAGGAAGTGAGCTATTATGGGTTGTTCAGAAAACGCATGCTCTGGAATTTGATATACTCCTCCTAGGCGATTGACCCGATCAGTGCCAAACTCGGTCAGCATGAGGTCAAGGCATCGAGGATGCTAAATTGTGAGCGGATTTTTGATATCTCGAACGGTTTGGTCGTGGCGAGGAGACGAATTTATGGCGAGAAAAGGGAAACAGGAAGTGTGTTATAAATTCTGCAAACATTGACTGATTTGGATGAAACTTCAGTGGTGTGTTTGTTGTAGGAGGCCGATCACATGGATGTGACTATTGTGAGTCAAAGTTATAGTGCCACCAACTGGCAGCAGGAAGTGTGTCACTTTCAAAATGCTTTGAAATCACCATCTTATTTTTACCCGAATAACTTCATCAGTATGATGTCAAAACATAGCAGATGTAAAGCTGGTAAGCTCTTCTTGATATTGTAAATATTGTTGCCATGGCAACACATCAAACTATAACATTCTTTTTCGATGCTTTTGAGACTCTTACAATGCTCAAATTACATGAAACTCGACACACACATCAGACATGCTGTCCAGTAGATATGGGCAAAGACTTAAAAACGGGTGTGGTGGAGGGGCTCAGTAGCGCCATCTTTTGACAAAAGTAGCGCCATCTATTGTTAGTTTTATCTACAGTCACCAAACTCTGTATATATTTTGTTCTCTTTGAGCTGGACAACTTTCTAATTTACAGTCATTAGCTCTGACCAACAAGAAGTCAGATATTTAGGGCTTGAGGTGTGAGGACCCTATTATAATTGCTCAGCCCATCATTCTTCTTCTCCCAAATAAATTAAATTTTTGAGGGCCTAAACACGCACGAAAACTCATGAAACTTTCCACATGCATCAGAAGTGGTGAAAATGTACGTCTGATATGGGTTTCAGAATTAGGTGTGGCAAAATGGTTCAATAGCGCCACCTACAAATTTTCAATTAAGCGTAATTCGCGCTACGTTTCATGTATGAGTATGAAAATTTGGTAGACGCATTCAACAGCCCAATACCTACAAATAAGTCCCTGTCCGCCAAATCTGAAAAACCAACAGGAAGTGAGATATTTTGAATTTTCTTTGGTAAATTGGTGCAGTTTTTGCCATTGCCAGAAGTTGTAATTTAACAAACTCCTCCTAGAGATTTAATCATATCAACATCATATTTGCACAGTCTAATCTAAAGGCCTTTGCGATGTTACATTGCGAAGATCTTGAGTTTTCCCTGGAGGGCGGCCTCACAAATTTTGATGTTTCGCCATGACACAGGAAGTTGTTGTAACTCAGGCATACAATGTCCGATCTGCCCCAAACTTCACATGTTTGATAAGAGTCCTGGCCTGAAGACATCTACATGCCAATATTCAGTCAAAGTTATAGCGCCACCAACTGGCAGCAGGAAGTGTGTCACTTTCAAAAATGTTTTGAATCACCGTCTTATTTTCACCCGATTTACTTCAAACTTCATCAGTTAGTTTTGTGTTAGTTTTGAAGCAAAAAAACCTCTGGCTCTTTGTGTGTGTGTGTGTCTGTGCTGCAGTAAATGTGGCATATTCAGATTACTTTGATATAGTTCTTTTACATTTAATGGATTTAAAATCATATTGCAGCAAATGATAACATCACATTTGAAATTAAACTATGACACTATATCACTATTCAGACAGGACTCATTTTCTAAATGACATTTAAGTTACAATTCTTATCACCTGACATCTGTGATTTCATGTCCTCATTCAGACAGTACTTATTTTTTTAAACAGAGGAGTATGTGTGCGTTTTCTATACATGGGCTTTACAGAAGGTCATGTGCTGTGTTTGCAAAGATCACGTATGACGCATATGTCTTTAAATTAATTATTTACTGATATAATTCAAATGTATAAAAAAAGTAAATTTCACATGATTTTATAAAAGTGGCTGTTTATAATAAACTTCCATAAAATTTAGATAGGCATCTTACTCTTACCTGACACTGATATTAAAATCATTGTTGTAGTTTCTGTGATTTGGCTCCATTTATACATTTTTTAATTAAACATTTTTATTGGATGCCACACATATTGAAAGCACGCTTTATGGTGCATAAGACTGGTGAACAAACAGTAGCTAAGGTAGGTCAAAAACACATGAAGAGAAGTGTTAGGATAATACAACATCAGCATTCGGACGGTATTCTGCGCTCATTTGAAATTGACCTTTGACATCATCTGACATGAAATTCATCTAAATTTAATTGATCTCATAGATGTTGTGGCTCGTGGTCATAGCAGCACAAACTGCTGCAGTTAATGTGGTGAATTCAAATGACTTTGACATCGTCCTTTTGTTTTTTATTTTCACTACAAAAATAAATAAATAAACAACTTGCCTAATTGTACTTTACGTAATGATGATTGATCTTAAGATATTTTAACATATAATATGTGTTGTGCGTACCCAAGTTTACACGTTTACAACAATAGAGTTTAGATGCATTGCATATCATAGGCTATCACAAATAACTATCACTTTAGTGTGAAAAAAACAAAACAAAAAAAAAATATACAAATACCTTGAATTAAATATTGGCCTTCTGGAGCTGCAAAAGATAACTTTGCACATATTTGAAAGTGACCTATTATATCCGTTGACATTAAAATTAATCTATATTTAAATGACATCATGGCTGTGGCTTGTGGTCATAGTGGCACCAGCTGCTGCGGTAAATGTGGCATATTCGAGCGATTTTAAAATACTCTCCTGTTTAAATGCATATTGCCTGTCATGCAGAGTTGCCCTGAAGCCTCTGGGGTGGCAGTGCTACCGGCTTGGGCCGGTCATCGCTGCTTGCAGCTTTAATTTTTTTTTTTTTTTTAATTTGTATCGACTTCTCTGGCACTTTTGGGGCCATTACCATGCCCGAAAACTCTTGAAACTTTGCACACAAGTCAGAATGCGCGGCCATCAGGATCGGGCTGAAGCTGGTACCTGGGTGTGGAAGGGGGGCTCAACAGCGCCCCCTTGAAAAACTTGGTCCATATGTCAAACACACTTGCACGTACATTTATGAAACTCGGTACACATATTGATCTCATTGGGCCGAACAACTTCCGCACTCATAGTCATAAGCTTCGCCCAACAGGTAGTGAGCTATTATGGGTTGTTCGGAAAACGCATGCTCTGGAATTTTATATACTTCTCCTAGGCCATTGTTCCGATCAGCGCCAAACTCGGTCAGCATGAAGTCAAGACATTGAGGATGCTAAATTGCAAGCAGATTTTTGATATCTCGAACGGTTTGGCCGTGGTGTGGAGATAAATTTATGGCGAGAAAAGGGAAAAAGGAAGTGTGTTATAACTTCTGCAAACATTGACTGATTTGGATGAACTTCAGCTGTGTGTTCGTTGTAGGAGGCCGATCACATGGATGTGACTATTGTGAGTCAAAGTTATAGCTCCACCAACTGGCAGCAGGAAGTGTGTCACTTTCAAAAATGCTTTGAATCACCATCTTATTTTTACCCGATTTGCTTCAAACTTTATCAGTATAATGTCAAAACATAGCAGATGTAAACCTGGTAAGCACTTCTTGATATCGTAAATATTGTTGCCATGGCAACACATCAAACTATAATATTCTTTTTCGATGCTTTTAAGGCTCTTAGAATGCTTCAAATTGCATGAAACTCGACACACACATCAGAGATGCCATCCAATAGATACAGGCAAAGACGGGCGGGGATGAGGGGCTCTGTAGCACCCCCTTTTGACAAAAGTGGGGGGGTTAGTTTTACCTACAGTCATCAAACTCAGTACATATATTGTTCTCATCGAGCCGGACAACTTTCTAATTTACAGTCATTATCTCCGACCAACAGGAAGTCAGATATTTTGGTTTGAATGTGGATTTTTTGATAAATCAGGCTCTGAGTTTTTACGTTCTCCTCGTAGGCGATTCATTCAATCTCCAGCAAACTTGGTCAACATGAAACAAAGATACTGAAGATGCTAAAATGCAAACGGATATTGGATATCTCAAACGGTGTTGCCATGGCAAGCGATTAAATAATGACAAAAAAGGAAACAGAAAGTCTCATTTCGTCTAAAATCATTGTTTGATTTAAATTAAATTAAAATTGTATGTTTGGTAATTGAACCTGGATGAGTTTAAAATTAACGTACTATTTTTCAGATCAATATATTTATTTTATTTAATATATTTAATCTGATTCTCTCTCTCTTTCTTTCTGCCTTCCCCTTCAATCCCAAAAAGGGGGCAGTGTTGTTCCATTTTTAAACAAGGTTGGATAAATCCTTGAGAAAGGTGCAAAGGACAAAAAGGGAAACAGAAATTCTCAAATCTTGTAAAATCATTGTTTGATTTAAATTAAATTAATTTTTAAAACTATTTTTCAGATCAATATACTGTATTTACTTCTTTAAAATATTTATTTTGAATCTCCCTGAATCTCTCTCTCTCTCTCTCTCTCTCTCTCTCTCTCACTCTGTGTGTTTGTGTGTCACTTTCCCTCTTGATGGTGATAATTTAACCCTTTCATATCATAGGCTATCACAAATAACTATCACTTTAGTGTAAAAAATAAGTTTAAAAAAACCCTATACAAATACCTTGAATTAAATACTGGCCTTCTGGACTTTTGTCTCAGTTGATTAGCCAAAACTCTCCCATTCTCTCGTTCTATAACGTGTTTTGTTCATCGAGTTTTCAATGTGTTTAGTACTTAAAAGATGATATTCTGTTTGAAGTGATAGTATTTGTTCATTTAGAGTAGGTGATAATGTAAGGGCCAGAGTAGCGTCTAATTTTAGTATAGTATTTGTTAATTCCTCAAGTCTGGCTTTTTGTGTTTTTCTAATGTGGGAACTATAAAATATTATTTCTCCTCTCAAGTATGCTTTAATTGCTTCCCATACAAATAAAAAGGCCATTTGATTATGCTCGAGAAATGTTTTTATCTTGGATGATATAAAGTTAATAAATGCTTCATCTGAAATACTGCTTCATCATGATACTCACAATAACTAACCAAAGGAAGAAGATTAAGAAAAAAAATAGTCTATACGTGAATATGTCTGATGAACAGGTGAAAAAAAAGATTAACTTCTTAATCCAGGATTGCAAAAACGTCAGACATTAGATATCCCATATGTGTCAATGAATAATTTAATGGTATCAGCTGACTTGGATGGAATAGTAGCTTTGACAGAACTATGGTCTAAACATGAAGACATTACACAATTCATACGAATGTTGTGGTCGATAGTGTGGGAATATAATTTTAAAAGAATGTAATTACAATTACCATTTTTGTTCTTCTAACCAAATTCTCTCCTCTTTGATGGGAGTCAGCTCTCCATGTGATATTGACTTCTGTAAACAGAGGGTGCTCGAACCCTTTGATCATGTTGTTTAGATTATTTGAGTAGGCCTGCTGGAGTTTTACGATCAGGGGTAACCCCCCTCCTCTGTTCTGTATTGTCTTTAGATGCTTTTATTTTAGTGGTCATCTCTAAGGCTGTGTGTAAGGTCAACACCTTTATTGACTGCCCACTGAATGCCTATAAAATACCATGTACAGCTCCCTTAGTTAGACTTGATGGACTGCAGCTACCGACAGCACGTGTTCTCAATAAAGAATCCTGCTGAAGTTATATCCAAGTCTCCTGGTCTTCACTTCTAAGATTTCCAACAATAGTATCAAATGCAGCACTAACATCAAGTAACACTAATAGAGAGATACAACCATGGTCGGATAGGAGCAACTCAACTCTAATGAGAGCATTCTCAGTACTATGATACCAGGGGTGTAATGATATTAAAAACGAACCAAAAAACCACGATACACCACCCACGGTACGAACCACGATACTCTCATGTCGAACCGAACGCGCCCCACCCCCTGCTGTCCCGGCCCAGCTCTCACTTCACCTTATGCCACAAAATATTTTTTTTCTTCCTTGACATTTGATTAAAATAGTTAAAAACTGCTATTTAATAGCTTTAACTTATAGTCCTATTTATTCATCAGTATTAGTCATATTCATACAATTTATGTGTTTGTTAAGTAGGCTAAAGTGGGACATTACTTGTGTGTGGGATCAATTTTTATTAAATAAATTAGCTTTTTTTTTTACATTATGGTAAATGGTAAAATTAGTAGATTATTTCTGACTAGTCTACAGTGGAGGCATTTATTTCATTTTAGTTTACTCAGGTATGCTAACTGCTCTAAAGAAAACATGATGCCAATGTATAAAGTCATGGGCGTCGGAAGCAAAAAAAATTTGGGTGGGTCCCCCTGAAATTTTTACATTAATTGCAAATAGTCCGCATTGTTTACTAAACGTCTGGTTGGGACAGACAAACTTACAAAAGTCACCAAGGCATTAACAGTGGCAATAGTGTAGGGGTAAGACGCATGGCATAAATAATAAAGTGTGTTTAATAATAAAGTGTTTATTGGTTAGGGGTAGGTAAACAGAATTATAGACGGTAAAAGTAACTGGGTCCAATATCATTGGTCTTAAAAAGTGGGTGGGTCTGGTCCCACCCACATACAATGGTTCTGACGCCCATGTAAAAAGTTAATAAGTCAAACTATTGTTGTTGTTATTATTAAGTTAAAAGTGAATCTAGTGTTATTATTGCTGGTGCCCTGTCATGAACCCTGCCCCCACAGCAAACCGAACCGTGGCTCCAAAACCGTGATATGAACCGAACCGTGGCATTGGTGTATCGTTACACCCCTATATGATACCAGAGTATGTGAGCAGAGTGGAGTGGGAGCGGAGCGAGGAGTGGAGCGGCGTGATTTTGAATGGAGTGAGGAGCAGATTTTTTAAAAGTCGGAGCGTCGTGGTTTTCACTCACTCCGAGAGTGCTCCACTACCACTCCATCACGAGTACAATTCATGCCAACGGCCCATAATATAACTGCATTTTTAGCCACAACTCACACGTTAAACACATTTAACTAGCTTGATACAGATAGATCACTCAAATCAGAAAGAATGTAAAGGATATGAAGACAGCGATGGACATGAGCAGGATGTTATAGTTCAAGGAATTTTTTTGTACCTTCTACATACTGAATATGATCGTAGCTAAAATAATTAACGAAGATGTACTATTTTCATCTTTCCAAACAAAATTTGCACTGCAAAAGCAGCAATGATAATTAACTTTTGATGCTGATAAAGCCTAATATTAGCTTAGCATATCGTAGGAAAAAAATATTTGCACACTAGTGTTCCAATAAACTACGTTGAAACTATCTCCTATTGTTTTTGTTTTTTTTCATTTAATGTTATAAACCGAACTCGTATGATAATTCAGAGCTTAATTAAATACTTTAGCCACAAATTTCCTTGTAGCGAAGACAGAGCAGTGTTTCTGATATCAGTGAGCGAGGAGTGGAGTGGTGAACCTGGAGCGGAGCTAGAGTGGAGTGATTATTGAATGCTTAGAGCGTGGAGGGGAAATTGCTGCCACTCCACTTCGCTCACATACTCTGTATGATACGGTCTAAATCCTGACTGGAAATCCTCACAGATACCATTTCTTTCTAAAAAGGAACATAGTTGTGAGGATACTGCCTTTTCTCGTATTTTTGACAGAAAGGTTAGATTCGAGATCTGCCTGTAATTGAGTAATTCTGTAGGATCCAGTTGCGTTTTTTATTAAGCAGTTTAATCATAGCCAGCTTAAAACTTTCCGGTACGTATCTGTAACGCAGAGTGAACTCAAAAACCAAGAAGAGCTGGCTCCAAATGCAGTGAGTTTAATGATAACCATAAACATAACAAAACCACAGAGATCAGAGAACCAAGGAACAGAATGAGTAGCACCAAACGTACATCCATGTAGGACAAGAATCCACAAGGAACACAAGGAAACACTGGGGTTTAAATACACAAGGTGGTAATGGGTAATCAAGACACACCTAGGAACAATCAAATAACTAATCAACAAGAAAAACTACAAAAGGACAACAAAACATGGCGTAAAACAGGAAGTAACACAAGTCCACACAAGTTCTTCTTTTTTTTTCTTTTTTTTAACCCTTTTTCCCATTTTAGATGCCCTGTTGTTCAGATTGGGGATTGTTCTGTTGGGGCTGGGATGAACTGTATGTGGTGGGTGGGGTGGTATAAAATGTAAAAAATAAAATGTGCAATAATAAAATTTTTATGACAAAAAAACATTGCATGTTCTACGTTATGTAAAGGCAATTTATATGCATCTTACATTTCAGGGCATCTTACATATAGACCCTTTAAATGTTTGTAAACATCGAAAACCTAGGTTGGGTGTGCGCGTGCAGCATGGGGTCAGAAAAACAACGCAATCTACTGTTGTCATAGTGAAAGCGCTAATGTAAATCTAGTCTGCTAAGTCTGTAACATGCCACAGGTCACAATTATTGCCAGATATCAAACTTCACCTAACTATTAAATCAGTCTACAGTTTACAGAAAACATTTTGTTTACTTACCATGGCTTAACTCTACCGTTGTTGTCACAATGTTGACGCTAGCTTGTGGCTAACTACTACCACTTTTTGTAACACTTTACACTTTTTACCTCGGCTTAGTCACTGAATTTCAGAACACAAGGTAATGGACCAGTAGCTTAGCTTCACTACAGAGGGCAAGTATTTATAAATCACATATAAAACACAGACAATGACTAGAAACGTACCAATTTATATTGTTTGTTTAAGATTAAATTTATGTAAATGAAGTAAATTACAATAACAATGAAATAAAAATAAATAAAAACACAAATGAATGACTTGTTTCTTCTCAGTCCCTTTTGAGTTCCTTTTTAGATATCTTTTCTAAGTGTTATTTTCATCTCTGTTGAGATGAAATTTAAAATTTAAATTCGTAAAGCAAAGAACGATGCTCTTTGATATTAAAAAAATTTCTCTGGCTAGGGACATTCTAAAATGCTTAACGTGAAAAATGCTTAACATGGCTTATTAAAAGGCCAAACTCTGTAAATATCATAATAAACCTGTACAGCAAAGCAGTTGAGCCCAGATTCCAGAATATGAAGCAGTTTGTTTAATTACACGTTAAGTGTTTTCCTCGCATAGCAGTATCTAAATGCCTTACATTCTTACTATCCTCGATTAAAGTTTGGATGCGTGTCTCTAGTTCTGAAATCTCCGTCAGCCTATCCATCTCCCTGCATTTATCACATGTGTAACCCTCACCACTGACAGAAAAGGCTATGCTATACATGTGGCAGGCAATGCAAGTGACAATAACAGGAGATGACATGACTCACCGTGTTTGTTGACTGATCCAACTCACCACAGTTGTTTGGACTCGTAGAATGCGTCAAGTCAAGTCACCTTTATTTATATAGCGCTTTTTACAATGCCGATTGTTTCAAAGCAGCTTCACAGTGTTAACAGGGAAATAATGCAACAGAATTTGATTCAGCTGTACAGTCGCTCTGGAGAAAATGGTGATGTCATCCAGCTAATTTCAATTATCATATAGTGTCAATGCTGGCAGATCAGTAATATAGTTGAAAATGTTGTGTCCCCAACTGAGCAAGCCAAAGCCAAAGGCGACGGTGGCAAGGAACCAAAACTCCTTCATGGGCCAGAATGGAGAAAAAAAAACCTTGGGAGAAACCAGGCTCAGTCAGGGTACCAGTTCTCCTCTGGCCAACGAACAAACAGTGTTTATGTGATTAGTGATTATGATTCTGGCAACATTACAGGTCAGAAGTCATATTAGATCGGAATATTCAGAATATTGGTCCAGTTCCATCTGATTGAAGATCGGAGTCATCACTCCGGAGACAGGTTTGTTGAGGATGTCATGCAGATCACCGTCACAGGGGAGAGTCTAGTTGACACGGTCTCTGCAGACACTTCAGGGATGTGTTGGTCATGTCCAACAAATCCCTGGCCGACGAACAAACAGTGTATGATTACAGGTCAGAAGTCATATTAAATCGAAAGATATTCGTAAGATTATTCGAAAGATCGGAGTCGTCACGCTGGAGACGGGTTTAATGAGGATGTCATGTCGATTTACAGCATTTACAGGCGGGAGTTTAATTGCGGTCTCAGACATTTCAGGGATGCATTGGTCATGTCTAGGCGCAGGTCCACCATCTGATCTGGATACGGCCCGGATCCGGCTGACTGCAGTAAACCTTGGGATAAACAGAGAGACTAACATTAGCGTAGATGCCATTCTTCTTATGATGTAACGAGTACATCAGGTGTTATGGGAAGTGTTCCCAGTTCCGGCTGACCTAGTTAATGCAGCCTAAAACAATCATTTAACTGATTTGAATAATATAAATTGAAAATGTTCTATGTGTATGCCATAGTAAAGAGATGTGTTTTTAGTCTAGATTTAAACGGACAGAGTGTGTCTGCTTCCTGAACAATGCTAGGAAGACTGTTCCAGAGTTTAGGTGCTAAATAGGAAAAGGATCAACCGCCTGCAGTTGATTTTGATATTCTAGGTATTATCAACTGGCCAGAATTGAGACCACAATAGACGTGATGGAGTATAATGCGTTAAGAGCTTGCTCAAGTACTGAGGAGCTAAACCATTTAGTGCTTTTTAAGTAATTAGCAAGATTTTAACATTTATACAATGTTTAATAGGGAGCCAGTGCAGTGTTGACAGAACCGGGCTAATATGGTCATACTTCCTGGTTCTAGTAAGAACTCAAGCTGCTGCGTTTTGGACCAGCTGCAATTTATTTATTAAGCGAGCTGGGCAACCACACAGTAGAGCATTACAATAATCTAGCCTTGAGGTCATAAACGCATGAACTAACTGTTCAGCATTTTGCATTGAAAGCATGTGCTGTAATTTAGATATATTTTTAAGATGGTAGAATGCAGTTTTACAGATGCTAGAAATGTGGCATTCAAATGAAAGATTGGTACCAAAGAGCACACCCAAGTTCCTAACTTTGTTACAGCTAACAAATAAGAGTTGGCATGGTAAATCACAAGAGCATCCCATTCTCTCTTTTTTATATTCTCTCCTATGGTAGGGTCTAAAGTAGAATTGTATGCTCCCCTGTGGATGGGTTGCTTGTTAAATGAGAGTTGTGAAGGGCAGAATGCAATGTGCCCCATGCTCTTATATACCATCCTCTCCAATTATTAATTAGAGTTTTAAATAGGGCTGAAATGCTCTTTAGACAGGACCTCCTTAGGGTTGATGCAGGGTAAACAAAATGATTGTGGGCAATCTTGCAAGCATCCCTTAATATTGGCCAAACAACATTTAATTCAAACATCCACTTAATCTTTAATTTTTGGCCACTTCTTTATGATTGAAATGCTACAGCCACTGTAATTTCTTGAACAAGAACACCTGGACATCAAAACATGCAAACACAGAGCAAGGTTTAAACTTTTATTTAAAAAAAAATCACGATAAACAACAAATCACATATTTAGGGCCCTATCATACACCCGGCCAATGTGACAGTGCGACACGCATGTTTTTTTGCTAGTTTCAGTCCGACGCAGTTATCATTTTCACATTCAGTGCCATGTTGTTTAAATAGCAAATGCATTTGTGCCCATCTGTTCGCCCCAGGGTGTGCTGGTCTGAAAACAAGGTGTGTTCAGGCGCATTGCTATTTTGAGGCAACTGAAATAGACTGCAACATTGACCAACTGAAATCTGGTCTAAAGTCAAGTATTTTTTGTGTTATTTAAAGGTTAGTAATATGTGCCTACAGGCAGGTGCACAACGCGTAGGGTACCTCTGCTTAGCACACAAACATGCCAAATATTAAAAATAAAAGGATTCCTCTCTGGAGAAGCTTTCAGTCTTTCCGCTCGCAAATTTTGCCCTGTAGATAGTGAATGCAAGCACAACTGGCTTTTAATTAGAATGGGAGATGAGACTCTGATTGGTTTATTGCATGTTATGCCCAAAACACACCCATTACTCATTAAGAGAATAGGGACAACCCTTTTAGACCATTCGCTGGGTGGCCAACCATTTTTCCTGTCGTTAAACTAGCAAAAGTGGATTCGGACATGCCCTAAGTGCACTTGCGCTGTTCGCTTTAGACCATGCGCTTAGATTGTTAAAATAGGGCCCTTAGAAACATATTGAGGTTGATGTAGGTTTATAAATGATTTGCATTACAAGTCTAGTGAAATGGCACACCTTGGGTTCCCAGATGAATGTTATAAGCAACACAAACTCACAGCATATGCAGAGATGGAGTTTGTTATCCGAGCTGACACTAAACACGTTAAATAATAATGGTGCAACACTTTGCTATAAAACACAAAGTGTGTCAGACTTTATGCATTCCCAAATGCACGTTATTGGAAACCCAGGCAAACAGCACATGCATAGACTGAGTTCGTGTGTAGCAGCATTTACTATGGAGGAAACCGCTCTGAGACGCTGGAAGAAACATCTAACCTGCATGCACAAATAATATGTAAAGTGTCGCTCTTCAATCTAAAACCCGCATCACATATATTTATTCATATTATATCATATGAAGTAAAAGACAACAATATAATGCAAGCACTGTAAATGGTTTTGCGACAAACTCTATCATGCTGATATCGTGAGCTTTTCACCTCGACAAGCAATATCGTCATGTTTTAATATCACAAGATCTTTTGTTGTATTAGTATTTTCTAATTTAATTTGTAATCAAATTTAAGTCACAAAGAAAAAACAATAAATGCAGTATTTCTATTTACTACTTTTCCTTTAGATATTATTTGATCAAGCCCAGAGATCCATCAAGTCTCAGCTTCAGGCTTTTGTGAAGGAGTGAGTGTTTAAATTTTAAATGCTTTATAAAAATTTTCAACAGTTGGTTGTTTTTGGGACAATTTTTCCTCTCAAAACTTATTTGCAGAGACTTGAAGAAGTTTAAAGATGCTAAAAAGCAGTTTGATAAGGTAAGTGAAGAAAAGGAGGTGGCACTGGTGAAAAATGCTCAGGTGCCTCGTAACAAACAGCACGAGGTAGAAGACGCCACCAACGTCCTGACCACAACACGCAAGTGCTTCCGTCACATTGCCCTGGACTATGTGCTGCAGGTTTGTTAAGCGCCCTTTATTTTATTAATTAACATTTCCTAGTCAGTCCATTTAGGTTGTAGTATCTACATTATCAATCGATCAGTCTGTCTGTCTGTATATCTATCTATCAATCTATCCTTTTATGCTGTATATTATATAACTATAGGTTTAAATCAGACAAGGCTTTGTCAATTCGACAAGTGTTTTGACCATCTTTAAATTTGTTGTTTATACCTGTTTTGCTTCTTTTTCAGATAAATGTCCTTCAGTCCAAAAGAAGATTGGAAATCCTTAAATCTGTAAGATTTAAAAGAACTACAAATTAAAGTTAACTTGTGCTGCATTATTTACAAAGGACAATTTAGTTAGAGATTTTTAAAATATATTCTTTATAATCTGTCTTTGTAGATGCTGTCCTATATGAATGCCAACCTCACGTTTTTCCATCAAGGATATGATTTGTTTAGCCAGCTTCAACCATTAATGAAGCAGCTCAGTGGTCAGGTACAAACACTGCTGCATGAATTAGAAATGTACCCATGCATTGCATGTGTGTTCAAATGTAAAGCTCATTTTGTTGGGTGTTTGGTTTGTCAGTTGGATCAGCTGGTAGTGGATTCAGCAAAGGAAAAAAGAGAAATGGAGCAAAAACACTCAACTATCCAACAGATGGTAAAATATGAGCAGAAACTATTTTTTAATTCCATTGAAAACACATACTTTAAGAACTTTAAGTATCTTCCTCTACAAATCTAATTCCGGTTTTCTTTCTACATTATCAGGCTGCTTTGCAGGTAAAACTTCTACAAAAATTATCTCTCTTAAATTGTAATAGGCAATTTCAAACAAATATCATTGGATCTCATGAAGAACATGCTATATTTCACCCAAGAAACTAATAAATTATATTTTGCATAAAGAAATTTAAGCCTTTTTGGACCATTCAGAATTTTTACATTGTGAAAATATTTATATTTTTGAATATTTAAAAAGTATTTATACATCATGAATATATTTGTTGTATTGCCTGGTTTAAAACAAAATCCTTGTATTCGGATAAATAAATAACAAGAATCACAAATTCACTGTGCAAACAAATCTTAATGGTCCTAAAATGTTTTTCTTTATCTATTTTTTTTTAAATCTATTTTAGTGTAAATTGTGACACAAATATGTTCTCATTTGTGGGTTTTTTTATGCAGTAACTTTTTTTCTGAAATTGTAAACAACTATAATGAACCAATCACTGCATTAGGTGACTTACTTTTCTGGGTGAATTTTCAAGGATTTCTCCACTGAAGACACAAAACTGGAATATAATGTCGACACTGATAATGGAATAGCTATGGAAGGATACCTCTTCAAAAGAGCAAGCAATGCCTTCAAAACCTGGAACAGGTGTGGCTGATCATTGTGGTCTTTTTTCATGTATTTGTGTGACTGAATGAGCTGACGTAGTTCATAGCGTGAGCTCTCTTTTATTTCTACTGCCCACAAATACTCTCTCATAAAACCTTTCATCTGTGGCTAAATCCATTTATTTTCTTCCCCAAATAGACGATGGTTTTCTATTCAAAACAGTCAGCTGGTTTATCAAAAGAGATTCAGGGTAAGTCTGTTGAAAACACTTAAATAAAGTTGTTGCACTGTAACTAAAGTGGTTTTCTACAGTTATGTGCTGAAATGTTTCAGGATAACCCTACTGTAGTAGTAGAAGATCTGAGACTCTGCACTGTTAAACACTGTGAGGATGTAGAGAGACGGTTCTGTTTCGAAGTGGTGTCCCCATCCAAGTATGTTTGAGTCTGTCTTCTCTGGGTAGCAGTGTCTTTTTTGTATTGAAAGTTTGACTCACATGACCTGTTGCATATCAGGAGCTGTATGATGCAGGCAGACTCTGAGAAACTGAGGCAGGCATGGATCAAAGCCGTGCAGAACAGCATTGCTACGGCCTTCAGAGAGAATGGAGAAGAAACAACAATTGTGAGTGAACTCAACACAAATTAATCTAGCACTTGTCTGAGCAGGGACTCAAATTCAGGCCAACGGCATGAGTCAGACTCTTCGAGCCAATGGAAGGTGGTAAACCCAAAAGTATACTGATTTATCTGTGCCGGCACCTGCACCTGTCATTAAGAACTCCTATAAAGTCAAGTCAAGACACCTTTATTTATATAGCGCTTTTAACAATGCTGATTGTTTCAAAGCAGCTTCACAGTGTTAACAGGAAAGTAATGCAACAGAGTTCAATTATCATATAGTGTCAATGCGGGCAGATCAGTAATATATTTAAATATTTAGTGTCCCCAACTGAGCAAGCCAAAAGCCAAAGGCGACGGTGGCAAGGAACCAAAACTCCATCAGGTGACAGAATGGAGAAAAAAACCTTGGGAGAAACCAGGCTCAGTCAGGGTACCAGTTCTCCTCTGGCCAACGAACAAACAGTGTTTATGTGATTAGTGATTATGATTCTGGCAACATTACAGGTCAGAAGTCATATTAGATCGGAATATTCAGAATATTTGTCCAGTTCCATCTGATTGAACATCGGAGTCATCACTCCGGAGACAGGTTTGTTGAGGATGTCATGCAGATCACCGTCACAGGGGAGAGTCTAGTTGACATGGTCTCTGCAGACACTTCAGGGATGTGTTGGTCATGTCTAGGAGCAGGTCCACCATCTGATCTGGATATAGCCCGGCTGACTGCAGTAAACCTCGGGATAAACAGAGAGACTAACATTAACGTAGATGCCATTCTTTTTATGATGTAACCAGTACATCGGGTGTTGTGGGAAGTGTTCCCAGCTCCGGCAGACCTAGTTAATGCAGCCTAAAACAATCATTTAACTGATTTGAATAATATAAATTGATAATGTTCTATGTGTATGCCATAGTAAAGAGATTTAAACTGACAGAGTGTGTCTGCTTCCCGTACAATGCTAGGAAGACTGTTCCAGAGTTTAGGTGCTAAATAGTAAAAGGATCGACCATCTGCAGTTGATTTTGATATTCTAGGTATTATCAACTGGCCAGAATTTTGAGACTGCAATAGACGTGATGAATAGATCTCGCTCAAGTACTGGGGAGCTAAACCATTTAGTGCTTTGTAAGTAATTAGCAAGATTTAAAAATTTATACGGAGCCAGTGCAGTGTTGACAGAACTGGGCTAATATGGTCATACTTCCTGTCTCTAGTAAGAAGTCGAGCCGCTGCATTTTAGACCAGCTGGAGTTTATTTATTAAGCGAGCAGGGCAACCACCTAGTACAGCATTACAATAATCTAGCCTTGAGGTCATGAACGCATTAACTAACTGTTCAGCATTTTGCATTGAAAGCATGTGCCATAATTTAGATATATGGTAGAATGCAGTTTTACAGATGCTAGAAATGTGGCTTTTTCAAATGAAACATTGATATCAAAGAGCACACCTAGGTTCCTAACTGACGACGAAGACTTGACAGAGCAGCCATCAAGTGTTAGACAGTATTCTAGGTTACTACTGGAGGTTTTTTGTCCAATAATTAACTTTTTTTTTCAGAATTGAGTTTGAGGAGAATTGAATTGAGCAGGAAATTACTAGTCATCCAATTTTTTATATCAGCTATGCATTTTGTTAATCTTGTGAATTGGTAAGTTTCGTCAGGGCGTGAAGAAATATTAGATTAGATTAGATTAGATTCAACTTTATTGTCATTACACAAGTACAGGTACGAGGCAACGAAATGCAGTTTGGGTCTAACCAGAAGTGCAATAGCAGCAAGTGCAGGACATGAATATGTACTGAATAAATATAAAGATGGCTATTACTATAAATAGAATTTACAGATAGATATGTATAGAATATAATATACAGATGGATGTTGCTATAAACAGTTTGCAGATAGATATATACTGAACAGAATTTACAGATAGATATGTACTGAATATATATATACAGATGGCTATTATTGTAAACAGAATTTACAGATAGATAGATATATACTGAATGTAATATACGGATGGATATTACTATAAACAGAATTTACAGGGTAGATATGTACTGAATATATATACAGATGGCTATTACTATAAGCAGAATTTACAGATAGATGTATATAATGATATGTTAGGCTAAGATGGGCAGTATAGCAATGAACGATATAGTGCAAATGAGCATATTTTAGTAAGGTAGTAGTGCAAGATGCATATATGAACAGGTGTTACTGTAGTAACAGTCGATAGTGCAAATGAGCATCCAGTAGTGCAAATAACAAGTGAAGGCAGATGTGAGGGGGAGAGGAGGGTTATCAGTATATAGGGGGAGTGGGATCAACGAGGGTTAGAGTTCAATATGGAGACAGTTCTGGGAAAAAAACTGTTCTTAAGTCTGCTGGTCCTGGTCCGGAGGCACCTGAAACGCCTACCAGAGGGCAGGAGAGAAAACAGTTTGTGGGCTGGGTGAGAGGAGTCCTTAAGGATGCTGCGAGCTCGATGCAGACAGCGTTTCCTCTGGATGTGGTCGATGGCAGGTAGTGGAGTCCCTGTGATGCGCTGGGCGGTTTTCACCACCCGCTGTAGTGCCTTGCGCTCTGCAGCAGAGCAGCTCCCATACCATACTGTAACACAGTTGGTCAGGATGCTTTCTATTGCGCAGCGATAGAAGTTCACCAGTATAGCCGAGGATAGCTGATTCTTCCTCAGTGTCCTCAGGAAGAAAAGACGCTGGTGAGCCTTCTTGACCAGGCTGGAGGTGTTGGTTGTAGGCTGGAGGTGTTGGTTGAGCTGAGTATCGTCAGCATAACAGTGAAAACTAACATTGCTTCCTAATGATATCTCCCAAGGGTAGCATGTACTGAGTGAAAAGCAATGGTCCTAGCACTGAGCCTTGCAGTACTCCATACTGAACTTGTGATCAGTGTGACATCTCTTAATTTACTGCTACAAACTGATAACTGTCAAATAAGTATGTTTTAAACAATGCCAATGCAATTCCACTAATGGCAACATAATTTTCGAGTCTATTCAAAAGAAAGCCTGTGTACACCTTCACTCCATTGTCTGGTCTCACATTTACAAGTATATAACTTACCTGACTTAACTATTTCCTGTGGCAATCGTCATCTTCATCGTCCTCCAATCTGCTGCCATTCCCGCTGTATCTATCTCCAGCCCTGCAAAAGAGAACAAAGACTGTTACAAGGAATTTCACCCAAAAATGAAAATTCTGTCATCAATTGCTCACCTCACCCCGATCATTACAAACCCGTAAGACTTTCATTTATCTTCGGAACACAAATGAAGATATTTATGAAATCTGAGCGATTTCTGTCCCTCCATTGACAGCTATAAAAAACGACCACTTTGACGCTTCAAAAAGTTCATAAAGAGATCGTAAAGCTAATCCATATGAATTGAGTGGTTTTTCTGAAGAGACATGGTCACTTTATGTGACGAACAGATTGAATTTAGGCTTTTTATTCACATATAAACATTAATCAGCAAACATAAACAGAAGCTCAATCGAACCTGCTTGACACATGAGAACAAACCTCTTGCAGAAGCTCAAATGTGCTGTGTAACACACTCATTGGTTCTCGCACGTCAAGTGAACATGCTTGAGCTTACGTTTACCAGATCTGATGTGTGCGCTGATGAATGTGTCTGCAGAGCAGAGTTTTTATTGAAAAAAAGACAAAAGACGTCAAAAGGACAGTGGGGGCGGTGCCACAGTGAAGTAATGTAATCAGTGTATGGCCGAACACTGTGTAACACCGGTAACACCGACTACCAGGGTTGCCAGGTCTCCTAAACAAAACTAGCCAATTGAATGATCAAAAATATCCCAAAACCAGCCCAATGATCCTATCCCAATTGTCAAAACTCAAAATATGCCACTTCCAATACCTAAAATATTTTACAGTAACTGTTATGCATTATACACAATTTTAGTATTAAAATCACTATATAGTAGTAGTCATAAACATCATAAAGTATTTAAAATTATAATGTATTCAAAAAGGAGCTTAAAGGCAGTTCTCCCTCACAAAATGTATCATTTATCACAGATTTATTGTTGGTAGAATATACAGTTAAAAATATTACAATACAAGCATGTCAGTCAAATGCAATTTATGCAATATGTCAAACCTCTAAAAAAAAAACCTGCAGCAACAATTTAAAAGTAGCCCAATTTCTGCGTGAATTTATGTTTACAATTGCTTTTAGAAGCCTTGGAAGCTGAAGCTCACAATTTTAGTGTATATATTATATATTTGGCTTTTTGATATTTTTATGTATTTGGCTGAGAGGGCAAATTAGCGTAAGAGCACAATTTATTTCCATAATCACCAATGCATTCCACCAAGGGCAGCGCAAATTAGCATCTGGTTTAAGACATGTTTTTTTAGGCGTTAAATAATGGCGCAAATACCAGTAAATTGACTAGCCCAAACCTTAGTAAATCAACTTGCATGATTCATTAAAATACTCTCCTCCAATAAATTATGCATCAGAAAGGGAAACTCCTACAAATACATATGCAATAAGGTCAGCCCCCAAAAATAACCCTGTCCACGCCTTTTCAGCACAAATTTTTCACTGTGTCTTCAGTAAATCCTGACAGTAGTTTTTTTAATGTCAAAAGAGGGTTTGCGATGGCGCAAACTGTTAGTAAATCTGGCCATAAGTGTCTTTAGCCCTATTCGCACAGGATTAGTATTACCTGGTGACCTCTAGTAATTTGTAATAATTGCAGAGGTTGTCTGTGATCTTAATCCCGTGCGAATCGACCATGTCTGTAATTTGTAAAGTAAATCATAACACGCACCGTTAATGCCTGTGCGGCCGTGCACATTATACTTTCACTTTAGGATTAGCAGCAATTTGGGAGCGAATTGCTTGAATGGTGTGTTAAATATTATTCTTAATAAAAACACAACAACAGAACAGTACAATGACAAGTTCGCTTAAATGGGCGCTTTTACATTTAGCTTTAAAACCAAATCTTCCGCCGTCATATTGTCAGCTCCTCACTCTTGTGATAAATAAAATCTGATTCCTGCTGCTGGTCTGTGCTCAGTTCAGTTTTTAACTGTAGCGTCTGTTCTCTAACTGAACTAAATGTTTTTTTTTTTTTTTTTTTTTTCACATTACATAAAAATACAAAAGGTTGCCATAAATAACATTGAATGTTAGGAAATGTGGATCACCAAATACTGCGATTGACAGTCAGAATCAAGTATTGCAGAGAGCCTTTTAATAATATATAATAATATAATATATATTAATCAACTGACTATACATTGTAATAAATCAATTGACTTTACATTATCCCTTACGAATGCATACCCAACATGGTATGTATTACGTATTATTTTATGGTACAAAGCAGAATTTATCTTAAAAGATTATTCTGGTTTTCATTCCTGGCTAAGTTGGTTCTAACTTCTCTTTCAACCTGGCCAAGCTAGTGTTTAACTGTCATCAGCTGGCTTCTCCAGCAAATAGGTAACCAGCAAATAAGTAACCAAATCCCCTCTAAAACCAGCCAAAAGACAAGCCTGACCAGCAAACCATCTTAGGCTTTTTTAAGATTTTTTTTTAAAAATCAGAGTAATAAGAAAGGGCGTATAGGAAGTTAATCAATACCTTGCTATGTCTGTCAGGAAATTAGAATCCTTTCAACAAGATTATAAGATTTTATCTGCTATTGAATAACCTATATAAGACCACTACTACTAGACCACTATTATGTACTTTACATCTAAAATTAAAATATTTCACATGCTGTAGAGCCTGGACAGGCAGTCATCAGCATCTTTGGGCAGTCTAGACTCAGGCTGTGAGTTGGTGAAGCCAGTTAAAGGAGAGAGTGCTCTACAGAGGGTGCTGGTCATCACTGGGAATGAGTTCTGCTGTGACTGTAGCCAGAGTGATCCTCGCTGGGCCAGCATCAACCTTGGCATCACGCTCTGTATTGAGTGCTCGGGCATTCACAGGTACTGTCAGAGTGTTTACATGTGAGTTCTGCATGTGGTCCGCTAAAATTAAGACTACTGTACAGTTGTCATTGCACCATACTAACAAAATATCAAATCAAAGAATTTGTTTTAAAGGATAATTTCTTGTCCAAGTCGAGTTTTCAGTCTATTTTTTATGCTACTGACCAAAATGTTTAACTAATTAAGTTTTTTTAATGCTTTTGAAAGATACAGTAAAAACAGTAATATTGTGAACAATTATTACAATTTAAAAGAACTGTTTTCTATATTTTAAAATCTTCAGTGTCACGTGATCCTTCACAAATCATTCTAAAATGCTGATTTGGTGCTCAAGAAACATTTCTTATTATTAATGTTGAAAACAGTTGTTGCAGTTTCATATTTCTGTGGAAACCGTGAAACACTACCATTCAAAGGTTTGAGGTAAGTATGATTTTAAAAAATTAATTAATTAATTAATACTTATATTCAGAGAAGATGCATTAAACTGATCAAAAGTGACAGTAAAGAAATGTATAATGTTACAAACGACCATAAGAAACATTATTAATAATTGAGCGCTAATAATAATTGAAATAATTGACCACCAAATCAGCATATTAGAATTTTTGCTGCTTAATATTTTGTGGAAGGCGTGATACATTTTTTTCAGGATTCTTTAATGAATAGAAAGAACGTCTCGGTTACGTATGTAACCCTCGTTCCCTGAGGAGGGAACGGAGACGTAACGTCAGTTTTTGTGATGATAGGCTTCTAGGCGAATTTCGCCTAGAAGCCTATCATCTTCGAGATCTTAGAAAACACCCAAGGGCAGGCCAATGCCATGGGCATGCGGAATTTGCATAGCGTAACTCCACCCCACAGCGTGGGTATATAAGGAAGTACACTGGCAACATCGCATTATGTTTACCTGCTAATGAGCCAAGACTGAACTACTGGCCTTTCCAGCGGTACAGCGGAAGTGGCAGAGAGACATTACGTCTCCGTTGCCTCCTCAGGGAACGAGGGTTACATACGTAACTGAGACATTCCCTTTCGTTCAGTCACTCCGAGTAATGTCAGTGACTGACGAATGGGGGTCCCAATGTAATCACGCCACTCGGCTGTCGTCCAGTGCCCTGCGTAAGCGTGAGCTCCCTGTCGTAAGCTAGTACGGACGAAGGACTCCCACTTAGCACAGGAATACCAAGGTACACTGGGAAGCATATTCTAGGTGGAAGTATGCGCCAGAGTGCCTACCCGTAGGGAGAACTTAAGGATACACATATGACCCACGAGGGGCTGCATAAGGAAGAACTCTGGGGTAACCAGCCGAAGGTGGAAGAATTCTACCCCCAGGGGAGGCAAGGGCTTGCCGAGGGAAATACACATGCTCGGAGAGGCTTACAGTGGAAATACACATGTGGGGGTCGCCCATAGGGGGAACCATGCACACGGTGGCACCTAGCCTGACACGAGGTCCTGAGCGAGTGGGCAGACGCACTGGTGTCGGCATCGACAGTGATGGAGGAACTCAGGGTTTCAGGGAAACTACCTGAGGAGAATATCGCACGTATCCTGTCCGTGGAGAGGAATGGCGAGCAAGCGAAGACACCTGAGCCCAGCCACTAGTAGAGGCGAGTACATGAGAGGACACTGGCTCCACTCGGAGATTATAGAATCTGGCGAATGTGTTGGGTGTCGCCCAGCCTCTGCACGGGGCAGAGTTTGCTCTTCTCCCAGTTGACCCGAAGGCCCAGACAGGCTAAGTGCCGAAGCACTAGGTCTCTGTGTTCGCACACCTGCTCTCGAGAGCGACTGGCTCATCCGGAGTCATCGAGGTGGTTCAGGATGCGAACCCCGTGTTGCCTGAGTGGCACAAGGGCTGCCTTGACAATCTTCGTAAAGACGCGAGGGGACAGAGCTAGCCCGAATGGGAGGACCACGTAATGATATGCCCGCCCCTCGAAAGCAAACCGTAGGAACGGTCTGTGTCGAGGAAGGATGGAGACATGGAAGTAGGCGTCCTTCAGGTCAATCGCTGCAAACCAATCTGCTGGACGAACGCATTCGAAAAGGTGTTCCGCTGTCAACATCCTGAACGGAAGCCTGTGAAGGGATCGGTTCAGGACGCGCAGGTCCAGGATCGGTCATAAACCACCAGTTTTCTTGGGTATAATGAAGTAGGGGCTGTAGAAGCCGGACTTAATTTCGGCTGGAGGGACAGGCTCGATCGCACCGTTAGCCAGCAGGGTAGCAACCTCCACACGCATGACTGGGGCATTGGGCCCCACCTTGGTATAGCGGACTCCCCGGAAGCGGGGACGAGCCTGAGCGAACTGAATCGCATAGCCGAACCTGATGGTCTTCGCGACCCAGCGGGACAGTCCGGGAAGCTCTAGCCAGGCTCCCAAGAACTGCACCACGTGGCCCAGGGAGCGTGCGGTCACCTTTGTCGCCCGGAGGGCAAGGGCGGTGGCGGCACGCAGCTCATTTCTGAGCCCTGGGTCAGCTCTACCCTTGTGCATGTCGCATAGCATCTGGGCCTGGTAGGCCTGCAAGATAGCCATGGCATGCAAAGAGGCGGCAGCCTACCCCACAGCTCTGTAGGACTTCGACACCAAGGTTGATGTGAATCTACAGGCTTTGGAGGGGTGCTTAGGGTCGCCACGCCAGGTTGAAGCACTCTGAGGACACAGTTGCATCGCAACAGAGCGTTCAACTGGGGGAACCCCAGTGTACCCTTTGGCCGCGGTCCCATCGAGGGCAGAGAAGGGGGTGGAGGCCGCCGAACGGTCGAGGGAAGACAACGGGGACTTCCAGGACCGCGTGACCTCCTCATGCACCACCGGGAAAAAAGGTATTGGGGGTGTGGCCTGACGGGTGTCAGAACACGGTGCCCCCAAAAACCAATCGTCCAACCATGAGCGCTCAGGCCGGGGCGGAGGGTTCCACTCCAACCCGAGACTCATGGCTGCCCGGGAAAGCATGGCTGTCAGCTCCGGGTCCGACTCGGGCAATACTGGCACACCGGAGGGCGGCAGCATAGCCGAATCATCATCCTCGGAGGACTCTAGCCCACCTTGCAATGCGGCAATCGACATCTCTTCATCCTCTGCGGGCCCAAACACAACAGACGGAACAGCAGGAGCCGGCTCCGTTGTCACAGTTTGAGCGCACGGGGGCAGCGGTGCGCTAGAGGGTGGTGTGGCCCGAGGGCACGTCAGGCAGTGTTCATGCCCATCAGAGGGCAGCAGATACCGACCGCACCCAGAAGCACACGGACGAGACATCTTGAAAAAGACGTGCCACGTGTGAGCTCTTTTAGAGAGGAAAACTTCACAGCGATGCCGAAGCGCCCAGGGACCGAATACCAGCTGAATGCAGACCACTGCACAGATCAGCAGGCAGGCAGTAAATGATCGCTGGAACGTGCCGTAACACCAACACTGACTGGAAAGCTGCTCGTCTCGAAGAGGCTGACAAACTCAGAAGGCTTGAGGAGTGAAGAGAGAGATACTCTTGGCTCCGAAGCAGAAACATAATGCGATGTTGCCAGCGTACTTCCTTATATACCCACGCTGTGGGAAGGAGTTACGCTATAAAAATTCTGCATGCCCATGGCATTGGCCTGCCATTGGGCGTTTTCTAAGATCTCGAAGATGATAGGCTTCTAGGCAAAACCCCCATTCGTCAATCACTGACGTTACTCGGAGTGACTGAACGAAAGGGAACAGCATTTATTTGAAATAGAAATCTTTTGTAACATTATAAATGTCTTTACTGTCACTTTTGATCAATTTAATATTACAATGACTACTGAAAGATTGTGTGATACTGAAGACAGAAGTAATGGCATGCATCAATTATAGGACAAAATGTTTTTTACTTCCTCACATATTCATTTAGAACTTTCCACTTATTTTGTGCCCCTTATTTTCTTCTCAGGAGTTTAGGAGTTCACAATTCAAAGGTACGATCCCTCACACTTGATTCATGGGAGCCAGAGTTGCTTAAGGTAAATGTTCATACATATACCTTACCTTAAATAAAGAATGTGTTTGTTCTTTATTTGTGCAATATATGCAGCAGTCTTTTCACTTTGTTTTTTTTTCTGTTTGCAGTTGATGTGCAAGCTGGGAAATTGTGTTATTAATCAGATCTATGAAGCTCGTAGAGAAGAGTTGGGTGGCAAGAAACCTCAGCCTGGAGATCCCAGGTATTTCCAGCCACTGCTTATTAGGGCCCAAGCCCAAATGGCGAAGGCCCTATTGTTCCCCTAAGGATTATTATTATTATTATTATTATTATTATTAGGGCCCAAGCCCTGAAAGGGCGAGAGGCCCTATTGTTCCCCTAAGGATTATTATTCTTTTTATTTTTTAAAAAGGGCCAGGCTGAAGCCGGTACCTGGGCGTGGCAGGGGGGCTCAACAGCGCCCCCTTAAGCGGGATCCGAAAACTTGGTCCATATATCAAACACACTTGCACGTACATGTGTGAAACTCGGTACACATATAGAGCTCATCGGCCTAAACAACAAGTTATGCATCAGCCCAACAGGAAGTGAGCTATTATGGGTTGTTCGGAAAATGCATGCTCTGCATTTGATATACTCCTCCTAGGCCATTGTTCCGATCAGTGCCAAACTCAGTCACCATGAAGTCAAGACAATGAGGATGCTAAATTGCGAGCAGATTTTTGATATCACGAACGGTTTGGCCGTGGCTAAGCAACAAATTTATGGTGAGAAAAGGGAAACAGGAAGTGTGTTATAGCTTATGCATACATTGATTAATTTTGATGAAACTTCAGCTGTGTGTTCGTTGTAAGAGGCCGATCACATGGATGTGACTATTGTGAAGTTATAGCGCCACCAACTGGCAGCAGGAAGTGTGTCACTTTCAAAATGCTTTGAAATCATCTTATTCTTACCCGATTTACTTCAAACTTCATCAGTGTAATGTCAAAACATGGCAGATATAGACATAAATATTTGATATTTGAAATAATGTTGCCATGGCAACATATCAAATTTTAATATTCTTTTTGGGTGTTTTTGAGGCGCTTAGAATGCTTAAAATTACATGAAACTCGACACACACATCAGACATGCCAGTAGATACAGGCAAAGACTTAGAAACGGGCGTGGTGGAGGGGCTCAGTAGTGCCACCTTTTGACAAAAGTGGGGGGGGGGGGTGGGTAGTTTTACCTACAGTCATCAAACTCTGTATATATATTGTTCTCATTGAGCCGGACAACTTTCTTATTTACAGTCATTAGCTCCGACCAACAGGAAGTCAGATATTTTGGTTTGAATGTGGAATTTTTGAATAATCAGGCTCTGAGTTTTTATAAACTCCTCGTAGGAGATGCATGGAATCGACACCAAACTCGGTCAACATGAAACAAAGACACTGAAGATGCTATATTGCGAACAATTATAGGATATCTCAAATGGTGCTGCTATGGTGAGGGATTAAATAAGGACAAAAAAGGGAAACATAAATTGTCTCATATCTTGTAAAATCATTGTTTGATTTAAATTAAATTAAGATTTTATGTTTGGTAATTGAACCTGGATGAGTTTAAAATGAATGTACTATTTTTCAGATCAATATATTTATGTTTTTAAAATATTTCTTCTAAATTTCACTCTCTCTCTCTCGCTCTCTCTGCCTCTCTCTCTTTGTGTGTGTGTGTGTGTGTGTGTGTGGAGGGGGGATGGGTAATGTCAGTTGCCTGCAGAATTCTACAGCATTCTGATGGTGTAAAGATTAGCTCTTTCATTTTTAGTGCACTGACATTATAGTTTTATATAATTAGTTTAATAATTGTGTTAATAAAAATATAAAAACACCTTTAGATAAATACTGGACTTAAAACATTTTGAGCTGCAAAAGATAACTTTCATTTCTGGGTTTAAATTCATATTGCAGCAAATGAAAACTTCACATTTGAAATTAAACTACTATAACACTATATCACTATTCGGACAGGACTAGTTTTCTAAATTACATTTGAGTTACAATTCTTATCACCCGACATCTGTGATTTCATGTACTCATTCAGACAGTTTTTTTTTCTTTTTTCTTTTTTTTTTACAAAGGAGTGAGTGTGTGTTTTCTATACATGGGCTTTACAGAAGGTCATGTGCTGTGTTTGCAAAGATCACGTATGACACATATGTCTTTAAATTAATTATTTACTGATATAATTCAAATGTATAATACATTTCACATGATTTTATAATAAACTTCCATCAAATTTAGACACGCATCTTACTCTTACCTGACACTGATATTAAAATCATTGTTGCGGTTTCTGTGATTTGGCACCATTTATTAATTTTTTAATTAACATTTTTTATTGGATGCCACACATATTGAAATGAAAGTGTGCTTTTTGGTGCATAAGATTGGTGAACAAACAGTAGCTAAGGTAGGTCAAAAACACAAAGAGAAAGGTTAGGATAATACAACATCAGCATTCGGACGGTATTCTGCACTCATTTGAAATTGACATTCGACATCATCTGACATGAAATTAATTAATAAAATTTAATTGATCTCATAGATGTGGCTGTTAAGGTTCGTGGTCATAGCAGCACCAACTGCTGCAGTTAATGTGGTGAATTCAAATGACATAGTCCTTTTATGTTTTCCCATTTTAAATGCCTATTGCCTGCCGTGCACAGTTAAGCTGATGCCACCGGGGTGGCGGTGCCACCGGCTTGGGCCCGTCATCGCTGCTTGCAGCTTTAATTATTATTATTTTATTAATTTTTTTTCTTTGAAGGTTTTTGTCACTTTTGGGGGCCTTAACGTGCTCAAAAACTCTTGAAACTTTGCACACATGTCGGAATGCGCGGCCATTAGGGCCGGGATGAAGATGGTACCTGGGCATGGCAGGGGGGCTCGACAGCGCCCCCTTGAATGCGATCTGAAACTTGGTCCATAAATCAAAAACGCTTGCATGTAGTATGAAACTCGGTACACATATAGAGCTCATCGGGCCTAACAATTTTCGTGCTCATAGTTGTACGTCAGCCCAACAGGAAGTCAGCTATTATGGGTTGTTTGAAAACGCATGCTCTGGAATTTGATATACTTCTCTAAGGCGTAAAATCCGATCGCCACCAAACTAGGTCAGCATGAAGTCAAGACATTGAGGATGCTAAAATTGCCAGCGGCTTTCTGATCTCGAACGGTTTGGCTGTGGCGAGGAGACAAATTTATGGCGAGAAAAGGGAAACGGGAAGTGTGTTATAACTTTCACCCAATTTACTCTCTCACTCTGTGTGTGTGTGTCACTTTCTCTCTTAATGGTGACAATTTAACCCTTTCATATCATAGACTATCACAAATAACTATCACTTTAGTGTGAAAAATAAGTTTAAAAAAAATATAAAAATACCTTTAATTAAATACTGGCCTTCTGGACTTACAACATTTTGAGCTGCAAAAGATAACTTTGCACATATTTGAAAGTGACCTATAATATCCTATGACATTAAAATTCATCTATATTTAAATTACATCATGGTCATAGTGGCACCAGCTGCTGCGGTAAATGTGGCATATTCGAGCGATTTTAAAATACTCTTTAAATGCATATTGCCTGTTGTGCACAGTTGCCCGGAAGCCACCGGGGTGGCGGTGCCACCGGCTTGGGCCCGTCATCGCTGCTTGCAGCTTTAATTTTGATTGTTCCAATCACGATACATGTGAACCACAAGATAAACACTGCAACAATATTATAGTAATAGTAAAACTGTAGTCCTCTGAGGTAATTTGATGACAACATCACCTGCAGCTCAACCTGGCAAAGACTGAGCTTCTCGTCTTCCCTGCTAACCCAACTCTACAACACAATTTCACCATCGAGCTAGGTTCATCTTTGATTACCCCTTCAGAGTCGGTCAGAAATCTCGGAGTAATCTTTGATGACCAGCTGTCCTTCAAAGACCACATTTCAAAGACAGCTCGGTCTTGCAGGTTTGCCCTGCACAACATCAGAAAGATCAGACCGTTCCTTACAGAGCATGCAACACAGCTTCTTGTCCAAGCCCTGGTCATTTCTAGGCTTGACTACTGCAATGCGCTTCTGGCTGGACTTCCATCGTGTGCAATCAAAACACTTCAATTGATTCAGAACGCAGCGGCACGTCTTGTTTTCAACGAGCCCAAAAGGGCCCATGTCACACCTCTCTTCATCTCTCTGCACTGGCTACCACTCGCTGCCCGCATTAAGTTCAAGGCTTTGACGCTTGCTTATGGATCCACCACAAGCTCAGCACCCGCATACTTCGACTCGATCCTACGAGTCTACACCCCTACCAGAAACCTTCGCTCAGCTAAAGAGCGGCGGCTGGTGTTACCATCCCAGAGAGGCATGAAATCCCTCTCTAGAACTTTTTCATTCACTGTTCCTGGCTGGTGGAACGATCTTCCCACCTCCATCCGGATGGCAGAATCACTAATATCATTCAAAAAACAGCTAAAAACCCATCTCTTCGGCGAGCACTTAATCTCATCATAATAATAAATAAAAATTAAAAAAAATTAAAAATCTTTCTTTTTCCTCTACCTTTCTCTACACCCTCCCTATTCTAGCTTACGCTACTCTGAGCAATGCCCGAAACTTAGTATTTAAGGCACTTCTTGCGTTTCTACGCCTCTTCATAACAGATCGCTTCCTGTACTCCTCAGTTGTAAGTCGCTTTGGATAAAAGCGTCTGCTAAATGCATAAATGTAAATGTAAATGTAATGAACAAACTAATCTAACAGAAACGCATACAAACATAAGATGGAAAGTGACAGAATGAAACCGAAAACGGGAATGAAGCTATGAAAGAGTCATTAACCATGAAAAGAACCATCAGCTTGTTATTTTCAAAGCACTTCATTAGGAGGATTTTACTGCTTATCCTAAGTCAAGTCAAGTCAACTTTATTTATATAGCGCTTTTTACAATGCAGATTGTTTCAAAGCAGCTTCACAGTGTTAAACAGGAAAATAATGAACAGAATTTGATTCGGCTGTACAGCCGCTCTGGAGAAAACGGTGATGTCATCAGCTCATTTCAATTATCATATATATTCAAGTAATGTAGTTGATATAATTTAGTTTAGTAATTAAATTTATTTGGATATTTATTTGAAAATTTTGTGTCCCCTAACCCTCTGATTAGTTAAAATAGGCGATATTTACATTGCCATTGCAGTTAAAGCGGTTTCGTAAAGTTTTCTGATTTGATGGTTGTGTAAGTCAATGGTGTTGAAGTTGCAATCGGTTACTTCTGTGTTGACTGAAGATATGATGAACTTATATCATCGGTTAGTTTCAACTCCGTCATGGTCGAGGAAATTGCACATGGCTTGAGGTGTTGGGCCTGCTGGCCTGTGACCTTGTGGTCGGACCGGGTTTCCGTCCCACACATGCACAGAAACCAGGAGAAGCAGGAAGAGCACTGATGGTTTCTCAGTGCAGTGACAGCGAAGTTGCAATTTCCTTCCGAGAATGAGGAAATTTCAGACTCTGTTGGAAGAGTTCTCTCTCTCTGCGCGGAGAGACATAATAGGCTGTGGTTGAGGCCTGCCGGCACCCATGGGCCCCGGTGGGGTCCCCCACGCACATCAACCAGCAGGAGCAGCAGTAGAAGGAAGAAGAGAGCCAGATCTTTTTAACCTCTGAGGATAGTCTCTCCTCCTAGGGGTCAGTGAGCCAATCGTACTTAGGCTTTCGGAGGGAAAGTTTTATGATGTATATGTTGTTATGATGTCTATATATGCCTTTCTCCACTGACATTCTGAGTTCAAAGCGTTTTTAAGGATACTGATTGTTAGAAGGCAACTGTCTGACTCTGGGAGCATGGTTTGTATAACACTGGCAACATTATTAGCTGTTTGATAACGTAATCAAGCAAAAGGCTAATCATTAATTACCGTTATGTGTCCGACGTTGTAAAGAGTGATACCATTGTGCAGCGTTTACCTCAGTAAGCGAGTGGATCTCTGAGCTGGTGTGAGTGAGTGGAGGTGGGGATAATTAGCATATTCATGGACCCAGGTATACTAAATGAAGTAAGTGTGTAGAGTTACATTCAAGCTATTTTTAGGCATGAAGACATTTAAACGTTTAAATATGTAATTTCAGTGATCAAAGATGGGTTTTAAGAGATAAAATTGACTACAAGGGGGCTTTAAAAGTTATAAACCATGAACAAAACCAACCAGCTGCAAGGTCAGTCACAACATTATAAACTTTGATTTTAAGAACAAAAAAAGTCTGTGGACAGGACTATGTACTGCTTTAATGAAGGAAAGAACTACAATCACATAAAGCATTGCAAATAAAATAATAAAATTACAAATTATGGGGTAATATAAAACTATTACTTAAATATGTTGATTATATACACTCACCTAAAGGATTATTAGGAACACCTGTTCAATTTCTCATTAATGCAATTATCTAATCAACCAATCACATGACAGTTGCTTCAATGCATTTAGGGGTGTGGTCCTGGTCAAGACAATCTCCTGAACTCCAAACTGAATGTCAGAATGGGAAAGAAAGGTGATTTAAGCAATTTTGAGCGTGGCATGGTTGTTGGTGCCAGACGGGCCGATCTGAGTATTTCACAATCTGCTCAGTTACTGGGATTTTCACGCACAACCATTTCTAGAGTTTACAAAGAATGGTGTGAAAAGGGAAAAACATCCAGTATGCAGCAGTCCTGTGGGCGAAAATGCCTTGTTGATGCTAGAGGTCAGAGGAGAATGGGCCAACTGATTCAAGCTGATAGAAGAGCAACTTTGACTGAAATAACCACTCGTTACAACCGAGGTATGCAGCAAAGCATTTGTGAAGCCACAACACGCAAAACCTTGAGGCGGATGGGCTACAACAGCAGAAGACCCCACCGGGTACCACTCATCTCCACTACAAATAGGAAAAAGAGGCACAGTTAAATTGGACAGTTGAAGACTGGAAAAATGTTGCCTGGTCTGATGAGTCTCGATTTCTGTTGAGACATTCAGATGGTAGAGTCAGAATTTGGCGTAAACAGAATGAGTACATGGATCCATCATGCCTTGTTACCACTGTGCAGGCTGGTGGTGGTGATGTAATGGTGCGGGGGATGTTTTCTTGGCACACTTTAGGCCCCTTAGTGCCAATTGGGCATCGTTTAAATGCCACGGCCTACCTGAGCATTGTTTCTGACCATGTCCATCCCTTTATGACCACCATGTACCCATCCTCTGATGGCTACTTCCAGCAGGATAATGCACCATGTCACAAAGCTCGAATCATTTCAAATTGGTTTCTTGAACATGACAATGAGTTCACTGTACTAAAATGGCCCCTACAGGCACCAGATCTCAACCCAATAGAGCATCTTTGGGATGTGGTGGAACGGGAGCTTCGTGCCCTGGATGTGCATCCCACAAATCTCCATCAACTGCAAGATGCTATCCTATCAATATGGGCCAACATTTCTAAAGAATGCTTTCAGCACCTTGTTGAATCAATGCCACGTAGAATTAAGGCAGTTCTGAAGGCAAAAGGGGGTCAAACACAGTATTAGTATGGTGTTCCTAATAATCCTTTAGGTGAGTGTATATATATATATATATATATATATATATATATATATATATATATATATATATATATATATATATATATATATATATATATATATATATATATATATATATATATATATATATATTGAAATATATTAAGTTTATTGCAAAATATGCATACAAATATTTAAGTACTTTTAGAGCATAGGGAAACTGACTATGTCATTCTCAGTGCTTCATTGGAGTGGACGGGTGCTAAAGAATTCTTTTGACACAATTTGCTAATTTCTATTCTCTGATTGGTGGATATTTATTTCCAGAATCATCTGTAATGTAGTTTTTCAACAGGAATTACACTGTTTAACATGATTATTTAAAAAATATCAGTATTTGGTACTGCTCTTTAAGAAAGGTGATTAAGCGACTTTTAATGTGGCATGGTTGTTGGTGCCAGACAGGCTGGTCTAAGTATTTCAAAAACTGCTGATCTACTGGGATTTTCATGAACAACCATCTCTAGGGTTTACGGAGAACGGTCCGAAAAAGAGAAAATATCCAGTGAGTGGAAGCTCTGTGGGCTAAAATGCCTTGTTGATGCCAGAGGAGAGAAGAGAATGGCCAGACTGGTTTGAGCTGATAGAAAAGCAACAGTAACTCAAATAACCACTTGTTACAACCAAGGTCTGCAGAAGAGAATCTCTGAACGCACAACACTTGAAGCAGATCGGCTACAGCAGCAAAAGAACTAAGAACAGGAAACTGATGCTACAATTTGCACAGGCTCACCAAAATTGAAAAATACAAGATTGGAAAACGTTGCCTGGGTTGATGAGTCTCAATTTCTGCTGCGACATTCAGATGTTAGGGTCAGAATTTGGCATAAACAACATAAATGCATGGCTTGTATCGTAGTTCAGGCTGGTGGTGGTGGTGTAATGGCGCGGATGATATTTTCTTGGCACACTTTGGGCCCCTTAGTGCCGATTGAGCATCGTTTAAACGCCACAGCCTTGTTGCTGACCATGTCCATCCCTTTATGACCACAGTGCACGTCTTATGATGGCTACTTCCAGCCGGACAACGCTCCATGTCACAAAGCACAAATCATCTCAAACTGGTTTCTTGAACATGACAAGTTCACTATACTCAAATAGCCTCCACAGTCACCAGATCTACAGAAAGTGTAATAAATATTCTTAATACTTTTTTGCATTTCTGTCTGTGCAATCCAAGACAGGAGATTGAAGCCTTCATCCGTGCTAAGTATGTAGAAAAGAGGTTTGTCCTAAAACCTACAGCCCAGGAGCAGAAGGAAAAGATAATGATGTTGAGAAAACTTGACAAACGTATAAAGGGAAACATGGATTTTCTTCCCCCGCGGCCTCCCCCTCCCACACCCAAACTCCGAACTGCCTCCAGTACCTCAGGTAAATGCTGAGAGTCTGCAGATCAAAGACAGAATATCAGTTGTATCTTTCAGTAGGTGCTTTTTGACTGCAGACTAAGGCTTCTTTGTTTTCCCTTTCACTGTAAACAGCTCCCCTAAGTGTTCAGGAGGTACGACGTGATTCACTGTTCTGCCCTGATGAGCTTGATTCTCTTTTTTCCTACTTTGATACATCCTCAAAGCTGCAAAGCTGTAAGTGCCACATTCCACGAATCAGTGCTGTCTGGCTCTGTCTGTTATAAGCTGACTTTATGGAGCCAGATAAGTACTAATTACATATCTGGCCTTATGAATGAAGTCATTGTGTAACAACACTTTAGCATGCCAGGTTTTATTGCTGCAATATTCTCATGGCCCATGCATGTTTTGATTGTGTTCTTGTAATGGCAGTGAGGAGTAAAGACAGTGGGATTCAGAACAGTGCAGATGGGAGCAGAGAGATGTTGGCCTCCACCCCCTCCAGCTCTAGCCTGAGTGAAACAGGTGAGCTTAACACATTAAAAAGTACATACATTTCGAAACCCTCAGAGTGCCTCTAACACACACACACACACACATAAGCAAAGTTTAATATTCTCATATCTTAACTGACAAGTGAATAATTTTTCCATATTATGACTGAGGAACAAAGAGTAAAGTTAAAGGGGACTTATTATGCCCCTTTTAACAAGATGTCTCAGAAGTCTCAGGTGTCCCCAGAATGTGTCTGAAGTTTCAGCTCAAAATACCCCACAGATCATTTATTATACCATGTTGTAAATCCATTTTTGAGTGGAAGGAAAAACATGCTGTTTTCATGCATGTATCTCTAAATGCAAATGAGCTGCTGCTCCCCACCTAGCTTTCCAGAATAGGGTGGAGCTTTTACAGCTCTTGCCACGGAATACTCTGCCAAAAACTAAAACATCTGTTTGGTTTGGATTATCATCTATATTGTGGTAACACTCGCGTGACATTGCAGTTCTTCATCATGAAATTTTATTATCTGCATGCGTTTTAAAGCCATATCAGTCTAAACTTCTGATATATGGTTTTCTGAGCACACACATCCAAAGCATGCGCACAGAGAGTTGGGTGTCAGACAGTGCATCCTGTGAGTATTAAACTAAGTTCCTTTCACGTGTTATTGCGCTTAAACTGTCAAATACACACAAGGTTGTCAAAAACACACAGTTCACAAACACAGTCGGTTATGTCTGTGAACGTAAACAGCAGGGAAAGAAATCATGTGTATATTAGATCTGTGTATTAAAGTGAAAGTAGTGTAATATACAGTACCTACTGCTATATATGCTGTTAACCCCTAGAGGTCGATGGTCGTGCTGGCGTTCTTAGTGCGAAAGAGACTCAAGATACTCAGTCGATTTTGGTCATTCAGGCAAGTGTTATACATCATTATAATCTGTTAAATTTATTTGTGTACTCACAATAAAAACTAAATGTTGTGCTTTTTGCAAAATAAAGAAAACAAACATGATGCGCGATCTGCAGCCTTCTCTGTCAATGAAAGGGATAGTTCACCCAAAAATGAAAATTAGCCGATGATTTATATCGGAGTTATATTAAAAAAAGTCCTGGCTAATCCAAGCTTTATAATGGAAGTAATTGTTGCTCTGTTTTTAAAGTCCATAAAGTCCATAAAAAAAATGCTTCTGTCCATCAAATAACATGCTCCACACAGCTCCGGGGCCTTTTTTTCAGAAGGCCTTTTTTAATAAAGGCCTTCTGAAGCGAATCGATGCGTTTGTGTAAGAAAAATATCCATATTTAAAACTTTACAAAGTAAAGTTCCAGCCGATCGCCTTCTGTGGAAAAGTGTGTTGTAAGCCTTTTAAACTGCAGAGGCACTTTAAACACTTTTTCCATAAATTGAATACGGAAGGCGATCAGCCAAAACTTTACTTTGTAAAGTTTTAAATATGGATATTTTTCTTACACAAACGCATCGATTCGCTTCAGAAGGCCCTTATTAACCCCGGAGCTGTGTGGAGCATGTTATTTGACGGACAGATGCATTTTTTTATGGACTTCAAAATCAGAGCAACTATTACTGCCATTATAAAGCTTGGATTAGCCAGGACTTTAATATAACTCCGATTTTATTCATTTATTTTATTCCGATTTAATTCTTCTTATTCTTCCACTAATAATCGTTCTTTTGAAAGTCAAATACTGACGCAATCCACGCGAGTATCCCTGCCCATATCAACTTGAAAAAACAAACTTGAACAAAATTTTGAATAGGCCTATTATATTTAAAATTATATACAGTACCGGCCAAACGATTGGAAACATTACTATTTCTTGTTATATTACAGAGCCTATAAAAGTTAATCTGCAGTTTAATAAGTTGCTAAGACATTTTATTGCAGTATTTATTACATATTTCAGTCGATTTCACTCATCTCAGTATAGCAACATAGTTTGATAAAAGCCAATATGGCATGTTTACTAATGTAAGTGGTCCGTGTACTTTTTCGTTCATTCATTATTCCTTTTTTAAACCAGGAATGAAATATGGAAAATGCAGTTTCTTCCTTTATTTTAACACTGATGAATAAAATTAGCAGATTAAATATAATTTTCCATATGCAAGATAATTAATTCATTGAAAATAATATAAATGATATACAACTTGTTTTTTAATATGTAAAAATGCTAAATTTAATTTCTAGTGTTCCCATTTCGAGGGAACTCGCACTGCGTCGGAACGACACTTTGGGGGATGCTCCCTTAGCGTTGCGCGTCTGAAGCATGAATGAAACTAAGACCGATCTTGATTGGTGCTACGTCATGACGTAGTATGTGACGGCATACCCGGAAGTATAAAGGGACGCCGGCTCACAACCGCGCTAGCTTTTTCCCAAAGGGAAATCCATTCCATATGATCAGGGTAACGCGCAGATGCCTTCGTTCCCTATCAATATGGAAGAAACCCTGGTTTCTGTCCCAAGGGCCAGTGTTGGGAGCGTCATGTCGCCGGAAATCTGTTTCGACAGACGCCTCCCCTCACTGGTTGGGGCGCGGTCATGGACGGCCGCTTTACCCAGGGTCTGTGGCAGGACCATCATCATTCATAGCATATAAATTGCCTGGAAATGCTGGCAGTGTTCAGGGCTCTGAGGAGCTTCCTCAGAGATCTCAGGGGTTACCATGTTCTGGTACGATCCAACAGTATGTCAGTGGTCGCGTACCTGAACCATCAGGGGGGTCTGAGGTCTCGCCCTCTATGCAGACTGCCGCATCAGATCCTCCTGTGGTCCCAGGGGAAATTGTCGTCTCTCAGAGCGATGTATATCCCCGGGGACCAGAATCAGGGAGCAGACATTCTGTCAAGGCAGGGGCTGAGGCCCGGGGAATGGAGACTTCACCCAGAGGTGGTGAAGTCCATATGCGAGAGGTTCGGCCCAGTGGAAGTGGATCTATTTGCGTCTCGAGAGACGTCCCACTGTCCACTGTGGTTCTCCCTCACGCATCCAGCCCCGCTGGGGTTGGATGCCATGGTGCAGACGTGGCGGAGGCTGCGCCTGTATGCATTTCCCCCGATAGCTCTGCTCCCGGGAGTTCTGGAGAGGGTCCGGCAGGACGGGGTCAGTCTACTCCTAGTAGCCCCGTACTGGCCGGCCCGAGTATGGTTCTCAGACATCATAGCACTGCTGGCAGGTCCTCCATGGCAGATCCCTTTGAGGAGGGACCTGCTGTCTCAGGCAGGGGGCACAATATTTCACCCCCAGCCAGAGCTGTGGAAGCTTTGGGTCTGGCCCCTGAGGGGGCTCAGTACTTAGAGGCTGGCCTGTCGGCAGGTGTAGTGGAGACCATACTTAGTTCCAGGGCTCCTTCCACGAGAAGGTTGTACGGCTTAAAGTGGAATGTATTTTCCACTTGGTGCGGGGAGCATGAGGTGGACCCAGTTAACTGCCCAGTGGCTTCAGTGCTGGAGTTCCTCCAAGATCGCTTCACTGCGGGGCTTACCCCGTCCACACTTAAGGTGTACGTGGCTGCCATTACGGCTTTCCACGCTCCTGTAAGTGATGGGCCTCTGGGGAGGCACCCTTTAGTCGTACGTTTCCTCCGTGGTACTTGGAGGATGAGGCCTGCAACTCGCTCCAGAGTTCCAACTTGGGATCTGGCGGTAGTTCTCGAGGGATTGGCTTCGGCCCCCTTCGAACCACTCGAGTCAGCGACAGATCGAGTTCTGTCACTAAAGGTGGCACTGCTCCTTGCTATCACCTCACTTAAGAGGGTGGGGGACCTCCAGGCCTTGGCTATAACGCCGACTTGCCTGGAGTTTGCCCCGAGCGGAGTTAAGGCTATCCTTCATCCGAGGCCAGGCTATGTGCCCAAGGTGCCATCGAGTGTGGCACGGCCTACGGTTCTGCAGGCTTTTCATCCTCCACCTCATTTGTCGGCTGAAGAGGGGAGACTTCATCTGCTCTGCCCGGTCAGAGCATTGCAAATTTATCTGCGGAAGTCTTCGCAGTGGAGAAGGTCGGACCAACTGTTAGTGTGTTTCGGGTCTCCTAGGAAGGGGCTACCCGCGTCCAAGCAGACGGTTAGTAATTGGATCGTCCAGGCGATTGCCTTGACCTATCAGGTGCACGGTTTGCCTTCACCTTTGGCCTTGAGGGCGCATTCCACTAGGGGCATGGCCTCTTCTAGGGCCCTTCATTTGGGGGTCCCACTTCAGGAGATCTGTGAGGCAGCCGGCTGGGCTACCCCACACACTTTTATCAGATTTTATAGTCTACATCTTCCTGTGACGCCAGGCGCTAGGGTGCTCTCGTCCTAAGTGTACCTGGGTTCCAGCTTCACACTAGGGCAGGCATGGTTTGTGGTGGCATAGTGGGCATTTCGTTCCCCAAAGTGTCGTTCCGACGCAGTGCGAGTTTCCTCGAAAGGCAACGTCTCGGGTTATGACTATAACCCTTGTTCCCTGAGAAGGGAACGAGACTCTGCGTCGCCTTGCCACGCCTCTCCATGCCTGGGAGCGACTTGCTTCATCGCAAAAGAGCTAGCCCGGTTGTGAGCCGGCATCCCTTTATACTTCAGGGAATGCCGTCACATACTACGTCATGACGTAGCACCAATCAAGATCGGTCTTAGTTTCATTCATGCTTCAGACGCGCAACGCTAAGGGAGCGTCCCCCAAAGTGTCGTTCCGACGCAGTGTCTCGTTCCCTTCTCAGGGAACAAGGGTTATAGCCATAACCCGAGACGTTTTGCGTCACGCTGAAGCGCCCTCTAGTGCCTTTTTCCTCTGCCGTCAATAGAATGACTCGCATGAAGAGCCTAAAAGATGACAGAGAGGTGGCTGAATGTACATGTTCATTTTTTTTATTTTACAAAAAGCACAACATTTTGTTTTTATTGGCAGTATACACAAATAAAAGTACATACTTAACAGTTTTAAATGATTTTAACACTTGTCTGTATGACAAAAATCGATGGAGTTATTTGAGTCTCTTTGGCACTGATAAGTAAAAAAATAAAAAAAATAAAAATAAAACCGATATCACTCTGGACCTGCAGCCACAACCTGAGCTGAGACGTGCAAAGAGTCTGGGCACCAGGCTGGCAAAAAACCAGGCTGGGCAAGGCAGAACTGGACAGAGAACTGGAACACAACGCTGATCAGGACAAATATAGCAGGGCAGGGAAAGAATTTCGAAAGGAACAGCTCTTGAAGTACAAAACACTCTGGCACTGAAGTAGTTATGTGCAGAGTAATTAGAGAGAAGGAGGATCAGGTGAAAGGGAAATGAGCAGCCACACTGATTGCCACTGGGAACCACTGAAAAAAGGTAACTACTTTAAAGTCAAGTCAAGTCAACTTTATTTATATAGCGCTTTTTACAATGCAGATTGTTTCAAAGCAGCTTCACTGTGTTAAACAGGAAAATAATGAACAGAATTTGATTCGGCTGTACAGCCGCTCTGGAGAAAACGGTGATGTCATCAGCTCATTTTAATTATCATATATATTCAAGTAATGTAGTTGATATAATTTAGTTTAGTAATAAAATTTATTTTATATTTATTTGAAAATTTAGTTTCCCCAACTGAGCAAGCCAGAGGCGACAGTGGCAAGGAACCAAAACTCCATCAGGTGTTAAAACTCCAACACGGGTTAAGGTCATGGCTTGCTCAGTTTGGGTTTAAAAGATAATAAAAATTCAGTAATGTTATTGGGCCTCATTCATGAAACACGAGCAGAACAAATTGTGTAAGTTGTTCGTAAAGCCACTCTGACGTTCAAAAATGTTCGTATTTTCAAAATGTTAGTGGGTACGAAAGAAATTTACACCTGCTCCCTACCACGTGTACATGGTGCGTAAAACATTTGAAGACATTTTTTTAGCTGGCTAAAATCCTTTGGTGGACACCATATAATTGAATATTTATTGCTAGGCATATGTATGGCCAATTGGTTTCTTTAGCATTTATGCAATATACTGGAGCCAAACCAGAAGGAAGTCCAGAAGATTCCACAGCGTTCCTGGACACGTAATTTGCGTAGTTGTAACTCATGGGCGGGGATTATGCTAATTATAAATGAACGTGCACTCACGTCCTATTTACGAATGTTTGGAATTCATTAATATACATATGAATAACTACCATATCCGTGGTATACAAAACATTTGTGAAGCCGTAGGAGAGTTTTCGTAAAGGTCCTTTTTATGTGCAAATTACGCCGAAATTGCTAATATATTTACGAAAGTTTCATGAATAAGGCCCATTAATTTGACTGCACTGACTTTTCAAGTTTTGTTCTCATATGATTTAAGCTAAATAATGACACTTTATTTTCTTCTATATATATGTAGTGCAGTTGTTTAATAATTGTGTAAAGAGCTTAGGGTTAGGACTAGTGTGAGCACTTGAAAACAGTCAAGAAGTGTAGAACCCAAACACAGAAAACCAGAGCATAGTCAATTAGATGAAAAGTACAAATGTAACTCCAAAAATGTTCCAATGAGAGGATGCAAAAAAAAAAAAGTGAAGAAAAAGTACATATGTTTGAGTGTGTAGCAGAAAAGTAGACAAGCTTTTGGGACATACTATCACGTCGTACAATTTGCATCTTTAACAGACGTTCTGTCACATAGTTATGTGCATCCGGTCACCGTAAACTGGACTGTCAATCATCTTGTCACAGTTAACATCCTATATGTTTAATTTAATTTCCTACCGTATTGGAGAGAAAAGAAGTAGCACGTTGATCTGTCAGTCATGGTGTAATGTGGAGTGTTTCAGAAACGAGGAAGAGGAGGATCCAAGAGTAAATCCAAACTAGGGGCAAAACAGAATTGAAACCAACTCACACAATGCTTCCACTAAGGACAACACCAGTCAAAGAACATGAGAAACACTGGGGTATTTATACACAAGGGGTGACTGGCAAACAAGACACACCTGGGAACAATGAGGAACTAATCAACAAGGACTCGAGAACTCTCCTCATATTTTTGCATAATGATGCTTTTGAATTGAATGTCTTCATTGTCATTGCATGTGACATACAATGAAATTTGATGTCTCTCATAAAAAAACGAACTGTATGCGTCCACATTTCACTCACAATAAATAAATATATATATAAAAATATGCAAGAGAAATGTAAAGCCCAAAAAACAGAGCTTTAGAGCTCCATAGCTTCTTCCAGATGGCAGTAGTGCAAACAGATTGTGAAAGGAGTGAGTCCGATGATCTTTTGTGAGATTTTAATGACCCTCTGCAGTGCAGCTCTTTCAGCCATTGAACAGTTTCCATACCAGACTGTTAAGGGTGTGAACCTACACTGGTCTCACGGTTCGGTTCGATTACAATTATCATGCCATCGATTCAGTTCAATTCAATATCACGATGCATCACAATCCATCCTCATGTATACTATTTTGTCAATAAATACAAGCAGTCAGATATATGAACTGAACCTTTAATTTTACCTGCTCAAAGAAAACACGCTTCTTGAATGTATCAAACATCAAACAAAACTCAAGTCTGGGCACAGAAGACAACAGGGGCATTTAGAACAAATACACAAAAGTAAATACTAAAAGCCACTTCAGGAGGTGGTCTGGGTCCAAACTAAAGTCTAAATGCATCTGATTGTTAAAACCACATCTGTAAATTTTACTCATCCCAACATTGGTAGATAAGTACACGTGTGAGAGCGTTTTCTAGGCTATGTCATGTTATAGCCAGATATGACAGCGCTACTGCAGCACGATTTTTGTTTTCTGTGACGTGAACTCTGCATTAAATCTGCTCGGATCGGATTTATATCCATTTTACGGAGATACATTTATGTGCCCAAGTGTAAATGAAATTGTTTTGATAAATCAGATAGCTTTGATTTACACACAGAGCGTGTGCTCCAGGTCCTGCTTACCAGGTTGTTCATAAAAGCCGAAATGTGCCCAGATGTCGGCTTTTAAATTAGTTGGAGCATTTTTAATTACTCGCACTTGCGTCTCGCACATACACGACAAATGACGTCAGTACATTATAATCGGTTATGGTCTATTACTGAACCAATACCGAATCGTCCTCGTCTGCATCGTGATGCATCGTAGAAACGATTCATTTCGACACCCCTACAGACTGTAATGCAAAAATCTGGCAAAGAGATGGGCCTTCCTCAGGGTTCTGAGGAAGTAAAGTCTCTGTTGGGCCTTTTTAACCAGGGCATCAGTGTTAATGGTCCACTTGAGGTCTTCACTGACATGAAGGCCCAGAAACTAAAAGCTGGGCACTTTCTCTGCCTCCGCACCCCTTATTTCCAATTGCTTAAGCTCTTCCAGGTGTCTGAAGTCTTTAATTAGCTCCTTTGTCTTCTTGATGTTGAGAGACAGGTTGTTGTCTGCACACCACTTAGCCAGTTTACACACCTCATCTCTATAGGCAGCCTCACTGCCATTTGAAATAAGCCCCACCACTGTTGTTTCATCAGCGAATTTGATTAGTGTTGATTTGTGTTAGTGGGGTAAACTGGTGTACAGTCATGTGTGTAGAGGGAGTAGAGGAGGGGGCTCAGCACACATCCTTGTGGTGCTCCAGTGCTAAGGGTCAGGGTTGAGGAGATGTGCATGCCCAGTCTCACAATCTGTGAGCGGCCCCTGAGAAAGTCCACAAACACAGTTGGTTGCTGAGACCCAGGTCCAGCATCTTTGTGACTAGACTGCTGGGGACAATGGTATTAAAAGCAGAGCTATAGTCTACAAAGAGCATCCTTACATATGTGTCCTTCATCTCCAGGTGTTTCAGTGCAGTGTAGAGAGCAGTATTTATTGCGTCTTCTGCGGATCTATTTGACCTGTACGCAAATTGATGTGGGTCCAAAGTGGGAGGAAGTGTAGATTTGCTCTATCCCAGGATGAGTCTTTCGAAGCACTTGGATATAATAGGTGTAAGTGCTATTGGTCTATAATCATTCAGGGAAGTGATGTTGGACTGTTTGGGCTCTGGAATGATTGTGGCAGTTTTCAGGCAGACTGGTACCGCAGTATGTGCCAGTGAGAGATTAAAGATATCCGTGAAAACCTCTGCAAACTGATAAGGACAATCCCGGAGGACCCTGCCTGGGATCCCATCTGGTCCAGCCGCTTTCTTGGCATTCACAGTTCTCAGGACTTGCTTAACCTCTGGTGGAGCATTTCACATGTTGTTCAAACCTTGGAAAAAAGTTCAAGTTGACATGATTAAAATCGCCAAGCACAATAAACACCCTATCGGAATAAGCATTCTGTTGCTTGTTTATAGCTGTTAACATGTAGCTGAGTGCTGCATTAGCGTTAGCATCTGGTGGAATATACACGGCTATGACAACAACAACAGACATCTCCCGTGGCAGATAAAAGGGCCTGCATTTAACTGCCAACAACTCTAGGTCTGGAGAACAATAGCTGTGTTTCCATCCAAACGTGAAGCGAATCTTTTCAAAGTTTGCAAAAAAGAAAAAAAAGCGAATTAAGTTGTTCAAGCGGATGACGGTGGTATTGGTAAACTAGTAACCAACAGTAACTAAAACTCCCTCAGCTTAACCTTAATGTGAAAAACGCTTAACGTGGCTTAAGAAAGTGGTATTAAAAGACCAAACTCGGTAAACACCAAACTAATAAAGCATACTATGTACAGAAAAGCAGATAAGTCTAGAGTATAAACGCTACATGTTCAATTACATGTTAAGCATTTTCCTCCAAAAAGACAAAATACATTATAAATTATTAATAAACACAGGCAGGTTTAGTGATTTGCAAAAAACAAATCTTTACTCACACTTAGATAAACACATCATAAACACAGAGGGAGAACTATTCCAACAAGCTCTCTCACTGTCTCATTTTCATCATATTCTAGGCTCATCTGCTTTTCTGCACATAGTATGCTTTATTAGTATTTTGTTTACTGAATTTGTTCTTTTAATATCACTTTCTTAGTACATTAAGCCATGTTAAGCGTTTTAGAATGTCCCCATCAGGGGAAACAGATAATTAGTCACGTGGGTTTACTGTATGTTCACTACGTCAGAATTTATTCAGCAAATGCGTTTCCATCTCCCATTTTTTGCATTAACTCTTGCACAAGTCAAAAACCAGACAATTAAGTGAGCGTAAAAACTTTTTTGCCAATTAAGGGTTTTTTTTGGCGAAATTTGGTGTTTCCATCACTCGTTTCTGATGCGATACTTCAAAATGCATATAAAAACAGGGTGATGAAAACATAGCTAATGTCTGTCAATAATGGCAGTGCACCAGCTGTTGTTCGTATAGACACACAAACCACCCCCCGGCTCTTACCGGAGTCCATGGTCCTGTTGCTATGGTGTACAGAGCAGCCCGCTAGCTGCGTCGGGGACTATTGGGTGTAGCCAGGTCTCAGTAATGATCATCACTCAACTTCCTTGAACGATCAACCATGATGATAAACAGTCTCTCAGCTCACCCATTTTGTTGTTTAAAGACCTTACATTAGAGGCGAAGAGACTGGGGAGTGGTGGTCAGTGAGAGTTATACTTATGCCAGGCTAGCACACCAGCCCTGTATCCTCGTCTTGTTTGCGCTCTCTCTGCCACCTCCGATGTCCACTGCTGCTGCTGGGTATAATAATCCACAGCGACCCGGTGTTCAGAGAGACTAACATTAGCGTAGATGCCATTCTTCTTATGATGTAACGAGTACATCAGGTGTTATGGAAAGTGTTCCCGGTTCCGGCTGACCTAGTTAATGCAGCCTAAAACAATCATTTAACTGATTTGAATAATATAAATTAAAAATGTTTTATGTGTATGCCATAGTAAAGGGATGTGTTTTTAGTCTAAATTTAAACTGACAGAGTGTGTCTGCTTCCTGAACAATGCTAGGAAGTCTGTTCCAGAGTTTAGGTGCTAAATAGGAAAAGGATCAACCGCCTGCAGTTGATTTTAATATTCTAGGTATTATCAACTGGCCAGAATTTTGAGACCGCAATAGACGTGATGGAGTATAATGTGTTAAGAGCTCGCTCAAGTACTGGGGAGCTAAACCATTTAGTGCTTTGTAAGTAATTAGCAAGATTTTAAAATGTATACAATGTTTAATAGGGAGCCAATGCAGTGTTGACAGAACCGGACTAATATGGTCATACTTCCTGGTTCTAGTAAGAACTCTGGCTGCTGCGTTTTGGACCAGCTGCAGTTTATTTATTATGCGAGCAGGGCAACCACCCAGTAGAGCATTACAATAATCTAGCCTTGAGGTCATGAACGCATGAACTAACTGTTCGGCATTTTACATTGAAAGCATGTGCCGTAATTTAGATAGATTTTTAAGATGGTAGAATGCAGTTTTACAGATGCTAGAAATGTGGCTTTCAAATTAAAGATTGGTATCAAAGAGCACACCCAGGTTCCTAACTGACGACGAGGACTTGACAGAGCAGCCATCAAGTGTTAGATAGTATTCTAAGTTACTACTTGTGGAGTTTTTTTGTCCAATGATTAAAAATTCAGTTTTTTCTGAATTAAGTTGCAGGAAATGACTAGTCATCCAATTTTTTATATCAGCTATGCATTTCGTTAATCTTGTGAATTGGTAAGTTTCGTCAGGGCGTGAAGAAATAGAAAGGTGCATACCACCACCTACTGTGCTGGAGTGTGACGAAGATGGAATACAATGAAGATTTTCTATATTATGCTTTTCAAACCACCGTTTCCCAGGAACCTCTGTCATGGAACAGAAGGGTGCAGACAGGTAAATTGTGTAACAGAGTTTGAGCAGAGGTACGGAGAATGACGGATGCAGACTGGGGAGTAGTAAACAGAATTAACTAAATGAAATTATATAGCTAAAAGTAATACTACTGTCCTTTGATGCAGATGACTGGAGGGTAAGCAGACCACGGGAAGATGACAGATAAGGATCGTTGTAGCAGGTAAGTAGCAGGTAGGTATCAGGTAGAGTCGGTGTAGTGTCTGTAAGGATGAGATGGGATGACGACGATGGGGTCTACCTCGACCCCTGGGAGCTGGGCGATCTGGGTGTTCAGTATGGTATTGAGTGCTCCTCAGGACCGTAGTCCTCCCAGTCGATGAGGTACTCCAGCCTGGGACCCCGCCGTCACGAGTCAAGGATAGCTTGGACCCGGTAGATGGCTTCCTCATCAGCGACTTCGGGAGGAGGTACCTCATTGCCACCAGATTCTGTGGGAGAAGACAAGACAGAGTGAGGTTTCAGGAGGGATACATGGAAGGATGGGGAGATATGGTAGTGAGGTGGAAGGTTTAGCCTGTAGGTGACCTTGTTAAGCTGCCTCTGCACAGTGAATGGACCTATGTACCGGGGACTCAGCTTACAGCAAGGCAGGCGTAGACGGATGTCCCGCGTCGAGAGCCACAATGACAAACACACAGGTATGGTTGTTCGAAGAGGGAAGGTCGGTTATGAAATCTATCCCCAGATGAGACCATGGACGGTGTGGAATGGAGAGAGGAATCAGCTTGCCTTCAGGAAGTCTTGGAGTCATGGTGGGCCACCAATAGCGATGACGTAGGAGTGTGAGAGTACGTTGGCTACCTGGGTGTTCGGAGCCTGGAGATGTATGAGCTGAGTCCAAGAGAGGCAGATGATAGTTGGATGGTACGTAGAGAAGCCCCTCTGGACCTCCCGGCGGAGCAGGTTAGGAGCGATTAGTTTGAGCAATTTGCTCATCAATGGACCACTGGATAGGACTGACGATCATGGCTGGAGGGAGAATGGGTTCTGGCGTAGGATCTTCAGGATCAGGTTGATGAAGGCGTGACAGGGCATCCACCCTACAGTTCTTATCCCCAGGTCAAGATGAGACAGTTAAATCAAATTGTGTAAAGAATAAAGCCCACCGGGCTTGGCATGGAGAGACAGACAAACGGCGGTGACCAAGTCTGCAAAGGGATCAGTGGGGCGATCCCCATCCATATCCGTAGGTCTCTGCATGTGGTCTGGTCTCCTGTCACAGAACAGAAGGGTGCAGACAGGTAAATTGTGTAACAACAGAGTTTATTGAGCAGAAGTACAGAGAATGACAGGGATGCAGACTGTTGAGTAGTAATCAGAATTAATTGAATGAAATGATGATATAGCTAGAAGTAATACTACTGTCCTTTGATGCAGATGACTGGAGGGAAGATCTTTGTAGCCGGTATGTAACAGGTCAGTATCAGGTAGCATCTGTGTAGTGTTTGTAAGGACAAGACCAGACAAGGGAGTGTTAGAGGAAGTGTCTTTTATAGTGTGTGTTGATGATGAGGTGCAGGTGCAGTAAATCAGAATTCTGGTGAGAGTGGGCGGAGCGTGCTGATCTGGTGACGATGGGTGGACTTGTGATGGTTGTGACTCTGTGACAACCTCATTATTGCATTTGAAGATTTGAATTTTTTTCACTCTTTCCAGTGGATGTCTGTACATATTCACCTGTACATTTGATCCTATCTTCCTCCTGGTAAAGAACTGACAACATGAATTGGATATAGAACATTTAAAACCCCCTTCTAATGACCATCATTCAACATTCCCTATTGCTTTTTTAATTTTTTGAGCAATGAAAGTAATATTTCTTCCCCTTTTCCATAATACTCCATCATCTGCATATAGTGCAGAATTGATGTCTTGACAAATTTCTTCAAATACTGTATATCATTAATCATAATATTAAATAATATGGGACTAATAACCCTCCCTTGAGATGTAACATCTCAAATTTAGCATCAAAATGCATTATTTTTCTGATTATATGTCTTGATTCTGTTCCAGAATTTCCTTTCTCCTTTTCTTTTAATTGTCATCTAGATTTCCACTACTATGCGCTCTTTTAAATGTTTGGACTAACAGCTTTGCTTTTTCTTCTTCCATTACAGCTATTCTCCCTTCTCCTATTTATACAGGTATATTTTTGGGTCAATATACACCAGTCATCATCTTTAACATATTCTAAACATCTCCCATCTATAAATCTCATCCTATTGAAGAGCAAAATGTTTGCCAGTATTTCCTTTCAGCCTCCTTGATAATTATCTTCACCTGCTCTGATAGTCAAGCAGAAATTCAGGTATCAAGGTCCTTCACCCTGAAAGCTTCATTTCTTAGTTTAATAGCTTAAAAACATTCCTGACTCCATCAGGAAACAACCTTCCTTATTCCTCTACTCTTTGTTTTAGGTATTGCCTCTTCTGCTGCTTTAATTATGATAATAATTTAATTTATCATAATTTATTTATGCTGAAGTTATTCAGTTCTTCATTACATATTTTATTTAATCTGCTGTATCAAATCTCCACTTTGATGTTTTTTTTAAATGTTTGCTTTTTCATTTCCAAACCAATATCGGGAAGTGATCACTCCCTATTATAGTATAATTCTAATATATCTCACATTGACATTTTAGTGATATAAATCCAGATACTAATGTTAAATCTACGCAGGACAATGATACATTTCTAACATTAAGGGACATATTTACTAACAGCTTGCACCATAGCAAACCCTCTTTTGGCGTTATAAAACTAGGACCAGGATTTACTAAAGACCAAGTGAAAGATTAGTGCTTTAAAGGCGTGGACACAGTTATTTTTGTGGCTGACATTATTGCATATGCATTTGTTTGAGTTTCCCTCTCAGACACAAAATTTATGGGAGGAGAGTATTTAAATGGGTCATGCAAGATTTACTAAGGTTTGCTCTCGTCAATTTACTGGTATTTGTGCCATTATTTACCGCCCAAAAAAAGCATGCCATAAACCAGACACTAATTTGCCCTGCTCTTGGTAGATTGTGTTGGTCATTATGGGAATGATCCGGTTGTGTCTGTGTTCTTTAATTTGTGCATCGTCAGTAGATCACGTGCTTTCCACTCCCATCTGTGCTTTTTTTACAGGCAGAAACAGCAATCAGCTAAACCTGTAATAAAGACTGTAAAAATATATACTATTGAAGCAGATTGGGATTTACAAGCCTGTTTCGAATGCACTGATTGGAGTGTTTTTGAGGCTACTGCCACCAACCTTGACGAGCTCACAAATTCTGTAACATCAGATATCAGTTTATATGAGGATATGTGCATCCCTACCAGGACTTATTTAACTTACAACAATGACAAACCGTGGTTCACTGCAAAACCAAAAAAGGTGCCTACAGAAACAGGGACAGAGTCTAGTTTAAAACGGGCCAAATACACAAATGTAAAAAAACTAAATATGACAAAGGAGATCAGAGTGGCTAAGAGGAACTATTCTGAAAAGCTAAAAAAAAAAAGTTTTCAGCCAACGATCCTGCATCAGTGTGGAAAGGCCTGAAAGACGTTACTAACTATGAGACACCACTCCCCAGCACTGTGTCAAATCGGCCAATGATTTGAATGAGTTTTATTGCAGTTCCCTTTTGAGGGAACTCGCACTGCGTCGATGACAAGAGGGCTTGAGGCTGCTGAGGCACCTTCTCAATCCTCCTCTGAAAGTTCTGATGTTCTCACTCCTAATGCAGAAGCCCACCCAGCGGCTTCTTCTGCACGAGTGGAGGAACCGATGTTTGCGCTATCTGATTCTGAGGAATTAGTTGTGCTCAGCATCAAAGTGGGTGATATTGTTGAGAGCTCGCCACTTCATTCACCTGGATATGAGGAGCTCATTGAGGTTTTGACCCGTGCTGTGGCCAAAATTAACATCAGTTGGCCACAAGAAAGGCAGGAAGTGCAGGTGAAAAGTAAACTGAATGAGCGCTTCCTGCAGCGACTGTGTCCGCACACCGAAAATCGTTATCGACCTCTCCCTACCGGTCAGCCGCTTCAGGGGGACAGAACCAATACCGTTCCGCATCGAGATGTCGTCCTTGGCCATATCCAGAGCTTGGGTTTGAGACTCAACACAAAAAAGAATGTGTAGACACCCTCACAGAGAACCACGTTCCAGGGGGTAGTGTGGGACTCAATGACGATGTGGGCACAATTGTCTCCCGCTCGTATCGAGTCTATCCTAGCGATGGTTTCCAGGATGAAGCTAGGCCACTCTATCACTGTGAAGCAGTTTCAAAGACTGCTGGGGCTCATGGCGGCTGTGTCCAACGTCATACCTTTTGGCCTCCTGCACATGAGATCCCTACAGTGGTGTAGCTTTCCACACTCCTTTAAGTGATGGGCCCTTGGGGGGCCCTTGGGGGGCCCTTGGGGTGGGATGGGCCCTTGGGGAGGCATCAGCTGGTCGTATCCGTGGTGCATGTAGGAGGAGGCCTGCGACTCGTCCCAACCTGGGATCTGGCGGTGGTTCTCGAAGGGATGTCACAACGTTCTCAACAGCAAAACAAAGTTGCGCTTCATGCGCTATCACAAACTCAAACACAGTCTCTATAAACACAATTCTCCTCGAGCTCTCCAGAGCCTCCTTGCACCCACGAGTCCTCAATTAATAATCAATTAATTAGGATTTCCTTTAAAGTAAATTTTTCTTTCAATGTCTTGTCCATTAAGTGTAATCCCCAAATGACCAAAATCTTAAACCTCTTAATTCATGTCATTTGGCAGTGATACTTATCATCAAATCCTCACTAGCCTTACCTTGCCACTTGCACCAAAATTGTTATAATTTTACCAAGAACTTACAAATTTTCCCATATCACTTTAAATTTGTACTATGAGGCATCATCAGTTTCTTTAAAGCTGTTTTAAACCAATCTGTATTTTGAAAAGCATTCATAGTTCAATATATATTAACAGTGTGTTAATCCCTGCTTTCGTTACACCACGAGTGGGGATACACACTTGATGTGCATTGTTTGTATGGGAAAGCAGCACGCTCAGTCGGCTCTTGAGGGGGTCGGCCGTGAGCATTATGAGGCTCTGCCTCTGAGAGAGAGCTGCAATCCCGCCGGGCGCTCTTCGAGGAGGTCCCCGCAGCTCGCGTTTCCCGCGGCACAGGCCCGCTGCTGCCGAGGCACGGCGGCAGCTTGTGCCATGGGTTCGCAAATGGATCTGTCAGAGGGGTTAGAGGTGGGCTTAACCCTTTCTCTGCCTTTACCTGGTAGGTCCAGTGCTGCTTCTCTGGGTTCGGCAATCTTTAACTTTACTAATCCAGAGAGTAATTAAAATCAGCATTATAAAGAATTATTTAAGACTTTGATTTATTGACCTTATTGTTATCTCCTTAGTTTCTTAGACAGTGTAAGTCTCTTCCTTGTTTCTTGGTTTGTACTTGGTTTCGTCTACAAAATCTAGCTAAGTGGCCCGATCTACACCTTATGGGTGAGTGGACACAGTTACGTGCAAAGTGGCCCTGCTGACCACAATTGAAACACTCTCTGTTATTCAGCAACCGGCATGTTTCAGTCTGGTTCCCAGTCTGTAAGGCGTTGCCTAAAGCGGCAGACACTTGGACAGTCTGAGAAGAGAGCTCATGGTCCAATAAAACAGACAATGGCTTGCAATTTATGGCGCTATCTGCTTTTTCAAAAACATCACTTTAGTTACTCATTTGCATATCTCAGTTATTTCTGTAATTTTTCCGTCAGGGGTTAATGGCACACCACCCATTTTACAAATCCATGAATAAGCACAAACAGCTAGAAATTTAAATTCTTCTCTTTGTTTGTCTCAAGTTGTTGTTCAACTTTCCAATCAAATTAAAACATTGCTGCCCATTTCCTTAATAAGTCCTGCAAATTTCTTTGAAGTGAGGGCTTCAGAGCAGAGCTGCTTACAGCGTTTGCTCTCGTTCGCCTCATACTCACCTGAAATTATAACAGCAGAGATGGAGGCGGCGATCTTTAAACAACACAGCTGTGGCTTCTGCATGATGCGACAACATTTTCCTTTCCCTGTTATCTGCCTCTTTCACCCAACATTTCACTGTTTGTTCGCATTTCTCACACACGTTTCCCACAACAGTCCTTCGATTTATCCCCCTCTTTAACGGACTCTTTCACCACTTTCAGTCTGATGACACTCAGCGTTCCCTCTTTTGGGAAATCATGGTATTTAATTAACTTCTCTATACCTTGCATGTATTTTTTGGCCATATAATTTTCTCATTTGACAAAATACCGGTGTATCATATTCAGCTAGCTTGCTTTGGAACTTCCCCATACTGGCAGTCTGTCTCTATTAATCTGTCGGACATCTCCGTTCAGATCTGATCTCTTCACCCAGGACCAGAAGGTTAGACGCTCTCATAGCACCCTATACCTGGCCTTTTTAACCCAAGACAGACGGGTGGACAATTTCAATAGCACCCTATACCTGCTCTTTTTAACCCAAGACAGACGGGCCCACGTGATTTCAGTTTCTCGTAAACAAATCAATTGCGGTATTTTCGCCACAGAGTCATGGTTTATCCCCCCAATTTTCCATCCAAGGAATCCCAACTTCTGACACCAAATTGTTGTGGCAAAAATTAACTCAGTTGCATCACTGAATAAGAGACAACCCTTTGACTCTTTTCTTGCAAATAAATCTTTATAAAGACAATTGGCTCAGTCGTACAGCCATCCTGAATGTCTGCAGAGTGCTAACTGACACACAAAACAATCCTTTCGATTCTTATACCTCCCCTGACCTCCAAGGTCAGCACTAGCTTCTTCTGTAGTTTTCCACACACATGGTAAAAGTCGGAGAACATACAAATTTAGATGTCCAGTGACCTCTAAGGTCACAAACTAGCCACTGTGTCTGGTAGACTTTAGAAAAGTATTTATGCATAGCAGAAATGTTACAAACGTAATGATTAATCTTCTTCTATGATTACATTTTTCCACTACACTCATCATGCACTTGACCTACTTACTCACCACTCGTCTCCTCACTCTCTCAGTCTGTGCAGTCCTAGTTCGCCCCTGGTGGAGTTAACCCTCTGAAGTCTGAGCTGTTTTGGGGCCCTTTAGAAGTTGACATGCTCTGACATTTGTGCTTTTTTCAGTTGATTATAAACATATTAATGGCAAAAGTGCCATTACACTGTATTCAGCACAAACTGGGCTACCATAATATGAGAGCAACATGTATGTACATTTTTGAGAGAATACCATTTATGCGTGGTTTTTGTAGGTCAAATGTAGGTCACTGAATTAAGGCCTCAAAACACACAACAGATATGTGTCCACAAGACTTTTGACTAATGGGTGTTGTTGCCTATAGTTTTTGCTTCAAACTGATGTTTGAATCATTGTGCCTGCTCATTCATATAAATATATACATTGATTTGCATTTTGTAAGACACTTTTTCTTTACAAAGGCCGTATGCGAAGGGGTGTGAATGATCATGAATAATGCTGTGAATCACACCTGAGAGACAAAAGAACCCATAATGAGCTGCATAAAGACCTGCATAATGAATGAGCCTCAGGTATGTGACTGAGAGAGCTAAGCAACAGGACAAAATAAATATATTTTGTTGTAGTTTATTTAGAATGTAGTCAACAAAGGCACATTACAAAGGTCTATTATATTTTAAATTATCAAAAGATTTGACTACTATTTTTAATGTTCTTGAAATAATTTCTTGAAAAAACAGTAATATTGTGACACTGAACACAATTCAGTAAATACAAATGACTGAATAATTGGTAATGATGAATGTTATAAGTAAAATATTTGGAATTTAAAACAACATAATGCAATGCGATTATGATTTCAAAGATTATATGATGAATTCAGGTTGATTGGGACACTTTTTTCCCAGTAATTTCAAACATTTTCTGAATCATTTGATCTTGTAAACTATCCGATACACAGAATACTCAAATATCATTTCGAGTTTCGGTTAATTTATGAGACATGCGTGCATTGTCATGATTATAGGCTACTGTCTGCTATTTATTAAATAAGAAGCAAATATATTTAAAAATATATTTAAATTAAGATACAATTTATACAAAACGAAATTCACTTTAAAGAAAGGCTTTCTACAAAACAAAACTTAATGAAGTGGTCAAAATCATTTCTGACAAACTCCATGTCTTCTGATATATTGCGCATTTTATGATGTGTCCTTTCTTACTCATGCTGTTCACTTTTCATAATCATATATTAAATTAAAAAATAACATTAGGCTATAATATTTAAACATCAATATAAAACAAAATACGTTTTAATGGCCACTGAACACAAAACGTTTGACTGGTAACCTACTATATTTATAGCATCTGAGCAGAAATGTGCAAATAAAAGCTTTATTGATGTGACACTAGGCTATTTTACAATAAAACAGGCCAAAGAAATCTTGTCTAAACAGTCTTACGTCTATGACATTTTCTTTTTGCGTTTAATATTCACAGACACTAACAGAATAAAGTTACCTCACAATCAGCAGCTGAATCCGTTGCTCTTAGAAATAAACAGCTTTTCATGAGGTAAATTATTCCAGGATTATTCCTCCTCACCGCGTCTCAAAACGATGTAAAGTAGGCCTACATGCAGGACTGTTGATGTGTTTGAGTTGATGTGGGCGTTGACTCTGCTCTCATGGATCGCTTCAGTATTTGCCTTTCAAAAGAACGCGCGCTCCGTGGGCGTGGCCGCATTAGCGGATAATGAAGAGGCTCGCGAACGACTGACATCTCTCTCTTTTCAAACAGATTACATAAACAGACAATATTTGTTCGTCATTATTTAAAACCTGACATTTCAACGTTTCTTTAGACATATGTCTCATGTTTGTGTGATAAGTATTCGCTAAATTACAGGTCATTTTCTGAAGAGAATCAGATTAGACATCGTTGAGAGAGAGGGTGCAGAACATGCATCATGTTTGTTTTCTTTATTTTGCAAAAAGCACAACATTTTGTTTTTGTTTTGACTGTACACAAATAAATGTAGAAATTTAACAGATTATAATGATGTATAACACTTGCTTGAAAGATAAAAATCGACAGTTATTTGAGTCTTTTTTGGCACTGATAAGAAAAAAATCGACGACATCTAGGGGTTAAAGCCATTTTACATCCTAGAACAAGGCACGACCAGTGGTTCTTCAAGTCAAGTCAAGTCACCTTTATTTATATAGTGCTTTTTACAATGCCAATTGTTTCAAAGCAGCTTCACAGTGTTAACAGGAAAAGCAACGGTCCTAGCACTGAGCCTTGCGGTACTCCATACTGAACTTGTGATCGGTGTGACATCTCTTCATTTACTGCTACAAACTGATAACGGTCAGATAAGTATGATTTAAACCATGCCAATGCAATTCCACTAATGCCAACATAATTTTCGAGTCTATTCAAAACAATGTTGTGGTCGATAGTATCGAATGCAGCGCTAAGATCGAGTAACACACGATCGGATGATAAGAGTAAATCATTTGTAACTGTAATGAGAGCTAATAGTCTCAGTACTATGATACGGTCTAAATCCTGACTGGAAATCCTCACAGATACCATTTCTTTCTAAAAAGGAGCATAATTGTGAGGACACTGCCTTTTCTAGGGTAGATTTGAGATTGGCCTGTAATTGACTAATTCTGTAGGATCAAGTTGCGTTTTTTTAATAGGTGGTTTAATAATAGCCAACTTAAAAGTTTTCGGTACATATCCTAATGACAAAGATGAATTAATGATATTAAGAAGAGGATCTATGACCTCTGGAAGCATCTCTTTTAGTAGTTTAGTCGGTATAGGGTCGAGCATACATGTTGTTGATTTTGATGATTTAACGAGTTTAGCCAATTCTTCCTCTCCTATAGCAGTGAATGAGTGTAATTGTTCCTCAGTGACACTACAATGCACTGTCTGATGTGATACTGTTATAATTTTTTTCCTAATATTATCAATCTTACAATTAAAGAAGTTCATAAAGTCATTACTGCTGTGCTGTTTACAAACATCAGAAGCTGAAGCTTTATCTTTGGTTAATTTAGCCACTGTATCGAAAAAAAACCTAGGGTTGTGTTTGTTTTCTTCTAAGAGAGTCGAGAAATAAGCAGATCTAGCTGTTTTTACGGCCTTTCTGTATGCAATCATGCTCTCTTTCCACGAAATACGAAAAACCTCCAGTTTTGTTTTCTTCCAGCTGCGCTCCATTTTTCTGGCTGTTGTTTTAAGGGCCCAGGTGTGCTCATTGTACCACGGCGTTGGACTATTTTCTTTAATCTTCTTTAAGCGCCAGGGAGCAACTGTGTCTAAAGTGCTGGAAAAGAGAGTCAATAGTTTCTGTTGCAACATCGAGTTCCTCTAGGCTATCTGGGATGCTGAGGAGATGAAACTGATGAGGAAGATTATTTACAAAGCAATCTTTTGTCGCAGCAGTGATATTCCTGCCATATTTGAAGCGAGGGGGCGGCTTTGCAGCCTTTGCTAAATTAAGTATACATGATACTAGGTAATGATCTGAGATGTCATCACTCTGCTGCAGAATTTCAACGGTATCAACATTTATTCCATGTGACAGTATTAGGTCTAACGTATGATTACGGCAATGAGTGGGTCCTGACACGTGTTGCCTAACTCCAATAGAGTTTAGAATGTCTCTAAATGCCAATCCCAATGCATCTTTTTCATTGTCTACATGTGTTACAAGGTCCCCCTTAAAATGAACATCAACACAGGTTCGTTTAAATACAAAATCCCCAAGTGTCAAGCATATAAAAGGATATAACCTAACCTAGAGAATAACCTAACACCAAGGAATTCATAATAAAGTCATCAAAAATAAGTTACATGCAAAAATATAACCCAACTCTGCTTAAACACCTTATAGCGTCCTTAAACGTATGTATAAACAATGGGGAAAACAAACAATAAAACAAAAAGAAAAAAAAACTAGTCCGCCAAAAAGGCCATTCCCATCTCATTCGGCTCAAATACCGGGGCGGACTAGACAAAATAACCAAACCCAACATTTAAACCAAAAACAAACAAAAACTTAAATAACAACAAGAGCAACATATAGGCTCAGCATAGCTGAAACACATTAAAATGCCTTTATTATTCTTCCTAAAACAAACACTACATATTAAAACACTTTTGGAGTTCAAATAAACTCATACCTATCTCCGCGATCCAAGAGAACCCAAATTCGAACCGCTCGCAACCAAACAGTACTAGTGTCGATCCATTTCATGCCGGCCAGAAACAAACGCACCTACCATTCTCGTTCCTACCATTGACCTTTATACATAGCTAACCACACCCCCTCAATTCATGACTTCACTCACTAGATGTCACCTGCCACACATGGATATTAAAATCACCAACAATTAGGACTTTATCTGTAGCCAGTACTAACTCTGATAGAAAATCAGCAAATTCTTTGGTAAAGTCTGTATTGTGCCCTGGTGGCCTGTATACAGTAGCCAGCACAAATGTCAAACGGGATTTATCAATTACACTACATAACGTTACATAAAGCACCAAAACGGCAAGGCAAGGCAAGGCTTCCTTTAGGGCCCTCCTCTCAGGAGTCCCACTTCAGGAGATCTGCGATACAGCTGGGTGGGCCACCCGCATACCTTCATCAGGTTCTATAGTCTGCACCTTCCCTCGAGTGCTCTCGTCTGAGGTTGTGCCTGGTTAAGCTTCACAATAGAGCAGGCGTGTTTCGGTGTGGCATAGTGGGCACTCATTCCCCAAAGTGTCATTGACGCAGTGCGGGTTCCCTCGAAAGGGAATGTCTCAGGTTACAACTGTAACCCTTGTTTCCTGAGAAGGGAACGAGACACTGCGTCCCTTTTGCCACACCTAGGAGCAACTTGCTTCAAGCATAGAAGCTAACTATGTTGTGTGCCGGCGTTCTTTTGTAGCTTCCATGTATGCCGTCACATGCTTTGTCATGACGCAGCGCCAATCAGGATCAGAATAGTTTCATTCATGCTTCAGACACGCTATGCTAAGGGAGCATCCCCAGAGTGTCATCTCCCTACTTAGGGAACAATAGTTACAGCCGTAACCCGAGACGTTTTATTGAGTTTGATTTACCTTCTCTCCATACTCAACACTCAACATCAACACATCCAGCACTCTACTACAGCATTCTACTGAATATAAGGAACTTTGCAACTACATGTCAACTTATTGTAACCCTAACCCTAGCAGTCTACTAATAGTCTACTAACACTCTTATGAGAGTTAGTACACTCTAAAAAATGCTGGGTTAAAAACAACCATTTCTGGGTTATTTGGCAACCCAGCGCTGGGTAAATATTGAACAGAACATATGCTGGGTTATTTTTACCCAGCTTGTTGGGTTTTATACATTAACCTGTTTGCTGGGTTGTTTTTTGAAAGTGCTGGGTCACTCAATTTGATATTGAAGATTTTTCATTTTAAATAACAAAAATGCACTATAAAATTTCTGTTAGGCCTATATACACTCACCTAAAGGATTATTAGGATCACCTGTTCAATTTCTCATTAATGCAATTATCTAATCAACCAATCACATGGCAGTTGCTTCAATGCATTTAGGGGTGTGGTCCTGGTCAAGACAATCTCCTGAACTCCAAACTGAATGTCAGAATGGGAAAGAAAGGTGATTTAAGCAATTTTGAGCGTGACATGGTTGTTGGTGCCAGACGGGCCGGTCTGAGTATTTCACAATCTGCTCAGTTACTGGGATTTTCACGCACAACCATTTCTAGAGTTTACAAAGAATGGTGTGAAAAGGGAAAAACATCCAGTATGCGGCAGTCCTGTGGGCGAAAATGCCTTGTTGATGCTAGAGGTCAGAGGAGAATGGGCCGACTGATTCAAGCTGATAGAAGAGCAACTTTGACTGAAATAACCACTCGTTACAACCGAGGTATGCAGCAAAGCATTTGTGAAGCCACAACATGCACAACCTTGAGGCGTATGGGCTACAACAGCAGAAGACCCCACCGGGTACCACTCATCTCCACTACAAATAGGAAAAAGAGGCTACAATTTGCACGAGCTCACCAAAATTGAACAGTTGAAGACTGGAAAAATGTTGCCTGGTCTGATGAGTCTCGATTTCTGTTGAGACATTCAGATGGTAGAGTCAGAATTTGGCGTAAACAGAATGAGAACATGGATCCATCATGCCTTGTTACCACTGTGCAGGCTGGTGGTGGTGGTGTAATGGTGTGGGGGATGTTTTCTTGGCACACTTTAGGCCCCTTAGTGCCAATTGGGCATCGTTTAAATGCCACGGCCTACCTGAGCATTGTTTCTGACCATGTCCATCCCTTTATGACCACCATGTACCCATCCTCTGATGGCTACTTCCAGCAGGATAATGCACCATGTCACAAAGCTCGAATCATTTCAAATTGGTTGCTTGAACATGACAATGAGTTCACTGTACTAAAATGGCCCCCACAGTCACCAGATCTCAACCCAAAAGAGCATCTTTGGGATGTGGTGGAACGGGAGCTTCGTGCCCTGGATGTGCATCCCACAAATCTCCATCAACTGCAAGATGCTATCCTATCAATATGGGCCAACATTTCTAAAGAATGCTTTCAGCACCTTGTTGAATCAATGCCACGTAGAATTAAGGCAGTTCTGAAGGCGAAAGGGGGTCAAACACAGTATTAGTATGGTGTTCCTAATAATCCTTTAGGTGAGTGTATATAGGACATTACGAGTTCATATAGAATATGTTTTATTCAATGGCAAGTCAGTCTTTTACAGTCATAAAATACTCAAAAACATTTAGTAAATGTTTTAGGATGTGACAGGAGCAGCAACAGCAGCCAATGTGAATCTGTGGGAAGAAAACTGCTATCAGTAGGCTGTTCCAGTTCATTAAATGACAGTCTTATATATTGATTTTTGTTACATAAAGTTACATAAAAAACAGCTTTACCTTGTGCCATCTCAGGCAAAACGCTTCATGCCCAAGCATGAGGGACCCCGGCCAAAGATAACACGGGACCCTGAACAAAAGAAGCAGTCCTGATCTGCAGAGAAGGAAGAGGAGAGGGCTAAGTCTCGCCGAGGCTGAACCACCCTCCAAAATGCCCCCAATGGCCCGTTTCAGTTTCGGCCGAGGGAGAAAATGTTGTTGTTGTTGCAATAAAAAACATGAATACTTAACAAAAGAGCATTCTTCCTCTTCCGCACCACACAAGGGTTGGTGCCCAGCTCAAACGCAGCGCCACCACTCGACACAATGGAACCCCTGGCCAACCAGGCAGAGGCTTGGAAAGCCATCCCTGGTGTGTCACGTTGGGTCATAAACACCATAGAACAAGGTTACTAGCTTGCTTTGCGGGCATAACACACTTCAGTAAGGAACAACGTGTCTCACGTCCTCTGCACCGAAGTGATGAGCTTATTGGAAAAAGGGGCCATAGAGCCGAAGTGATGAGCTTATTGGAAAAAGGGGCCATAGAGGCGGTGCCTCCAGCCCAAAGCGAGTCGGCTTTTACAGCCGCTACTTCCTTATTCCCAAGAAGGATAGTGGCCTCAGGCCTATCCTAGACCTCAGACATCTGAACAAGGCCCTTATCAAATGGCCTTTCAGAATGTTAACGTTGAAGCATATCCTCACGCAGGTTCGCCTGATGGATTGGTTCTTCTCAGTGGATCTGAAAGATGCTTACTTTCATATCACAGGCCGTTCTTGAGATTTGCGTTGCGACGGGGAGGTCTACCAGTATACAGTCCTGCCATTCGGACTGTCCCTGGCACCTCGCACTTTTACAAAGTGCATGGATGCGGCACGTTCCCCTTTGAGACAAATGGGAATGCGCATACTGAACTACCTCAACGACTGGCTCATTCTGTCTGGCCCGGTCAGAGGCGGAACTAGAATTCCACAAATTTGTGCTCCTCAGTATTGTGCTCCTCGAATTTGATTCGGCTGTACAGCCGCTCTGGAGAAAACGGTGATGTCATCTAGCTCATTTCAATTATCATATATATTCAAGTAATGTAGTTGATATAGTTAATTTAGTTTAGTAATTAAATTTATTTGTCAGTCAGGCTCAGTCGAGGGGGCCAGTTCTCCTCTGGCCAATTAACAAACACTGTATGATTATTATTTTGGCAGCCTTATAGGTCAGAAGTAATATTAGATCGGAATATTCGAAAGATCGGAGGCATCACGCCGGAGATGGGTTTATTGAGGATGGCGTGTCGATTAAACAATTATTAAATAGGAATATTCGAAATATCGGAGTCATCACGCCGGAGATGGATCCATTGAGGATGCCATGTCGATGAGCAATTTCAGAGGGTAGACTAATTGACACGGTCTCTGCAGACACTTTAGGGATGCGTTGGTAATGTCTGGGCGCTGGTCCACCATCTGATCTGGATACGGCCCGGATCCTGCTGACTGCGGTAAACCTCGGGATAAACAGAGAGACTAACATTAGCGTAGATGCCATTCTTCTTATGATGTAATGAGTACATCAGGTGTTATGGGAAGTGTTCCCGGTTCCGGGTGACCTAGTTAATGCAGCCTAACAATTTGAATAAAATATAAATTAAAAATGTTTTATGTGTATGCCATAGTAAAGAGATGCGTTTTTAGTCTAGATTTAAACTGACAGAGTGTGTCTGCTTCCCGAACAATGCTAGGAAGGCTGTTCCAGAGTTTAGGTGCTAAATAGGAAAAGGATCGACCGCCTGCAGTTGATTTTGATATTCTAGGTATTATCAACTGGCCAGAGTTTTGAGACCGCAATAGACGTGATGGAATATAATGCGTTAAGAGCTCACTCAAGTACTGGGGAGCTAAACCATTTAGTGATTTGTAAGTAATTAGCAAGATTTTAAAATGTATGCGATGTTTAATAGGGAGCCAGTGCAGTGTTGACAGAACCGGGCTAATATGGTCATACTTCCTGGTTCTAGTAAGAACTCGAGCTGCTGCGTTTTGGACCAGCTGCAGTTTATTTATTAAGCGAGCAGGGCAACCACCCAGTAGAGCATTACAATAATCTAGCCTTGAGGTCATGAACGCATGAACTAACTGTTCACCATTTTGCATTGAAAGCATATGCCGTAATTTAGATATATTTTTAAGATGGTAGAATGCAGTTTTACAGATGCTAGAATTGTGGCTTTCAAATGATAGATTGGTATCAAAGAGCACACCCAGGTTCCTAACTGACGACGGGGACTTGACAGAGCAGCCATCAAGTGTTAGACAGTATTCTAGGTTACTACATGTGGAGTTTTTTTGTCCAATAATTAAAAATTCATTTTTTTCTGAATTAAGTTGCAGGACATTTTTTATATCAGCTATGCATTCAGTTAATCTTGTGAATTGGTAAGTTTCGTCAGGGCGTGAAGAAATATAGAGCTGAGTATCGTCAGCATAACAATGAAAACTAACGCCATGCTTCCTAATGATATCTCCCAGTGGTAGCATGTACAGGGTGAAAAGCAACGGTCCTAGCACTGAGCCCTGCGGTACTCCATATTGAACTTGTGATCGGTGTGACATCTCTTCATTTACTGCTACAAACTGATAACGGTCAGATGAGTATGATTTAAACCATGCCAATGCAATTCCACTAATGCCAACATAATTTTCGAGTCTATTCAAAAGAATGTTGTGGTCGATGGTATCGAATGCAGCGCTAAGATCGAGTAACACTAACAGAGAGATACAACCACGATCGGATGATAAGAGTAAATCATTTGTAACTCTAATGAGAGCAGTCTCAGTACTATGATACGGTCTAAATCCTGACTGGAAAACCTCACAGATACCATTTCTTTCTAAAAAGGAGCATAATTGTGAGGACACTGCCTTTTCTAGTATTTTTGACAGAAAGGGTAGATTTGAGATTGGCCTGTAATTGACTTATTCTGTAGGATCAAGTTGCGTTTTTTTAATAGGTGGTTTAATAATAGCCAACTTAAAAGTTTTCGGTACATATCCTAAAGTCAAGGATGAATTAATGATATTAAGGAGGATCTATGACCTCTGGAAGCATCTCTTTTAGTAGTTTAGTCGGTATAGGGTCGAGCATACATGTTGTTGATTTAGATGATTTAATGAGCTTAGCCAATTCTTCTTCTCCTATAGCAGTGAATGAATGTAATTTTTCCTCAGTGACACTACAATGCTCTGTCTGATGTGTGACGACTCATGGGGTGTAATATTTTGTGTTGTCCAGCAGGGGTCTCTGGGGTAATGTTGTTTGTGTTCTTAGGTTGAGCGCTGTGACACAGGTGTGGAGAATTGACGGTGATTAACCATGCGGCTTATAAGAAGCTTGAGAGTTGACAAGAGTGGGGAATATAAAGTGTTGGGACAAAAGGCTGGGAGCGTGATCTCTCCGTTCCTGGAAGCTTGGTTACCCTGTTGGCTCTCTCGTCCTCTCCAGTTCAAGGCTTGATGTTGTTGTCCTGTGATTTTTGTCATTTTATTTTTAAATGTAGTTATGTCTTTCTTTTTGATTAAATACTTATTATTTTTGCAAATTTGATTGTGTATGGCCTCTCCCTTTCATGTTGCTTCTCCTCGAGTCAAGGGGTTGTAACAGATGTGATACAGTAGTAGACGGCTGCATGGTTATAATTTTTTTCCTAATATTATCAATCTTACAAGTAAAGAAGTTCATAAAGTCATTACTGCTGTGCTGTTGGCAGACATCAGAAGTTGAAGCTTTATTTTTGTTTAATTTAGCCACTGTATCGAATAAATACCTAGGGTTGTATTTGTTTTCTTCTAAGCGAGTCGAGAAATAAGCAGATCTAGCAGTTTTTACGGCCTTTCTGTATGAAATCATGCTCTCTTTCCACGAAATGCGAAAAACTTCCAGTTTTGTTTTATTCCAGCTGCGCTCCATTTTTCTGGCTGCTGTTTTAAGGGCCCGGGTGTGCTCGTTGTACCACAGCGTTGGACTATTTTCTTTAATCTTCTTTAAGCACAGAGGAGCAACTGTGTTGGAGTTTCTGTCTGGAGTTTGGCCCGGCTGACTCTAAAGTCACCCTCAAACTAAGACATGGCGATGTACCAAAAGTGCTTTCGACCCCGTTCAAAGCACAAGTGATCACGTTCTCTGCTCTACCCTTCACGGAGGACAAGCAGCAGTTGCACCTGGTCTGCCTAGTCAGGGCTCTAAGAGCATACATTGACCGCTCCGCCCAGTACAGACAGTCGGAACAGCTTTTTGTAAGCTGCCATTCGGGCGGGCTCTGCGCTCAGTTGGGCGGGATCCGCATTGATTGGTTCACGCAGTTACGCCGCTCTGCCATTGGTTCGTGCAGTTCCCACTGACCAGCCAATAGCGTGCAACTAATCCTCAGCACTGTTATGGCTGTGCAGTAGCACTGCGTTATTTTATAAAAGGCTTCAGTATTTTTGAGAAAAGGAGGTTTCCCACTGCATCTAGCAACGCAATACTTGTTCCCATATCTCAGGGAACGTCTCGGTTACGTTTGTAACCCTCGTTCCCTGAAGGAAGGCAACAGAGACGTTACGTCAGTTACTGACGAAATGAGGGTTTCGCTTAGAAGCCAATCGCCTTTGAGCTCTACAAAACGAGCCAATAGAATGAAAATGCCATGGGTCTGCAGAATTTGCATGCCGCAACCCCGCCCCACCGCGTTGGTATAAAGGGCGTTGCATGGCAATCTCGCATTATGTTACCTGCTGAAGAGCCGAGGCATGAGCCCCCGGCCGTTCCAGCGGTACAGCGGAAGTGGCATGGGGACGTAACGTCTCCGTTCCCTTCCTTCAGGGAACGAGGGTTACAAACGTAACCGAGACGTTCCCTTTCAGTCAGTACACTACAAGTTACGTCAGTTACTGAAGAAATGGGTGTCCCAATACAATCTCGCCACTACGGCTGTCTTCCAGCGTCCTGCGCTGACCAGAGCTCCCTGCCGTGAGTCTTGGCACGAACGAGGGGCTAGGCTCAACGCTACCAAGGTACACTGGGAAGCATATCCCACGTGGAGAAATGCAGCACAATGCCTACCCAAAAATACACATATGACCCCCGTAGGGACTGCATATGGAACACTCTGGGGTATCCAGCCGCAGGTGGAAATATTTCGAGTACACGAGAGGACACAGGCTCCACTCGGAGATTATAAAATCTTGCGAATGTGTTGGGTGTCGCCCAGCCTGCAGCTCTACAAATGTCTGTCAGCGAGGCACCATGCACTAAAGCCCAAGAGGAAGCAACACTCCTAGTGGAGTGTGCTCTTACCCCAAGGGGGCATGGCATGCCCTGGACCTGATATGCCAGGACAATGGCGTCCACTATCCAGTGAGACAACCTCTGCTTGGAGAGAGCCTTCCCTTTCTGCTGCCCTTCGTAACAGACAAAGAGCTGGTCTGAGGTCCTGAAACACTGCGTCCGGTCTACGTAAGCGTGAAGGGCGCGTACTGGACAGAGCAGTGCCAAGGCTGGGTCTGCCTCCTCCACAGGCAGCGCTTACAGGTTCACCACCTGGTCCCTGAAGGGAGTGGTGGGAACCTTGGGCACGTATCCAGGCTGGGGTCTCAGGATCACGTGAGAATTAGCAGGCCCGAATTCCAGGCACGCTTCGTCAACCGAAAATGCCTGCAGGTCCCCTACCCTCTGTGATGGAGGCCAAAGGAATCAAGAGCGCCACTTTCATTGAAAGGAACTTCAGCTCTACAGACTGCAGTGGCTCAAAGGGAGCTTTCTGCAGGGCAGATAAAACCACTGCAAGATCCCAAGAGGGTATTTGAGGCGGGCGAGGAGGATTTAATCTCCTCGCGCCTCTAAGGAACCTGCTGACCAGGTCGTGCTGTCCTACCGTTTTTCAGTCCACCAGGTCATGGTGAGCCGAAATAGCGGCCGTATAGACCTTCAGGGTGGAGGGAGACACCCTTCGCTCCAACCCTTCTTGGAGGAAGGAGAGCACAGACCCGATCGGGCATTTCCTGGGGGTCTTCTCGGCGAGAAGAGCACCAGGTGACGAAGAGGTTCCACTTCAACGCATAGGCCTGTCTCATGGACAAGCCCCTAGCGAAAGTGATGGTAGCTGCCACCTGAGGTGGCAGGGTGCTCAAACCTACCGCGTCCCGTCCAGGTCCCACACGTGGAGGTTCCAAAGGTCGAGACGTGGGTGCCATATGGTGCCCCGTCTCTGAGTAAGGAGGTCCTTCCTCAGAGGGATCGACCAGGGAGGGGCTGTCGCAAGGAGTACAAGTTCTGAGAACCATGTCCGGCCGGGCCAATATGGGGCGACCAAAAGGACCTGCTCCCTGTCCTCCCTGATCTTGCACAGAACCTGTGCGAGAAGGCTTACTGGGGGAAACGCATACTTCAGGGAGTAGTACCAGCGGCAATGGGAAGAGTTGTGGGAGGTAAACAGATCCCCCGGAAGCAGCTGAAAGCGTGACAGCTCGTCGGCTGCACGATTCAGTTCTCCCTGGATGTGAACAGCACAAAGCGACCCCAGATGCTTCTGAGATGGCGGGCGAGTTGCGACATCCGGCGGGAGCGTAGACCACCTTGTCGGTTGATGTACACTACTGTCGCCGTGCTGTCTGAACGGACCAGTACGTGCTTGTCCTTAAGCAGGGCTCGGAAGCGGTGCAGGGCAAGACGTACGGCCAGCAACTCGAGGCAATTGACATGCCAAAGGCGCTGGGGTCCTCTCCAGGATCCTGCGGCAGCATGTCCATTGCACATGGCACCCCAGCCCGTGGCAGAGGCATCTGTTGTTACAACAACATGCCTGGAAACTCGTTCTAGGGGAACACCTGCACGTAGAAAACTGAGGTTCGACCATGGGGTGAAGGTCTGACGGCAGGCCCGAGTCACTGGGACCAGGACCACTGCCCATCTCGGGACTCGATCGCGAAGCCAGAGCTGAAGCGGTCTCATATGAAGCAAACCGAGCGGCGTCACCGCGGCTGCGGATGCCATATGCCCCAGGAGCCTCTGAAAGTATTTCAGTGGAACCGCACTCTTGCCCTCGAACTGGCGAAGACAAGTCAGCAGTGACTGCGCGCGCGTGCTCATAAGCTGCGCATACATGGCGACTGAGTCGATTTCCATACCGAAAAAAAGGGATCCTCTGCACTGGGGAGAGTTTGCTCTTTTCCCAGTTGACCTGAAGGCCCAGACGGGCGAGGTGCTGAAGCACTAGGTCCCTGTGTTCGCAAAACGTGATCCCGAGAGTGGCCTAGAATCAGCCAGTCGTCGAGATAATTCAGGATGCGAACCCCGTGTTGCCTGAGCGGCACAAGGGCTGCCTCGACGACCTTCGTGAAGACGCAAGGGGACAGGGCTAGCCCGAATGGGAGAACCGTGTACTGATATGCCTGCCCCTCGAAGGCAAACCGTAGAAACGGTCTGTGTCGAGGAAGAATGGTCGATCGCTGCAAACCAATCCAAAGGACGAACGCACTCGAAGATGCGTTTGGCTGTCAACATCTTGAATGGAAGCCTGTGAAGGGTTCGGTTCAAGATGCGCAGGTCCAGGATTGGCCGTAACCCACCGGTTTTCTTGGATACAATGAAGTAAGGGCTGTAGAAGCCGGACTCCATCTCCGCTGGAGGGACGATCTCGATCGCACCCTTCGCCAGTAGGGTGTCGACCTCCGCATGCATGACAGGGGCATTGCCACCCACCCACCCATTGCTATAGCGGACTTCCCGAAAACAGGGAGGAGACCGGGCGAACTGAATCGCTTAGCCGAACCTGATGGTACGAGTGAGCTATCTGGACAGGTTGGGAAGCGCTAGCCAGGCTCCCAAGAACTGAACCAGAGGGGTCATGCGAACCACAGGCGTACCCCCGATGGGGCAGCGAGGCGGAATGACCGGCCCAGACATGGGAGGCGTGGGTGAAGGCTGCTGCTGGGGCCGGGCAGGAGGGGCGGGAGCCGCAGGAGGGCGGCCTCGGCGGGGAACGGACTGAGGCTTCTGGGCCGGCGGCTGGGTGGAGGCAGCAGCTGGCCGCCAGGGCAGAATATGTTTGATCGCCTCAGTCTGTTTCTGAGCGGTCGAGAACTGTTGGGCAAAGTCCTGGACCGCTCCGCCGAATAGCCCATCCTGGGAAATGGGAGAATTGAGGAAATGGGTTCGCTCAGATTCTCGCATATCAGCCAGGTTGAGCCATAAGTGCCGCTCCTGGACCACCGAAGTGGACATCACCTGACCGAGAGAGCGAGCGATCACCTTCGTCGCTCGTAGAGCGAGGTCGGTGGCCGCCCGCAACTCCTGCATTAATGCGGGGTCAGCATTGCCCTCGTGCATGTCTCTGAGCACCTTGGCCTGATAGACCTGTAGGGTGGCCATCGCATGCAGGGCGGACGCGGCCTGGCCCGCAGCTCTGTAGGTCTTCGCCACCAAAGTAGACGTAACCTTACAAGCCTTGGACGGGGGCTTTGGGTCACCACGCCATGTTGCAGCGCTCTGTGGACACAGTTGCATCGCAACAGAGCGCTCAACAGGGGGAACCCCAGTGTACCCTTTCACCGCGCCGCCATCGAGGGCAGTGAAGGCGGAAGTGGCTGCCAAACGATCGCGAAAAGTCAAGGGAGACTTCCACGACTTCGACACCTCTTCATGCACTTCCGGGAAGAAGGGCACTGGGGGCTGACGGGCGCCTTCGGCACGGGCCACCCCCAGATACCAATCATCTAACCGAGAACGTGGTGGAGGGTTCCACACAAGCCCAAGAGCATTGGCCGCCCAGGAAAGCATGGCTGTGAGCTCCGGATCGGACTCGGGCAATGCTGAAACTCCCGAGGGAGGCAACACAGCCGAATCGTTATCTCCGGAGGAATGCAGCCCATCTTGTGATGCGGAGATCGACATGGAGTCCTCCGCCGGTGCGCCAAATGAAACGCAGGGCCCCGGACGGGAAGCCCCGGCGCCCTCATCTGGCAACACCACAGGTTGTAGTGTGCTAGAGGGGGGTGTGGCCCGAGGAGGATTCGTCGGGTTGGCCCACACCGTCACCCTGACCACCAACCAAAGTATTCCCTCTCGTGGAGGAAATAGATTGGGGTGTGGTAGAGGGGACCCTCCCTCCACTACGGAGATCATTGAGTCTCGATTGCAACACTGCGATGGCCATGTTCCCGCAGCTCTTTTAGAGAGGAGTTTTTTTGCTCTGCAGAAATGCTCAAGTGCCCAGGGAGAACACACACGCTGTGCTAGATCACTGCACAGATCAGACAGGAATGCGGAACTCGCTGGAACGCGCCGTCACACCAGCACTCTGGAGAGATACTCGTCTTAAGGAGAAAAACGCTCAGGCAGTAATACCCGGCTCTGAAGCAGAAACATAATGCAAAATTGCCACACAACGGCCTTTATACCCACGCGGTGGGGTGGGGTTGCGGCACGTTTTGTAGAGCTCAAAGGTGATTGGCTTCTAAGCGAAACCCCCATTTCGTCAGTAACTGACGTAACTCGTAGTGTACTGACTGAAAGGGAACCGAGTTTACGTCAGTAACCAAGTACATTTTAAGAGGAAACTCTTACCTAATAACTTGTACTGCTGTTTAGGAGAACTCTTAGTGGTAAGATATAATGTTTTGTGAATACAGCCCCTGGGTTTTGTCTTTTATCTATCTCCCTAGAACTCCTTTCCTCTTCTGATAGATAATCATTACTATGGACCTTACCAAATGCTTTGGCTAATATTTCAGCTTTATCTCTGTCAGATATAGCAGTTTTTCCTTCATATTATGTACAGGTCAAGTCAAGTCAAGTCACATTTATTTATATAGCGCTTTTTGCAACACAGATTGCTTCAACTTTACAGATATGATTGGAAATTCATTTTGTTTTTGAAGAAAAGTTTTTGATTAATTTCTGTTGTAAAAGCTGATTAGTTATTTAATTTGGTGCCATTTAAACAACACCATCTTCAATTAAAACAGAAAACCCCCAATGCAGTCCGGACCCCATCCGCATGGCAACAGCATTTGGTGGTATACAGGTATATCATTGTTTTTCCTTATTCCTCCCATTTTCTTTATCATATCCCAGATGTCAAGTATCTTTGTTTCCTAACCTATATAATTACAAAAATCCTTCCAATATTTTCTCTTTGCAGCTCTTATAGTTCTTCACAATGTTGCTTAGGCTTTTTTATATCGAGCAAGATCACAAAAAGCAAATGTTGATTTAATTTTCCTAAATGCATTATTCCTTTCTTTGATTACTTCTCCACACTCATTATTCCACCATGGAACTGCTTTCTGTTTCTTTGACTTTGATGCCTTCCCAATTATCTATATCGCTGTATTATGTATAACACTATTTATTCTCTTCTACTTTGGCATCTAGTTCACTTAATTGATTTTATCTATTACTACATTCTATTTAAAATTTCTTCCCATTGATATTCCTTAGATTCCATCTGGGTATATTTTTCTGTTATCTGTACCTCTATTCCAATAGTACAGTATATGGGATAATGATCACTGCCAGTAGTTGACTCCTTTATGACTTCCCAAGTAATTTCCCCAGCCATATCTTCAGAGACTAAGCAAAGATCTAATACTGATTCTTATCCAATGCTGATTCTGTACTATATCCCACCTTGTACCATTACCATCATTAACCCTTACAGGTCTGAGCCAGTTTTGGGGCCCTTTTGACATCCTCTGACATTTGTGCTTTTTTCAGTTGCTCATAAACATATTCATAGCAAAAGTGTCCTTACACTGTATTCAGCACTAACTGGGCTACCATAATATGTGAGCAACATGTATGTACATGCTTGTATTTTTGAGAGAATAACGTTTATGCATGGTTTTTGAAAAAACAAAACATTTAAATAACTGAAATAAGGCCACAAAACACACAGTACAGGACAGGAAAAATGTGTCCACTTTTGACTAATGGATGTTTTTGCATCAAACTGATGTTTGAATCATTTGACATTGAATCATTGTGATAATGAGCTGCATAATAAATTAGCCTTTGAGTCAGGTATGTGAGAGGGAACTATAAGAAAGTGTTTGAGGAGATATATTTTGGCAATTTTTTGTAGTTCATTTAGAATATAGTTAACAATATAAAGTGAGAGCCAAAGGCACATTTTGAGTACACAGTTATACCTGGAAATAAATCCTGTTCAAAAATACATCACATACCTGGCATTTCCAAGGTGTTTGGTGAAAAAAAGCATATGTGAGGATACTGATAACAGGATCATATAGCAATTATTGTATTAAACTGAACATAATGTCCACTCTTAACAACAACAAAAAATTGTGATCTCATGCATGCATGTATTATTGCAAAGCATGTGAACAATATTTTGTATAGGCTTATTATATTTTATTAAATTTGACATTACTATTTATTAATGTTTAAACATTTTTTTATAATCTGCACTTCTCAACACTTGTCAGCTCTAATCATATCCAATGAATCCACTCTGGAGTCCGCTCCAGTTTGTGATTCCAGTCCAGTGTCGGCTCCAGCTCCTGAGCATACTCCAGTGTTGGCTCTGGTCCCTGAGCACAGTCCAGAGTTAGCCCCAGCCCCTGAGCACAGTCCAGTGTTGGCTCCAGCCCCTGAGCACAGTTCACAAGTCCGTTCCAGTGAGAGAAATTCCAGAGTCTGTTTCAGTGGGAGAAATTCCAGAGTCTGTTCCAGTGAGTGAGATTCTCAAGTTTATCCCAGTGAGTCAAATTCCTGAGCCCGTTTTAGAGGAATCGGCAAAGAAACTGCTCCTTCCTGGCTCCTTGCACTGCCGGCTCCTCCCTTGGTCCCTGTATCGCTGGTGCCACCCTGGAGGCTGCCCATGCTGTCGGTCACCTGCTCCCTACCGCCCTCCTTCCCTCCCTCCCTCCATGGGTGGATTCTGTTTGGCGTAAGGTTACGCCTTCTGGGTACTGTCATGATTCACCTGTTACCTCTGCACTACAGTTCCCAACACTGAGATACCTACTTCTGTGTTGTTCTCCTCGTCTTCAATTCTGCCTGTCTCCTTCTCCAGTCTCCGGTTCTCCAAACTCCCTGTAAGAAGACCAATTTCATTTAGTCAAGTACTCTGCGTCATACTGGTGTGTGTGGTGCAACGTACCTGTTTTCTACTGCTTCATCCTCATCATTGTCTTCATGCTTGTCTGACTGCAATATACTTACCATTCACCTGTTTGAATAAAACTTGTTTATTGTTGCTCACTACTTCTGCGAGTCTGTCTTTCCTGACAGTTATATGGATTATAAAAAATTAATCACAGTAATTCTCCTATTATCTTCCCAAATTTCTACAACTACTGCCTCATCTTTGCATTCTCTTGTATATTAATTTAACATACTGTAAATTCAAGATGTGGTTTTAGACATGTTTCTTGTATGCATATAGCTTCAAGGTGCAACTCCTGTCCATTTACAATAAGGCTTCTTGCATTCCACTGTATTAGATTAAATCCTATCATATATTTCCTCCACTGGACATTTGTGAGCCTGCAGGTCCTGCTCTAAGTGCTTCATTAATTGCTTATATAGTGATATATTTTACTTCCAAGTATTTTTCTGCTGCCTTGATTATCTTGATTCTTTCTGTTCTAATCACTTCTGCTATGAATGTCAGAAGCTGTGTGTTTACTATTGGAGATTCCTTTGTCACCTTTCAATGACTCCTCCTTTCATTCTCAGGCTTCCTAACTGTACTTAAATTGCCATGACTGGACGTTGATGTATTCTTGCATCTCTTAATTGCTTCTGCAATGAGATCCTTTCTGTCACTTTAATGTTCTGAATGTTTACTGCTCTTTTCATCACATCTGCAGCACTATGCCCTCCCCCACAGTTACAGCATTTTAGCTTTGTTCCTTCTCCACACACTCCATACTGATGTTCTTCACCACATTTCCCACAGTGTTGCTTAGCATTACACACAAGAGAAAGAGTGTGTTAGGGGGTTAAATGTCCATATCTTTAAAACATCTCAGGGGTGATGGAATATACTCTCTTACTAGGTAGCTCATAAACTTTATCTAGACAGCAATTTGATCACCTGAAAATTAATCAATGCTGACAGACTTTTTTAATTTCTCAAATATTCTCTTAATCCACTTAACCTTAATTACTTTACCTTAATTGCTCCAGTAATGTTGTTCTTAATCTTTTCTCCATACACCATATATCACTCCTTTAACCCACTGAATTGCCTGTCAATGATTTGAATTTCAGAGCCATGTCACATTAGCCGTGTTTCCATTACAGATTTGCGCAAAAAACGTTTGCGATATTTTCTAAATGTTGATAAAAAACTATTGCGAAATGACAGCGTTTCCATTAACCAATGTAATGCGACTAAAACTTATTTTTTTCCTCTTGCTATAAGTCATTCCAAAAATTATGCCACATATGTTGGTAGGTTTATGTATATCCCAGCCACCGCACTGGCCGTTATTATTAATGGAAGGAGACGTAGGTGTGTTATCAAAGCATTAATGGCAAGGAAAGCCCCTTTGGGAGCTGCCACGTATGAGGTGTTTGTGGGTGTTTCTCCCTCATATCTGCTTCAAGGTCTTCATGATAATTTGTGGCATTTCTTTGTTGTTTAGAGTCCAGTATTCCTGTAATTATATTGTCTTTTATGAGTTTAATAAAGAACTCTGTCTCGTCTTCTGTCCAAACATACCTCGTCATCTGTAAAGAATGATCGACTCTTACATACGCCAGGTGACCTCTAAATGCGAAAAAACCTCTAAAAACCTTTTCCTTCGCAATTTCAATTTGCGCATTTTGAAGGGTAATGGAAAATGTAGTGTTTACTATCACTACAAAAGACTATTACATTTTCTTCACAGTGTTTTCGCATGATCAATATTTCCTATCTTTGATTTCAATGCTTCCGTTAATTTCAGTGGATTAAAAGATCCTTGCGATTCAAATTTCACCATTACTTTGTATTCTTCCTTCCTTTTTTCTGAGTGTGCCAAATCATTCTTCCATCATCACTATCCGTAATGCCCCTTCCTTAATGAAAATCTACCATCCAACATTATTCAAATTTCCCTCTGTACCTTCATGCATCTCATCCATTCCTTGCTCACTTCCTGATTTACCATTACTTTCCATCATTCCTTTTTCAATCACAGCTCAGTGTTGCTGCACCACTTTCTACATCGTAACTTCATACTCAAGCAAACAACTGAGGAGCAGGGTGACTTATGTTTATAATTCACGTGCTATCGGAATTATCTTAAATACTAGTTTCCTAGTTAAAAAAAATTGGACATGAACCCCCTCTCAAGTCAAAATTTAAATGCAATGAGCTCGTAATCATGACTTCAGAATTGGGAAGTATGACATTTCCGATAGCATGTGAAGGCAGCATTAAATACACACACAGCAAACAAGGCACAGGTGAAAGCAATATGACATAATAAGAGAGACGGAAAACCACCAATGGGGAAAAGCAATGGGGGCCTCTAGTGGCCAAAAATAAGTCCAACCCTAGAGTCAATGCTTTTTAAAATACCATTGATATTTTGTGTTGTTGCATTTCAGATCTCCAAGAGTCTGAGTCCCCCATGTCCGTGAATCAGGCAGACTGTCCTACTGTGTTCTCTGAGCTGACTGATTTATCTGCTGGTAGTCTACTGTACTGGGCGTCCTGTGCCTGTAGCCTTATAGACATGGTGCAGGCACTGGCTCATGGAGCTGATGTCAACTGGGTCAATGGGGAAGACAGCAATCGGACTCCACTAATACAAGCTGTACAAGGGGTCAGTACTTTTGGGACAAATGACAATACATAAGATGATTTATACTAAAGAGAATTTACCTGGATGTGTAGGCAGTTGCATGCAGTAGTTCTGTACAAGTACTGTTAAACCCAGGACAAGGTTTTTCCACCTTAAACCACAATAGACATTTGAATATGTCTTTATAAATTTGTGTGTCCAGGGTTCTCTGATCACCTGTGAATTCCTACTTCAAAATGCTGCCAATGTGGACCAGCAGGACGTTCGTGGCAGAGGACCACTGCATCATGCCACCATACTGGGTCATACTGGGTAGTTATATATCTATAACTTTTCAAAAGCTAAAAAAAAATAATGTATAATATAATGTACTATACATAATAAAGTAAATGTAAAAATTGCACTCAGCTAAATATTAACACACTCTTTTATTTAAAAAGTGACAAATATATACAATACTGTTCAAATGTTTGGGATCACTATGATTTTTCTACATACATTTATTCTGCAAAGACACATTTAATTGATAAAAAATTACATTAAAGACATTGATAATGTTACAAAAGATTTCAAATAAATGTTGTTCTTTACATTTTCTGTTCATATGAAGAATGACACCGTCCTATTTTCTAAACTACATTAAGCAGCACAACTTTTGCAGCTGTGATAATGCATGTCCTGATTTTGCCAAGTTATGCTGAGTTTACATTGCCGTCATGTTGTCAGATCACTGTTATTTTCACACTGCACGACAATCTAGGTGTGGCATTCAATTGCTGCTGTGTGCACATTGCAAGATGGATAGGCGACAGGGGGTTTCACATTGCATGTCTTTACAATAGAAAGAATCACAGACAACTTTGTCTGGTCCGCAAACTACGTTTCACAACCAAACACACGATCACATTATGCATGAGACCGGAATTGTTATTCAAATTGTAGCCCGCAAGAAGCTTGCGATCCAAATTGTCTGTACGTTAATTTGCAGCGAAAAGAAAAAAAAGAAAAAAAAGGAGCAAGGATTGTGTGTTTTGCTTTGCAAAGAGAATTTGAGGTAAATGAATAATTTTGCAATGTGCTGCTGTTGCGGCTGGTCAAGCAAATGTTTGTGCTTTGTTTCTGTTTGATTTAATTGTAAAGTAATAATGATATTCTGGTCTATAACTCCTCCCCGAACTTCCCGCTGCCCTTTATCTTGCTCTCTCATTGGCTGTAGGTCATCGCCAATGTAATTTTCAGTCAGAACACATTTCACACAGCAGGATTTTGAATCACAGACAGGTCCAGATATTTAGCATGCCAAATATCTCACAGGCGTCGGTGACGCATCATCGATTCTCTCAGATTGCATCTTTGATAACGACACTGTGTGATTGTCACTCGCGTGAACGAGCACTGATTTGCCTCTGATTTCGGGCATTTGTCTGAGTTTTTGCAAAATCTGACGGCGAGTGAAAATCAGGGCAAAAATCGTGCAGTGTGAACTCGGCATTAGATGCATTCCTGGGTCAGTATATTTTGTTGATCCTGGAATAATATTCCTGTCTGAAACTTTTATCACAACCATATCCCTATCCATAAGTAATCCCTAAAATCAGAAAGAAATGATAGATGAATAACACTGATGTAGAAGTACCTAACCCTGTTTGTAAGCCTAAACTTGACAAACTTTAAACTTGTCCCTCAAATCTGATTGATTGATTGGAGTGTTGTTCCAGGATCAACAAAGATGTTGATCCAGGAATATGTTGCACTTGGTGAAATCAGGTTCTGCTGTGATAATAGCCAAATTAGCATATTAGAATGATTTATTAAGGCTGATGTAACACTAGCCAAGTTTCCATCCAGTTTTTGCACTGTTTTGTTATGAACAAAGTGAATATGCAAAAAAAAGATTGTGAAATTAGCTGTCTCCAGTCTGTTTTCATCCATTTGGCCTTTTACTGATAATGTAATGATGTCATCCCTAAAAAAATGCATTGTCACATAAGTTTTTTAGTGTATCACTAAAAAATCTGCCCTTGAGCCATTTCCATCAATAATTTTGTGTATATCTTTCGCATCCCAAATTTTTGTAAAATGCAGAGAATTATGAGACAATTGAGATTTGCCAGTTTGCTGCTGACTGTTTTCACAAACAGTCAGGTCTATTATTAAATTAGGAAATATTAGGTAATCAGATCACAGCGAAGTGGGACAGTTTGTCTGAGAGGACTACATGTAAATACAAATTTCTGTCATGAAACTCTAGATGGTTCATAGGCTAATAGGACCTTAACTCAACCTACTTGCTATCACATCATTCTCTAGGGCACAGCTGATTGGTTCCTGCCAATGAGTTCAGTAGCCAATGAGCTTTCATGCTCAACCTTAAAATACTTGGTTAGCATTTGGCTTAGCAGTGTAGCGCGCTTTCAGAAACCCACCACCTTCCCCAGCTTCACCTGTATAGGTGGGTATGCTATATTGTACAGCAGCAGCATGTCTTGCTTGCTCACAGCAGCATGTTGTGTATGTATTGGCAGTAGCAATTCCTGTACTTGCTCTGCAGTAGCAGCAATAACAGCAGCAGCAGCAGCATAGCAGATCTTTTCTGCCAAGACCAAATATATCAACATTGTCATACCCATTACCATGCCAAACACTCAGAGAGTTGTTGTGACAGAACTGCCTTTATGTGACGAAGCCCATGGATTTTGACACAGGGCAGCTCATTTGTTCTATATGGTATAGAATAGAATGGTATAGATCTGGTCCAAAAAAAGATTGGTACAGTGAAATGTTCAGTCTTTGCATATAGCAACAGTCTTTTCAGTAAAAGCCTTGAACATGCAGTCAAGCAAGTCGAGGTTTGACGTGGCCGAGAACGCACTTATAAATCATTCAAACCCGAAACGTTTTTCGTTCTGGTTTCAATGAGTTCAATAACATCAAATCAAACTGAATGAGTTATAGAACATTTCTAGTTCCCAGCATGATAATTGGATAATAATTGTATTAAGTGATTAAATAAGTGATAATTAGTTTGAGCATTAGTGATGAACACCTGGTGATAATGAGCAGAATCACTGAAGGAAAGAGAAACACAAGAACTACAACTGACTTCAGCCACAGCCTTAGATGAAATCAACAGAAGATAAAAGAAGACATTAAATCTCTAAAAATCTCAGCAGAGGAGGATTAACTCCACAAACAGCATTATCTACTTCACACATACTAACCAGATTGACTTTATTTCTGTCATGTATGTTTTAATGAAAGTAATAGTTTTATTTAAAGTCACTACTTTGGTGATCAGTAATCGTGATAACTGAGCTCTGGCTAATTTGGTTCTTCAAACGAATTTGCGGATTGGATTAAAATATCTGGATTAAGTTGTCTAAGATTACTGCACATTCCTTTGTTCCCTGAAGAGGGCAGATGTATCGATACTCGAAACCACGATCAGCAATGCAGCGATTGGCTGGCGGCAAATAGCAACGTAATGACATCATATAATTAAAAAAGCCACCTGGCAAAAAAACTTTAAAAAAGAAATTAAAAAAGAAAACCACGAATTTCTGGACCTTTATAAGGAAACAGTCAAGCGACCAAACCAACATAAAAGTAATAATAGATAAATGAAATGTGCACTGTTTTCTTTTTTTAAACATGATTCCCAATTATTTATATTCACGATTTTATAGTATTTTTAATGCAATTTGAAGCAGATTTGTTACGTGACAGCACTAATTAAAGATCCAGTTATATGCTTCTCCTGTGCTGCATCAAGCCATCCCATAATATCCGTCATCACTCAAATTAATGCACGGCTCAGGTTAATGTTACAGCATGTGTGTAAGACTCCAATAAAATGATAAAGTAATTATTCTATCAAAAATAAATCTCTCAATCAAGTGGCTGTGTCTATAGTATTATACACAACATTATAATATTATTTTCAAATACATTTAATATTATTATTATTATTGTTATTATTTAAAATTATTATTGCCCCTGGTTCAGTAAGGAACTCTTGTAATAAAGTGGCAGTGGTTGGGACAAATTTTAAGTATCAACGCTGTTTAAAAAGATGCAATCTAATCCTGTTTACTTGAAATAAGACTGCTCCCAAGCAGGTTTAAGCTTCCGGACCTGTTGCTATGACAGCAAGTCCAGGATGAGCTTTAAAGAACCAAACAATCCAAGATAATGCCAAATCGTCAACAATCAAATCCAGCTAACTGAGTTAGCGACGTACAAAGAACGGACCCCAACTGATGTTGGTTGTTTATTGCTGATGATATAATCATCATGTAGTGGCCTTAATCACTGATCTAGTTCAGAGTCTAATGCACTGGTTATAGAGGTATTGTGTTATTATTTTTAGTATTTATAATAGAAGCCATGTGATTCTACAGCACGAGATCCAGGATGGTTTTGATAATCAAACAATATGCAGGATTTAAACAAATACAATTAGTAAACAAAAGTTTTTAATCTACACCATTACTTAGACACACACAGACATCAAGAATTAGCGTATGAATCTCTACAATGGTGACAATCAAAAAAATATTCAGATAAACACATCAACTCTGAACATAAAACAAGCTACAAAAACATCACAACAAAAACAGCAAAAGTAAAAGCAAATAGTAAGAATCAAAGAAAATTAGTCACAATTCAGATGCGTAATTTATTCATGCCGCAATGCATGAACTTCCAATGGGGAAGTTTTTATTGGTGGTACCCAGCATGCACTGCAGCATGAAGCTTTTCATTGATTGTCACCATTGTTGAGATTCATACGCTGATTCTTGATGTCTGTGTGTGTCTAAGTAATGCTGTAGATAAAAACCTTTTGAGCACTACATGATTAAAATCTTGCATATTATACCACAACAGTGCTGGATCTCGTGCTGTATAATCAGATAGCCACCATTATGAATACAAAATTAACAACACATTACCTCTATAACCAGAGAATTAGACTCTGAATGAGATCAGTGATTTAGCCCACTACATGATGATTATATCATCATCAACAAATAGCCAACATCTCCTAATCAAACTTTACTCTTGGCATTTCTTAATGTTTTTTATAAACACACAGTGAAAGCAGCCAGAGAAAAACTAATGTTAAAGAGTCAAGGGTCAAGAGCCCAACTAAAGCAAACACTGAACACCATCATGGTGACTTCAAACGAAACTATTAATTTCATTAAAACATAAATTACAGAAATAAAGTCAGTCTGGTTAGTAATGCGTGAAGCTGGTAATGCTGTTTGTGGAGTTGTTTAATCCTCCTCTGCGGAGATCTTGAGAGATTTAATGTCTTCTTTTATCTTCAGTTGATTTTATCTAAAGCTGTGGATGAAGTCAGTTGTAGTTCTTGTGTTTCTCTTTCCTTCAGTGATTCTGCTTATTATCATCATGTGTTCATCACTAATGCTCAATCATCATTTAATTTAATCACTTAATTACTTAACTGCAACGTATATTAGGAATTATTAAAAAAGTGAACTCAACTAAAACAAGTGTAGAGTACTCATAACTATTGGTTTTTAAACTTAAATTAATTGAGGCAATACGTTTCCTCAAATGTAATGAGTTAGCTTAACTTATTGGGTTTGACTTTGTTTGTGCTATTGTGAGCTAGCAGTAACTGCAAGCGCTGAGTTCATTTAAAGTTTGTAATTTCAGTTGTTTTACTCAATATAGTGAAGTTTTAGCTGTAAAAAGTATTTGAATGCAGTGTAGTTTAATTGTATATTAAGAAATATCCTTGGTTTAGTGGGCTCGATTAAAATAAGTTCAGAGTACTCATAACTACTGTTTTTTTTTTACTTCAATAAAGTTTTTTAAATGAAATGAGTTAGCTTAACTTGTTGGGTTTTACAGTGTGTGTTTTGGTTTGTTTAATAAATACTGCATCATTTAGATCCTCTCTCACCTTATTTGCAAACATTTGTGACAATATGACAGACGCCCCATTTTTATTTTTTAATGAGCTGTAGAGATTTTCGAGCTGCTATATTTTCCATTTACATTTTGAAACAAAACTTTATATATTATTAAATTATATACATACATTTTTTTTATTAACAAGTGCCATGGTATTTTTGTACTTCGTTAAAAATACTATTTAGATCAATACTTAATCAAGCAAGAAACAGGTGCAGTTGTATTCTTTTTTTATTAACCTTTATTAGACTATAGATAGAAAAGAATGCTTGGTAATAGACCAATTTTTTTTTTATTGTTTTTTGCGACATTTTAAGTGTCAACTTAGATTTTTTTATGCACTACAGTTAAACTGAAAAAGATTGTGGCAACATTTGCAAAATTATATTAAAAAATTAGCATTTCCATCAGCTATATCAGTAAACATTTTGATGTGCTAAACCTTTTTTCACAAAATAAATCCCTGGATAGAAACCTGGTTACTGAAGACGAGTAATAAAGCCTTTGGTGAATGATATCTGGTTCCCTTTCAGTCGGTCACGTTCGACGTACGTCGGAACTGACCGACGAATTGGGATCTATTTTCAGAGACCAATCTACTTCGAGTGTTTAAAAACGAGCCAATGAGGATTGGCATGCGGTAGACGCGTCCCACGCTCCGCCCCGCAGCGCGGGTATAAATACGAAAGTGGAAGTACCGCATATCGCTTTCAACTTCGGAGCCGAACATTCATGTGTTTGTTCCTACGAAGAGTGTTTTCCTGCGACAAAGAGAGTTGGAGCTCTGCCAGTGTCAGTGTGACGGTGCCTGCAGCGGTGGTCGTGAATAGACAAAACAGCTGTTTTTACAGCTCTGGGTATTTTGAGTGCTCTCAGCGGGCTTGCACCCCTGAACCGCTGCGAGCCGCGGCCATTTCCCCTGCGTGCCTCGGCACTGATCAGAGCATTTTCCTCTAAAAGAGCGACACGGTTTGACCCTGCGTCTTTTTCAAGATGTCATTCAAACCGTGTGTTTCTGGATGCCGTCGTTACCTGTCCCCAGCTGACGGACACGATCGCTGTCTCACTTGTTTGGGCGTTCAGCACGCTGAGGCGGCTTTTGTGGATGACTCATGTTCCCATTGCGGGAATATGACCATCGCAGTATTACGGTCCAGGCTCGACTACCTTGAAAGAGGTGGAGTCCCATTGCGCATCCCCCGATCTAGTGGCCCTCCTGCCCCGAAGCAGAGGGCTGCTACTTTGGCTGATGCCTTTGGTGGGGACCTGAGGGTTACTGTGAGGGCACTCCCGCCGGGCCAACAGGCTCCTCGGGCCCCTCCCCCCTCCGCTGCGCCGGTTGAGCTTCCGGAAGAGCATGCTGGTCCTTCCCGCGGGGGGCCAGCTGTTACTTTCGGGGCTCCGGTTGAGGATATGGTTTCGATCGCTGCATGGGGGGACGAGCTAATGGACTCTGGAGATGAAGATTCGGCTGCGCTGCCCCCTTCGGGTGTGGTAGCGTTGCCCGAGTCCGATCCAGAGCTCACGGCTATGCTTTCCCGGGCCGCCGCGAGTGTCGGGCTCGAGTGGAACCCTCCACCGCGTCCCGAACCCTCACGGCTGGACGATTGGTATCTCGGGACGGCCCGTGCTGGTTCTCAGCGCCCCGCCCCAGTGCCTTTCTTCCCGGAAGTGCATCAGGAGCTCACGAAGTCGTGGACAGCGCCCTATAGCGCTAGAAACCGATCGACTGACTCCTCCGCCCTCACTACCCTCGACGGTGGCGCGGCGAAGGGTTACGTGGAGATCCCCCCAGTGGAGCGGTCGGTTGCGATGCAACTGTGTCCTAAGACCGCTACCGACTGGCGGGGAAATCCGCGTCTCCCCTCCCGGGCATGTAAGTTCTCGTCCGGGCTAACCGGCAAGGCTTACACGGCCTGTGGAGAAGCCGCGTCATCTCTGCATGCCATGGCGCTCCTGCAGGTCTACCAGGCCAAAGCGCTCATGGAATTGCACGAGGGTAGTTCCGACCCAGGGGTTATGCAGGAACTGCGTACCGCGACGGACCTCGCCCTCAGGGCGACGAAAGTCACCGCACGCTCCCTGGGTCGGGCGATGTCCACACTTGTGGTCCAGGAACGCCACCTGTGGCTGAACCTGGCAGATATGCGTGAGACCGACAAAGTGCGGTTCCTCAACGCCCCTGTCTGTCAGGCCGGCCTCTTCGGCGACGCGATCGAGAACTTCGCCCAGCAGTTCTCGGTTGCCCAGAAGCAGACGGAGGCGATTAAAAATATCCTGCCCCGGCGACCTGCTGCTGCTTCCACCCAGTCGCCGGCTGCAGCGCCCCCGCCTGCTCGTCGCCGAGGGCGTCCCCCGGCGTCTGCAGAGGCAGCCATTGTTCCGCTCAGAGAACGCGGCGTTCGTATTCTCAACTATCTCGACGACTGGCTCATACTGGCCCAGTCCCGGGAGCAGTTGTGCGAACACAGGGACCTGGTGCTACGTCACCTCAGCCTGTTGGGCCTTCGGGTCAACCGAGAGAAGAGCAAACTCTGTCCCACACAGAGGATCTCTTATCTCGGTATGGAGCTGGACTCGGTCAACCGGACTGCGCGCCTCACAGAGGAGCGAGTCCGGTCAGTGTTGAACTGCTTGAATACGTTCAAAGGCAGGACAGCGGTCCCACTGAAATTCTTTCAGAGGCTCCTGGGGCATATGGCATCTGCAGCCGCGGTAACGCCGCTCGGATTGCTTCATATGAGACCGCTTCAATGCTGGCTTCACGACCGAGTCCCGAGATGGGCGTGGCAGCGCGGCCAGTACTGGGTCTCAGTTACTCCTTACTGTCGCCAAACCTTCAATCCGTGGGCGGACCCTGCCTTTCTACGGGCCGGAGTGTCCCTAGAACAGGTGTCCAGGCATGCTGTGGTCTTCACGGATGCCTCTTCCACGGGTTGGGGGGCCACGTACAATGGGCACTCAGTTGCGGGTCTGTGGACGGGGCCCCAACTGCGTTGGCATATCAATTGCCTAGAGCTTCTGGCAGTACGTCTCGCCCTGGGCCGCTTCAAAAAGCCGCTACAGGGAAAACACGTTCTGGTCCGTACGGACAGCACTGCGGCCGTTGCGTACATCAACCGTCAGGGTGGTCTACGCTCCCGTTGCATGCTCCGGCTCGCCCGCCATCTCCTCCTGTGGAGTCAGAAGCGTCTGAGGTCGCTTCGGGCCATTCACATCCCAGGTGCGCTGAACCAGACAGCCGACGAGCTCTCTCGTCAGCCGACACCTCCGGGAGAGTGGCGACTCCACCCCCGGAGCGTCCAGCTGATATGGGACCTCTTCGGAGCCGCGCAGGTAGACCTGTTCGCCTCTCCGGACTCGACCCATTGCCAGTTGTATTACTCCCTGTCCGGGGGCACCCTCGGTACAGATGCACTGGCGCACAGCTGGCCCCGGGACCTACGCAAGTATGCGTTTCCCCCAGTGAGCCTTCTCGCACAGACACTGTGCAAGGTCAGGGAGGACGAGGAGCAGGTCTTGTTAGTTGCGCCCTACTGGCCCAACCGGACCTGGTTCTCCGAACTCTCACTCCTCACGACAGCCCCTCCCTGGCCGATCCCCCTGAGGAAGGACCTGCTTTCTCAGGGGCGGGGCACTCTATGGCACCCGCGTCCAGACCTCTGGAGACTCCATGTCTGGTCCCTGGACGGGACACGGAGGTTCTAGGTGGCCTGCCACAGGCAGTGGCAGACACCATCGCTTCAGCTAGAGCCCCCTCTACAAGGCACCTCTATGCACTGAAGTGGAACCTGTTCGTTAAATGGTGTTCTTCCCGCCGGGAAGACCCCCGAAGGTGTTCGATTAATGTCGTGCTTTCTTTCCTACAAGATGGGTTGGAGAGAAGGCTGTCTCCCTCCACCCTCAAAGTGTATGTCGCCGCAATAGCGGCGTATCACGATGTTGTTGAAGGTAAGTCCTTAGGTAAGCACGACTTAATCGTCAGGTTCCTCAGAGGTGCGAGGAGACTAAATCCTCCTCGGCCAACCTCGGTACCCTCTTGGGACCTAGCCCTGGTGCTCAGAGAGCTCCAGGGCCCTCCCTTCGAGCCTTTACAGTCAGTCGAGCTAAACATCCTGTCCATGAAGACAGTGCTCCTGACTGCATTGGCCTCAATCAAGAGGGTAGGGGACCTGCATGCACTTTCGGTCAACGAATCGTGCCTAGAATTCGGGCCGGCCAACTCTCACGTTGTCCTGAGACCCCGGCCTGGATACGTGCCCAAGGTTCCCACCACTCCCTTCCGGGACCAGGTGGTGAACCTGCAAGCGCTGCCTTCGGAGGAGGCAGACCCAGCCCTAGCTTTGCTCTGTCCCGTCCGCGCTCTTCGCGCCTACGTGGACCGAACTCAAAGCTTTAGAACCTCAGAACAGCTCTTCGTCTGTTACGGAGGCCAGCAGAAGGGAAAGGCTGTCTCCAAGCAGAGGTTAGCCCACTGGATAGTGGATGCTATCGTCTTGGCTTACCAGTCCCAAGACGTGCCTTGCCCGCTCGGGGTGCGAGCTCACTCCACTAGGAGTGTAGCCTCCTCCTGGGCGCTGGCTCAAGGCGCCTCGCTGACAGACATATGTAGAGCTGCGGGCTGGGCGACACCTAACACGTTCGCTAGATTTTATAGCCTCCGTGTAGAGCCGGTATCTTCCCGCGTCCTCGCCCCCAGTGGCCAGTAGCGCTAAGTACCCGTTCTAGTGTCGGCTTGCATACGCCACTCCCGCCTCCGGGCCGGATACGTGTGTCTATTGTCTCCAGTTGTGTTCCCCGGAAACGGCTAACCCTGTCGAGCTCCTCCGTCACCCCTTCGGTGTCAGACGTTGCGGCCGTCTGACATCAGGCCTACACCCGTATGCTTGTGGAACGTGTGTGTTAGGCTGGGTTCCATATGTAGCGGTTCCCTAACGGCAACCCCATATGTGTATTCTCCACGGTACCAGCTACCCTACTCGGCTAGCCCCGTGTCTTTCCCTTGACAGAGCCTGCTCTGTCGTCTCTGGTGGTGTTCTTTCCCCCCTGGGACCAGGTTGGATCCACCCCAGAGACTGCCAAAGGTAGCACTACCCTGCTAGGTTAGTCCTTATGAGTAATTCCACCTCTCCTTCCACTGAAGGACGTGGCTCCGCAGCGTACCATCTCCTGAGACGGGCACGCTTTCCCAGCGTTATCCAATAGTCACGCTGAGTGGGTCTTGCAGGAACAGCAGTGACTGGCCTCCCTGACTGGAGCCCTGACTTCCGCACCAACCTAGGTGTGGTCCAGCGAGCTCGGTCAGGGCGCTGGAAGGGCCAGCATCTCTGGCGTGTTAGTAGGGATCCCAATTCGTCGGTCAGTTCCGACGTACGTCGAACGTGACCGACTGAAAGGGAACGTCTCGGTTACGTATGTAACCCTCGTTCCCTGAAGGAGGGAACGGAGACGTACGTCCCGTCGCCAGGTGCTGTGCTTCAGCTGTAGGCCGAGCCACTTAGCCGGCTCCTCAGTTGTAAAGCGATATGCGGTACTTCCACTTCCGTATTTATACCCGTGGGACGCGTCTACCGCATGCCAATCCTCATTGGCTCATTTTTAAACACTCAAAGTAGATTGGTCTCTGAAAATAGATCCCAATTCGTCGGTCAGTTCCGACGTACGTCTCCGTTCCCTCCTTCAGGGAACGAGGGTTACATACGTAACCGAGACGTTTTCTGGGAGGATGAGCCCAAGAGCAGACAGGGGCTTAATTATACTTAATTGAAAACATTCCGAACTGAAACAGGCACAAGCCTCCTGGCACCTGGGGACCAACTCAAAGGATATTATCAGCCAGACGAGGGTCAAACCAGAAATCCGTTCAATCATTTACCCAATCGTGAGATAGAGTGGAAGTCAGATATTTTCCACCAGAATGGTTCGAAATTCTGGAACAAAACTGGACCCTGTCACGAACCAGCCGCGTGTTTCCACAGACTTGAGGAATGAACTGTGATGTAAAGCTACTATGTGTTGTTTACCAGTCTAGAAAAGCATTGCGCATAACAGTGTTTGTGCAGGCAGTGGTGCACTTCTGTTTTGCTATTCACGTGTGGCAAACACGCCAAGAATTTCGCTTAAATAACCTCTGATGATGACGTTGTTATCAGAACGTGCACATCTATAAATAGAGGCTATAAGTCAAGTCAAGTCAAGTCAACTTTATTTATATAGCGCTTTTTACAATACAGATTGTTTCAAAGCAACTTTACAGTGTTAAACAGGAAAATAATGCAACCGAATTTGATTCGGCTGTACAGCCGCTCTGGAGAAAACGGTGATGTCATGTAGCTCATTTCAATTATCATATACACTCACCTAAAGGATTATTTGGAACACCATACTAATACTGTGTTTGACCCCCTTTCGCCTTCAGAACTGCCTTAATTCTACGTGGCATTGATTGAACAAGGTGCTGAAAGCATTCTTTAGAAATGTTGGCCCATATTGATAGGATAGCATCTTGCAGTTGATGGAGATTTGTGGGATGCACATCCAGGGCACGAAGCTCCCATTCCACCACATCCCAAAGATGCTCTATTGGGTTGAGATCTGGTGACTGTGGGGGCCATTTTAGTACAGTGAACTCATTGTCATGTTTAAGAAACCAATTTGAAATGATTTGAGCTTTGTGACATGGTGCATTATCCTGCTGGAAGTAGCCATCAGAGGATGGGTACATGGTGGTCATAAAGGGATGGACATGGTCAGAAACAATGCTCAGGTAGGCCGTGGCATTTAAACGATACCCAATTGGCACTAAGGAGCCTAAAGTGTGCCAAGAAAACATCCCCCACACCATAACTCCACCACCACCAGCCTGCACAGTGGTAACAAGGCATGATGGATCCATGTTCTCATTCTGTATACGCCAAATTCTGACTCTACCATCTGAATGTCTCAACAGAAATCGAGACTCATCAGACCAGGCAACATTTTTCCAGTCTTCAACTGTCCAATTTTGGTGAGCTTGTGCAAATTGTAGCCTCTTTTTCCTATTTGTAGTGGAGATGAGTGGTACCCGGTGGGGTCTTCTGCTGTTGTAGCCCAATCCGCCTCAAGGTTGTGCGTGTTGTGGCTTCACAAATGCTTTGCTGCATACCTTGGTTGTAACGAGTGGTTATTTCAGTCAAAGTTGCTCTTCTATCAGCTTGAATCAGTCGGCCCATTCTCCTCTGACCTCTAGCATCAACAAGGCATTTTCGCCCACAGGACTGCCGCATACTTGATGTTTTTCCCTTTTCACACCATTCTTTGTAAACTCTAGAAATGGTTGTGTGTGAAAATCCCAGTAACTGAGCAGATTGTGAAATACTCAGACCGGCCCGTCTGGCACCAACAACCATGCCACGCTCAAAATTGCTTAAATCACCTTTCTTTCCCATTCTGACATTCAGTTTGGAGTTCAGGAGATTGTCTTGACCAGGACCACACCCCTAAATGCATTGAAGCAACTGCCATGTGATTGGTTGATTAGATAATTGCATTAATGAGAAATTGAACAGGTGTTCCTAATAATCCTTTAGGTGAGTGTATATTCAAGTAATGTAGTTGACATAGTTAATTTAGTTTAGTAATTACATTTATTTGGATATTTATTTGAAAATTTAGTGTCCCCAACTGAGCAAGCCAAGCCAAAAGCGACAGTGGCAAGGAACCAAAACTCCATCAGGTGGCATAATGGAGAAAAATAAACCTTGGGAGAAACCAGGCTCAGTCGGGGTGCCAGTTCTCCTCTGGCCAATTAACAAACAGTGTATGATTATTATTAGTGCTACATATTAGTCAGAAGTGCTACAAACTGATAACGGTCAGATAAGTATGATTTAAACCATGCCAATGCAATTCCACTAATGGCAACATAATTTTCGAGTCTATTCAAAAGAATGTTGTGGTCGATAGTATCGAATGCAGCGCTAAGATCGAGTAACACTAACAGAGATATACAACCACGATCGGATGATAAGAGTAAATCATTTGTAACTCTAATGAGAGCAGTCTCAGTACTATGATACGGTCTAAATCCTGACTGGAAATCATCACAGATACCATTTCTTTCTAAAAAGGAGCATAATTGTGAGGACACTGCCTTTTCCAGTATTTTTGACAGGGTAGATTTGAGATTGGCCTGTAATTTACTAATTCTGTAGGATCAAGTTGCATTTTTTTAATAGGTGGTTTAATAGTAGCCAACTTAAAAGTTTTCGGTACATATCCTAAAGTCAAGGATTAATTAAAAATATTAAGAAGAGGATCTATGACCTCTGGAAGCATCTCTTTTAGTAGTTTAGTCGGTATAGGGTCGAGCATACATGTTGTTGATTTTGATGATTTAACAAGTTTAGCCAATTCTTCTTCTCCTATAGCAGTGAATGAATGTAATTTTTCCTCTGATGTCTGATGTGATACAGTATTAGACGGCTGCATGGTTATAATTTTTTTCCTAATATTATCAATCTTACAAGTAAAGAAGTTCATAAAGTCATTACTGCTGTGCTATTGGCAGACATCAGAAGTTGAATCTTTATCTTTGGTTAATTTAGCCACTGTATCGAATAAATACCTAGGGTTTCTGTATGCAATCATGCTCTCTTTCCACGAAATGCGAAAAACTTCCAGTTTTGTTTTCTTCCAGCTGCGCTCCATTTTTCTGGCTGCTGTTTTAAGGGCCCGAGTGTGCTCGTTGTACTACGGCATTGGACTATTTTCTTTAATCTTCTTTGAGCGCAGAGGAGCAACTGTGTCTAAAGTGCTGGAAAAGGGAGAGTCAATAGTTCCTCTAGGCTATCTGGGATGCTGAGGAGATGAAACTGATGAGGAAGTTTATTTACAAAGAAATCTTTAGAGTCAGAAGCTTTATTGAAAACATTCCACTGTCAAAGTGATTAAAAGGGGTTGTCAACTAGCTCCTAAAGGACCACAGTCCCATGAGGTAACTTTCACTTTGACGGGTGGTCTGATGATGCATGGGCCATGGCGTCCAGACCCAGGGGGGCTGGAGGAGTCAGCAAGAAATAAAGTGGACATTGCGTTTCTTGTGAAGCGAAGAGGTCCATCCCTTCTTTGTAAAATCTTTCCCAGATCAGACTGATTACATCGAGATGGAGCTTCCAATTCCCGTGTGTCACCTCCCGTCTAGACAGTAAATTTGCTTCCACATTTGTGCTTGGAAGAAATCCCCTGGCTATGAGCCACAGCTGAAACATTCTCATGTGCAGAAGGCCCAAAGGTATCACCGTGGACACAGCTGTCATAAGACCTAGAACTCTTTGAAAGTAATGGAAAGTAATTTCCTGACCTAGCCTAATATCACTCAGGGTGTTTAAGATGGACTCGACATGACAGCTGTGCCCGCATGTTGACTGAGTCCCATACAACCCCTGAATCCATTGTCCTCTGGGCAGGAGAGAGACTGCTTTTCTTGGCCTTGAGTCTCAAATCCAGAGATTCAAGTTGAGCAAGGACATCATCCGATGTCGTAGTGCAAGCTCTTGAGACTGGGCCAAAATCAGCCAGTCATCGATGTAATTTAAAAATCGCATCAGAGCCAGAACTGCATTCATGCATTTTGTGTATGTGCGGGGTGACAAGGCTAGGCCGAATGGAAGAACCTGATATTGGTAAGCTTCACCCCAAAAGCAAACCTCAGGAACTTCCTGTGTTGTGGCAGAATTTTTATGTGAAAATATGCGTCCTTGATGTTGATTGTGGAATTTGAGACACAATAATTTTGACTGTCAACATTTTTAACATTTTGTTCTGAGAAAACGGTTCAGACCATGAAGGTCTAAAATTGGATGCAAGCACTCATCTTTTTGGAAACCAGAAAATAGTGGCTGTAATAACCTGACTGTCTGTCTGGGAGGGGCCCCTTTGTCCAGCAGAGTTTGCAGTTCTTGTATCAGCAAGTGTGCCTGTTCCGGTTTCATGGTATTGGAGATAATGCCGTTGAAGCGTGGCGAACAATGCGCATACTGTATTCTGTAGCCTTTTCCTATGGTTCTCAAAGCCCAAGGAGATATGTTTGGCAGTAGTTTCCACGCTAATTTTGACGGAGCGTCTGGTGACGCAATGTCTTGCGACGTAACATCTTGTGACACAACGTCTTGTGATGCAGTGTCTTGATGGGGGAATGTTAAATATCCCATGTCCTGGGACATGGCAGGAAGCAACTAAATATTTAACATCTCGCTGGAAACAATTGCCGCCCGAAACACCAAAGGTGGCAGAGATGGAGCAGCGGTGTCATTAGGGTGTCGGGTTGTAACTACTTAAAATATTTTTCCGTACCCCGTCCCTGGGGGCTTTTTTTCAGCAGGTCAGCTTGGTGCACCTGCCATAGTGTGCAGAGCAGCGCCAGCATGACCCGATGACTGAAACGCCTTCCCTGCCAGTGTTGTTCTGCATGGCTTGGGGACTACCAACTTTTTATATGACGATGAGCTCCCAGGAGAGATGAGCCCAGAAGAGCCTACAATCCAAATGGGGCATCTTCCAATTGGGTCATCATTGTATAACCACGTGCCCTTGCACCCACGATAGTCGAGGGCACAAAGAGAGCAGGTTCAACAAAGAATTATAAAATATATAGCTTGCAAACACACACAATTCGTTTACACACGATCATAGGAACAAGAGAGAAGGGGAATCTCCCATCTGCTTAGTTTCCTCGCATTATATACATACATAGAGGACTCATAATCTATGCGTTGCCTCAGCAGACACGAGATCCGGGCCACTAGATTCTTTATTGAGAAGAGAACCCACATCCTCAGCCCGCTATGAAGAAGCGCCGTCTTCAGCATCAGACAAGAGGACGTTGCAATCCAGAGAGAGGACAAAAGAAAGGGAGGACCTGTCTACCGCTCCTCAGCCAGATCAACTCACGATATGCAAGACGAGCGCAAAGCACTTTAATGATAACTCACAGTGCTTGTACTCTACATTTTTACACGCAAGCATGCCTATCATAATCAGGGATGGGCCGTGAGCAGGGCAGCATGCATCTCTTGCTGGATTCTCATTATTTTTGTTGTAGAGAAAGAAAATGGGAGTGAGAAAGCCTTTATTCCTACCTGACAAAACTAAATTCTGAAAACAAAGGAACCTGTCACACGTCTATTCATAGCCTCTGACGTGTGCATTCCGATGACATCATCACCAGAGGCTATTTAAGCCAAATTCTTGCCGTGTTTGCCACACATGTTCACAACCGGTCAAACAAAGATGTTTTCCCATAGCACAGCATTGAGAGTAGCTTTTGAAAGGGAACAACAACATTTTGTATTCAGATGGCAAAAAATCACAGACTAACCCCTGTAAATGCTGAAAATACCTTACGTCCCTGTAAGAAAAAATTACCGTCCGAATGGTGCTAAAGAAATCAAAGTGAAGGAGAAATCAAACCCGAGTCCTAACAAACATAATTAAAAAGAATTTTTCTAGAATTTCTCAGTTAATTAAACAAAATGTTTTTACATTTTTTAAAGTAGTAATTCCAGTAAAACTGCACATTCACACATGCATTTTTAGACTCATCACTTACAACATCTAGGCCTAGTTTCTCAGACAGGGTTTAAATTAAGAAAGTAGTTCTTAATTAGTTAGTTAGATTTGGACATTTAAGTTGCTTTTATTAATGTACCTTAGAAACAAAAATATGCTGTGCATCTTGAGACAAAACAATGGCACTGACATATGTCAGTGCAAGTTGCTTTCAGTTAAGACAGCTCAAACATGCATTTTAGTCTGTGAAACCGGCCACTAGAGTTATGGCTGTAATGCATTTAAGACTGCAGTGACAGCATATGGGGACATATAAGTCCCAATATAATTCATGATACTGAAGTACACAATAAATAAATAAAAACAATTTTTTTTATTTTATCTTATTAAAATAACTAACAGTCTCTTCCTGTGTTAATGTGACCAGTCAAGTATGTCTGTTCCTAAAACGAGGAGCCAAGCAAAACACTGTGGACGCTGATAGCAGAAGTCTGCTGTCCATTGCAGTGGAGGCCGCCAATGCAGACATTGTCACTCTGTACGTCTCACATCATAAACTGCTTCCTGCTTCTTTATTAAAGAACTAAAAAAAAAGTCAATGTGTGATGGATCCTAACTGGAAATATTGTTTTTCTATCCTTCTGACTCAGGTTACGTTTGGCCAAGATGAACGAGGAGATGAGAGAGTCTGAGGGAGCTCTTGGCCAGTCGGGTCAACACCCTCACTCTCAGAGTCACACCGAGCAACAGTATAAAAAATGCATTCAAGAATTTATAACTTTACAATTACTGGAGTCATAAACTTCCGCTCACAATCAGCATCAAAACAAATCTAAATATTCCTTTTGCAGAACACATAACACTGGTTGCCACAGATGATCTTTTTAGTTTTCATATTTTAGTCTTTGTAGCATTCAAGCCATATTTATTGTTTCTGAAACCATGTGTGACATCACTTGCCAGCCATTAGCCACCAGGCAGCAAAAATACTCTCTTATTACAAAAATGCAAACATTGGTGGTTTTTAGGTTTCCTAATTTTGGAGTCATATAGCATCATGCATTGGAATGCACTGGTGCTTGTTTGAGACCCAACCATCTCCAGCTCTACCAGCGTTAACCTTTGAACTAAAATTGTAAATGAAATCTTAACACTCAATTTATATAATTTATGTGCACATGAAAATTCTGACAACATCTCAGGTTACGTATGTAACCCGGTTCCTTCAGAGGGGACTGAGACACTGCATCTTGGCTTGACGCTATAGGAATGCTTCGTGTCTGAAGCACATGTTTACACACTCCATTCCGTGATTGGCTGAACGCAATGATGTAGCCTAGTACTTCACTAAAACCATAAATAGACGCCATACCAATGTGTCGCCAGATTCTAATTGTCTGAAAAAGGTAATGGCATGGCCGGGGGCATGGAAGCCTGACGTGGTGTTTCGTTCACCTCTCAGGGAACCAGGTTGCATACATAACCTGAGACGTTCTGGGCAGTTCTCCTCTGGCCAACGAACAAACAGTGTTTGATTATGATTCAGGCAGCATTACAGGTCAGAAATCAGATTGTATCGGAACATTCTAAATATTTATCCAGTTCCATCTAGTGTGGACGGGTCAAACCCGTTGACAAGCATTCTTGTAGGAACTTCAAGTACCGTGGTTCTTTCAAAGTCCTAGCGCACATCATGAGACCTAATAGTCTCTGACCTGTAAGGCTAAGAGCTCCTGACCTAGTCTGATATCTGTCATAGTAGTCAGGATCGATTCTACATGTGTAGGAGACAGAACCCCAAACCACCCCTAGAAAAGTGCTTCTCTTAACTGGAGAAAGCACACTCTTCTTGGAGTTCAATCTCAGCCCCAATTTTTTCATTTGCTCCAACTGAGCCAGTATCAGCCCATACTTAATATAGTTCAGTACACGGATGCACTGGAGTCGCAAAGGAGCCAGAGCTGTATCCATGCACTTGTTGAATGTGCGTGTGGATAGAACTAGGCCGAAAGGAAGAATTCGATATTGGTATGCTTCGCTCCCGAAAGTGGACCTGAGAAACTTCCTGTGTTCTGGCAGAATCTTGATTTGAAAGTAGGTGTCCTTTAGATCTATCTTGGGTCAGCATATTGAACCTGTATGTCCGAAAGAAGTTCAGGTCCTTCATATCTAGAATCGGGCACAACCCTCCGTCCTTTTTGGGTACAATAAAGAACCGGCTGTAGAACCGTCTCTCTGGGAGGAGTACACTTTCTATGGCCCCTTACTCCAAGAGAAACTGTAGTTCTTAATTGAAGAATAATTTTTTTCTGAGTCCTGGCATATCACCATAGCTACTATGCCAGTGAAACACGGTGGATGGCAAACTGAATCCTGTAATCTGAATTTTTCTTAGCCTCCTGGTATCTGTCGATGAAAGTATTGACTACGTCGCGAACAGGGCAGAAGGCGAAATTGGGACATCCAGAATGAAAGCCTTGTCCCTGTCCTTTATCCATGTGAGGTTGATCCACAGGTACCTCTCCATAACGACCATAGTGGCCATTGAATGGCCAATGGCATGGGCCATCTGCTTGGACACACGGAGGGTGAGATCTGTGGCTCTGCTTAGTTCTTTAACTGCCGCAGGGGCTAATCCCTCACCAAAGTCCAAATCTTTAAGCAGGTCAGCCTGGTAGGCCTTCAAGTCCGCTGTGGTGTGCAGGGATGCACCAGCCTGACCTGCTGACAAGGGTAGATGCTTTCCTCCATGACAATGAATTTGAAGGGAAGAGATAGCCCACAAGCATCTCTTCTACCCTCAGAATCACCCCGTACCTGTGTTTGCGCATACCAACCACTGTAGAGTATATTGAGGTGGCCTGAGTATGTACTCGCGCCAAGTACAGATTTCTTCAAGACCTCAACTCCTCGGTGTAGAGGTCAGAGAAGAATGGGGACATCTGGCCAGAGCCAGATTTTAAATATCGATCGTCAAGCTTAGATCAAGTGACTTGTTTCTTTTCATCAGGCCACTCCATACTCAATTTGGCCACAGCACGAGTAGCGACCTCAAGCAGTTCCTTGAATGCAACACGACTAAGAGGACTGCTCTGTCGGAGCATCCGCCTGTTTGTCTGCAGAGTTGTCATGAGTTCCACATTCTATTTATTAGGGGTGTAACGGTACATATATTTGTCCTCAACCATCATGGTATGGATGTCACGGTTCAGACATCACAGTTCGGTGCATAATGCAACGCTGTTTACTAAACGCCACAACTGGAAAAAAAAGCAGAAGAAGAATAGATGATCTATGCACAAACCCAAAACAAGAGGTCAGATGGCACGCAAGAGCTTTCTAGTAGCCTATTCGCTGAGATTTGATTCATTTTTGTGACATGCTCTACTAACTTCACGGAAAGGAAACCGGGACAACAGAAAGCGGCATCCTGTTTGTTTTCTTTATTTCACAAAAGCACAATGTTTTGTTTTTATTGTAAGTGTAGTGTACACAAATAAAAATAGACTCTTTACAATTCTGACTGATATCTTACTCTAATCTGTATAATTTAATAATCTGTATGCCATAAATGGAGTATTTTAAATTGTTTGTTATAATGGGAGGTGGAACAAATTTGCACTACTGTCTGTTCAAAATGAATGAAAGAAATCTAGCATTGGGGATTTGTTTTGTTTTTTTCCTGTTGTACCAAACTCGTATCGAACCGTGACCCCAAAACCGAGGTACTTACCGAACCATGACTTCTGTGTACCAATATACCCCTACTATTTATGGTTTCAGTGATGTATTACACTACATTGCTATGTGATCACATTCAGCCAATCATGTGCTTCAAATGGCGGCACATGCGAAGCATTGCCAAGCCATGACGCAGCGTTGAGTTCCACTCGAAAAGGAACCACTGGAATGTGGTCATTTTCAGAATCTGAATAAATCAAAATCTGGCATATGCCTCTATTAATCGAAATTCTGTTTCATGTAAATACCTCATTTGAAGTACCATATACACTCTCTGGCCACATTATTAGGTACATCTTGCTAGCATAATTTTCCTTTTCTCGGCTGACAGCAGTGACACTCGGTGTGGTCTTCTGCTGCTGTAGCCCATACGCTTCAAGGTTTGACATATTGTGCGTTCAGAGATGATCTTCTGCATACCTCAGTTGTAACAAGTGGTTATTTGAGTTACTGTTGCCTTTCTATCTAACCAGTCTGGCCATTCTTCTCTGACCTCTGGCATCAACAAGGCATTTTTTACCCACAGAACTGCTGCTCATATTTTCTCTTTTTTTCAACCATTCTCTGTAAACCCAAGAGATGGTCGTGCATTAAAATTCCAGTAGATCAGCAGTTTCTAAAATACTCAGACAAGCCTGTCTGGCACCAACAACCATGCCATGTTAAAACTCACTTAAAAAAACGTCCCCATTCTGATGTTCAGTTTGAACTTCAGCAAATCGTCTTGACCATGTCTAAATGCCTAAATGCATTGAGTTGCTGCCATGTGATTGGCTGATTAGATATTTGCGTTAATGAGCAGTTGAACAGGGCTGCGTTAAGTCCAACAAAACGTTACAAAAATTTTTTTAAACGGAAACGGTGGTGCGTTAAACACCCTGTTCTGATGACGTTTTTTTGTGAGTTTTAACATGGCATGGTTGTTGGTGCCAGACGGGCTGCTCTGAGTATTTCAGAAATGGCAGCTGAGAAGGCCATTCTTTGTGTTCTTTTTGAAGAATTTTCGGAGTCTGATGAAAGCAGTATAAATACTATAAAACTCATGACAAACATGTCTTCTAATATCTTCAATCGTTGTGTATACCGAGCTGCAGAGGACACATTTGTAAACATTTGTAGACTTTATTTTCACCCATTGTGCGAGCTGTCTCTTTAATCCTGTGTACATTTTTGACACACCCACCAAACAAGAGAAAACGTATCTCAAATCCCATTGCACACCGTTTCCAGGAAACGTTGTTCAACCCGGAAACCGTAGCAAAACATTGCACACTGGTTTGAGCTTGAATGTGCCCCAGGTGTACCTAATAAAGTGTCACCAGTGAGTGTTTATGTCTGTGGATGTCCAACTAAAGTAATGAGTGCTGTGAGACACAGGCAGATTAAAACGTTGAAGAATAGCTTGAAAAAGCCAAGCTATTGAAGAAAAAAATAAATGGCTGTACAGATTTATTAAAATTAATAAAAAATTGATATATGTCTTTGTTTATTTGAATATGATCTTGATACATACAGGAACATTACAGTAGCTGTGAAGCATATATGAACCTTAAAACTAAAACATTGTGCATGGTAATTTATTCATCTGAACACTGTACACAGTTCATTGGTTGAGTGTGCTTTCATTTAGTTTATAGTGTCATTTATGTTGTGTGGTCCAAGAGTCTCCACTTGTATTATGTTATTCTATGACAAATAATATGATACATTTAATATGAAATGACAATGTGTCTCATGTCTTGTGAATGCTGGTTTGAAAACATCAGATTCCAAACCCGAGAGGGGAATGCATTCAACTACCTCATGCTAATTCCATACAAAATTCGTTTTTTAAGAAAATTCAAGGTAAGACACTTTTATCACCATTTCAGAAAATTCTGATGTACACTCACCTAAAGGATTATTAGGAACACCGTACTAATACTGTGTTTGACCCCCTTTCGCCTTCAGAACTGCCTTAATTCTACGTGGCATTGATTCAGCAAGGTGCTGAACGCATTCTTTAGAAATGTTGGCCCATATTGATAGGATAGCATCTTGCAGTTGATGGAGATTTGTGGGATGCACATCCAGGGCACGAAGCTCCCGTTCCACCACATCCCAAAGATGCTCTATTGTGTTGAGATCTGGTGACTGTGGGGGCCATTTTAGTACAGTGAACTCATTGTCATGTTCAAGAAACCAATTTGAAATGATTCGAGCTTTGTGACATAGTGCATTATCCTGCTGGAAGTAGCCATCAGAGGATGGGTACATGGTGGTCATAAAGGGATGGACATGGTCAGAAACAATGCTCAGGTAGGCCTTGGCATTTAAACGATGCCCAATTAGCACTAAGGGGCCTAAAGTGTGCCAAGAAAACATCCCCCACACCATTACACCACCACCACCAGCCTGCACAGTGGTAACAAGGCATGATGGATCCATGTTCTCATTCTGTTTACGGCAAATTCTGACTCTACCATCTGAATGTCTCAACAGAAATCGAGACTCATCAGACCAGGCAACATTTTTCCAGTCTTCAACTGTCCAATTTTGGTGAGCTCGTGCAAATTGTAGTCTCTTTTTCCTATTTGTAGTGGAGATGAGTGGTACCCGGTGGGGTCTTCTGCTGTTGTAGCCCATCCGCCTCAAGGTTGTGCGTGTTGTGGCTTCACAAATGCTTTGCTGCATACCTCGGTTGTAACGAGTGGTTATTTCAGTCAAAGTTGCTCTTCTATCAGCTTGAATCAGTCGGCCCATTCTCCTCTGACCTCTAGCATCAACAAGGCATTTTCGCCCACAGGACTGCCGCATAGTGGATGTTTTTCCCTTTTCACACCATTCTTTGTAAACTCTAGAAATGGTTGTGCGTGAAATTCCCAGTAACTGAGCAGATTGTGAAATACTCAGACCGGCCCGTCTGGCACCAACAACCATGCCACGCTCAAAATTGCTTAAATCACCTTTCTTTCCCATTCTGACATTCAGTTTGGAGTTCAGGAGATTGTCTTGACCAGGACCACACCCCTAAATGCATTGAAGCAACTGCCATGTGATTGGTTGATTAGATAATTGCATTAATGAGAAATTGAACAGGTGTTCCTAATAATCCTTTAGGTGAGTGTATGTGCAAGTGTGTTTGTTATGGTGATCTGCATGTGCTTGTAAGATTATGTCCATATAACCACAACCTCTGGCCAGGTATGCTAATTAATTAATTAATAGTAATTCTACATACAGTTCTATGATTAATCTATGAGAATAACTTGCTTGATGCAGACTTTAAAGTTACTGTACCAGTTAAGTAAAAACCAGCATACTCAAGAGGAATTTTTGGACCAATTCGATATTTTACCTATTTTTAAACATTAGTCTTGCATTACTTTAATGTTACAGCATTACGTTTTTCTGTTTTTGTCTGAGCTGACAAAGTCAAACTAATCACAATGCGTAACCACAAGGTCAACAAGGGTGATTGTGTTTATGGTGCTGTAACATGTTTATACTGCTATGAAAATCTCCTATATCATGTAGCCTGATGAACAGTATTATCAGTATTTTACTAACTGAGGAGCAAAACTCTAGTATATATGAGGATGCTTGGATTGTGTATCAGAATTCAGGTGTGTAAGAGGACACTGAGAATTGAACATAAAGGCTGTAGGGTTTGAGGGCGCACCAGACACAAATGAATCTTCCAGATGATTCATTCAAACATAATTCCACACAAAACTCCATTCAAAAAAGCAACAATTTATGGCCTTAAGAAGAAGTGGGCGCCATTCTGTCTGCCCCAAGCTGACAAACCCCCCAGCTTATTACTTTCTGGCCAGAAAAAATTTGGGCCACCTCAAGATAACAGCAGAGGTTGTTTGATATCCAAGAGAAAGAGCTAACTGAATGTCGGACTTACATTCAAACAGCCTTCTACTGCATAATTCTATATCATGTCTATAACCAATACACATGACCATTATGCATATATATCACTCACAATTCATGTATTTGTATAAATATTGAATGATTGTTTGAAAGTGTACCTTGCTTGATATCAGTATGATTGTATGCTTATAATTCAGAAGATGGCTTGATTAAAATCTGTGTAGAATGTATCGTGTTCTTATAATAAGAAATCATGTCTAACTGTACTCTGCTTAGAGAGGGAAGTTAAGAGACCACAAGGTCAGGCCAGGTAATTTATAGTGAGGGGTGGGGACACAGTCACCCCTGAACTAAATATGATACCTAGTTGGTCAGAACCCACCCTGGAGGATGGGCAGACATTTGAGTTTAAAATCTCAGAACACGAACAAAGAATCAGTTGAAAACGCTGACAAAGAATGAGACAGAGTTTGGACAGAGTTTAGACAATGACATGACAAATAGATGATCGGACAAAGACGATCATGGCAGACCAAGATCAGAGAAAATGGGTTAATTTCAGTCAAGCCATCTAAATACTCTCGTCTCACTTTCCTTTTACTTGGTTTCTTTTCTTTCCGTTGAGTCTCGTGTTCTAAGTTAAGTTTTACTGCAAAGTTTAAATCAACAATTTTACAACAAAACGCGTTTCAACTTCTAACAACATCCACGAGACTTTCCATCCATTCGCCAACACGCCACGTGATTGGCTTCCCAAGACGTCGATCAAAGACATGACAAGACCGTCAGCGAATCAAAGAACCTGGGAAACCCCTCTCAATCCAGGACCGAAGGGGAATCCCCTTTCAAAGATGACACAAGCTACAAACGCAAGTAATACCTCCAGATTCTAACTGAACTGGTGCATTGATATCAAATTTAATAACTCCGCCTAAGAAACGATAGGAGGGTTAAATTAATGATTGATGGATCGTTCAGGTCATGTGTTATAGTTCAGTACACGGATAAGTACACGGATAACTATAAGTGTTTTTAGTCTAGGCTGCATATATAGCTAGAAACTTGGGATTTCATAATTTCACTCTCTTAAAACTTCTTTCCTCCTTTCTGCAAATCGTGTGAATGTGTGTGTGTTAGATATTAGTTTTATGTGTTAGAGTAATCAATAAAGTTTTGTTTGTATTTAAACATAAGCGTTCTTGTGTTATGTGCTTAGGAATGTAATGTCTTGAACTGCTGATCTATGTTACCTGGCTATTAAGTAGTGTTTCACTATTGTGTGGATATTAATATCCGCTGCAGAGTTGATAGTTACGGCCCTTTCAAATGAATGCTGGACGAGTCATTTGCTCGGCCGTAAAATAATTGACTCTTTCAAAATTCCCTATGAATTAATTTATAATTCATTTGAGCTAAATAGACCTGTTTCCCTTAAACAAGGCTATGTTTGGAATAGCACACTACTCTTTTGCTGCAGTTTGTATATTGTACACAGTATGTGAATGTCCAGATGTCTTCATTTGCCAAAATGTGCATAATACAACCAGAGCATACTGGAGGAGATATTGTAACCCACAATGCTTTGCACTCAACTTTTAACTTATCATTGATGCATTTTTGGCTGGGCAAATTCTTATAGAAAATTGTATTAATGCCAACTGTTTTTTTTATGTTAAGATAAACTATACGCCTTTTGTTGAATTTAATATGCAACGTATTTAGGTCTTAGACTACAGTGTAGTATAATATTGTTTACAATTTTTGTATAATGCATTTCACATTTTTTTATATTTTTTACATCACCTCATCAAACATTCCCGTTCCCTTTCAGTCGACGAATAGGAATCTCACTAGAGAGGCCAATCTACTTCGAGTGTAACTAAACGAGCCAATGCACATTGGTATGTGATAATTGCATCAGCAGCTCTGCCTTACAGCACGAGCATATAATGAGCAGCAGGTGCAACGCATCTTTAGCTTTTCGCTTTTGGTTGTTCCTGCCCTTGTCTATGAAGAATGTTTTTCAAAACTGAGTCAGTTCTTTAAGGAAGCTGTTTCTAATTTGGTGTTGGTGTTGGTGTTACGGCGCTGCAGCGGTGGTCCGGTTTTCTCATTGAGTGTGCCTTCAGTGAGCACTAAAAAAAGCTGTTCTTACAGCTGGTAAATGGTGCACTGTGAGAGAGTGCTGAAAAGTTGTTTTCACAGCTGGTAAGACTGCGCCTTCATTGAGAGTGAGAGCACACCGCTGGCTGCACAAGATCTCCATCAGTGTTGCCGCGGCCATCTCCCCTGTGTGCTTCAGCACCAAGAAAGAGCTATTCCCTAAAAGAGCTTACACGGGTTTGAGTTTACACATTCAACCCATGTGTTTCTGGATGCGGTCGTAACATGGTGCTGGGCGATGCTCACAATCGCTGTCTCACGTGTCTGGGCATTAAGCACTTAATCTTTCAATTAAGCTTGCTTTTGTGGAGGAGTCATGTACCCATGCAGGAAGATGACCATCTCTGAGTTGGAGTTAAGACTCCAATATCTCCAAAGAGGTGGAGTCCCCATGTCTCTGCCAATCCTCATCAACAGAGGACTACTTCAGGCAGTAGCATGGGTGACTTGAGGATTACGGTGAGGGCTTCTTTAGCAAATTCTTCTTCTCATAACGCCGGAGACGGGTTTAATGAGGATGTCATGTCGATGCGGCATTTACAGGGTGGAGTTTAATTGACTGCAGACATTTCAGGGATGCATTGGTCATGTCTAGGCGCAGGTCCACCATCTGATCTGGATACGGCCTGGATCGGTTTCATCAGGGCGTGAAGAAATATAGAGCTGAGTATCGTCAGCATAACAATGAAAACTAATTTCACTGTACATGCTACTCCCAGTAGTAGCATGTACAGGGTGAAAAGCAACAGTCCTAGCACTGAGCCTTGCGGTACTCTATACTGAACTTGTGATCAGTGTGACATCTCTTAATTTACTGCTACAAACTAATAACGGTATGATTTAAACCATGCTAATGCAATTCCACTAATGCCAACATAATTCTTGAGTCTACTCAAAAGAATGTTGTGGTCGATAGTATCGAATGCAGCGCTAAGATCGAGTAACACTAATAGAGAGATACAGCCACTATCGGATGATAAGAGTAAATCATTTGTAACTCTGATGAGAGCAGTCTCAGTACTATGATACGGTCTAAATCCTGACTGGAAATCCTCAGCAATACCAATTATTTCTAAAAAGGAGCATAATTGTGAGGACACTGCCTTTTCTAGTATTTTTGACAGAAAGGGTAGATTTGAGATTGGCCTGTAATTGACTAATTCTGTAGGATCAAGTTGCGGTTTTTTAATAAGTGGTTTAATAATAGCCAACTTAAAAGTTTTCGGTACATATCCTACTAACAAGGATGAATTAATGATATTAAGAAGAAGATCTATGACCTCTGGAAGCATCTCTTTTAGTAGCTTAGTCTGTATAGGATCAAGCATACATGTTGATTTTGATGATTTAATGAGTTTAGCCAATTCTTCTTCTCATCACGGCGGAGACGGGTTTAATGAGGATGTCGTGTCGATGCGGCGGAGTTTAATTGACACGGTCTCTGCAGACATTTCAGGGATGCGTTGGTCATGTCTAGGCGCAGGTACACCATCTGATCTGGATACGGCCCGGATCCGGCTGACTGCAGTAAACCTCAGGATAAACAGAGAGACTAACATTAGCGTAGATGCCATTCTTCTTATGATGTAACGAGTACATCAGGTGTTATGGGAAATGTGTCCGGTTCCGGCTGACCTAATTAATGCAGCCTAAAACAATCATTTAACTGATTTGAATAATATAAATTGATAATGTTCTATGTGTATGCGATGGTAAAGAGATGTGTTTTTAGTCTAGATTTAAACTGACAGAGTGTGTCTGCTTCCCGAACAATGCTAGGAAGGCTGTTCCAGAGTTTAGGTGCTAAATAGGAAAAGGATCGACCGCCTGCAGTTGATTTTGATATTCTAGGTATTATCAACTGGCCAGAGTTTTGAGACCGCAATAGACGTGATGGAGTATAATGCGTTAAGTGCTCACTCAAGTACTGGGGAGCTAAACCATTTAGTGCTTTGTAAATAATTAGCAAGATTTTAAAATGTATGCGATGTTTAATAGGGAGCCAGTGCAGTGTTGACAGAACCGGGCTACTATGGTCATACTTCCTGGTTCTAGTAAGAACTCGAGCTGCTGTGTTTTGGACCAGCTGCAGTTTATTTATTAAGCGAGCAGTGCAACCACCCAGTATAGCATTACAATAATCTAGCCTTGAGGTCATGAACGCATGAACTAACTTTTCAGCATTTTGCATTGAAAGCATATGCCGTAATTTAGATATATTTTTAAGATGGTAGAATACAGTTTTACAGATGCTAGAAACATGGCTTTCAAATGAGAGATTGGTATCAAAGAGCACACCCAGGTTCCTAACTGACGACGAGGACCTGACAGAGCAGCCATCGAGTGTTAGACAGTATTCTAGGTTACTACATGTGGAGTTTTTTTGTCCAATAATTAAAAATTTGTTTTTTTCTGAATTAAGTTGCAGGAAATTACTAGTCATCCAATTTTTCATCAGCTATGCATTCCGTTAATCTTGTGAATTGGTAAGTTTCGTCAGGGCGTGAAGAAATATAGAGTATCGTCAGCATAACAATGAAAACTAACGCCATGCTTCCTAATGATATCTCACAGTGGTAGCATGTACAGGGTGAAGAGCAACGGTCCTAGCACTGAGCCTTGCGGTACTCCATACTGAACTTGTGATCGGTCTGACATCTCTTCATTTACTGCTACAAACTGATAGCGGTCAGATAAGTATGATTTAAAACAATGCCAATGCAATTCCACTAATGCCAACATAATTTTCGCGTCTATTCAAAAGAATGTTGTGGTCGATAGTATCGAATGCAGCACTAAGATCGAGTAACACTAACAGAGATATACAACCACGATCGGATGATAAGAGTAAATCATTTGTAACTCTAATGAGAGCAGTCTCAGTACTATGATGCGGTCTAAATCCTGACTGGAAATCCTCACAGATACCATTTCTTTCTAAAAAGGAGCATAATTGTGAGGACACTGCCTTTTCTAGTATTTTTGACAGAAAGGGTAGATTTGAGATTGGCCTGTAATTGACTAATTCTGTAGGATCAAGTTGCGTTTTTTTAATAAGTGGTTTAATAATAGCCAACTTAAAAGTTTTCGGTACATATCCTAAAGTCAAGGATGAATTAATAATTTTAAGAAGAGGATCTATGACCTCTGGAAGCATCTCTTTTAGTAGTTCAGTCGGTATAGGGTCGAGCATACATGTTGTTGATTTAGATGATTTACCGAGTTTAGCCAATTCTTCTTCTCCTATACCAGTGAATGAGTGTAATTTTTCCTCAGTGACACTACAATGCACTGTCTGATGTGATACAGTAGACGGCTGCATGGTTATAATTTTTTTCCTAATATTATCAATCTTACAAGTAAAGAAGTTTATAAAGTCATTACTGCTGTGCTGTTGGCAGACATCAGAAGTTGAAGCTTTATTTTTGGTTAATTTAGCCACTGTATCGAATAAATACCTAGGGTTGTGTTTGTTTTCTTCTAAGAGAGTCGAGAAATAAGCAGATCTAGCAGTTTTTATGGCCTTTCTGTATGAAATCATGCTCTCTTTCCACGAAATGCGAAAAACTTCCAGTTTTGTTTTCTTCCAGCTGCGCTCCATTTTTCTAGCTGCTGTTTTAAGGGCCAGAGTGTGCTCGTTGTACCACGGCGTTGGACTATTTTCTTTAATCTTCTTTAAGCACAGAGGAGCAACTGTGTCTAAATTGCTGGAAAAGAGAGAGTCAATAGTTTCTGTTGTAACACTGAGTTCCTCTAGGCTATCTGGGATGCTGAGGAGATGAAACTGATGAGGAAGTTTATTTACAAAGAAATCTTTAGTCGCAGCAGTGATAGTCCTGCCATATTTGAAGCGAGGGGACAGCTTTGCAGCCTTTGCTAAATTAATTATACATGATACTAGGTAATGATCTGAGATGTCATCGCTCTGCTGCAGGCAGAAAAACATTTATTCCATGTGACAGTATTAGGTCTAAAGTATGATTACTTAAAAACATTTTTTTTTAAAGGTTCTTCCATCACCCCGGCAGCCGGACATGGCGGAGCGCCAGGGTCACCGGATGGGCTCCTCAGCAAAAACCATTGCATTGCACCTGCTGCTCATTATATGCTCACGCAGGCAGAGCAGCTGATGCAATTAACACATGCCAATGTGCATTTGGCTTGTTTAGTTACACTCAAAGTAGATTGGCCTCTCTAACGAGATTCCTATTTTTTGGTCTTCAACGTGGCATCTCCTAATTACATGTGTAATCGAGACGTTTTCTCATGGCCCTCAGGTGAAACCCACACTGTCAACACCACTTACATGTCCCCTGAGTCATTAGGGGCTTTCACACCGGAGGAACCTTTTCTTAGTTCTAGGAACTCCTTTTCGGGGAACTAATGTAGCTCCTTCTTTAGAGTAGGGTCTAACACAACACAATACAGTGCATCATGAAAGTATTCACAGTGCTTCACTTTTTTTCTTCACATTTTATTTTCCTCAAAATTCTACAAACAATACCCCATAATGACCACATAAAATTTTTAAAAAATTAAAAAATGTAAAAATTTGCCATGACACTCAAAATTGAGCTCAGGCGCAACCTGTTTCCACTGATCATCCTTGAGATGTTTCTACAACTTGATTGGAGTCCACCTGTGGTACTACAGCTAACATTGCATGACAACTCTCTGTGAATGTCCTTGAGTGGCCCAGCCAGAGCCCAGACTTGAACCCGACTGAACATCTCTGGAGAGATCTGAAAATGGCTGTGCACCGACGCTCCCCATCCAACCTGTAACGACCGAGGCAAATCAGACACATAATTGCCTGTTACATTTAACAAATATGTTTTAAATGCTTTGTGCTTAGTAACAGACCTTCCCCCAACACAACAGAGAAAGGTCCTCAGTTACCCTGGATACCAACTGATAAGACGTTTATTTTGCTCTAAAAAATGTGGCCACGTGGAAAAGGCCACAGTTAAGACACAAAGCCTGTAGGAACACATGTTTTTGCCTCAAGTTATAGACAAACCGTCTATAAATGAACATGCACCCCAGGACATTGTATGTACGCATATAACTGTCTTGTAAAGTGTCCCTTGTAGGGTATTTTGTTTATGCATATCTTATGAGCAACTTACTAGTTCATGTAACCTCCTATATGTTTTGTCTCCTATCAAATTAATGCTCGTTTTACGACTTACACTTTCATGTGTGTCCCTTCCTCAGAGGATGCAGTGTGTGTTTGTTGTATTAAATTGAGTATAAATGGGTACAGAACCATTGAATCATGCTTGAAACAAAGAAGCCATAAAATCTCCCACAGAGGAATTTCCCGCTGAGAAATCCCAACAATCCCATTGGTCAACTTGACCATAGAGACTTCTCAAAGACTTTTCCCTCTCTCTCTGGCTGATTTGACACGTCATCTTGGCTGGCTCTGAGCCAGGCCAAATAGGCCAGGCTGATAAGACCTACACACACATCGAGCCATGTGCGTGTGTGGGACAGGAAACCCGATGCCACCACATGGCCAGTGGGCCAGCAGGCCCAACACCTCACACCATGTGCAACTTGCAAGCTCATCATTTCTTCTTCAATCGATGCAGAAGAAATCAATCGCCACTTCAATGCCACCAAACAATCAAAATGTTTTCCTGCGATTTCACCTTGGACAGTCTTCTATAGCTCAGGCTAAATGCAAGTAACTTCCGACATTGCTGTGTAGTTAGTAAAACTTTGTTCAACAAAGGGGCTTGATGGTTTCTTCTAGATGCTTTTAGTGTTGCATGCATCTGTTCTAACCTGGTTTTCAAAAATATGCACCAAGCTTATAACATCATACTCAAAAAAACTTGATGCAACAATATTTCATATTGCTCAAAAGTTTTTAATCTATAGCATTACTTAGGCACACACAGACATCAAGAATCAGCGTATGAATCTCTACAATGGTGACAATCAAAAAAATATTCAGATAAACACATCAACCCTGAACATAAAACAAGCTACAAAAACATCACAAGAAAAAGCAACAAAAGTAAAAGCAAATAGTAAGAATCAAAGAAAATTAGTCACAATTCAGATGCATAATTTATTCATGCCGCAATGCATGCTGGGACCCATGGGGAAGTTTTGATTGGTGGTACCCAGCATGCACTGCAGCATGAAGCTTTTCATTGATTGTCACCATCGTTGAGATTCATCCACTGATTCTTGATGTCTGTGTGTGTCTAAGTTACACCGTAGATGAAAATCTTTTGAGCACTACATGATTTTAAAATATTGCATTTTATTCAATTACCACAACATTGCTGGATCTCGTGCTGTAGAATCAAGTGCCCACCTCTATGAATAATACAAAATTAATAACACATTAGCTCTATAACCAAAGCATTTGACTCTGAATGAGATCAGTGATTTAAGCCACTACATGATGATTATATAATCATCAACAAATAGCCAACATCTCCTAATCACATTTCCTCTTGGCATTTCTTACCATAACAAATGTGTTTTATAAACTCACAATGAAAGCAGCCAAAGAAAAACAAATGTTAAAGAGTCAAGGGTTAAGAGGCCAACTAAAGCAAACACTGAACACCATCATGGTGACTTCAAACGAAACTATTATTTTCATTAAAACAGAAATAAAGTCAGTCTGGTTAGTAATGCATGAAGCTGGTAATGCTGTTTGTGGAGTTGTTTAATCCTCCTCTGCTGAGATCTTGAGATATGTAATGTCTTCTTTTATCTTCAGTTTCATCTAAAGCTGTGGATGAAGTCGGTTGTAGTTCTTGTGTTTCTCTTTCCTTCTGTGATTCTGCTCATTATTATCAGGTGTTCATCACTAATACCCAATCATCACTTAATGTATCACTTAATTACTTAACTGCAACATATATTAAGAATCATTAAAAAATATTCTTCTATTAGTGAACTCAACTGAAACAAGTTTAGACTACTCTTAAATTAGAGTAAACTTAAATTAATTGAGGCAATAAGTTTTCTCAAATGTAATGAGTTAGCTTAACTTATTGGGTTTGACTTTGTTTGTGCTATTGTGAGCTAGCAGTAACTGCAAGCACTGTGTTCATTTAAAGTTCGTAATATCAGTTGTTTTACTCAATACGACAATTTACCATGACATCACAACAATGATAACCGTTCTTCCGGGTGGCAAAAGCCGAAGCGTTCCTATGGCAATGCTAGTAAATTGCTTGGAAGGCAGACCCACCGTCGGCACTCGGCAGTAGCCTAATCTACATTTCAACAGTTGATTCAAAAACAGACGTGGTGGAAATTCAGACATAGTTAACATGATCATTGAGGGACTGATTAACTAACTCAGAAGATAGCAATACATGAAATGTCTAACCTTGGTCTAGTAGATGTAGCGCTAGTCTACTACCATCATTTTTAAATAAGCCTCAGCCTACCATTGAGTAGTTATTTTAGTGTCTGTTGCTGTCTGACTCACAATATGTTAGGCTATGGTAGATGGTCTATTTCCCTGTTATCTAACTAAAAAGGGTATGATCGTTTTCTGTTGCTCGGATTGGATGGCACAGACGTGAGCTTTTGACGGTGAAAAGGATAGCGCGCTGTAGACTAGCGCTACTCAGCTAGACATTCACTCAAACTAAACTCGCGGTGATGATGAAACCAATGTGGTACACGCATCAATCATCCATCAGCAGTAGCCTACAACTATGTTTTGCTTTTCCTATTTCTTCCATTGACATTTGATCAGTAGCCTACATGACACTAGAAGTTCTGTCTCTTCCTTGTATAATACTTTTACTTCAGGCAGTGACTGGCAATGAGTTTGATCTTCAAAAGAGACCTTAAGTTTACTAATATTAGTCTTGAATGTCCCCAGCTGAAGATAATTATGCTCTGCTATGATTTTGTAGATGGACAGTTTTGACGACGTCCACTCACTTTAACCTCCTCACCCACAGGTTCCGCTGGATATATTTACTTTTCTGAAGGAAATCGAAAAAATCCTACGCTGTATATCTGGCGGCGCAACCCCAAACACAACACGTTTTCGTCATAGTTTCAACTTTGATCAACAATGTTTTTAACTATGTAACTGTTTACAGTAGCTGGCTGGAACTCTTCAGTTGGTCAGTAGAAGTCGCTCGCGTTCTGCCACCTGGAAGTATCGTGGTGCCTATTGTTTACGAACATTCTGAAATGCCGTATATAGTGAAGTTTTAGCTTTAAAAAGTATTTGAATGCAGTATAAAGTTTAATTGTATATTAAGAAATACTTGATTAAAATAATAATATTTTAAACTTAATTGAATTGAGGTAATCAGTTTTCTCAAATCAAATGAGTTAGCTTAACTTGTTGGGTTTTACAGTGTATACATGTCTTTATTTTGCTTGTGTGATGTTTCCACATTATATTCATAATCATGCAAAGTCTGTTTGTTTCAGACTGTCTGTTTCAGATTGGAGAGCTGCAGTCACTGGTAGCATTGGCAGTGTGTGATCTGCACATACATGGAGGCCAAAGAGAGCCAAAGCCCTGTTTTAATAAACAATGATTTCAGACACACTTAATTTTGCATTCCTTCATTCTACATATTGTTTTGAAACTGTCCTTGTCTATTCAATTTGAGTTACATTCATGAGCAACTGCTTCCTTGTTATAGTAACATTGCCAACATGCAAATGTGTTGTTAGGAGGACTTACATTTTAGGTCAACTGAGTTTCGCTGACAAAAAAGTTTGGCAATCCCTGCCCTACAATGCTGAAGATCAGAAATGGTGCAACATGCCTTTGTTTATCATTGTATGTGTACTATAATGTGTGCTATCATTGTATGTGTAAAATAAGAAAACATCTCTGAATAAGATGATTCATGATTAACACTCTGCTATGGATCATTACATTTTGGATTCTTTCACACATCATTATAAATAACATGACACAACATGAAGGTTGTTTTTCAAAATTATTTTCACCTACGTCCACAGTACAACATATGGTCAAAGAATGGACAACATTCCATTCCATCAAAATGGGTTTTTGTGGACCCATTTTAAACTTCAGATCTATTAGGGTACATTGTCTTGAGTTCATCATTAAATGATTGCAAGAGAAGTACACAGAACTTCAATAGGTGCTTTCACTTGTCCTTTTCTGTTACTTGTAGGCACAGCATATAAAATGTTTAGTTAGAAGACTCTTCTTTCTTTTCTCTTCTTTCATTCTGCAAATATTTGACTTCTTTCTCTATACTCTGATCTTCACAATCATCATCTGTTAGATAATACTTAGATTGATCTTATCTTGAAACTTATTTGCTATTACAAACTTATTTACTTGATAAATTTGTCTAATTTTTGATCTCTGAATCATTGCTTGTCAGGTTGTAAGTGTATGCTTTATTTTCTAAAGACTCTGCAATCAACGATAACAGGAGACTAACATTGTGTTAAAAATTGTTAAATTATGAATTTTGATCTAGTAAGCAGACATTCAAATTGTGCAAATTTTTAGGATTTATTGTATAACAATCGTAACGTTGGATTTACACACATATTTTGAATTTGTTTATCTGAGTATTCTATCTAGTGAATGAAGAGTATGGGATTAAATTCCCGCCAAATGTATTGTGGTCACGGATCAAAAAAATAAAAAAAATCTAAAGCGCATTTAAAAAAAAGAACAAGCATGAATCAAAACTTTAAACTCATTAAAAATGATATTGCACAAAACTTAAACTTATGTAATGTGTTCTTGAAAAATTTTATTACTTTGTATTTTGTGCTCTCTTATTTAACTTTTTTGTACCCTTCCCCAGATAGCAACATTGTGTCGGCCTAGATCCGGCCCATATCTGGAATGATGATCTGGCCCACATGCAGCGTGGAACGATGGCACTTGGGTGGACCACTCCTGCTTGCCAGATCTGGGCCACAAGGCCATAGCAATGTCAGATGTCAGCCAAGAGCAAAAAAGAAGAAAAAAAACAGAACTGGACCTTATCTGAGCCACAAAATCTGTGTATATTAAATATGCAGTCATCTCAGCCATAATAAGCCTGTTAACAAGCAGAATCACTGAAGGAAAGAAGAGAACAGATAAAGAGACTAGCAGAAACACTAAGAACTACAACTGACTTCCAGCCACAGCCTTGGTTGAAGAAGCTGAAGATATACAGGTGTTGGTCATATAATTAGAATATCATCAAAAAGTTTATTTATTTCACTAATTCCGTTCAAAAAGTGAAGCTTGTATATTATATTCATTCATTACACACAGACTGATTTATTTCAAATGTTTATTTCTTTTAATTTTGATGATTATAACTGACAACTAAGGAAAATCCCAAATTCAGTATCTCAGAAAATTTGAAAATAACTTAAGACCAATACAAAGAAAGGATTTTTAGAAATCTTGGCCAACTGAAAAGTATGAACATGAAAAGTATGAGCATGTACAGCACTCAATACTTAGTTGGGGCTCCTTTTGCCTGAATTACTGCAGCAATGCGGAGTGGCATGGAGTCGATCAGTCTGTGGCACTGCTCAGGTGTTATGAGAGCCCAGGTTGCTCTGATAGTGGCCTTCAGCTCTTCTGCATTATTGGGTCTGGCATATCGCATCTTCCTATTCACAATACCCCATAGATTTTTTAGGTCAGGCGAGTTTGCTGGCCAGTTAAGAACAGGGATACCATGGTCCTTAAACCAGGTACTGGTTGCTTTGGCACTGTGTGCAGGTGCCAAGTCCTGTTGGAAAATGAAATCTGCATCTCCATAAAGTTGGTCAGCAGCAGGAAGCATGAAGTGCTCTAAAACTTCCTGGTATACGGCTGCGTTGACCTTGGACCTCAGAAAACACAGTGGACCAACACCAGCAGATGACATGGCACCCCAAACCATCACTGACTGTGGAAACTTTACACTGGACCTCAAGCAACGTGGATTGTGTGCCTCTCCTCTCTTCCTCCAGACTCTGGGACCCTGATTTCCAAAGGAAATGCTAAATTTACTTTCATCAGTGAACATAACTTTGGACCACTCAGCAGCAGTCCAGTCTTTTTTGTCTTTAGCCCAGGCGAGACGCTTCTGATGCTGTCCGTTGTTCAAGAGTGGCTTGACACAAGGAATGCGACAGCTGAAACCCATGTCTTGCATACGTCTGACTCCAGCTGCAGTCCACTCTTTGTGAATCTCCCCCACATTTTTGAATGGGTTTTGTTTCACAATCCTCTACAGGGTGCGGTTATCCCTATTGCTTGTACACTTTTTTTCTACCACATCTTTTCCTTCCCTTCGCCTCTCTATTAATGTGCTTGGACACAGAGCTCGGTGAACAGCCAGCCTTTTGTGTCTTGCCCTCCTTGTGCAAGGTGTCAATGGTCAGCTTTTGGACAACTGTCAAGTCAGCAGTCTTCCCCATGATTGTGTAGCCTACAGAACTAGACTGAGAGACCATTTAAAGGCCTTTGCAGGTGTTTTGAGTTAATTAGCTGATTAGAGTGTGGCACCAGGTGTCTTCAACCTTGAACCTTTTCACAATATTCTAATTTTCTGAGATACTGAATTTGGGATTTTCCTTAGTTGTCAGTTATAATAATCAAAATTAAAAGAAATAAACATTTGAAATATATCAGTCTGTGTGTAATGAATGAATATAATATACAAGTTTACTTTTTGAATGGAATTAGTGAAATAAATCAACTTTTTGATGATATTCTAATTATATGACCAGCACCTGTAAGACATTAAATCTCTCAAGACCTCAGCAGAGGAGGATTAAACAACTCCACAAACAGCATTACCAGCTTCACTTATTACTAACCAGATTGACTTTATATCTGTTAGACGCCTAAAAAAAATTGTTATTGAGAAATAACAGGGGTTTAACTCTAATGGCAACACCAGCCAGCAGCGGTCAACCTGAAGCTTTCGCATGCACTCCTACCGAAGCTAAGTAGGGTTAAGTCTGGTTTTTATCTGGATGGGTGACCTCCTGGGAGACTGGGTAGCTGCTGGAAGTGGTGTTAGAGTGGCCAGCAGGTCTGATCAATCTGGGGCCTGAGTGGGTCTTAATGCCCCAGTACAGTCGCAATAAGCTGTACTGTATAAAGGGTAGCCCTGGTGTAAAATAGCCCCTATTTTACGTCTGTGACTGTATACTCGGACATGTGCGTGTTTTTCTCTCCCTTCGTAGCCTCCGCTGTCTTTCCTCCTGTCCTGCTTCTTGTAGGTCGTTCCGCCCAAATTGGACATGCCGTCAGCGCGCGCGATGGTTGCTTACGGGCAGCGCGGCGTCCTTTTAAAAGAGGAGCAGAAGCTTGACATCGCCAGAGGGAGAGAGACAGAGATTGAGCCGTGTTTCAAATCCTGTAGAAACGTTGTTGAAGTTGTGCTGGTGAACGGTTATTGTTCAGTGAGCTATTGGTGTTTTCTTTCTTTTTATTTTCTCCCTCTCATTGTTTTCATTTTCTCTTTTGTTAGTGGCGTGTGTGCCACTGTTAGACCAACTTGTGTATTTTTGAATGCTGTAGGGGCTAGGTTCCTTTTACTTTTGAGACATTTTTCCCATGTTTATGTTTAGTTAAGGAGATAGGGAAGGTGTATATGTTCTTTTGTTCTATTTTCCTTTAGATAGGAAAATAGAACTAGGAAAAAATTACTTTCTGTCCTTTACCCTCACAAAAATAGGAACCCGAGATGGTTCCTTTTAAATGTAAAACTGTTTGGTTACTTGCTTTTATGTTCACCCCTGCACACCTAGACCAAGGGGTCATAACACCCACCCCCCATCACATATCACTCAATGCCCCAGTACAGTCACCAAAGGGTTAAAATAAACCCTGGAGCAAAAATAACACATACTAGTTAGTTAGTTTCACATCACAAATGATATAATACTTTTAGTTCTTACAACTTACAGTACATGGAAGTACTCTATTTTTTTCATACTATTTGTAATGTTTTTGAAAGAAGTCTCTTGTGCTCATCAAGCCTGCATTTATTTGATTAAATATACAGAAAAAACAGCAATATTGTTAAGTATTATTACAATTTAAAATAATGTTTTTCTGTTTTTATATACTTTAAAATATAATTTATTTCTGTGATGCAAAGCTTAATTTTTATCAGCCATTACTGAAGTCTTCTATGTCACATGACTCTTCAGAAATCATTCTGATATGCTGATTTATTATCGATGTTGGAAACAGTTGTGGTGCTTAATATTTTTTGGAACTGCAATACTTTTCTTGAAAAAAAAAAAATATTCATCAAAGAATCCTGAAAAAGTATCACAGGTTATAAAAAAATATTAAGACAACTGTTTCCAACATTGATAATAAATCTGCATAATAGGATGATTTTTGAATGATCATGTGACAAAAACTCAACTCAGGAAATCAAGTCATTCTTCTAGAACGCTAGCAAAGGATTCACCCAACAAATATTTTTAACTCATAAAACAAAAAACTAACAACAGGCAGCATTATAGAATTATAGAATGTTTTCTGTTTTCTGTTTAGAATTCACTGCAGTTTATGTTACATGGTCCATGTTTACAAATAAAGTACAAAATTATTCCTAAGTTTTCCTCTTTTGTAAACAGGGCTCGATTAATCGCAGCGTGATATGCCCTCAATGAGCCGACCAATTAGATTTGAGCTTATCCGAGCCACTTCTGTTGCACAAAAAGTGTGAGAGTGGAGGCGCTGTTTTGAAGACCTGTGTAAACACCAAGCGGCAACCTCCCCCAGTTTCTCTTGAAGCCAATACGGAAGTGACTTAAACTGCAATTCATCGACTGGCCGCTAGGGACAGGCTCCAAAAGGGAGCAGAATCTCATTGAGCCCCATGTTAAAATGCCCAACTTTACAGCAGAAAAAAACGTTTACAACCTAGTACAAATTGTGGTTTTGGTCTATATAGTTAATTATGCCCTTCATGACAACTGTGAGGGGGTGAATTTTTTTATAACTCATTCGTTTACATTATATAATGCCTTAAAGTTCTGCGGTCAGCGATTTACCTCGCTTTATCGCGTCAAGTTCAGTGTGAAAGGGCCTTAACACTTGTGTAGGTGTTCAGCAACATCAACATTTTTTGATAATATTTAGTATTTGTAGTTTTAAATGTATTTTTTTAGATTCAGAATATATTTCAATATGGTATTACTGTAGAAATGTAGCAAACTGCTGTCTTATTCAATGTTGTATGCACATACATTTAAAATATTCTAGCTGACCCCCCAGCGTGAGTTTAAGGCAACCATTAATTTAATAAACTGCAGTGAATTCTGAACAGCATAAAATATTGTAAACTCTAGTGACATATTGCTTGAGACTTACTGGTATAAATATTTTAATGAAACTTTATTTGGAGTACTTCTTTATTGCACAATGCACATTTCTTAATGATGGCTATTTCTCAATTCCAAGAATGCAAAGAAGGGACTGCAAGTAGACAGAGAAACCACTTGATTGTGTCAGGTATTGAACTGACCCTTCTATTAGACCCTTCCAGACCCTCTGTCAAGCCTGTAATTTGAATGTTACATTGTCAACACCTGTCCTCCATGTCCGCACGCTTAAGCTCCATCTTTTGTAACATCGCATCTTGACTGGCTAGCGACTTTGAGTTGCCTTTAACATCTGATCGTATTTTCCCCATCTCCGCATTTATAGTTCCAATGCTCTCAGACAAAGACATTTAGTGGGACTAAATAGCACACAATTTTTCTTCCGTATCCTTTCCCATTGTTCAAGTTGGTCAAAACGGGATTCAAGATAGTCAAGCTGTCTTTCCAACACTGATTCAGCATTGGCTTCCATGTCAGTTTGGTTTCCTTTGTTCTTCGAGGCATTAGACACTGACTTTTTGCTCGATTCAGCCATCTTGCTTCAATGGGAATTATTGTGAACAAACTGAATAAAAAAATGTTTCAACGGAGAATTACTGACCAAATGAACAATTCTGGGTGAGGAGAATCAAACTATGCCACCATCTTATCCAGCTGATCACGTGACTCCTCCTTATCGTAATGTTTCACGTGTTCGTTAACAATGCTATCTAGCACTTTGTTGCTAAGTGACTAGACTAGATTAATGAGCAACTAACTGTTTTAAGATTTTCATATCAATCTCATTTACGCCAGTCAAACTCTCTTGCTGCTCTAATGGCCAGAAGGTTTGTGAGAGGGTGTAAGTATGGCTCTCCACCCAGGACATCCGACTACGTCTTCCATGCAAGAAGCTTATTGTTCACTGGCTCCTTTGAGTTCAATAAGCAAGTCAACCCTGCATCCTTCAAATTGAAATTACCCACTCAATGCCATATTCATCCAGTATTTCATGTCTCCCACCTCAAACCCTATCACTCACTTGTCGCCATAGGTTCGAGCAGTTGCCGCAGCAAAGCCAATCAGCATGCTAGTACGCTCTGCCTGGGTCTGCTGTGTAGCTGCACTGCGTTTTACATTATATAAAATTATAAGGATAATTTTTGGCTTTATATTCTTGAGAAAAGGACTTACGCAATATTTGTTCCCTTCTCTCAGGGAACCGAGGTTACGTTAGTAACCGAGTATTTATGCTGCCTTCATGTGCTATCGGAATTATCATAAATACTAGTTTTCTAGTTAAAATAATTGACATGACCCAAATTTTAATGCGATGAACTTCTGAAGTGGGAAATTTTCGATAGCACGTAAAGGCAGCATAAGTTCACGCTTGATGTAACTTGAAGCATGAAGTGAGCACGTCGAAAAACTCTGGTCACGCGGATGTCGGATGCCGTCAGTTTTTATTTTATTTTATTTTTTTAATTAATGCTCACAACAGTATACAAGCAATAACATAATATTACTAGCAATGAGCAACAAACAAGACAGGAGACAGAGACGCAAAAACGGCATGAAAGCTTGAAGCTTCACGTTGCTCTTTACTCATATTGCACGCACTGGTAACAGCTGGTCGGAAGCGAAAAGATTAGTCAATTATGAGAGCATTTCTGAGTGTACTTTTTCTTTTAATAAATATTAACCTAGAATAGCAAAATACATGGGATTCCTTTAGGGGAAATAATAAAAAAGAAGAAGAGGAACAAGAGGAGTAGAAGCCAAGCAAGAGAAACAAAAAAGGGACAAAACTTGCTTCTTTCTGTCAGGACGTTAGTATTTGAAATGAAAAGCTTATTTTAAAGTAAATCTGTTTTTAAAGTTGTTTTTCAAATAAATGTTTTTATCAGATTGTGTAGGGGAGCGCGGGGCACAACCTAACGCAGGGTTAGTTGTAACACACATGGTTTAAAACTTTCCACACATGCCAGCATGACGAAACTTAGTGTTTTTACTAGTTGTCATATCAACACTATATAGAGGAAAAAATGCGCCAAAATTCAAAAGTCTTTGGAAGATATCACTGAACATTTATTTAACCATAGCAAAAGTACATTTCTTAAATTCAATTTTCATCTCTATTTTTTGTGTTTATTTTAAATGAGACAAATCGACTTGGTTACTAACGTAACCTCGGTTCCCTGAGAGAATGGAACGAGTATTGTGTAAGACTTAGCTTACGCTGATGGGAAAACTCCTTTTCCAGAGAATATGAAGCCAAAAATTATCCTTATAATTTTATATAATGTAAAACGCAGTGCAGCTGCACAACAGACCCAGACAGAGTGTACTAGGGCACTGATTGGCTGTGCTGCGGCAACTGCACGAACCTATGGCAAGGCGGCTAAGGCATGCACCAATCGGGTCACTTTACGCCCAAAAGCATGTCAAATACCGCCTAAATTTGCATATCTAAGCTATAAAAGCCCAGGTTAAATCGACTGAAGCGATCCCCTGATCTAAACACAATAGCATGGTGGGTTATGCAATACTCGTTCCCTTCTCTCAGGGAACCGAGGTTACGTTTGTAACCGAGTCGATTTGTCTCATTTAAAATAAACTCAAAAAATAGAGATGAAAAAATATTTTTTATTTGTTTATATGGGGTATAGATAAAAACTAGACCGGACAGAGTCGGGCCTATAGTTATTGCAAATGTGTTATACATTTGTTTATATGGAAAGAATCCTAGCTTGCAAAGCGAAGCGGGAAGCAGGAAGAGCTGATTAGCGTAATAACCTGTGCTCTGAATGGAGGGGAGAGCACTTTGGGTATGTAACCATGTCTTGGCTTGAGGACGACTCTGGAGTCGTTAGGCCCAAACTCGAGAGAGGAATCGCTCATAGAGAGTGCATGTAAATCACCAACAAGCTTGACTGAAGCTAGTGCCAGCAAGAAAGCAGTTTTTAGCTAAAGGTGCTTCAAGCTCACAGACTGAAGCGGTTCGAATGGGGAACCTTTCATGGCCTCTAAGGTGGGTTAAGCCTCCTAGCCCCTCTGAGCCCCTCTGAGGAAGCGCACGATGAGGTCGCTTCTCCCCAGTGACTGTCCAGCCATGTGAGTGTGAGACGCTGCTATGGCCGCCACATATACTTTGAACGTGGAGGGGGAACAACCCGCGTCCATCAGGAGAAGGAACACTTCTGTCACTTCACACGAGTGTGGGTCCAGGTTCCGTGCTGTACACCAGCCTGAGAACACTGACCATTTCAGTGCATAAAGCTGCCAGGTTGAGGGCACTCTAGCTTCAGAAATAGTATTCAGCACCCTTTTAGGGAGGTTCCCAGGTATCCGTTGATGGGCCACACATGAAGGGACCACAAGTCCGGGCGGGGATGCCAGAGCTTCCCCTTCACCTGTGCGAGGAGGTCTCTCCTAAGCGGTATTGGCCATGGGGCTGTGTTTAGCAGCTGAATCATTTCGGAGAACCATAGCTGGTTTGATGACCTGAGGTAACATTGCAATCGGAGGAAAAGCATACAGTGGGCGGCCAGACCAGTCGTGGGCCAGCGCATCCCTGTGCTTGGAGAAGAGTGTTTGGCAATGAGCATTGTCTTCTGAGGCGAAAAGATTGATCTCCGCTTTGCCGAAGATGCTCCAAATCAGCTGAACCGCCTGTGGGTGAAGAGACCATTCCCCTGGGGGAATGTTGGCTCTAGATAGAATATTCGGACCCTGGTTCAGAATGCCTGGCACATGTTTCACCATGGTGTGCAGGTTGTTTGACCTGAGTCCACCCTGGAGATTTATATAGGATACAACCGACATATTGTCCGTTCGGACCAGGGCGTGGTGATTCTTTATGTATGGGAGGAAAGCTCTTAGTGATAGATCGACCGGGCGAGCGTATTTCGTAACAGGCTCATTGGCTGCAATGACATCTCCAGTCATCTGAGTGGATGGAACTGGGAGATGCAAGATGAGAGAGTGTGGTGATAAACTGTCCGGCGGCAGAGACGGGAGAATCCAGGAAGGGGGCTTTATCCGCTTCCTTCATGTCCGTAAGGTTCAACCAGAGGTGGCGCTCTAGCACAGTCAGGTTCGCCATGCACCTTCCGATCGCATGGGTGGTGGACTTCGTCGCACGCAGGTCCAAGTCAGTGGCGCTGCGCAGGTCTTTGAATGCTTCAGGATCACCTCGTCCAGAGAGCAGAGAAGTTTGGCCTGAAAGACCTGAAGGACGGCCATCGTGTGAAGCGCAGAGACAGCCTGGCCGGCGGAGGCATAAGCCCAGCGAGAGCTGACATAGTGCAGCAGGGCTTCGAGGAGTGGGACGCTTTGGCCTGCCTCCTTTGGCGGAGGGCGGGCAAAGATGAGCGGCGACAGCCTCTTCAAGAGGGGGAAGACTCTTATATCCTTTTTCCTTCGCGCCGTCGACAGTCGTCCTTGCAGAAACCACCCATCTAGCCTGCTTTGTGTGAGCTCCTGGGGTTGAGACCACTTGAGCCTAAGGTCTCCTACGGCCCTGGTGAGCACCCGAACAAGTTCGACGTCGAAGCTGGCTCTGACGTTAGTAGCGGCCTGAGTAGATCAGATCAGAGACCAAGTCGGACCACTCACTTCCGGATGCAGCAAGGGAAAGGCTGTCATTCTCCTCCTCCTCCCCTTCTGGTCCTTCGAAGGAAACGGAACCGGCCACTAATGGAGAGGGGCGCTGGTCCTCCTGGACGAACAGGACAGGTGAGGGCGAGACACGCGGGGAGTTCTCCGGAGTGGGCTCGCACGACTGCTCCGGCATCCTCTGTTCGCGCCTCTTCTTTATGCGCGACCCGAGAGGGGGAGCAAGGAGGGCGAGTTCTGTGTTGAAGCTGCTGAGCCGAGCCCGCAGGGTCGGCAGCGGCATCTCATTTCACTCCGGGCAGCCGCCCTTAGAGAGTGCAACATCGCCGTGGCACGCGACGCAGATGATGTGGCGATCCCTGCCGAGTAGAGGGCAGGAATGACGAGGCATTTGCAACAACTCCCGTCTGCTCTCGAAGCAACCCAATTGGTGCACACCTCAGCCACCTCGCACTGCGTTTTACATTATATATAAATTATAAGGATAATTTTTGGCTTTTTGATTTTTTGAGTTTTTCCATCAGCGTAAGCTAAGTCTTACGCAATACGAGAGTACTCTCAAAAGGTAACTGATATTATTTTAATCTTATATCTGTTATTTAACAGTTGAGATAGTTCTTTAATCTAACCAGCAGAAGACACGAGCCGGGGTTAAATCCCAGTTGCGTAGATGGGGTGAACAAGTTGAACAAGTTCCTCTTGTTAGTTTGTTTTCCTGCTAAATTTCTGAGTGAAACTTGGACTTACAATGGACAATTAGCTTTGGCTTTTGTTGCACACTTTTGGAATTTGTGGCACCCTGGAGAATTTTCCATCAACATTTCTGAAGTTTTGCCATTTTTTTGCTGCTTGTTTAGCCACTGCACTGATCATCCTGCAACAGTAACAATAACACACGTTTATTCAAACAGGTAAATGGCAAGGCAAATATATTGCAGGTAGACAACAACCATGAGGATGAAGACTCTAACACTGAATAACCATACTCCTCCGTCTTCTACAATCGATGGCAGGGTTGGGGGGCTCGTCAGTGATGTTTAGCATGTCAAATATGGACTACTGTATGGTTGATGAGACATCAAAAGGAGTAAATTAGCCTGTATAGAAAGTTCAAGGTCAAGAATTCTTTGGACTGAAAAGTTTATATAACATCAGAAAGCTGATATAACATCAAAAGGAGTCTAAAGTAGGAATGGAATGATAAAGTTTGAAGACTCTGTGGCAGAAGCAGTCTATGAGTCTGTATAGAAAGTTGAAGATCTAGGTCTCTTTGAATTGCATACAAGAACTTGTTCTGCATTGAAGACATTAGTGATTTTGCATTGCATTGCATACAATAACTTGTGCATTGAAGAGATAATTGCTTTGCATTGCAATGCATACAAAACTCGTTGTGCATTGAAGAGATTAGTGCGTTTGCAATGCATACAAGAACTCGTGCTTTGAAGAGATTAGTGCTTTTGCATTGCATTGCATACAAGAACTCGTGCATTGAAGAGATAAGTGATTTTGCATTGCAATGCATATAAGAAATTGGTAACACTTTACAATACGGGTGCACTAATATACATTTATTCATGCTTAACTAATGCACAGATAATCATGAGTTAATGTATGACTCATAAAGAACTAAACCATTTATTAATGATTACTGCATCAGCTACTAATGAAGATTCTATATGATTAATAGATTAAGTAATATATGAATTGCTATTTATTAAATATGACATAATGTATTAATTCCCTAATAACATATTATATTAACTAATAATGTAAATTAATGCATTAATTACCACAATGGGTCAAAGCCATGCATTTCAACTTCCAGTTGTCTGCTTTAATTAATCATTAGCTAATGATTTGCAAAGGTATCATTATGTTATGACTTTACTTGTTGTGGCACAGGACTAATTGTTAAGTAATATGTCATTGTGGTTATGAGTTTCGAATTAATTTTGAATTAGTTAATAGTCCTGTGCCTCAACAAGTAAAGTCATTGCAGACAACTGGAAGTTGAAATGCATGGCTTTGACCCATTGTAGTAATTAACATATGAATTTAGACTATTAGTTAATATAATATGTTATTTGGGAATTAATACAATATGACACCTTTAACTAATAACAATTTAATGATTACTTAATCTATTAATCATATAGAATCTTCATTAGTTGCTGATGCAGTAATCATTAATAAATGGTTTAGTTCTTCATAAGTCATACATTAACTCATGATTATCTGTGCATTAGTCAAGCATGAATTAATGCATTTTAGATTAGTGCTTTGCATAAAAATGCATACAAAACTCGTTGTGCATTGAAGAGATTAGTGCTGTTGCATTGCAATACATACAAGAACTCGTTGTGCATTAAAGAGACAACTTCTTTTGCATTGCATACAAGAACTTGTGCATTGAAGAGACAACTGCTTTTGCAATGCATACAAGAACTCATTGTGTATTGAAGAGATAATTACTTTTGCAGTGAAATGCATAAAAGAACTCGTTGTGCACTGAAGAGATTAGTGCGTTTGCATTGTATTGCATACAAGAACTCATTCTGCATTGAAAAGATTAGTGCTTTTGCAGTGCATTGCATACAAGAACTCGATTTGCAGTGCAATGCATAAAAGAACTCGTTGTGCATTGAAGAGATAAGTGCTTTTGCAGTGCAATGCATAAAATAACTTGTGCATTGAAGAGATAAGTGCTTTTGCACTGCAATGCATAAAATAACTTAATGGACAATAGTCTGGCTGATTTAACATGAGGCGTCAATGGGAATGTATAGAAATGTCATGAACAAGGATTCTTGGGCCAAAAATATGTTCAGTGGGTCAAATATGGACTACTGTATGGCTGATTTAACATCAGAAAGAGTCTATGAGAATATATAGTAAAAAAAAAAAAACTTTTTGGACCTTTGGCCAGAATTGGGAATCAGAGGGGAAGTCAATGAGTATGTACACTCACCTAAAGGATTATTAGGAACACCTGTTCAATTTCTCATTAACGCAATTATCTAATCAACCAATCACATGGCAGTTGCTTCAATGCATTTATGGGTGTGGTCCTGGTCAAGACAATCTCCTGAACTCCAAACTGAATGTCAGAATGGGAAAGAAAGGTGATTTAAGCAATTTTGAGCGTGGCATGGTTGTTGATGCCAGACGGGCCGGTCTGAGTATTTTACAATCTGCTCAGATACTGGGATTTTCACGCACAACCATTTCTAGAGTTTACAAAGAATGGTGTGAAAAGGGAAAAACATCCAGTATGCGGCAGTCCTGTGGGCGAAAATGCCTTGTTGATGCTAGAGATCAGAGGAGAATGGGCCGACTGATTCAAGCTGATAGAAGAGCAACTTTGACTGAAATAACCACTCGTTACAACCGAGGTATGCAGCAAAGCATTTGTGAAGCCACAACACGCACAACCTTGAGGCGGATGGGCCACAACAGCAGAAGACCCCACTGGGTACCACTCATCTCCACTACAAATAGGAAAAAGAGGCTACAATTTGCACGAGCTCACCAAAATTGGACAGTTGAAGACTGGAAAAATGTTGCCTGGTCTGATGAGTCTCGATTTCTGTTGAGACACTCAGATGGTAGAGTCAGAATTTGGCGTAAACAGAATGAGAACATGGATCCATCATGCCTTGTTACCACTGTGCAGGTTGGTGGTGGTGGTGTAATGGTGTGGGGGATGTTTTCTTGGCACACTTTAGGCCCCTTAGTGCCAATTGGGCATCGTTTAAATGCCACGGCCTACCTGAGCATTGTTTCTGACCATGTCCATCCCTTTATGACCACCATGTACCCATCCTCTGATGGCTACTTCCAGCAGGATAATGCACCATGTCACAAAGCTCGAATCATTTCAAATTGGTTTCTTGAACATGACAATGAGTTCACTGTACTAAAATGGCCCCCACAGTCTACAGATCTCAACCCAATAGAGCATCTTTGGGATGTGGTGGAACGGGAGCTTCGTGCCCTGGATGTGCATCCCACAAATCTCCATCAACTGCAAGATGCTATCCTATCAATATGGGCCAACATTTCTAAAGAATGCTTTCAGCACCTTGTTGAATCAATGCCACGTAGAATTAAGGCAGTTCTGAAGGCGAAAGGGGGTCAAACACAGTATTAGTATGATGTTCCTAATAATCCTTTAGGTGAGTGTATAGTAACCATGATAGAGCACTCTTGGGCCAGAAATATGTTTAGTGGGTCAAATATGAACTACTGTATGGCTGATTTACTATCAGAAGGAGTCTATAATTGTGTATAGAAAGTTAATGTTCAAGGAATCTTGGACCAGAAATATGTTCAGAAGGAGTCTATGAGAAAATATAGCAAAAAAACTTTTCTGGACCCTTTGGCCAGAAGTATGTTCAGAATGTCAAATAAAGACTAATGTATGGCTGACGTAACTTAAGAAGGAGTCAATATTTATGGATAGAAAGTCAATGTTCATGGACACTTTCATCAAAAATATGTTCAGTAGGTCAAATATGGACTTATATACAGCAATAACATGTAATAAATAAAATAAAATAAAAACCTTTTGTGGAACTTTTGGCTAGTAATGGGAATCAGAAGGGAAGTCAATGAGTTGATAGTATGTTGTTCAGTAGGTCAAATATGGACTTCTGTATACCCATAACATGTATATTAAAAAAAAATAGGAAAGAAAAACCTTTTGTGGAACTTTTGGCTAGTAATGTATGGAAGCCCGTTTCCGCCACTAAATAAAAAAATAAAAAGAGTAATTGCAACTTTTTATCTCAGAAATCTGACTTTTTTTCTCACAATTGCGAGTTATAAAGTCCGAATTCTGAGATGTAACTCGCAATTGCGTGATATAAAGTCACAATTCTAATTTTTTTTTACAATTGCATGATATAAAGTAAATTCTGAGATATAAACTCGCAATTGCGTGATATAAAGTCAGAATTCTGAGATATAAACTCGCAATTGTGTGATATAAAGTCACAATTCTAATTCTAATTAGTCAGTGCTACCGAAATTTCACCAGCATGTTTCCTGTCACACCAGAGGAAACAAAACTTTAGACCATGTTTACACAAACATGGCTGGAGCTTACGTTGCGACACCCCTCCCCCACCTGGGACAGTCAGATCACCTTTCTTTGTTCCTCACCCCCAAATATGCACCCCTCATCAACCGTGTGAAGCCATCAGTGAAGACCATCAAGGTGTGGCCTGAGGGGGCAGATCTCATACTCCAGGAAAGGTTTCTACACACAGACTGGAGTATGTTTGCTTCCCAAGCCACCAGTGGCTCTCACACAGACATTGACTGCTACACCTCCTCTGTACTGGATTATATCAATACCACCACTGACAGTGTTACAACCCAGAAGCAGATCACCACATACCCTAATCAGAAGCCATGGATGAACAGGGAAGTGCGACTCCTGTTGAAGACACGCAATGCTGCCTTCAGATCAGGAGATGCACAAGCCTACAGCACATCCAGAGCAAACCTGAAGAGGGGCATCAAAGAGGCCAAGCACTGCTACAAGCTAAAGATAGAGGGACACTTTTCCAACTTTGACCCTCGACGCATGTGGCAGGGCATTCAGGCCATCAGTGACTACAAACCCACCCACTCCACCCCCGCAGCCACTGACATCAACTTCCTGAACGAGCTAAATTACTTTTATGCTCGCTTTGAAAGAGACAACAGAGAAACTGCCACCAAGGCCAAACCCTCTGCTGACCACCCGCCAATCACACTCTCCTCCACAGACGTCTGCAATGCACTGGGTCGAATCAGCCCGCACAAGGCTGCTGGACCAGACAACATCCCTGGACGAGTACTCAGGGCATGTGCAGAACAGCTCGCTGGGGTTTTTACAGACATTTTCAACTTGTCTCTTGCCCAAGAAACCATACCAACATGCTATAAATGCACTTCCATTGTGCCAGTACCAAAACACTCTAGCCCGAGGTGCCTTAACGACTACCGCCCTGTAGCACTCACACCCATCGTTATGAAGTGCTTTGAGCGGTTGGTCTTGGCACATCTAAAAGACTCTCTACCATCCACACTGGACTCACACCAGTTTGCCTACCGTAGCAATAGGAGCACAGAGGATGCAGTCTCCTTGGCACTGCACTCTGTGCTTACACATCTGGACAATAAGAACACGTATGCACGTATGCTGTTTGTTGACTTCAGCTCAGCATTCAACACTGTCATCCCAACCAAGTTAATAGCCAAACTTGGAGACCTGGGCATCAACACCTCAATGTGCAACTGGATATTGGACTTCCTGACCAACAGACCCCAGAATGTTCAATCAGGCTCCACCTACTCCACCTCCACCACACTCAATACTGGCGTACCACAGGGCTGTGTGCTAAGCCCATTTCTCTACTCCCTCTTCACCTCTGATTGCAAGCCTGTGTATGGATCTAATTCCATCATCAAGTTTGTGGACGACACTACACTGAGGACACTGAGGAAGAATCAGCTATCCTCGGCTATACTGGTGAACTTCTATCGCTGCGCAATAGAAAGCATCCTGACCAACTGTGTTACAGTATGGTATGGGAGCTGCTCTGCTGCAGAGCGCAAGGCACTACAGCGGGTGGTGAAAACCGCCCAGCGCATCACAGGGACTCCACTACCTGCCATCGACCACATCCAGAGGAAACGCTGTCTGCATCGAGCTCGCAGCATCCTTAAGGACTCCTCTCACCCAGCCCACAAACTGTTTTCTCTCCTGCCCTCTGGTAGGCGTTTCAGGTGCCTCCGGACCAGGACCAGCAGACTAAAGAACAGTTTTTTTCCCAGAACTGTCCCAATATTGAACTCTAACCCTCGTTGATCCCACTCCCCCTATATACTGATAACCCTCCTCTCCCCCTCACATCTGCCTTCACTTGTTATTTGCACTACTGGATGCTCATTTGCACTATCGACTGTTTATTACAGTAACCCCTGTACATATATGCATCTTGCACTACTTACCTAACTAAAATATGCTCATTTGCACTATCGACTGTTACTACAGTAACACCTGTTCATATATGCATCTTGCACTACTACCTAACTAGAATATGCTCATTTGCACTATATCGTTCATTGCTATACTGCCCATCTTAGCTAACATATCATTATATACATCTATCTGTAAATTCTGCTTATAGTAATAGCCATCTGTATATATATTCAGTACATATCTACCCTGTAAATTCTGTTTATAGTAATATCCATCTGTATATATATTCAGTATATATCTATCTATCTGTAAATTCTGTTTACAATAATAGCCATCTGTATATATATATTCAGTACATATCTATCTGTAAATTCTGTTCAGTATATATCTATCTGCAAACTGTTTATAGCAACATCCATCTGTATATTATATTCAGTACATATCTATCTATCTATCTGTAAATTCTATTTATAGTAATAGCCATCTTTATATTTATTCAGTACATATTCATGTCCTGCACTTGCTGCTATTGCACTTCTGGTTAGACCCAAACTGCATTTCGTTGCCTCGTACCTGTACACGGCACGGCCCAGGTGAAGGCTGCTGCTGGGGCCGGGCGGGAGGGCGCCCTCGGCGGCAAGCAGGCTGAGGCGACTGTGCCGGCGTCTGGGTGGAAGCAGCAGCTGGCCGCCGGGGCAGTATATGTTTAATAGCCTCAGTCTGCTTTTGGGCGGTTGAGAACTGTTGGGCGAAGCTCTCAACCGCGCCGCCGAATAACCCATCCTGGGATATGGGAGTGTCGAGGAACCGGGTTCACTCGGCGTCCCGCATATCGGCCAGGTTGAGCCATAGGTGTCTCTCCTGGACCACAGCTGTGGACATCACCTGGCCCAGGGAGCGTGCGGTCACTTTCGTCGCCCAGAGGGCAAGGTCGGTGGCGGCACGCAGCTCATTTCTGAGCCCTGGGTCAGCCCTACCCTCGTGCATGTCGCATAGCATCCGGGCCTGGTAGGCCTGCAAGATAGCCATGGCATGCAAAGAGGCGGCAGCCTGGCCCGCAGCTCTGTAAGTCTTCGACACCAATGTTGATGTGAATCTACAGGCTTTGGAGGGGTGCTTAGGGTCGTCACACCAGGTTGAAGCACTCTGAGGACACAGTTGCATCGCAACAGAGCGTTCAACCGGGGGAACCCCAGTGTACCCTTTGGCCGCGGCCCCATCGAGAGCAGGGAAGGCGGAGGAGGTCGCCGAACGGTCGCGGGAAGACAACGGGGCCTTCCAGGACCGCGTGACCTCCTCATGCACCTCCGGGAAAAAAGGTATTGGGGGCGTGGCCTGACGGGTGTCAGAACGCTGCGCCCCCAAAAACCACTCGTCCAACCCGAGACTCACGGCTGCCCGGGAAAGCATGGCTGTCAACTCTGGGTCCGACTCGGGCAATGCTGGCAAACCAGAAGGCGGCAGCATAGCCGAATCATTATCTCCTCGTCCTCTGCGGGCCCAAACGCAACAGACGGAACAGCAGGAGCCGGCTCCGTTGCTACAGTTTGAGCGCACGGGGGGAGCGGTGCGCTAGAGGGGGGTGTGGCCCGAGGCATGAGCGTCGGGGCTTTATTCCACACCGTCACCCTCAGGTCACCCTGGCCACCAGCCAAAGTGTTGCCTCGCGAGGAGACAGCAGATTGGGGTGTGGCAGAGGGGACCCTCGCTCCGGAACGGAGCTCATTGAGTCTCGACCGCAGCACCGAGATGGTCATGTTCCCGCAGTGGAAACATGACTCATCCATGAACGCCGCCTGAGCGTGCTGAAAGCCCAAACACGTCAGACAGTGTTCATGCCCATCAGAGGGCGGCAGAGACCGACCGCATCCAGAAGCACACGGCGAGACATCTTTAAAAAGACGTGCCACGTGTGAGCTCTTTTATGAGAGGAAGCTTCGCAGTGATGCCGAAGCGCCCAGGGACCGAATACCAGCTGAATGCAGACCACTGCACAGATCAGCAGGCAGGCAGTAAACGATCGCTGGAATGCGCCGTAACACCAACACCGACTGGAAAGCTGCTCGTCTCGAAGAAGCTGACGATACTCAGAAGGCTTGAGGAGTGAAGAGGGAGATACTCTTGGCTCCGAAGCAGAAACATAATGCGATGTTGCCAGCGTACTTCCTTATATACCCACGCTGTAGGGCGGAGCTACGCTATGCAAATTCTGCATGCCCATGGCATTGGCCTGCCATTGGCCGTTTTCTAAGATCTCGAAGATGATAGGCTTCTAGGCGAAACCCCCATTCGTCAGTCACTGACGTTACTCGGAGTGACTGAACGAAAAGGAACAAAAAAAACCTTTTTTTTTAATCTTTTGGCGAACTTTTGTCTAGTAATGGGAATCAGAAGGGAAGTCAATGAGTATGTATAGTAAGTTGGTGTTGAAGGACTCTTGACCCAGAAATGTGTTCAGTGGGTCAAATATAGACAACTGTATGGCTGATTTAACATCATAAGGAGTCTATAATTGTGTATAGAAAGTTAATGTTCAAGGAACCTTGGACCAGATATATATTCAGTAGGTCAAATATCGACTTCTGTACACCCATAACATGTATTAAAAAAAAATTAAATAAACAAAAAACCTTGAAAAAAACTTGTGTGGATCTTGTGTTGAACATACTCATTGACTTTTGTATAGTAAGTTAGTGTTAAGGACTCTTGGGCCAAAAATATGTTCAGTAGGTCAAATATGGACTTCCATAATATGTAAAAATAATAATAATAATAAAAAAAAAATTAAAAAAAACTTGAAAAATCTTTTTGTAGAACTTTTGGCAAGTAATGGGAATCAGAAGGGAAGTCAATCAGTATGTATAGTAAGTTAGTGTTTAAGGACTCTTTGGCAAAACATTTGTTCCGTAGGTCAAATATGAGCTTCTGTACAGCCATAAAATGTAAAAAAAAAAAAAAATGTAAAAGAAACTTTTGTGGAACTTTTGGCTAGTAATGGGAATCAGAAGGGAAGTCAATGAGTATGTATAGTAAGTTAGTGGTTAAGGACTCTTTGGCCAAAAATTTGTTCCGTAGGTCAAATATGAATATGAATATGGTACAGCCATAAAATGTAAAAAAAAAAAATAATAAAAAAAACTTTTATGGAACTTTTGGCTAGTAATGGTGTATGTATAATAAGTTAGTGTTTAAGGACTCTTGGGCCAAAAATATGTTCAGTAGGTCAAATATGGACTTCTGTACAGCCATAACACGTAAAAGAAAAAAAAGAAAAAAACCTTGAAAAAACCTTGAAAAAAACTTTTGTAGAACTTCTGGCTAGTAATGGGTATCAGAAGGGAAGTCAATGAGTATGTATAGTAAGTTAGTGTTTAAGGACTTTTGGACTAAATATTAGTTTAGTAGGTCAAATATGAACTTCTGTACACCCATAACATGTATTAAAAAAAAAAAAAACTTAAAAAAAACTTTTATAGAACTTTTGGCTAGTAAGTCAAGTCAAGTCAAGTCAACTTTATTTATATAGCGCTTTTTACAATGCAGATTGTTTCAAAGCAGCTTCACAGTGTTAAACAGGAAAATAATGAACAGAATTTGATTCTGCTGTACAGCCGCTCTGGAGAAAACGGTGATGTCATCAGCTCATTTCAATTATCATATATATTCAAGTAATGTAGTTGATATAATTTAGTTTAGTAATTACATTTATTTGGATATTTATTTGAAAATTTTGTGTCCCCAACTGAGCAAGCCAGAGGCGACAGTGGCAAGGAACCAAAACTCCATCAGGTGTCCTAATGGAGAAAAATAAACCTTGGGAGAACCAGGCTCAGTCGGGGTGCCAGTTCTCCTCTGGCCAATTAACAAACAGTGTATGTTTATTATTTTGGCAGCCTTATAGGTCAGAAGTAATATTAGATCGGATTATTCGAAAGATCGGAGGCATCACACCGGGTTTATTGAGGATGGCGTGTCAATTAAACAATTATTAAATAGGAATATTCGAAATATCGGAGTCATCACGCCGGAGATGGATCCATTGAGGATGCCATGTCGATGAGCAATTTCAGAGGGTAGACTAATTGACACGGTCTCTGCAGGCACTTCAGGGATGCGTTGGTAATGTCTGGGCGCTGGTCCACCATCTGATCTGGATACGGCCCGGATCCGGCTGACTGCAGTAAACCTCGGGATAAACAGAGAGACTAACATTAGCGTAGATGCCATTCCTCTTATGATGTAACGAGTACATCAGGTGTTATGGGAAGTGTTCCCGGTTCCGGCTGACCTAGTTAATGCAGCCTAACAATTTGAATAAAATATAAATTAAAATGTTTTATGTGTATGCCATAGTAAAGAGATGCGTTTTTAGTCTAGATTTAAACTGACAGAGTGTGTCTGCTTCCCGAACAATGCTAGGAAGGCTGTTCCAGAGTTTGGGTGCTAAATAGGAAAAGGATCGACCGCCTGCAGTTGATTTTGATATTCTAGGTATTATCAACTGGCCAGAGTTTTGAGACCGCAATAGACGTGATGGAGTATAATGCGTTAAGAGCTCGCTCAAGTACTGGGGAGCTAAACCATTTAGTGATTTGTAAGTAATTAGCAAGATTTTAAAATGTATGCGATGTTTAATAGGGAGCCAGTGCAGTGTTGACAGAACCGGGCTAATATGGTCATACTTCCTGGTTCTAGTAAGAACTCGAGCTGCTGCGTTTTGGACCAGCTGCAGTTTATTTATTAAGCGAGCAGGGCAACCACCCAGTAGAGCATTACAATAATCTAGCCTTGAGGTCATGAATGCATGAACTAACTGTTCAGCATTTTGCATTGAAAGCATATGCCGTAATTTAGATATATTTTTAAGATGGTAGAATGCAGTTTTACAGATGCTAGAAACGTGGCTTTCAAATGAGAGATTGGTATCAAAGAGCACACCCAGGTTCCTAACTGACGACGAGGACTTGACAGAGCAGCCATCAAGTGTTAGACAGTATTCTAGGTTACTACATGTGGAGTTTTTTTGTCCAATAATTAAAAATTCAGTTTTTTCTGAATTAAGTTGCAGGAAATTACTAGTCATCCAATTTTTTATATCAGCTATGCATTCCGTTAATCTTGTAAATTGGTAAGTTTCGTCAGGGCGTGAAGAAATATAGAGCTGAGTATCGTCAGCATAACAATGAAAACTAACGCCATGCTTCCTAATGATATCTCCCAGTGGTAGCATGTACAGGGTGAAAAGCAACGGTCCTAGCACTGAGCCCTGCGGTACTCCATACTGAACTTGTGATCGGTGTGAGATCTCTTCATTTACTGCTACAAACTGAAAACGGTCAGATAAGTATGATTTAAACCATGCCAATGCAATTCCACTAATGCCAACATAATTTTCGAGTCTATTCAAAAGAATGTTGTGGTCGATGGTATCGAATGCAGCGCTAAGATCGAGTAACACTAACAGAGAGATACAACCACGATCGGATGATAAGAGTAAATCATTTGTAACTCTAATGAGAGCAGTCTCAGTACTATGATGTGGTCTAAATCCTGACTGGAGAACCTCACAGATACCATTTTTTTCTAAAAAGGAGCATAATTGTGAGGACACTGCCTTTTCTAGTATTTTTGACAGAAAGGGTAGATTTGAGATTGGCCTGTAATTGACTAATTCTGTAGGGTCAAGTTGCGGTTTTTTAATAAGTGGTTTAATAATAGCCAACTTAAAAGTTTTCGGTACATATCCTAAAGTCAAGGATGAATTAATGATATTAAGAAGAGGATCTATGACCTCTGGAAGCATCTCTTTTAGTAGTTTAGTCGGTATAGGGTCGAGCATACATGTTGTTGATTTAGATGATTTAACGAGTTTAGCCAATTCTTCTTCTCCTATAGCAGTGAATGAGTGTAATTTTTCCTCAGTGACACTACAATGCTCTGTCTGATGTGATACAGTAGTAGACGGCTGCATGGTTATAATTTTTTTCCTAATATTATCAATCTTACAAGTAAAGAAGTTCATAAAGTCATTACTGCTGTGCTGTTGGCAGACATCAGAAGTTGAAGCTTTATTTTTGGTTAATTTAGCCACTGTATCGAATAAATACCTAGGGTTGTGTTTGTTTTCTTCTAAGAGAGTCGAGAAATAAGCAGATCTAGCCGTTTTTACGGCCTTTCTATATGAAATCATGCTCTCTTTCCACGAAATGCGAAAAACTTCCAGTTTTGTTTTCTTCCAGCTGCGCTCCATTTTTCTGGCTGCTGTTTTAAGGGCCCGGGTGTGCTCGTTGTACCACGGCGTTGGACTATTCTCTTTAATCTTCTTTAAGCGCAGAGGAGCAACTGTGTCTAAAGTGCTGGAAAAGAGAGAGTCAATAGTTTCTGTTGCAACATCAAGTTCCTCTGGGCTATCTGGGATGCTGAGGAGATGAAACTGATGAGGAAGATTATTTACAAAGAAATCTTTAGTCGCAGCAGTGATAGTCCTGCCATATTTGAAGCGAGGGGACGGCTTTGCAGCCTTTGCTAAATTAAGTATACATGATACTAGGTAATGATCTGAGATGTCATCGCTCTGCTGCAGAATTTCAACGGTATCAACATTTATTCCATGTGACAATATTAGGTCTAGAGTATGATTATGGAGATGAGTGGGTCCTGATACGTGTTGCCTAACTCCAATAGAGTTTAGAATGTCTCTAAATGCCAATCCCAATGCGTCTTTTTCATTGTCTACATGGATATTAAAATCACCAACAATTAGGACTTTATCTGTAGCCAGTACTAACTCTGATAAAAAATCAGCAAATTCTCTGATAAAGTGTGTATTGTGCCCTGGTGGCCTATATACAGTAGCCAACACAAATGTTAAACAGGATTTATCAATTTCACTACATAACGTTACGTAAAGCACCAAAACTTCAAAATAATTATATTTGAAACTAGACTTCTGAGTAATACTGAAGATATTATTATAAATTACAGCAACACCTCCCCCTTTACCTTTCAGACGCGGCTCGTGTTTATAACAATAATCTTGTGGGGTGGACTCATTTAAAGTAATGTAGTCGTCAGGTTTTAGCCAGGTTTCTGTCAAACACAGCACATCTAGATTATTATCTGTAATCATATCATTAACAATAAGCGTTTTAGAGGAAAGGGATCGAATATTCAGCAGCCCGAGCTTTATCATTTGATCATCTGTATTATATCTGTTGTTTATTTGTTGGACATCAATTAAATTTTTACCGTTGAATAGTTTTGGTGGTTTTTTGTATTTACTAATTCGTGGAACAGACACAGTCTCTATGTGATAATAGCTAGGTGAAAGAGTCTCTATGTGCTGGGATTTATCTGACTTCTGTGACGCGAGACAGCTAGCAGACGGTCGGGTAAGCCAGTCCGTCTGCTTTTTCCTGACCTGGGCCCTAGTTAGTCAAGGTTTAGCTTTAAGACTATGTGCCAAATTACTAGAGAGAAGAGCGGCACCACCCCAGGAGGGATGGATACCATCTCTTTTCAACAGGTCAGGTCTGCCCCAAAAGCTTTTCCAATTGTCTATGAACCCTATGTTATTTTGCGGACACCACTTAGACAACCAGCCATTGAGTGATGATAGTCTGCTAAGTATCTCATCACTCCTTTTAATGGGGAGGGGACCAGAGCAAAAAATCCGGTTTGCCATCGTACTTGCGAGTTCACACACCTCTTTAATGTTAATTTTGGTGATCTCCGACTGGCGAAGTCGAACATCATTTGTGCCGACATGAATAATAATCTTAGAGAATTTACGATTAGCATTAGCCAGCACTTTTAAATTTGCTTTGATGTCAGGCGCTCTGGCTCCCGGTAAACATGTGACTATGGTGGCTGGTGTCTCTATTTTCACGTTCCGTGTAATAGAATCGCCAATAACTAGGGCACTTTCAACAGGATTCTCAGTGGGTGCATCACTGAGTGGGGAGAACCTGTTTGATGTTCTAATCGGAACGGAAGAGTGGTTTTTTGATCCGCGACTATGCCGTCTCACCGTCACCCAGTTGCCCTGCTGCACGGGCTCTACAGCCGGAACCGAACAATGTACAGATTTCACTGAGCTAGTCGCATCCAAAGCAGTGTCTAAAGCTGTTTTGTTCTCACTACTCTCAAATAAAATCTGGATGCGTGTCTCTAATTCTGAAATCTTCTCCGTCAGTCTGACTATCTCCTTACATTTATCACATGTGAAGCCCTGTTCACCAACGGAGACAGATATACTAAACATGAAACATGTAGTGCAGGTAACAATAAAAGGAGAAGACATGGCTTACCGTATTTGTTGATTAATCCAACTTACCACAGTTGTTTGATGGACTAGTAAAGGCACGAGAGACAAAACAGGAAACCCGGATGCACAAATGGCAGGCTAACAGGCTAGTGAAATGCTAACGCGTTGTGAAATGCTAACACGTTGTGATAGTGATTTAAATTAAAAGCTAACAATGTCAATTTTAACGTGATAGAAAATATTAAACAATATATGGTGATGAGTAAGTTATATTTAGCAGTATAAACAACAAGAAAAGATATCAAATAGAGATTCAAAAGCAAAGCTGTACAGAGCTGCAAACACTGTGACCGGCAGACAAGAGGCAGACAGGAGCAATCAGGGAATCAGAAGGGATGTCAATGAGTATGTATAGTAAGTTAGTGTTTAAGTACTCTTGGGCCAAAATTTTGTTCTGTAGGTCAAATATGAACTTCTGTACAGCCATAAAATGTAAAAAAAAAAAAACTTAAAAAAAACTTTTGTAGAACTTTTGGCTAGTGATGGGTATCAGAAGGGAAGTCAATGAGTATGTATAGTAAATTAGTGTTTAAGGACTTTTGGACTAAATATTTCTTTAGTAGGTCAAATATGGACTTCTGTACAACCATAACATTTAAAAGCAAAAAAAAAAAAAAACTTTTTAAAATCTTTTGGCGAACTTTTGTCTAGTAATGGGAATCAGAAGGGAAGTCAATGAGTATGTATAGTAAGTTGGTGTTTAAGGACTCTTGACCAAAAAATGTGTTCAGTGGGTCAAATATAGACAACTGTATGGCTGATTAAACATCATAAGGAGTCTATAATTGTGTATAGAAAGTTAATGTTCAAGGAATCTTGGACCAGAAATATATTCAGTAGGTCAAATATGGACTTCTGTACACCCATATCATGTATTAAAAAAATTAAAATAAACAAAAAACCTTAAAAAAAACTTGTCGAACTTGTGTGGAAAATACTCATTGACTTTTGTATAGTAAGTTAGTGTTAAGGCCTCTTGGGCCAAAAATATGTTCAGTAGGCGAAATATGGACTTCTGTACAGCCATAATGTAAAAAAAAAAAAATACTTAAAAAAAAACTTACAAAATACTTTTATGGAACTTTTGGCTAGTAACGGGAATCAGAACGGAAATCAATGAGTATGTATAGTAAGTTAGTGTTTAATGACTCTTGGGCCAAAAATATGTTCAGTAGGTCAAATATAGACTTCTGTACAGCCATAACATGTATTGAAAAAACCTTGAAAAAACCTTGTGTGGAACTTTTGGCAAGTAATGGGAATCAGAAAGGATGTCAATGAGTATGTATAATAAGTTAGTGTTTAAGGACTTTTGGGTCAAAACTATGTTCAGTAGGTCAAACATGGACTTCCGTACACCCAAAACATGTATTAAAAAAATTAAAATGAACAAAATACCTTGAAAAAACCTTTTATGAAACTTTTGGCTAGTAACGGGAATCAAAAGGGATGTCAATGAGTATGTATAGTAAGTTAGTGTTTAAGGACTCTTGACCCAAAAATGTATTCAGTGGGTCAAATATGAACTTCTGTACAGCCATAACATGTATAGAAAAAACCTTGAAAAAACCTTGTGTGGAACTTTTGGCAAGTAATGGCAATCAGAAGGGAAGTCAATGAGTATGTATAGTAAGTTAGTGTTTAAGGACTCTTGACCCAAAAATGTATTCAGTGGGTCAAATATGAACTTCTGTACAGCCATAACAAGTATTGAAAAAACCTTGAAAAAACCTTGTGTGGAACTTTTGGCAAGTAATGGGAATCAGAAAGGATGTCAATGAGTATGTATAGTAAATTAGTGTTTAAGGACTTTTGGACTAAATATTTCTTTAGTAGGTCAAATATGGACTTCTGTACAGCCATAACATTTAAAAGCAAAAAAAAAAAAAACACAAAAAAAAAAGAAAAGAAAAAAAGAAAAATCTTTTGGCGAACTTTTGTCTAGTAATGGGAATCAGAAGAGAAGTCAATGAGTATGTATAGTAAGTTGGTGTTTAAGGACTCTTGACCAAAAAATGTGTTCAGTGGGTCAAATATAGACAACTGTATGGCTGATTAAACATCATAAGGAGTCTATAATTGTGTATAGAAAGTTAATGTTCAAGGAATCTTGGACCAGAAATATATTCAGTAGGTCAAATATGGACTTCTGTACAGCCATAACATGTATTGAAAAAACCTTGTGTGGAACTTTTGGCAAGTAATGGGAATCAGAAAGGATGTTAATGAGTATGTATAGTAAGTTAGTGTTTAAGGACTTTTGGGTCAAAAATATGTTCAGTAGGTCAAATATGGACTTCTGTACAGCCATAATGTAAAAAAAAAAAAAAAAAATTAAAAAACCTTTAAAAAAACTTTTATGGAAATTTTGGCTAGTAATGGGAATCAGAAAGGATGTCAATGAGTATGTATAGTAAGTTAGTGTTTAAGGACTCTTGGGCCAAAAATATGTTCAGTAGGTCAAATATGGACTTCTGTACAGCCATAATGTAAAAAAATAAATAAATAAAAAACCTTGAAAAAACCTTGTGTGGAACTGTGAGCAAGTAATGGGAATCAGAAGGAATGTTATTGAGTATGTATAGTAAGTTAGTATTTAAATAATCTTAGGCCAAAAATGTATTCCGTAGGTCAAGTATGAACTTCTGTACAGCCATAATGTAAAAAAAACAAAAAAATAAACACCTTAAAAAAACCTTAAAAAAACCTTGTGTGGAACTTTTGTCTAGTACTGCGAATCAGAAGGGAAGTTAATGAGTATGTATAGTAAGTTAGTATTTAAGGACTCTTGGCTTAAAATTTGTTTAGTAGGTCAAATATGGACTTCTGTACAGCCATAACAAAAAAACCTTAGAAAAACTTTTATGGAACTTTTGGCTAGTAATGGGAATCAGAAGGGAAGTCAATGAGTATGTATGGTAAGTTAGTGTTTAAGTAATCTTGGGCCAAAAATTTGTTACGTAGGTCAAATGTGGACTTCTGTACAGCCATAAAATGTAAAAAAAAAAAAAAAAAAAACACCTTTAAAAAACCTTTAAAAAAACCTTTTATGGAACTTTTGGCTAGTAATGGGAATCAGAAGGGAAGTCAATGAGTATGTATATTAAGTTAGTGTTTAAGGAGTCTTGGGCAAAAACTATGTTCAGTAGGTCAAATATGAACTTCTGTACAGCCATAAAATGTAAAAAAAAAAAAAACTTAAAAAAAACTTTTGTAGAACTTTTGGCTAGTGATGGGTATCAGAAGGGAAGTCAATGAGTATGTATAGTAAATTAGTGTTTAAGGACTTTTGGACTAAATATTTCTTTAGTAGGTCAAATATGGACTTCTGTACAGCCATAACATTTAAAAGCAAAAAAAAAAAAAAACTTTTTAAAATCTTTTGGCGAACTTTTGTCTAGTAATGGGAATCAGAAGGGAAGTCAATGAGTATGTATAGTAAGTTGGTGTTTAAGGACTCTTGACCAAAAAATGTGTTCAGTGGGTCAAATATAGACAACTGTATGGCTGATTAAACATCATAAGGAGTCTATAATTGTGTATAGAAAGTTAATGTTCAAGGAATCTTGGACCAGAAATATATTCAGTAGGTCAAATATGGACTTCTGTACACCCATATCATGTATTAAAAAAATTAAAATAAACAAAAAACCTTAAAAAAAACTTGTCGAACTTGTGTGGAAAATACTCATTGACTTTTGTATAGTAAGTTAGTGTTAAGGCCTCTTGGGCCAAAAATATGTTCAGTAGGCGAAATATGGACTTCTGTACAGCCATAATGTAAAAAAAAAAAAAAACTTAAAAAAAAACTTACAAAATACTTTTATGGAACTTTTGGCTAGTAACGGGAATCAGAACGGAAATCAATGAGTATGTATAGTAAGTTAGTGTTTAATGACTCTTGGGCCAAAAATATGTTCAGTAGGTCAAATATAGACTTCTGTACAGCCATAACATGTATTGAAAAAACCTTGAAAAAACCTTGTGTGGAACTTTTGGCAAGTAATGGGAATCAGAAAGGATGTCAATGAGTATGTATAATAAGTTAGTGTTTAAGGACTTTTGGGTCAAAACTATGTTCAGTAGGTCAAACATGGACTTCCGTACACCCAAAACATGTATTAAAAAAATTAAAATAAACAAAATACCTTGAAAAAACCTTTTATGAAACTTTTGGCTAGTAACGGGAATCAAAAGGGAAGTCAATGAGTATGTATAGTAAGTTGGTGTTTAAGGACTCTTGACCAAAAAATGTGTTCAGTGGGTCAAATATAGACAACTGTATGGCTGATTAAACATCATAAGGAGTCTATAATTGTGTATAGAAAGTTAATGTTCAAGGAATCTTGGACCAGAAATATATTCAGTAGGTCAAATATGGACTTCTGTACACCCATATCATGTATTAAAAAAATTAAAATAAACAAAAAACCTTAAAAAAAACTTGTCGAACTTGTCTGGAAAATACTCATTGACTTTTGTATAGTAAGTTAGTGTTAAGGCCTCTTGGGCCAAAAATATGTTCAGTAGGCGAAATATGGACTTCTGTACAGCCATAATGTAAAAAAAAAAAAATACTTAAAAAAAAACTTACAAAATACTTTTATGGAACTTTTGGCTAGTAACGGGAATCAGAACGGAAATCAATGAGTATGTATAGTAAGTTAGTGTTTAATGACTCTTGGGCCAAAAATATGTTCAGTAGGTCAAATATAGACTTCTGTACAGCCATAACATGTATTGAAAAAACCTTGAAAAAACCTTGTGTGGAACTTTTGGCAAGTAATGGGAATCAGAAAGGATGTCAATGAGTATGTATAATAAGTTAGTGTTTAAGGACTTTTGGGTCAAAACTATGTTCAGTAGGTCAAACATGGACTTCCGTACACCCAAAACATGTATTAAAAAAATTAAAATGAACAAAATACCTTGAAAAAACCTTTTATGAAACTTTTGGCTAGTAACGGGAATCAAAAGGGATGTCAATGAGTATGTATAGTAAGTTAGTGTTTAAGGACTCTTGACCCAAAAATGTATTCAGTGGGTCAAATATGAACTTCTGTACAGCCATAACATGTATAGAAAAAACCTTGAAAAAACCTTGTGTGGAACTTTTGGCAAGTAATGGCAATCAGAAGGGAAGTCAATGAGTATGTATAGTAAGTTAGTGTTTAAGGACTCTTGACCCAAAAATGTATTCAGTGGGTCAAATATGAACTTCTGTACAGCCATAACAAGTATTGAAAAAACCTTGAAAAAACCTTGTGTGGAACTTTTGGCAAGTAATGGGAATCAGAAAGGATGTCAATGAGTATGTATAGTAAATTAGTGTTTAAGGACTTTTGGACTAAATATTTCTTTAGTAGGTCAAATATGGACTTCTGTACAGCCATAACATTTAAAAGCAAAAAAAAAAAAAACACAAAAAAAACAGAAAAGAAAAAAAGAAAAATCTTTTGGCGAACTTTTGTCTAGTAATGGGAATCAGAAGAGAAGTCAATGAGTATGTATAGTAAGTTGGTGTTTAAGGACTCTTGACCAAAAAATGTGTTCAGTGGGTCAAATATAGACAACTGTATGGCTGATTAAACATCATAAGGAGTCTATAATTGTGTATAGAAAGTTAATGTTCAAGGAATCTTGGACCAGAAATATATTCAGTAGGTCAAATATGGACTTCTGTACAGCCATAACATGTATTGAAAAAACCTTGTGTGGAACTTTTGGCAAGTAATGGGAATCAGAAAGGATGTTAATGAGTATGTATAGTAAGTTAGTGTTTAAGGACTTTTGGGTCAAAAATATGTTCAGTAGGTCAAATATGGACTTCTGTACAGCCATAATGTAAAAAAAAAAAAAAAAATTAAAAAACCTTTAAAAAAACTTTTATGGAAATTTTGGCTAGTAATGGGAATCAGAAAGGATGTCAATGAGTATGTATAGTAAGTTAGTGTTTAAGGACTCTTGGGCCAAAAATATGTTCAGTAGGTCAAATATGGACTTCTGTACAGCCATAATGTAAAAAAATAAATAAATAAAAAACCTTGAAAAAACCTTGTGTGGAACTGTGAGCAAGTAATGGGAATCAGAAGGAATGTTATTGAGTATGTATAGTAAGTTAGTATTTAAATAATCTTAGGCCAAAAATGTATTCCGTAGGTCAAGTATGAACTTCTGTACAGCCATAATGTAAAAAAAACAAAAAAATAAACACCTTAAAAAAACCTTAAAAAAACCTTGTGTGGAACTTTTGTCTAGTACTGCGAATCAGAAGGGAAGTTAATGAGTATGTATAGTAAGTTAGTATTTAAGGACTCTTGGCTTAAAATTTGTTTAGTAGGTCAAATATGGACTTCTGTACAGCCATAACAAAAAAACCTTAGAAAAACTTTTATGGAACTTTTGGCTAGTAATGGGAATCAGAAGGGAAGTCAATGAGTATGTATGGTAAGTTAGTGTTTAAGTAATCTTGGGCCAAAAATTTGTTACGTAGGTCAAATGTGGACTTCTGTACAGCCATAAAATGTAAAAAAAAAAAAAAAAAAACACCTTTAAAAAACCTTTAAAAAAACCTTTTATGGAACTTTTGGCTAGTAATGGGAATCAGAAGGGAAGTCAATGAGTATGTATATTAAGTTAGTGTTTAAGGAGTCTTGGGCAAAAACTATGTTCAGTAGGTCAAATATGAACTTCTGTACAGCCATAAAATGTAAAAAAAAAAAAAACTTAAAAAAAACTTTTGTAGAACTTTTGGCTAGTGATGGGTATCAGAAGGGAAGTCAATGAGTATGTATAGTAAATTAGTGTTTAAGGAGTCTTGGGCAAAAACTATGTTCAGTAGGTCAAATATGAACTTCTGTACAGCCATAAAATGTAAAAAAAAAAAAAACTTAAAAAAAACTTTTGTAGAACTTTTGGCTAGTGATGGGTATCAGAAGGGAAGTCAATGAGTATGTATAGTAAATTAGTGTTTAAGGACTTTTGGACTAAATATTTCTTTAGTAGGTCAAATATGGACTTCTGTACAGCCATAACATTTAAAAGCAAAAAAAAAAAAAAACTTTTTAAAATCTTTTGGCGAACTTTTGTCTAGTAATGGGAATCAGAAGGGAAGTCAATGAGTATGTATAGTAAGTTGGTGTTTAAGGACTCTTGACCAAAAAATGTGTTCAGTGGGTCAAATATAGACAACTGTATGGCTGATTAAACATCATAAGGAGTCTATAATTGTGTATAGAAAGTTAATGTTCAAGGAATCTTGGACCAGAAATATATTCAGTAGGTCAAATATGGACTTCTGTACACCCATATCATGTATTAAAAAAATTAAAATAAACAAAAAACCTTAAAAAAAACTTGTCGAACTTGTGTGGAAAATACTCATTGACTTTTGTATAGTAAGTTAGTGTTAAGGCCTCTTGGGCCAAAAATATGTTCAGTAGGCGAAATATGGACTTCTGTACAGCCATAATGTAAAAAAAAAAAAAAACTTAAAAAAAAACTTACAAAATACTTTTATGGAACTTTTGGCTAGTAACGGGAATCAGAACGGAAATCAATGAGTATGTATAGTAAGTTAGTGTTTAATGACTCTTGGGCCAAAAATATGTTCAGTAGGTCAAATATAGACTTCTGTACAGCCATAACATGTATTGAAAAAACCTTGAAAAAACCTTGTGTGGAACTTTTGGCAAGTAATGGGAATCAGAAAGGATGTCAATGAGTATGTATAATAAGTTAGTGTTTAAGGACTTTTGGGTCAAAACTATGTTCAGTAGGTCAAACATGGACTTCCGTACACCCAAAACATGTATTAAAAAAATTAAAATAAACAAAATACCTTGAAAAAACCTTTTATGAAACTTTTGGCTAGTAACGGGAATCAAAAGGGAAGTCAATGAGTATGTATAGTAAGTTGGTGTTTAAGGACTCTTGACCAAAAAATGTGTTCAGTGGGTCAAATATAGACAACTGTATGGCTGATTAAACATCATAAGGAGTCTATAATTGTGTATAGAAAGTTAATGTTCAAGGAATCTTGGACCAGAAATATATTCAGTAGGTCAAATATGGACTTCTGTACACCCATATCATGTATTAAAAAAATTAAAATAAACAAAAAACCTTAAAAAAAACTTGTCGAACTTGTCTGGAAAATACTCATTGACTTTTGTATAGTAAGTTAGTGTTAAGGCCTCTTGGGCCAAAAATATGTTCAGTAGGCGAAATATGGACTTCTGTACAGCCATAATGTAAAAAAAAAAAAATACTTAAAAAAAAACTTACAAAATACTTTTATGGAACTTTTGGCTAGTAACGGGAATCAGAACGGAAATCAATGAGTATGTATAGTAAGTTAGTGTTTAATGACTCTTGGGCCAAAAATATGTTCAGTAGGTCAAATATAGACTTCTGTACAGCCATAACATGTATTGAAAAAACCTTGAAAAAACCTTGTGTGGAACTTTTGGCAAGTAATGGGAATCAGAAAGGATGTCAATGAGTATGTATAATAAGTTAGTGTTTAAGGACTTTTGGGTCAAAACTATGTTCAGTAGGTCAAACATGGACTTCCGTACACCCAAAACATGTATTAAAAAAATTAAAATGAACAAAATACCTTGAAAAAACCTTTTATGAAACTTTTGGCTAGTAACGGGAATCAAAAGGGATGTCAATGAGTATGTATAGTAAGTTAGTGTTTAAGGACTCTTGACCCAAAAATGTATTCAGTGGGTCAAATATGAACTTCTGTACAGCCATAACATGTATAGAAAAAACCTTGAAAAAACCTTGTGTGGAACTTTTGGCAAGTAATGGCAATCAGAAGGGAAGTCAATGAGTATGTATAGTAAGTTAGTGTTTAAGGACTCTTGACCCAAAAATGTATTCAGTGGGTCAAATATGAACTTCTGTACAGCCATAACAAGTATTGAAAAAACCTTGAAAAAACCTTGTGTGGAACTTTTGGCAAGTAATGGGAATCAGAAAGGATGTCAATGAGTATGTATAGTAAATTAGTGTTTAAGGACTTTTGGACTAAATATTTCTTTAGTAGGTCAAATATGGACTTCTGTACAGCCATAACATTTAAAAGCAAAAAAAAAAAAAACACAAAAAAAACAGAAAAGAAAAAAAGAAAAATCTTTTGGCGAACTTTTGTCTAGTAATGGGAATCAGAAGAGAAGTCAATGAGTATGTATAGTAAGTTGGTGTTTAAGGACTCTTGACCAAAAAATGTGTTCAGTGGGTCAAATATAGACAACTGTATGGCTGATTAAACATCATAAGGAGTCTATAATTGTGTATAGAAAGTTAATGTTCAAGGAATCTTGGACCAGAAATATATTCAGTAGGTCAAATATGGACTTCTGTACAGCCATAACATGTATTGAAAAAACCTTGTGTGGAACTTTTGGCAAGTAATGGGAATCAGAAAGGATGTTAATGAGTATGTATAGTAAGTTAGTGTTTAAGGACTTTTGGGTCAAAAATATGTTCAGTAGGTCAAATATGGACTTCTGTACAGCCATAATGTAAAAAAAAAAAAAAAAATTAAAAAACCTTTAAAAAAACTTTTATGGAAATTTTGGCTAGTAATGGGAATCAGAAAGGATGTCAATGAGTATGTATAGTAAGTTAGTGTTTAAGGACTCTTGGGCCAAAAATATGTTCAGTAGGTCAAATATGGACTTCTGTACAGCCATAATGTAAAAAAATAAATAAATAAAAAACCTTGAAAAAACCTTGTGTGGAACTGTGAGCAAGTAATGGGAATCAGAAGGAATGTTATTGAGTATGTATAGTAAGTTAGTATTTAAATAATCTTAGGCCAAAAATGTATTCCGTAGGTCAAGTATGAACTTCTGTACAGCCATAATGTAAAAAAAACAAAAAAATAAACACCTTAAAAAAACCTTAAAAAAACCTTGTGTGGAACTTTTGTCTAGTACTGCGAATCAGAAGGGAAGTTAATGAGTATGTATAGTAAGTTAGTATTTAAGGACTCTTGGCTTAAAATTTGTTTAGTAGGTCAAATATGGACTTCTGTACAGCCATAACAAAAAAACCTTAGAAAAACTTTTATGGAACTTTTGGCTAGTAATGGGAATCAGAAGGGAAGTCAATGAGTATGTATGGTAAGTTAGTGTTTAAGTAATCTTGGGCCAAAAATTTGTTACGTAGGTCAAATGTGGACTTCTGTACAGCCATAAAATGTAAAAAAAAAAAAAAAAAAACACCTTTAAAAAACCTTTAAAAAAACCTTTTATGGAACTTTTGGCTAGTAATGGGAATCAGAAGGGAAGTCAATGAGTATGTATATTAAGTTAGTGTTTAAGGAGTCTTGGGCAAAAACTATGTTCAGTAGGTCAAATATGAACTTCTGTACAGCCATAAAATGTAAAAAAAAAAAAAACTTAAAAAAAACTTTTGTAGAACTTTTGGCTAGTGATGGGTATCAGAAGGGAAGTCAATGAGTATGTATAGTAAATTAGTGTTTAAGAACTTTTGGACTAAATATTTCTTTAGTAGGTCAAATATGGACTTCTGTACAGCCATAACATTTAAAAGCAAAAAAAAAAAAAAACTTTTTAAAATCTTTTGGCGAACTTTTGTCTAGTAATGGGAATCAGAAGGGAAGTCAATGAGTATGTATAGTAAGTTGGTGTTTAAGGACTCTTGACCAAAAAATGTGTTCAGTGGGTCAAATATAGACAACTGTATGGCTGATTAAACATCATAAGGAGTCTATAATTGTGTATAGAAAGTTAATGTTCAAGGAATCTTGGACCAGAAATATATTCAGTAGGTCAAATATGGACTTCTGTACACCCATATCATGTATTAAAAAAATTAAAATAAACAAAAAACCTTAAAAAAAACTTGTCGAACTTGTGTGGAAAATACTCATTGACTTTTGTATAGTAAGTTAGTGTTAAGGCCTCTTGGGCCAAAAATATGTTCAGTAGGCGAAATATGGACTTCTGTACAGCCATAATGTAAAAAAAAAAAAATACTTAAAAAAAAACTTACAAAATACTTTTATGGAACTTTTGGCTAGTAACGGGAATCAGAACGGAAATCAATGAGTATGTATAGTAAGTTAGTGTTTAATGACTCTTGGGCCAAAAATATGTTCAGTAGGTCAAATATAGACTTCTGTACAGCCATAACATGTATTGAAAAAACCTTGAAAAAACCTTGTGTGGAACTTTTGGCAAGTAATGGGAATCAGAAAGGATGTCAATGAGTATGTATAATAAGTTAGTGTTTAAGGACTTTTGGGTCAAAACTATGTTCAGTAGGTCAAACATGGACTTCCGTACACCCAAAACATGTATTAAAAAAATTAAAATAAACAAAATACCTTGAAAAAACCTTTTATGAAACTTTTGGCTAGTAACGGGAATCAAAAGGGAAGTCAATGAGTATGTATAGTAAGTTGGTGTTTAAGGACTCTTGACCAAAAAATGTGTTCAGTGGGTCAAATATAGACAACTGTATGGCTGATTAAACATCATAAGGAGTCTATAATTGTGTATAGAAAGTTAATGTTCAAGGAATCTTGGACCAGAAATATATTCAGTAGGTCAAATATGGACTTCTGTACACCCATATCATGTATTAAAAAAATTAAAATAAACAAAAAACCTTAAAAAAAACTTGTCGAACTTGTGTGGAAAATACTCATTGACTTTTGTATAGTAAGTTAGTGTTAAGGCCTCTTGGGCCAAAAATATGTTCAGTAGGCGAAATATGGACTTCTGTACAGCCATAATGTAAAAAAAAAAAAATACTTAAAAAAAAACTTACAAAATACTTTTATGGAACTTTTGGCTAGTAACGGGAATCAGAACGGAAATCAATGAGTATGTATAGTAAGTTAGTGTTTAATGACTCTTGGGCCAAAAATATGTTCAGTAGGTCAAATATAGACTTCTGTACAGCCATAACATGTATTGAAAAAACCTTGAAAAAACCTTGTGTGGAACTTTTGGCAAGTAATGGGAATCAGAAAGGATGTCAATGAGTATGTATAATAAGTTAGTGTTTAAGGACTTTTGGGTCAAAACTATGTTCAGTAGGTCAAACATGGACTTCCGTACACCCAAAACATGTATTAAAAAAATTAAAATGAACAAAATACCTTGAAAAAACCTTTTATGAAACTTTTGGCTAGTAACGGGAATCAAAAGGGATGTCAATGAGTATGTATAGTAAGTTAGTGTTTAAGGACTCTTGACCCAAAAATGTATTCAGTGGGTCAAATATGAACTTCTGTACAGCCATAACATGTATAGAAAAAACCTTGAAAAAACCTTGTGTGGAACTTTTGGCAAGTAATGGCAATCAGAAGGGAAGTCAATGAGTATGTATAGTAAGTTAGTGTTTAAGGACTCTTGACCCAAAAATGTATTCAGTGGGTCAAATATGAACTTCTGTACAGCCATAACAAGTATTGAAAAAACCTTGAAAAAACCTTGTGTGGAACTTTTGGCAAGTAATGGGAATCAGAAAGGATGTCAATGAGTATGTATAGTAAATTAGTGTTTAAGGACTTTTGGACTAAATATTTCTTTAGTAGGTCAAATATGGACTTCTGTACAGCCATAACATTTAAAAGCAAAAAAAAAAAAAACACAAAAAAAAAAGAAAAGAAAAAAAGAAAAATCTTTTGGCGAACTTTTGTCTAGTAATGGGAATCAGAAGAGAAGTCAATGAGTATGTATAGTAAGTTGGTGTTTAAGGACTCTTGACCAAAAAATGTGTTCAGTGGGTCAAATATAGACAACTGTATGGCTGATTAAACATCATAAGGAGTCTATAATTGTGTATAGAAAGTTAATGTTCAAGGAATCTTGGACCAGAAATATATTCAGTAGGTCAAATATGGACTTCTGTACAGCCATAACATGTATTGAAAAAACCTTGTATGGAACTTTTGGCAAGTAATGGGAATCAGAAAGGATGTTAATGAGTATGTATAGTAAGTTAGTGTTTAAGGACTTTTGGGTCAAAAATATGTTCAGTAGGTCAAATATGGACTTCTGTACAGCCATAATGTAAAAAAAAAAAAAAAAAAATTAAAAAACCTTTAAAAAAACTTTTATGGAAATTTTGGCTAGTAATGGGAATCAGAAAGGATGTCAATGAGTATGTATAGTAAGTTAGTGTTTAAGGACTCTTGGGCCAAAAATATGTTCAGTAGGTCAAATATGGACTTCTGTACAGCCATAATGTAAAAAAATAAATAAATAAAAAACCTTGAAAAAACCTTGTGTGGAACTGTGGGCAAGTAATGGGAATCAGAAGGAATGTTATTGAGTATGTATAGTAAGTTAGTATTTAAATAATCTTAGGCCAAAAATGTATTCCGTAGGTCAAGTATGAACTTCTGTACAGCCATAATGTAAAAAAAACAAAAAAATAAACACCTTAAAAAAACCTTAAAAAAACCTTGTGTGGAACTTTTGTCTAGTACTGCGAATCAGAAGGGAAGTTAATGAGTATGTATAGTAAGTTAGTATTTAAGGACTCTTGGCTTAAAATTTGTTTAGTAGGTCAAATATGGACTTCTGTACAGCCATAACAAAAAAACCTTAGAAAAACTTTTATGGAACTTTTGGCTAGTAATGGGAATCAGAAGGGAAGTCAATGAGTATGTATGGTAAGTTAGTGTTTAAGTAATCTTGGGCCAAAAATTTGTTACGTAGGTCAAATGTGGACTTCTGTACAGCCATAAAATGTAAAAAAAAAAAAAAAAAAAACACCTTTAAAAAACCTTTAAAAAAATCTTTTATGGAACTTTTGGCTAGTAATGGGAATCAGAAGGGAAGTCAATGAGTATGTATATTAAGTTAGTGTTTAAGGAGTCTTGGGCAAAAACTATGTTCAGTAGGTCAAATATGGAATTCTGTACAGCCATAATGTAAAAAGAAAAAACAAAAAAAAACCTTGAAAAATCCTTGAAAAAACCTTGTGTGGAACTGTGGGCAAGTAATGGGAATCAGAAGGGAAGTCAATGAGTATGTATAGTAAGTTAGTGTTTAAGGACTCTTGGGCTAAAAATTTGTTTAGTAGGTCAAATATGGACTTCTGTACAGCCATAATGTAAAAAAATAAATAAAATAAACCTTTAAAAAATCTTAAAAAAAAACCTTTTATGGAACTTTTGGCTAGTAATGGGAATCAGAAGGGAAGTCAATGAGTATGTATGGTAAGTTAGTGTTTAAGTTATCTTGGGTCAAAAATTTGTTCCGTAGGTCAAATTTGGACTTCTGTACAGCCATAAAATGTAAAAAAAAAAAAAAAAAAAACACCTTTTAAAAACCTTTAAAAAAACCTTTTATGGAACTTTTGGCTAGTAATGGGAATCAGAAGGGAAGTCAATGAGTATGTATAGTAAGTTAGTGTTTAAGTAATCTTGGGCCAAAAATTTGTTCCGTAGGTCAAATATGAACTTCTGTACAGCCATAAAATGTAAAAAAAATAAAAAAAATAAAAAATTCGAAGAAACTTTTGTGGAACTTTTGGCTAGTAATAGGAATCAGAAGGAAAGTCAATGAGTATGTATAGTAAGTTAGTGTTTAAGTAGTCTTGGGCTAAAAATTTGTTTAGTAGGTCAAATATGGACTTCTGTACAGCCATAAAATGTAAAAAAAATAAAAAAAATAAAAAATTCGAAGAAACTTTTGTGGAACTTTTGGCTAGTAATAGGAATCAGAAGGAAAGTCAATGAGTATGTATAGTAAGTTAGTGTTTAAGGACTTTTGGGCCAAAAATATGTTCAGTAGGTCAAATATGGAATTCTGTACAACCATAATATATAAAGAAAAGAAAAAAAACCTTGTGTGGAACTTTGGGCAAGTAATGGGAATCAGAAGGAATGTTATTGAGTATGTATAGTAGGTTAGTATTTATATAATCTTAGGCCAAAAATGTATTCCGTAGGTCAAATATGGACTTCTGTACAGCCATAATGTAAAAAAATAAATAAATAAAAAACCTTGAAAAAACCTTGTGTGGAACTGTGGGCAAGTAATGGGAATCAGAAGGAATGTTATTGAGTATGTATAGTAGGTTAGTATTTATATAATCTTAGGCCAAAAATGTATTCCGTAGGTCAAGTATGAACTTCTGTACAGCCATAATGTAAAAAAAACAAAAAAATAAACACCTTAAAAAAACCTTAAAAAAAACCTTGTGTGGAACTTTTGTCTAGTACTGCGAATCAGAAGGGAAGTTAATGAGTATGTATAGTAAGTTAGTGTTTAAGGACTCTTGGCTAAAAATTTGTTTAGTAGGTCAAATATGGACTTCTGTACAGCCATAACAAAAAAACCTTAGAAAAACTTTTATGGAACTTTTGGCTAGTAATGGGAATCAGAAGGGAAGTCAATGAGTATGTATAGTAAGTTAGTGTTTAAGGACTCTTGGGCCAAAAATATGTTCAGTAGGTCAAATATGGAATTCTGTACAACCATAATATATAAAGAAAAGAAAAAAAACCTTGTGTGGAACTTTGGGCAAGTAATGGGAATCAGAAGGGAAGACAATGAGTATGTATAGTAAGTTAGTGTTTAAGGACTCTTGGGCTAAAAATATGTTCAGTAGGTCAAATATGGACTTCTGTACAGCGATAATGTAAAAAAATAAATAAATAAAAAACCTTGTGTGGAACTGTGGGCAAGTAATGGGAATCAGAAGGAATGTTATTGAGTATGTATAGTAAGTTAGTATTTAAATAATCTTAGGCCAAAAATTTATTCCGTAGGTCAAGTATGAACTTCTGTACAGCCATAATGTAAAAAAAACAAAAAAATAAACACCTTAAAAAAACCTTAAAAAAAACCTTGTGTGGAACTTTTGTCTAGTACTGCGAATCAGAAGGGAAGTTAATGAGTATGTATAGTAAGTTAGTGTTTAAGGACTCTTGGCTAAAAATTTGTTTAGTAGGTCAAATATGGACTTCTGTACAGCCATAACAAAAAAACCTTACAAAAACTTTTATGGAACTTTTGGCTAGTAATGGGAATCAGAAGGGAAGTCAATGAGTATGTATAGTAAGTTAGTGTTTAAGGACTCTTGGGCCAAAAATATGTTCAGTAGGTCAAATATGGAATTCTGTGCAACCATAAAATATAAAGAAAAGAAAAAAAACCTTGTGTGGAACTTTGGGCAAGTAATGGGAATCAGAAGGGAAGACAATGAGTATGTATAGTAAGTTAGTGTTTAAGGACTCTTGGGCTAAAAATATGTTCAGTAGGCCAAATGGACTTTTGTACAGCCATTATGTAAACAAAAAAAGAAAAAAAAAACTTTAAAAAATCTTAAAAAAAAACCTTTTATGGAACTTTTGGCTAGTAATGGGAATCAGAAGGGAAGTCAATGAGTATGTATAGTAAGTTAGTGTTTAAGGACTCTAGTTCCAAAAATATGTTCAGTAGGTCAAATATGGACTTCTGTACAGCCATAATGTAAAAATTTTTTTTAAAAAAAAACCTTGAAAAAACCTTGTGTGGAACTGTGGGCAAGTAATAGGAATCAGAAGGGAAGTCAATGAGTATGTATAGTAAGTTAGTGTTTAAGGAGTCTTGGGCTAAAAATTTGTTTAGTAGGTCAAATATGGACTTCTGTACAGCCATAATGTAAAAAAAATAATAAAATAAACCTTTAAAAAATCTTTAAAAAAAACCTTTTATGGAACGTTTGGCTAGTAATGGGAATCAGAAGGGAAGTCAATGAGTATGTATGGTAAGTTAGTGTTTAAGTAATCTTGGGCCAAAAATTTGTTCCGAAGGTCAAATATGGACTTCTGTACAGCCATTATGTAAAAAAAAAAAAAAACCTTTAAAAATCTTTAAAAAAAACCTTTTATGGAACTTTTGGCTAGTAATGGGAATCAGAAGGGAAGTCAATGACTATGTATAGTAAGTTAGTGTTTAAGTAATCTTGGGCCAAAAATATGTTCAGTAGGCCAAATGGACTTCTGTACAGCCATTATGTAAAAAACGGAAAAAAAAAAAAAAAAAAACTTTAAAAAACCTTAAAAAAAAAACTTTTGTGGAACTTTTGGCTAGTAATAGGAATCAGAAGGAAAGTCAATCAGTATGTATAGTAAGTTAGTGTTTAAGTAGTCTTGGCCTAAAAATTTGTTTAGTAGGTCAAATATGGACTTCTGTACAGCCATAATGTAAAAACAAAAAACAAAAAAAAACCTTGAAGAAACCTTGAATAAACCTTGTGTGGAACTGTGGGCAAGTAATGGGAATCAGAAGGGAAGTCAATGAGTATGTATAGTAAGTTAGTGTTTAAGGAGTCTTGGGCTAAAAATTTGTTTAGTAGGTCAAATATGGACTTCTGTACAGCCATAATGTAAAAAAAATAATAAAATAAACCTTTAAAAAATCTTTAAAAAAAACCTTTTATGGAACTTTTGGCTAGTAATGGGAATCAGAAGGGAAGTCAATGAGTATGTATAGTAAGTTAGTGTTTAAGTAATCTTGGGCCAAAAATTTGTTCCGTAGGTCAAATATGAACTTCTGTACAGCCATAAAATGTAAAAAAAAAAAAAAAAAAAAAAAAAAATTAGAAGAAACTTTTGTGGAACTTTTGGCTAGTAATAGGAATCAGAAGGAAAGTCAATGAGTATGTATACTAAGTTAGTGTTTAAGTAGTCTTGGGCTAAAAATGTGTTTAGTAGGTCAAATATGGACTTCTGTACAGCCATAATGTAAAACAAAACAAAAAACCTTTAAAAAATCTTTAAAAAAAACCTTTTATGGAACTTTTGGCTAGTAATGGGAATCAGAAGGGAAGTCAATGAGTATGTATAGTAAGTTAGTGTTTAAGGACTCTTGGGCCAAAAATATGTTCAGTAGGTCAAATATGGAATTCTGTACAACCATAATATATAAAGAAAAGAAAAAAAACCTTGTGTGGAACTTTGGGCAAGTAATGGGAATCAGAAGGGAAGTCAATGAGTATGTATAGTAAGTTAGTGTTTAAGGACTTTTGGGCCAAAAATATGTTCAGTAGGTCAAATATGGACTTCTGTACAGCCATAATGTAAAAAAAAAATAAAAAATTTAAAAAACCTTTAAAAAAACTTTTATAGAAATTTTGGCTAGTAATGGGAATCAGAAGGGAAGTCAATGAGTATGTATAGTAAGTTAGTGTTTAAGGACTCTAGTTCCAAAAATATGTTCAGTAGGTCAAATATGGACTTCTGTACAGCCATAATGTAAAAAAAAAAAAAAAAAAAAAACCTTGAAAAAACCTTGTGTGGAACTGTGGGCAAGTAATAGGAATCAGAAGGGAAGTCAATGAGTATGTATAGTAAGTTAGTGTTTAAGGAGTCTTGGGCTAAAAATTTGTTTAGTAGGTCAAATATGGACTTCTGTACAGCCATAATGTAAAAAAAATAATAAAATAAACCTTTAAAAAATCTTTAAAAAAAACCTTTTATGAAACTTTTGGCTAGTAATGGGAATCAGAAGGGAAGTCAATGAGTATGTATGGTAAGTTAGTGTTTAAGGACTTTTGGGCTAAAAATTTGTTTAGTAGGTCAAATATGGACTTCTGTACAGCCATAACATTTAAAAGCAAAAAACAAAAACAAAAAAAAACTTTTGTAAAACTTTTGGCTAGTAATAACTTCTGTACAGCCATAAAATGTTAAAAAATAAAAAAAATAAAAAATTCAAAGAAACTTTTGTGGAACTTTTGGCTAGTAATAGGAATCAGAAGGAAAGTCAATCAGTATGTATAGTAAGTTAGTGTTTAAGTAGTCTTGGCCTAAAAATTTGTTTAGTAGGTCAAATATGGACTTCTGTACAGCCATAATGTAAAAACAAAAAACAAAAAAAAAACCTTGAAGAAACCTTGAATAAACCTTTTATGGAACTTTTGGCTAGTAATGGGAATCAGAAGGGAAGTCAATGAGTATGTATGGTAAGTTAGTGTTTAAGTAATCTTGGGCCAAAAATATGTTCAGTAGGTCAAATATGGACTTCTGTACAGCCATAATGTAAAAAAAAAATAAAAAATTTAAAAAACCTTTAAAAAAACTTTTATAGATATTTTGGCTAGTAATGGGAATCAGAAGGGAAGTCAATGAGTATGTATAGTAAGTTAGTGTTTAAGGACTCTAGTTCCAAAAATATGTTCAGTAGGTCAAATATGGACTTCTGTACAGCCATAATGTAAAAAAAATAATAAAATAAACCTTTAAAAAATCTTTAAAAAAAACCTTTTATGGAACGTTTGGCTAGTAATGGGAATCAGAAGGGAAGTCAATGAGTATGTATGGTAAGTTAGTGTTTAAGTAATCTTGGGCCAAAAATTTGTTCCGAAGGTCAAATATGGACTTCTGTACAGCCATTATGTAAAAAAAAAAAAAAACCTTTAAAAATCTTTAAAAAAAACCTTTTATGGAACTTTTGGCTAGTAATGGGAATCAGAAGGGAAGTCAATGACTATGTATAGTAAGTTATTGTTTAAGTAATCTTGGGCCAAAAATATGTTCAGTAGGCCAAATGGACTTCTGTACAGCCATTATGTAAAAAACGGAAAAAAAAAAAAAAAAAAACTTTAAAAAACCTTAAAAAAAAAACTTTTGTGGAACTTTTGGCTAGTAATAGGAATCAGAAGGAAAGTCAATCAGTATGTATAGTAAGTTAGTGTTTAAGTAGTCTTGGCCTAAAAATTTGTTTAGTAGGTCAAATATGGACTTCTGTACAGCCATAATGTAAAAACAAAAAACAAAAAAAAACCTTGAAGAAACCTTGAATAAACCTTGTGTGGAACTGTGGGCAAGTAATGGGAATCAGAAGGGAAGTCAATGAGTATGTATAGTAAGTTAGTGTTTAAGGAGTCTTGGGCTAAAAATTTGTTTAGTAGGTCAAATATGGACTTCTGTACAGCCATAATGTAAAAAAAATAATAAAATAAACCTTTAAAAAATCTTTAAAAAAAACCTTTTATGGAACTTTTGGCTAGTAATGGGAATCAGAAGGGAAGTCAATGAGTATGTATAGTAAGTTAGTGTTTAAGTAATCTTGGGCCAAAAATTTGTTCCGTAGGTCAAATATGAACTTCTGTACAGCCATAAAATGTAAAAAAAAAAAAAAAAAAAAAAAAAAATTCGAAGAAACTTTTGTGGAACTTTTGGCTAGTAATAGGAATCAGAAGGAAAGTCAATGAGTATGTATACTAAGTTAGTGTCTAAGTAGTCTTGGGCTAAAAATATGTTCAGTAGGTCAAATATGGACTTCTGTACAGCCATAATGTAAAACAAAACAAAAAACCTTTAAAAAATCTTTAAAAAAAACCTTTTATGGAACTTTTGGCTAGTAATGGGAATCAGAAGGGAAGTCAATGAGTATGTATAGTAAGTTAGTGTTTAAGGACTCTTGGGCCAAAAATATGTTCAGTAGGTCAAATATGGAATTCTGTACAACCATAATATATAAAGAAAAGAAAAAAAACCTTGTGTGGAACTTTGGGCAAGTAATGGGAATCAGAAGGGAAGTCAATGAGTATGTATAGTAAGTTAGTGTTTAAGGACTTTTGGGCCAAAAATATGTTCAGTAGGTCAAATATGGACTTCTGTACAGCCATAATGTAAAAAAAAAAAAAAAAATTTAAAAAACTTTAAAAAAACTTTTATAGAAATTTTGGCTAGTAATGGGAATCAGAAGGGAAGTCAATGAGTATGTATAGTAAGTTAGTGTTTAAGGACTCTAGTTCCAAAAATATGTTCAGTAGGTCAAATATGGACTTCTGTACAGCCATAATGTAAAAAAAAAAAAAAAAAAAAAACCTTGAAAAAACCTTGTGTGGAACTGTGGGCAAGTAATAGGAATCAGAAGGGAAGTCAATGAGTATGTATAGTAAGTTAGTGTTTAAGGAGTCTTGGGCTAAAAATTTGTTTAGTAGGTCAAATATGGACTTCTGTACAGCCATAATGTAAAAAAAATAATAAAATAAACCTTTAAAAAAATCTTTAAAAAAAACCTTTTATGAAACTTTTGGCTAGTAATGGGAATCAGAAGGGAAGTCAATGAGTATGTATGGTAAGTTAGTGTTTAAGGACTTTTGGGCTAAAAATTTGTTTAGTAGGTCAAATATGGACTTCTGTACAGCCATAACATTTAAAAGCAAAAAACAAAAACAAAAAAAAACTTTTGTAAAACTTTTGGCTAGTAATAACTTCTGTACAGCCATAAAATGTTAAAAAATAAAAAAAATAAAAAATTCAAAGAAACTTTTGTGGAACTTTTGGCTAGTAATAGGAATCAGAAGGAAAGTCAATCAGTATGTATAGTAAGTTAGTGTTTAAGTAGTCTTGGCCTAAAAATTTGTTTAGTAGGTCAAATATGGACTTCTGTACAGCCATAATGTAAAAACAAAAAACAAAAAAAAAACCTTGAAGAAACCTTGAATAAACCTTTTATGGAACTTTTGGCTAGTAATGGGAATCAGAAGGGAAGTCAATGAGTATGTATGGTAAGTTAGTGTTTAAGTAATCTTGGGCCAAAAATATGTTCAGTAGGTCAAATATGGACTTCTGTACAGCCATAATGTAAAAAAAAAATAAAAAATTTAAAAAAACTTTAAAAAAACTTTTATAGATATTTTGGCTAGTAATGGGAATCAGAAGGGAAGTCAATGAGTATGTATAGTAAGTTAGTGTTTAAGGACTCTAGTTCCAAAAATATGTTCAGTAGGTCAAATATGGACTTCTGTACAGCCATAATGTAAAAAAATTTTTTTTTAAAAAACCTTGAAAAAACCTTGTGTGGAACTGTGGGCAAGTAATAGGAATCAGAAGGGAAGTCAATGAGTATGTATAGTAAGTTAGTGTTTAAGGAGTCTTGGGCTAAAAATTTGTTTAGTAGGTCAAATATGGACTTCTGTACAGCCATAATGTAAAAAAAATAATAAAATAAACCTTTAAAAAATCTTTAAAAAAAACCTTTTATGGAACGTTTGGCTAGTAATGGGAATCAGAAGGGAAGTCAATGAGTATGTATGGTAAGTTAGTGTTTAAGTAATCTTGGGCCAAAAATTTGTTCCGAAGGTCAAATATGGACTTCTGTACAGCCATTATGTAAAAAAAAAAAAAAACCTTTAAAAATCTTTAAAAAAAACCTTTTATGGAACTTTTGGCTAGTAATGGGAATCAGAAGGGAAGTCAATGACTATGTATAGTAAGTTAGTGTTTAAGTAATCTTGGGCCAAAAATATGTTCAGTAGGCCAAATGGACTTCTGTACAGCCATTATGTAAAAAACGAAAAAAAAAAAAAAAAAAAACTTTAAAAAACCTTAAAAAAAAAACTTTTGTGGAACTTTTGGCTAGTAATAGGAATCAGAAGGAAAGTCAATCAGTATGTATAGTAAGTTAGTGTTTAAGTAGTCTTGGCCTAAAAATTTGTTTAGTAGGTCAAATATGGACTTCTGTACAGCCATAATGTAAAAACAAAAAACAAAAAAAAACCTTGAAGAAACCTTGAATAAACCTTGTGTGGAACTGTGGGCAAGTAATGGGAATCAGAAGGGAAGTCAATGAGTATGTATAGTAAGTTAGTGTTTAAGGAGTCTTGGGCTAAAAATTTGTTTAGTAGGTCAAATATGGACTTCTGTACAGCCATAATGTAAAAAAAATAATAAAATAAACCTTTAAAAAATCTTTAAAAAAAACCTTTTATGGAACTTTTGGCTAGTAATGGGAATCAGAAGGGAAGTCAATGAGTATGTATAGTAAGTTAGTGTTTAAGTAATCTTGGGCCAAAAATTTGTTCCGTAGGTCAAATATGAACTTCTGTACAGCCATAAAATGTAAAAAAAAAAAAAAAAAAAAAAAAAATTCGAAGAAACTTTTGTGGAACTTTTGGCTAGTAATAGGAATCAGAAGGAAAGTCAATGAGTATGTATACTAAGTTAGTGTTTAAGTAGTCTTGGGCTAAAAATGTGTTTAGTAGGTCAAATATGGACTTCTGTACAGCCATAATGTAAAACAAAACAAAAAACCTTTAAAAAATCTTTAAAAAAAACCTTTTATGGAACTTTTGGCTAGTAATGGGAATCAGAAGGGAAGTCAATGAGTATGTATAGTAAGTTAGTGTTTAAGGACTCTTGGGCCAAAAATATGTTCAGTAGGTCAAATATGGAATTCTGTACAACCATAATATATAAAGAAAAGAAAAAAAACCTTGTGTGGAACTTTGGGCAAGTAATGGGAATCAGAAGGGAAGTCAATGAGTATGTATAGTAAGTTAGTGTTTAGGGACTTTTGGGCCAAAAATATGTTCAGTAGGTCAAATATGGACTTCTGTACAGCCATAATGTAAAAAAAAAATAAAAAATTTAAAAAACCTTTAAAAAAACTTTTATAGAAATTTTGGCTAGTAATGGGAATCAGAAGGGAAGTCAATGAGTATGTATAGTAAGTTAGTGTTTAAGGACTCTAGTTCCAAAAATATGTTCAGTAGGTCAAATATGGACTTCTGTACAGCCATAATGTAAAAAAAAAAAAAAAAAAAAAACCTTGAAAAAACCTTGTGTGGAACTGTGGGCAAGTAATAGGAATCAGAAGGGAAGTCAATGAGTATGTATAGTAAGTTAGTGTTTAAGGAGTCTTGGGCTAAAAATTTGTTTAGTAGGTCAAATATGGACTTCTGTACAGCCATAATGTAAAAAAAATAATAAAATAAACCTTTAAAAAATCTTTAAAAAAAACCTTTTATGAAACTTTTGGCTAGTAATGGGAATCAGAAGGGAAGTCAATGAGTATGTATGGTAAGTTAGTGTTTAAGGACTTTTGGGCTAAAAATTTGTTTAGTAGGTCAAATATGGACTTCTGTACAGCCATAACATTTAAAAGCAAAAAACAAAAACAAAAAAAAACTTTTGTAAAACTTTTGGCTAGTAATAACTTCTGTACAGCCATAAAATGTTAAAAAATAAAAAAAATAAAAAATTCAAAGAAACTTTTGTGGAACTTTTGGCTAGTAATAGGAATCAGAAGGAAAGTCAATCAGTATGTATAGTAAGTTAGTGTTTAAGTAGTCTTGGCCTAAAAATTTGTTTAGTAGGTCAAATATGGACTTCTGTACAGCCATAATGTAAAAACAAAAAACAAAAAAAAAACCTTGAAGAAACCTTGAATAAACCTTTTATGGAACTTTTGGCTAGTAATGGGAATCAGAAGGGAAGTCAATGAGTATGTATGGTAAGTTAGTGTTTAAGTAATCTTGGGCCAAAAATTTGTTCCGTAGGTCAAATATGGACTTCTGTACAGCCATAATGTAAAAAAAAAAAAAAAAAAAAAACCTTGAAAAAACCTTGTGTGGAACTGTGGGCAAGTAATAGGAATCAGAAGGGAAGTCAATGAGTATGTATAGTAAGTTAGTGTTTAAGGAGTCTTGGGCTAAAAATTTGTTTAGTAGGTCAAATATGGACTTCTGTACAGCCATAATGTAAAAAAAATAATAAAATAAACCTTTAAAAAATCTTTAAAAAAAACCTTTTATGAAACTTTTGGCTAGTAATGGGAATCAGAAGGGAAGTCAATGAGTATGTATGGTAAGTTAGTGTTTAAGGACTTTTGGGCTAAAAATTTGTTTAGTAGGTCAAATATGGACTTCTGTACAGCCATAACATTTAAAAGCAAAAAACAAAAACAAAAAAAAACTTTTGTAAAACTTTTGGCTAGTAATAACTTCTGTACAGCCATAAAATGTTAAAAAATAAAAAAAATAAAAAATTCAAAGAAACTTTTGTGGAACTTTTGGCTAGTAATAGGAATCAGAAGGAAAGTCAATCAGTATGTATAGTAAGTTAGTGTTTAAGTAGTCTTGGCCTAAAAATTTGTTTAGTAGGTCAAATATGGACTTCTGTACAGCCATAATGTAAAAACAAAAAACAAAAAAAAAACCTTGAAGAAACCTTGAATAAACCTTTTATGGAACTTTTGGCTAGTAATGGGAATCAGAAGGGAAGTCAATGAGTATGTATGGTAAGTTAGTGTTTAAGTAATCTTGGGCCAAAAATTTGTTCCGTAGGTCAAATATGGACTTCTGTACAGCCATGAAATGTAAAAAAAAAAACACCTTTTAAAAAACTTTAAAAAAACCTTTTATGGAACTTTTGGCTAGTCATGGGAATCAGAAGGGAAGTCAATGAGTATGTATAGTAAGTTAGTGTTTAAGGACTTTTGGGCCAAAAATTTGTTCAGTAGGCCAAATGGACTTCTGTACAGCCATTATGTAAAAAAAAAAAAAAAAACTTTAAAAAACCTTAAAAAAAAAACTTTTATGGAACTTTTGGCTAGTAATGGGAATCAGAAGGGAAGTCAATGAGTATGTATAGTAAGTTAGTGTTCAAGTAATCTTGGGCCAAAAATTTGTTCCGTAGGTCAAATATGAACTTCTGTACATCCATAAAATGTAAAAAAAATAAAACAATAAACAATTCGAAGAAACTTTTGTGGAACTTTTGGCTAGTAATAGGAATCAGAAGGGAAGTCAATGAGTATGTATAGTAAGTTAGTGTTTAAGGAGTCTTGGGCTAAACATTTGTTTAGTAGGTCAAATATGAATTTCTGTACAGCCATAATGTAAAAAAAAAAAAAAAACTTTAAAAAACCTTAAAAAAAACCTTTTATGGAACTTTTGGCTAGTAATGGGAATCAGAAGGGAAGTCAATGAGTATGTATAGTAAGTTAGTGTTTAAGGACTTTTGGGCTAAAAATTTGTTTAGTAGGTCAAATATGGACTTCTGTACAGCCATAACATTTAAAAGCAAAAAACAAAAACAAAAACAAAAAAAAACTTTTGTAAAACTTTTGGCTAGTAATAACTTCTGTACAGCCATAAAATGTAAAAAAATAAAAAAAATAAAAAATTCAAAGAAACTTTTGTGGAACTTTTGGCTAGTAATAGGAATCAGAAGGAAAGTCAATCAGTATGTATAGTAAGTTAGTGTTTAAGTAGTCTTGGCCTAAAAATGTGTTTAGTAGGTCAAATATGGACTTCTGTACAGCCATAATGTAAAAACAAAAAACAAAAAAAAACCTTGAAGAAACCTTGAATAAACCTTGTGTGGAACTGTGGGCAAGTAATGGGAATCAGAAGGGAAGTCAATGAGTATGTATAGTAAGTTAGTGTTTAAGGAGTCTTGGGCTAAAAATTTGTTTAGTAGGTCAAATATGGACTTCTGTACAGCCATAATGTAAAAAAAATAATAAAATAAACCTTTAAAAAATCTTTAAAAAAAACCTTTTATGGAACTTTTGGCTAGTAATGGGAATCAGAAGGGAAGTCAATGAGTATGTATAGTAAGTTAGTGTTTAAGTAATCTTGGGCCAAAAATTTGTTCCGTAGGTCAAATATGAACTTCTGTACAGCCATAAAATGTAAAAAAAATAAAAAAAATAAAAAATTTGAAGAAACTTTTGTGGAACTTTTGGCTAGTAATGGGAATCAGAAGGGAAGTCAATGAGTATGTATAGTAAGTTAGTGTTTAAGGACTCTTGGGCCAAAAATATGTTCAGTAGGTCAAATATGGAATTCTGTACAACCATAATATATAAAGAAAAGAAAAAAAACCTTGTGTGGAACTTTGGGCAAGTAATGGGAATCAGAAGGGAAGTCAATGAGTATGTATAGTAAGTTAGTGTTTAAGGACTTTTGGGCCAAAAATATGTTCAGTAGGTCAAATATGGACTTCTGTACAGCCATAATGTAAAAAAAAAATAAAAAATTTAAAAAACCTTTAAAAAAACTTTTATAGAAATTTTGGCTAATAATGGGAATCAGAAGGGAAGTCAATGAGTATGTATAGTAAGTTAGTGTTTAAGGACTCTAGTTCCAAAAATATGTTCAGTAGGTCAAATATGGACTTCTGTACAGCCATAATGTAAAAAAAAAAAAAAAAAAAAAACCTTGAAAAAACCTTGTGTGGAACTGTGGGCAAGTAATAGGAATCAGAAGGGAAGTCAATGAGTATGTATAGTAAGTTAGTGTTTAAGGAGTCTTGGGCTAAAAATTTGTTCAGTATGCCAAATGGACTTCTGTACAGCCATAATGTAAAAACAAAAAACATAAAAAAACCTTGAAGAAACCTTGAATAAACCTTGTGTGGAACTGTGGGCAAGTAATGGGAATCAGAAGGAAAGTCAATGAGTATGTATAGTAAGTTAGTGTTTAAGGAGTCTTGGGCTAAAAATTTGTTTAGTAGGTCAAATATGGACTTCTGTACAGCCATAATGTAAAAAAAATAATAAAATAAACCTTTAAAAAATCTTTAAAAAAAACCTTTTATGAAACTTTTGGCTAGTAATGGGAATCAGAAGGGAAGTCAATGAGTATGTATGGTAAGTTAGTGTTTAAGGACTTTTGGGCTAAAAATTTGTTTAGTAGGTCAAATATGGACTTCTGTACAGCCATAACATTTAAAAGCAAAAAACAAAAACAAAAAAAAACTTTTGTAAAACTTTTGGCTAGTAATAACTTCTGTACAGCCATAAAATGTTAAAAAATAAAAAAAATAAAAAATTCAAAGAAACTTTTGTGGAACTTTTGGCTAGTAATAGGAATCAGAAGGAAAGTCAATCAGTATGTATAGTAAGTTAGTGTTTAAGTAGTCTTGGCCTAAAAATTTGTTTAGTAGGTCAAATATGGACTTCTGTACAGCCATAATGTAAAAACAAAAAACAAAAAAAAAACCTTGAAGAAACCTTGAATAAACCTTTTATGGAACTTTTGGCTAGTAATGGGAATCAGAAGGGAAGTCAATGAGTATGTATGGTAAGTTAGTGTTTAAGTAATCTTGGGCCAAAAATTTGTTCCGTAGGTCAAATATGGACTTCTGTACAGCCATGAAATGTAAAAAAAAAAACACCTTTTAAAAAACTTTAAAAAAACCTTTTATGGAACTTTTGGCTAGTAATGGGAATCAGAAGGGAAGTCAATGAGTATGTATAGTAAGTTAGTGTTTAAGGACTTTTGGGCCAAAAATTTGTTCAGTAGGCCAAATGGACTTCTGTACAGCCATTATGTAAAAAAAAAAAAAAAAACTTTAAAAAACCTTAAAAAAAAAACTTTTATGGAACTTTTGGCTAGTAATGGGAATCAGAAGGGAAGTCAATGAGTATGTATAGTAAGTTAGTGTTCAAGTAATCTTGGGCCAAAAATTTGTTCCGTAGGTCAAATATGAACTTCTGTACAGCCATAAAATGTAAAAAAAATAAAACAATAAACAATTCGAAGAAACTTTTGTGGAACTTTTGGCTAGTAATAGGAATCAGAAGGGAAGTCAATGAGTATGTATAGTAAGTTAGTGTTTAAGGAGTCTTGGCCTAAAAATGTGTTTAGTAGGTCAAATATGGACTTCTGTACAGCCATAATGTAAAAACAAAAAACAAAAAAAAACCTTGAAGAAACATTGAATAAACCTTGTGTGGAACTGTGGGCAAGTAATGGGAATCAGAAGGGAAGTCAATGAGTATGTATAGTAAGTTAGTGTTTAAGGAGTCTTGGGCTAAAAATTTGTTTAGTAGGTCAAATATGGACTTCTGTACAGCCATAATGTAAAAAAAATAATAAAATAAACCTTTAAAAAATCTTTAAAAAAAACCTTTTATGGAACTTTTGGCTAGTAATGGGAATCAGAAGGGAAGTCAATGAGTATGTATAGTAAGTTAGTGTTTAAGGACTCTTGGGCCAAAAATATGTTCAGTAGGTCAAATATGGAATTCTGTACAACCATAATATATAAAGAAAAGAAAAAAAACCTTGTGTGGAACTTTGGGCAAGTAATGGGAATCAGAAGGGAAGTCAATGAGTATGTATAGTAAGTTAGTGTTTAAGGACTTTTGGGCCAAAAATATGTTCAGTAGGTCAAATATGGACTTCTGTACAGCCATAATGTAAAAAAAAAATAAAAAATTTAAAAAACCTTTAAAAAAACTTTTATAGAAATTTTGGCTAGTAATGGGAATCAGAAGGGAAGTCAATGAGTATGTATAGTAAGTTAGTGTTTAAGGACTCTAGTTCCAAAAATATGTTCAGTAGGTCAAATATGGACTTCTGTACAGCCATAATGTAAAAAAAAAAAAAAAAAAAAAACCTTGAAAAAACCTTGTGTGGAACTGTGGGCAAGTAATAGGAATCAGAAGGGAAGTCAATGAGTATGTATAGTAAGTTAGTGTTTAAGGAGTCTTGGGCTAAAAATTTGTTCAGTAGGCCAAATGGACTTCTGTACAGCCATTATGTAAAAAACGAAAAAAAAAAAAAAAAAAACTTTAAAAAACCTAAAAAAAAAAACTTTTATGGAACTTTTGGCTAGTAAGGGGAATCAGAAGTGAAGTCAATGAGTATGTATAGTAAGTCAGTGTTTAAGGACTTTTGGGCTAAACATTTGTTTAGTAGGTCAAATATGGACTTCTGTACAGCCATAACATTTAAAAGCAAAAAACAAAAACAAAAACAAAAAAAAACTTTTGTAAAACTTTTGGCTAGTAATAACTTCAGTACAGCCATAAAATGTTAAAAAATAAAAAAAATAAAAAATTCAAAGAAATTTTTGTGGAACTTTTGGCTAGTAATAGGAATCAGAAGGAAAGTCAATCAGTATATATAGTAAGTTAGTGTTTAAGTAGTCTTGGCCTAAAAATTTGTTTAGTAGGTCAAATATGGACTTCTGTACAGCCATAATGTAAAAACAAAAAACTAAAAAAAACCTTGAAGAAACCTTGAATAAACCTTGTGTGGAACTGTGGGCAAGTAATGGGAATCAGAAGGGAAGTCAATGAGTATGTATAGTAAGTTAGTGTTTAAGGAGTCTTGGGCTAAAAATTTGTTCAGTAGGCCAAATGGACTTCTGTACAGCCATTATGTAAAAAAAAAAAAAAAAAACCTTTAAAAAACCTTAAAAAAAAACCTTTTATGGAACTTTTGGCTAGTAATGAAAATCAGAAGGGAAGTCAATGAGTATGTATAGTAAGTTAGTGTTTAAGTAATCTTGGGCCAAAAATTTGTTCCGTAGGTCAAATATGGACTTCTGTATAGCCATAAAATGTAAAAAATAATAATAATAATTAAAAGAAACTTTTGTAGATCTTTTGGCTAGTAATGGGAATCAGAAGGGAAGTCAATCAGTATGTATAGTAAGTTAGTGTTTAAGTAGTCTTGGCCTAAAAATTTGTTTAGTAGGTCAAATATGGACTTCTGTACAGCCATAATGTAAAAACAAAAAACAAAAAAAAACCTTGAAGAAACCTTGAATAAACCTTGTGTGGAACTGTGGGCAAGTAATGGGAATCAGAAGGGAAGTCAATGAGTATGTATAGTAAGTTAGTGTTTAAGGAGTCTTGGGCTAAAAATTTGTTTAGTAGGTCAAATATGGACTTCTGTACAGCCATAATGTAAAAAAAATAATAAAATAAACCTTTAAAAAATCTTTAAAAAAAACCTTTTATGGAACTTTTGGCTAGTAATGGGAATCAGAAGGGAAGTCAATGAGTATGTATAGTAAGTTAGTGTTTAAGTAATCTTGGGCCAAAAATTTGTTCCGTAGGTCAAATATGAACTTCTGTACAGCCATAAAATGTAAAAAAAAAAAAAAAAAAAAAAAAAATTCGAAGAAACTTTTGTGGAACTTTTGGCTAATAATAGGAATCAGAAGGAAAGTCAATGAGTATGTATACTAAGTTAGTGTTTAAGTAGTCTTGGGCTAAAAATGTGTTTAGTAGGTCAAATATGGACTTCTGTACAGCCATAATGTAAAACAAAACAAAAAACCTTTAAAAAATCTTTAAAAAAAACCTTTTATGGAACTTTTGGCTAGTAATGGGAATCAGAAGGGAAGTCAATGAGTATGTATAGTAAGTTAGTGTTTAAGGACTCTTGGGCCAAAAATATGTTCAGTAGGTCAAATATGGAATTCTGTACAACCATAATATATAAAGAAAAGAAAAAAAACCTTGTGTGGAACTTTGGGCAAGTAATGGGAATCAGAAGGGAAGTCAATGAGTATGTATAGTAAGTTAGTGTTTAGGGACTTTTGGGCCAAAAATATGTTCAGTAGGTCAAATATGGACTTCTGTACAGCCATAATGTAAAAAAAAAATAAAAAATTTAAAAAACCTTTAAAAAAACTTTTATAGAAATTTTGGCTAGTAATGGGAATCAGAAGGGAAGTCAATGAGTATGTATAGTAAGTTAGTGTTTAAGGACTCTAGTTCCAAAAATATGTTCAGTAGGTCAAATATGGACTTCTGTACAGCCATAATGTAAAAAAAAAAAAAAAAAAAAAACCTTGAAAAAACCTTGTGTGGAACTGTGGGCAAGTAATAGGAATCAGAAGGGAAGTCAATGAGTATGTATAGTAAGTTAGTGTTTAAGGAGTCTTGGGCTAAAAATTTGTTTAGTAGGTCAAATATGGACTTCTGTACAGCCATAATGTAAAAAAAATAATAAAATAAACCTTTAAAAAATCTTTAAAAAAAACCTTTTATGAAACTTTTGGCTAGTAATGGGAATCAGAAGGGAAGTCAATGAGTATGTATGGTAAGTTAGTGTTTAAGGACTTTTGGGCTAAAAATTTGTTTAGTAGGTCAAATATGGACTTCTGTACAGCCATAACATTTAAAAGCAAAAAACAAAAACAAAAAAAAACTTTTGTAAAACTTTTGGCTAGTAATAACTTCTGTACAGCCATAAAATGTTAAAAAATAAAAAAAATAAAAAATTCAAAGAAACTTTTGTGGAACTTTTGGCTAGTAATAGGAATCAGAAGGAAAGTCAATCAGTATGTATAGTAAGTTAGTGTTTAAGTAGTCTTGGCCTAAAAATTTGTTTAGTAGGTCAAATATGGACTTCTGTACAGCCATAATGTAAAAACAAAAAAAAAAAAAAAAACCTTGAAGAAACCTTGAATAAACCTTTTATGGAACTTTTGGCTAGTAATGGGAATCAGAAGGGAAGTCAATGAGTATGTATGGTAAGTTAGTGTTTAAGTAATCTTGGGCCAAAAATTTGTTCCGTAGGTCAAATATGGACTTCTGTACAGCCATAATGTAAAAAAAAAAAAAAAAAAAAAACCTTGAAAAAACCTTGTGTGGAACTGTGGGCAAGTAATAGGAATCAGAAGGGAAGTCAATGAGTATGTATAGTAAGTTAGTGTTTAAGGAGTCTTGGGCTAAAAATTTGTTTAGTAGGTCAAATATGGACTTCTGTACAGCCATAATGTAAAAAAAATAATAAAATAAACCTTTAAAAAATCTTTAAAAAAAACCTTTTATGAAACTTTTGGCTAGTAATGGGAATCAGAAGGGAAGTCAATGAGTATGTATGGTAAGTTAGTGTTTAAGGACTTTTGGGCTAAAAATTTGTTTAGTAGGTCAAATATGGACTTCTGTACAGCCATAACATTTAAAAGCAAAAAACAAAAACAAAAAAAAACTTTTGTAAAACTTTTGGCTAGTAATAACTTCTGTACAGCCATAAAATGTTAAAAAATAAAAAAAATAAAAAATTCAAAGAAACTTTTGTGGAACTTTTGGCTAGTAATAGGAATCAGAAGGAAAGTCAATCAGTATGTATAGTAAGTTAGTGTTTAAGTAGTCTTGGCCTAAAAATTTGTTTAGTAGGTCAAATATGGACTTCTGTACAGCCATAATGTAAAAACAAAAAACAAAAAAAAAACCTTGAAGAAACCTTGAATAAACCTTTTATGGAACTTTTGGCTAGTAATGGGAATCAGAAGGGAAGTCAATGAGTATGTATGGTAAGTTAGTGTTTAAGTAATCTTGGGCCAAAAATTTGTTCCGTAGGTCAAATATGGACTTCTGTACAGCCATGAAATGTAAAAAAAAAAACACCTTTTAAAAAACTTTAAAAAAACCTTTTATGGAACTTTTGGCTAGTCATGGGAATCAGAAGGGAAGTCAATGAGTATGTATAGTAAGTTAGTGTTTAAGGACTTTTGGGCCAAAAATTTGTTCAGTAGGCCAAATGGACTTCTGTACAGCCATTATGTAAAAAAAAAAAAAAAAACTTTAAAAAACCTTAAAAAAAAAACTTTTATGGAACTTTTGGCTAGTAATGGGAATCAGAAGGGAAGTCAATGAGTATGTATAGTAAGTTAGTGTTCAAGTAATCTTGGGCCAAAAATTTGTTCCGTAGGTCAAATATGAACTTCTGTACATCCATAAAATGTAAAAAAAATAAAACAATAAACAATTCGAAGAAACTTTTGTGGAACTTTTGGCTAGTAATAGGAATCAGAAGGGAAGTCAATGAGTATGTATAGTAAGTTAGTGTTTAAGGAGTCTTGGGCTAAACATTTGTTTAGTAGGTCAAATATGAATTTCTGTACAGCCATAATGTAAAAAAAAAAAAAAACCTTTAAAAAACCTTAAAAAAAACCTTTTATGGAACTTTTGGCTAGTAATGGGAATCAGAAGGGAAGTCAATGAGTATGTATAGTAAGTTAGTGTTTAAGGACTTTTGGGCTAAAAATTTGTTTAGTAGGTCAAATATGGACTTCTGTACAGCCATAACATTTAAAAGCAAAAAACAAAAACAAAAACAAAAAAAAACTTTTGTAAAACTTTTGGCTAGTAATAACTTCTGTACAGCCATAAAATGTAAAAAAATAAAAAAAATAAAAAATTCAAAGAAACTTTTGTGGAACTTTTGGCTAGTAATAGGAATCAGAAGGAAAGTCAATCAGTATGTATAGTAAGTTAGTGTTTAAGTAGTCTTGGCCTAAAAATGTGTTTAGTAGGTCAAATATGGACTTCTGTACAGCCATAATGTAAAAACAAAAAACAAAAAAAAACCTTGAAGAAACCTTGAATAAACCTTGTGTGGAACTGTGGGCAAGTAATGGGAATCAGAAGGGAAGTCAATGAGTATGTATAGTAAGTTAGTGTTTAAGGAGTCTTGGGCTAAAAATTTGTTTAGTAGGTCAAATATGGACTTCTGTACAGCCATAATGTAAAAAAAATAATAAAATAAACCTTTAAAAAATCTTTAAAAAAAACCTTTTATGGAACTTTTGGCTAGTAATGGGAATCAGAAGGGAAGTCAATGAGTATGTATAGTAAGTTAGTGTTTAAGTAATCTTGGGCCAAAAATTTGTTCCGTAGGTCAAATATGAACTTCTGTACAGCCATAAAATGTAAAAAAAATAAAAAAAATAAAAAATTTGAAGAAACTTTTGTGGAACTTTTGGCTAGTAATAGGAATCAGAAGGAAAGTCAATGAGTATGTATACTAAGTTAGTGTTTAAGTAGTCTTGGGCTAAAAATGTGTTTAGTAGGTCAAATATGGACTTCTGTACAGCCATAATGTAAAACAAAAAAAAAAAACCTTTAAAAAATCTTTAAAAAAAAACTTTTATGGAACTTTTGGCTAGTAATGGGAATCAGAAGGGAAGTCAATGAGTATGTATAGTAAGTTAGTGTTTAAGGACTCTTGGGCCAAAAATATGTTCAGTAGGTCAAATATGGAATTCTGTACAACCATAATATATAAAGAAAAGAAAAAAAACCTTGTGTGGAACTTTGGGCAAGTAATGGGAATCAGAAGGGAAGTCAATGAGTATGTATAGTAAGTTAGTGTTTAAGGACTTTTGGGCCAAAAATATGTTCAGTAGGTCAAATATGGACTTCTGTACAGCCATAATGTAAAAAAAAAATAAAAAATTTAAAAAACCTTTAAAAAAACTTTTATAGAAATTTTGGCTAATAATGGGAATCAGAAGGGAAGTCAATGAGTATGTATAGTAAGTTAGTGTTTAAGGACTCTAGTTCCAAAAATATGTTCAGTAGGTCAAATATGGACTTCTGTACAGCCATAATGTAAAAAAAAAAAAAAAAAAAAAACCTTGAAAAAACCTTGTGTGGAACTGTGGGCAAGTAATAGGAATCAGAAGGGAAGTCAATGAGTATGTATAGTAAGTTAGTGTTTAAGGAGTCTTGGGCTAAAAATTTGTTCAGTATGCCAAATGGACTTCTGTACAGCCATAATGTAAAAACAAAAAACATAAAAAAACCTTGAAGAAACCTTGAATAAACCTTGTGTGGAACTGTGGGCAAGTAATGGGAATCAGAAGGAAAGTCAATGAGTATGTATAGTAAGTTAGTGTTTAAGGAGTCTTGGGCTAAAAATTTGTTTAGTAGGTCAAATATGGACTTCTGTACAGCCATAATGTAAAAAAAATAATAAAATAAACCTTTAAAAAATCTTTAAAAAAAACCTTTTATGAAACTTTTGGCTAGTAATGGGAATCAGAAGGGAAGTCAATGAGTATGTATGGTAAGTTAGTGTTTAAGGACTTTTGGGCTAAAAATTTGTTTAGTAGGTCAAATATGGACTTCTGTACAGCCATAACATTTAAAAGCAAAAAACAAAAACAAAAAAAAACTTTTGTAAAACTTTTGGCTAGTAATAACTTCTGTACAGCCATAAAATGTTAAAAAATAAAAAAAATAAAAAATTCAAAGAAACTTTTGTGGAACTTTTGGCTAGTAATAGGAATCAGAAGGAAAGTCAATCAGTATGTATAGTAAGTTAGTGTTTAAGTAGTCTTGGCCTAAAAATTTGTTTAGTAGGTCAAATATGGACTTCTGTACAGCCATAATGTAAAAACAAAAAACAAAAAAGAAACCTTGAAGAAACCTTGAATAAACCTTTTATGGAACTTTTGGCTAGTAATGGGAATCAGAAGGGAAGTCAATGAGTATGTATGGTAAGTTAGTGTTTAAGTAATCTTGGGCCAAAAATTTGTTCCGTAGGTCAAATATGGACTTCTGTACAGCCATGAAATGTAAAAAAAAAAACACCTTTTAAAAAACTTTAAAAAAACCTTTTATGGAACTTTTGGCTAGTAATGGGAATCAGAAGGGAAGTCAATGAGTATGTATAGTAAGTTAGTGTTTAAGGACTTTTGGGCCAAAAATTTGTTCAGTAGGCCAAATGGACTTCTGTACAGCCATTATGTAAAAAAAAAAAAAAAACTTTAAAAAACCTTAAAAAAAAAACTTTTATGGAACTTTTGGCTAGTAATGGGAATCAGAAGGGAAGTCAATGAGTATGTATAGTAAGTTAGTGTTCAAGTAATCTTGGGCCAAAAATTTGTTCCGTAGGTCAAATATGAACTTCTGTACAGCCATAAAATGTAAAAAAAATAAAACAATAAACAATTCGAAGAAACTTTTGTGGAACTTTTGGCTAGTAATAGGAATCAGAAGGGAAGTCAATGAGTATGTATAGTAAGTTAGTGTTTAAGGAGTCTTGGCCTAAAAATGTGTTTAGTAGGTCAAATATGGACTTCTGTACAGCCATAATGTAAAAACAAAAAACAAAAAAAAACCTTGAAGAAACATTGAATAAACCTTGTGTGGAACTGTGGGCAAGTAATGGGAATCAGAAGGGAAGTCAATGAGTATGTATAGTAAGTTAGTGTTTAAGGAGTCTTGGGCTAAAAATTTGTTTAGTAGGTCAAATATGGACTTCTGTACAGCCATAATGTAAAAAAAATAATAAAATAAACCTTTAAAAAATCTTTAAAAAAAACCTTTTATGGAACTTTTGGCTAGTAATGGGAATCAGAAGGGAAGTCAATGAGTATGTATAGTAAGTTAGTGTTTAAGGACTCTTGGGCCAAAAATATGTTCAGTAGGTCAAATATGGAATTCTGTACAACCATAATATATAAAGAAAAGAAAAAAAACCTTGTGTGGAACTTTGGGCAAGTAATGGGAATCAGAAGGGAAGTCAATGAGTATGTATAGTAAGTTAGTGTTTAAGGACTTTTGGGCCAAAAATATGTTCAGTAGGTCAAATATGGACTTCTGTACAGCCATAATGTAAAAAAAAAATAAAAAATTTAAAAAACCTTTAAAAAAACTTTTATAGAAATTTTGGCTAGTAATGGGAATCAGAAGGGAAGTCAATGAGTATGTATAGTAAGTTAGTGTTTAAGGACTCTAGTTCCAAAAATATGTTCAGTAGGTCAAATATGGACTTCTGTACAGCCATAATGTAAAAAAAAAAAAAAAAAAAAAACCTTGAAAAAACCTTGTGTGGAACTGTGGGCAAGTAATAGGAATCAGAAGGGAAGTCAATGAGTATGTATAGTAAGTTAGTGTTTAAGGAGTCTTGGGCTAAAAATTTGTTCAGTAGGCCAAATGGACTTCTGTACAGCCATTATGTAAAAAACGAAAAAAAAAAAAAAAAAAACTTTAAAAAACCTAAAAAAAAAAACTTTTATGGAACTTTTGGCTAGTAAGGGGAATCAGAAGTGAAGTCAATGAGTATGTATAGTAAGTCAGTGTTTAAGGACTTTTGGGCTAAACATTTGTTTAGTAGGTCAAATATGGACTTCTGTACAGCCATAACATTTAAAAGCAAAAAACAAAAACAAAAACAAAAAAAAACTTTTGTAAAACTTTTGGCTAGTAATAACTTCAGTACAGCCATAAAATGTTAAAAAATAAAAAAAATAAAAAATTCAAAGAAATTTTTGTGGAACTTTTGGCTAGTAATAGGAATCAGAAGGAAAGTCAATCAGTATATATAGTAAGTTAGTGTTTAAGTAGTCTTGGCCTAACAATTTGTTTAGTAGGTCAAATATGGACTTCTGTACAGCCATAATGTAAAAACAAAAAACTAAAAAAAACCTTGAAGAAACCTTGAATAAACCTTGTGTGGAACTGTGGGCAAGTAATGGGAATCAGAAGGGAAGTCAATGAGTATGTATAGTAAGTTAGTGTTTAAGGAGTCTTGGGCTAAAAATTTGTTCAGTAGGCCAAATGGACTTCTGTACAGCCATTATGTAAAAAAAAAAAAAAAAAACCTTTAAAAAACCTTAAAAAAAAACCTTTTATGGAACTTTTGGCTAGTAATGAAAATCAGAAGGGAAGTCAATGAGTATGTATAGTAAGTTAGTGTTTAAGTAATCTTGGGCCAAAAATTTGTTCCGTAGGTCAAATATGGACTTCTGTATAGCCATAAAATGTAAAAAATAATAATAATAATTAAAAGAAACTTTTGTAGATCTTTTGGCTAGTAATGGGAATCAGAAGGGAAGTCAATCAGTATGTATAGTAAGTTAGTGTTTAAGTAATCTTGGGCCAAAAATTTGTTCCGTAGGTCAAATATGGACTTCTGTACAGCATAAAATGTAAAAAAAAAAAAAAAAACACCTTTAAAAAACCTTTAAAAAAAACTTTTGTAAAACTTTTGGCTAGTAATGGGAATCAGAAGGGACGTCAATGAGTATGTTTAGTAAGTTAGTGTTTAAGGAGTCTTGGGCCAAAAATATGTTCGGTAGGTCAAATGTGGACTTCTGTACAGCCATAATGTAAAAAAAAATAAACAAATTTAAAAACCTTTAAAAAAAACTTTTATGGAACTTTTGGCTAGTAATGGGAATCAGAAGGGAAGTCAATGAGTATGTATAGTAAGTTAGTGTTTAAGTAATCTTGGGCCAAAAATTTGTTCCGTAGGTCAAATATGGACTTCTGTACAGCAATAAAATGTAAAAAAAAAAAAAAAAATACACCTTTAAAAAACCTTTAAAAAAACCTTTTATGGAACTTTTGGCTAGTAATGGGAATCAGAAGGGAAGACAATGAGTATGTATAGTAGGTTAGTGTTTAAGGCGTCTTGGGCCAAAAATATGTTCGGTAGGTCAAATGTGGACTTCTGTACAGCCATAAAGTAAAAAAAAAAAAAAAAATGTAAAAACCTTTAAAAAAAACTTTTATGGAACTTTTGGCTAGTAATGGGAATCAGAAGGGAAGTCAATGAGTATGTATAGTAAGTTAGTGTTTAAGGAGTCTTGGGCCAAAAATATGTTCGGTAGGTCAAATGTGGACTTCTGTACAGCCATAATGTAAAAAAAAAATAAAAAAAAATTAAAAACCTTTAAAAAAAACTTTTCTGGAACTTTTGGCTAGTAATGGGAATCAGAAGGGATGTCAATGAGTATGTATGGTAAATTAGTGTTTAAGGACTCTTGGGCCAAAAATATGTTCAGTAGGTCAAATATGGACTTCTGTACAGCCCTAAAATGTGAAGAAGAAAAAAACACCTTTAAAAAACCTTTAAAAAAAAACTTTTCTGGAACTTTTGGCTAGTAATGGGAATCAGAAGGGAAGTCAATGAGTATGTATAGTAAGTTAGTGTTTAAGGAGTCTTGGGCCAAAACTATGTACAGTAGGTCAAATATGGACTTCTGTACAGCCATAAAATGTAAAAAATAATAATAATAATAATAATTAAAAGAAACTTTTGTAGATCTTTTGGCTAGTAATGGGAATCAGAAGGGAAGTCAATCAGTATGTATAGTAAGTTAGTGTTTAAGTAATCTTGGGCCAAAAATTTGTTCCGTAGGTCAAATATGGACTTCTGTACAGCATAAAATGTAAAAAAAAAAAAAAAAACACCTTTAAAAAACCTTTAAAAAAAACTTTTGTAAAACTTTTGGCTAGTAATGGGAATCAGAAGGGACGTCAATGAGTATGTTTAGTAAGTTAGTGTTTAAGGAGTCTTGGGCCAAAAATATGTTCGGTAGGTCAAATGTGGACTTCTGTACAGCCCTAAAATGTGAAGAAGAAAAAAACACCTTTAAAAAACCTTTAAAAAAAAACTTTTATGGAACTTTTGGCTAGTAATGGGAATCAGAAGGGAAGTCAATGAGTATGTATAGTAAGTTAGTGTTTAAGTAATCTTGGGCCAAAAATTTGTTCCGTAGGTCAAATATGGACTTCTGTACAGCATAAAATGTAAAAAAAAAAAAAAAAACACCTTTAAAAAACCTTTAAAAAAAACTTTTGTAAAACTTTTGTAAAACTTTTGGCTAGTAATGGGAATCAGAAGAGAAGTCAATGAGTATGTATAGTAAGTTAGTGTTTAAGTAATCTTGGGCCAAAAATATTTTCGGTAGGTCAAATGTGGACTTCTGTACAGCCATCATGTAAAAAAAAAAAAAATGTAAAAAACCTTTAAAAAAAACTTTTATGGAACTTTTGGCTAGTAATGGGAATCAGAAGGGAAGTCAATGAGTATGTATAGTAAGTTAGTGTTTAAGGAGTCTTGGGCTAAAAATTTGATTAGTAGGTCAAATATGGACTTCAGTACAGCCATAATGTAAAAAAAAAAAAAAAAAAAAACTTAAAAATATTCTTTAAAAAAAACCTTTTATGGAACTTTTGGCTAGTAATGGGAATTAGAAGGGAAGTCAATGAGTATGTATAGTAAGTTAGTGTTTAAGTAATCTTGGGCCAAAAATTTGTTTTGTAGGTCAAATATGGACTTCTGTACAGCCATAAAATGTAAAAAAAAATAATAATAATGATTAAAAGAAACTTTTGTAGAACTTTTGGCTAGTAATGGGAATCAGAAGGGAAGTCAATGAGTATGTATAGTAAGTTAGTGTTTAAGGACTCTTGGGCCAAAAATATGTTCAGTAGGTCAAATATGGACTTCTGTACAGCCATAATGTAAAAAAAATTAAATTAAATTAAAAAACCTTTAAAAAAACTTTTATGCAAATTTTGGCTAGTAATGGGAATCAGAAGGGAAGTCAATGAGTATGTATAGTAAGTTAGTGTTTAAGGACTCTTGGGCCAAAAATATATTCCGTAGGTCAAGTATGAACTTCTGTACAGCCATAATGTAAAAAAATAAAAAAATAAACACCTTTAAAAAACCTTAAAAAAAAGCCTTGTGTGGAACTTTTGGCTAGTAATGGGAATCAGAAGGGACGTCATTGAGTATGTATAGTAAGTTAGTGTTTAAGTACTCTTGGGCAAAAACTATGTTCAGTAGGTCAAATATGGAATTCTGTACAGCCATAATGTAAAAAAAAAAAAAAAAAAAAAACCTGGAAAAAACCTTGAAAAAACCTTGTGTGGATTTTTGGGCAAGTAATGGGAATCAGAAGGGAAGTCAATGAGTATGTATAGTAAGTTAGTGTTTAAGGAGTCTTGGGCTAAACATTTGTTTAGTAGGTCAAATATGGACTTCTGTACAGCCATAATGTAAAAAAAAGTAATAATAATTAAAAAACCTTTAAAAAAACTTTTATGGAAATTTTGGCTAGTAATGGGAATCAGAAGGGAAGTCAATGAGTATGTATAGTAAGTTAGTGTTTAAGGACTCTTGGGCCAAAAATATATTCCGTAGGTCAAGTATGAACTTCTGTACAGCCATAATGTAAAAAAATTAAAAAATAAACACCTTTAAAAAACCTTAAAAAAAAGCCTTGTGTGGAACTTTTGGCTAGTAATGGGATTCAGAAGGGACGTCAATGAGTATGTATAGTAAGTTAGTGTTTAAGGACTCTTGGGCAAAAACTATGTTCAGTAGGTCAGATATGGAATTCTGTACTGCCATAATGTAAAAACAAAAAAAACAAAAAAAACTTGAAAAAACCTTGAAAAAACTTTGTGTAGATCTGTGGGCAAGTAATGGGAATCAGAAGGGAAGTCAATGAGTATGTATAGTAAGTTAGTGTTTAAGGAGTCTTGGGCTAAAAATTTGTTTAGTAGGTCAAATATGGACTTCTGTACAGCCATAATGTAAAAAAAATAAATAATAATTAAAAAACCTTTAAAAAAACTTTTATGGAAATTTTGGCTAGTAATGGGAATCAGAAGGGAAGTCAATGAGTATGTATAGTAAGTTAGTGTTTAAGGACTCTTGGGCCAAAAATATATTCCGTAGGTCAAGTATGAACTTCTGTACAGCCATAATGTAAAAAAAAAAAAAAAAAACACCTTTAAAAAAACTTTAAAAAAACTTTTATGGAAATTTTGGCTAGTAATGGGAATCAGAAGGGAAGTCAATGAGTACGTATAGTAAGTTAGTGTTTAAGGACTTTTGGGCTAAAAATTTATTTAGTAGGTCAAATATGGACTTCTGTACAGCCATAACATTTAAACGGAAAAAACAAAAAAAAAACTTTTGTAAAACTTTTGGCTAGTAATGGTAATCAGAAGGGACGTCAATGAGAATGTTTAGTAAGTTAGTGTTTAAGGAGTCTTGGGCCAAAAATATGTTCGGTAGGTCAAATATGGACTTCTGTACAGCCATAACAAAAAAAAAACTAACAAAAAAAACTAAAAAAAACCTTTAAAAAAACCTTTTCTGGAACTTTTGGCTAGTAATGGGAATCCGAAGGGATGTCAATGAGTATGTATAGTAAATTAGTGTTCAAGGACTCTTGGGCCAAAAATATGTTCAGTAGGCCAAATGGACTTCTGTACAGCCATTATGTAAAAAAAGAAAAAAAAGAAAAAACTTTTAATAACCTTTAAAAGAAAACCTTTTATGGAACTTTTGGCTAGTAATGGGTATCAGAAGGGATGTCAATGAGTATGTATAGTAAATTAGTGTTTAAGGACTCTTGGGCCAAAAATATGTTCAGTAGTTCAAATATGGACTTCTGTACAGCCATAAAATGTAAAAAATAATAATAATAATAATAATTAAAAGAAACTTTTGTAGAACTTTTGGCTAGTAATGGGAATCAGAAGGGACGTCAATGAGTATGTATAGTAAGTTAGTGTTTAAGGAGTCTTGGGCTAAACATTTGTTTAGTAGGTCAAATATGGACTTCTGTACAGCCATAATGTAAAAAAATAATAATAATAATTAAAAAACCTTTAAAAAAACTTTTATGGAAATTTTGGCTAGTAATGGGAATCAGAAGGGAAGTCAATGAGTATGTATAGTAAGTTAGTGTTTAAGGACTCTTGGGCCAAAAATATATTCCGTAGGTCAAGTATGAACTTCTGTACAGCCATAATGTAAAAAAATTAAAAAATAAACACCTTTAAAAAACCTTAAAAAAAGCCTTGTGTGGAACTTTTGGCTAGTAATGGGATTCAGAAGGGACGTCAATGAGTATGTATAGTAAGTTAGTGTTTAAGGACTCTTGGGCAAAAACTATGTTCAGTAGGTCAGATATGGAATTCTGTACTGCCATAATGTAAAAACAAAAAAAAACAAAAAACTTGAAAAAACCTTGAAAAAACTTTGTGTAGATCTGTGGGCAAGTAATGGGAATCAGAAGGGAAGTCAATGAGTATGTATAGTAAGTTAGTGTTTAAGGAGTCTTGGTCTAAAAATTTGTTTAGTAGGTCAAATATGAACTTCTGTACAGCCATAATGTAAAAAAAAATAAAAATAAACACCTTTAAAAAACCTTTAAAAAAACTTTTATGGAAATTTTGGCTAGTAATGGGAATCAGAAGGGAAGTCAATGAGTACGTATAGTAAGTTAGTGTTTAAGGAGTTTTGGGCTAAAAATTTATTTAGTAGGTCAAATATGGACTTCTGTACAGCCATAACATTTAAACGCAAAAAACAAAAAAAAAACTTTTGTAAAACTTTTGGCTAGTAATGGTAATCAGAAGGGACGTCAATGAGAATGTTTAGTAAGTTAGTGTTTAAGGAGTCTTGGGCCAAAAATATGTTCGGTAGGTCAAATATGGACTTCTGTACAGCCATAACAAAAAAAAAACTAACAAAAAAAACAAAAAAAAACCTTAAAAAAAACCTTTTCTGGAACTTTTGGCTAGTAATGGGAATCCGAAGGGATGTCAATGAGTATGTATAGTAAATTAGTGTTCAAGGACTCTTGGGCCAAAAATATGTTCAGTAGGCCAAATGGACTTCTGTACAGCCATTATGTAAAAAAAGAAAAAAAACAAAAAACTTTTAAAAACCTTTAAAAAAAAACCTTTTATGGAACTTTTGGCTAGTAATGGGAATCAGAAGGGAAGTCAATGAGTATGTATAGTAAGTTAGTGTTTAAGGAGTCTTGGGCCAAAACTATGTTCAGTAGGTCAAATATGGACTTCTGTACAGCCATAAAATGTAAAAAAAATAAATAATAATAATTAAAAGAAACTTTTGTAGAACTTTTGGCTAGTAATGGGAATCAGAAGGGAAGTCAATGAGTATGTATAGTAAGTTAGTGTTTAAGGACTCTTGGGCCAAAAATATGTTCAGTAGCTCAAATATGGAATTCTGTACAGCCATAATATATAAAGAAAAGAAAAAAAACCTTGTGTGGAACTTTGGGCAAGTAATGGGAATCAGAAGGGAAGACAATGAGTATGTATAGTAAGTTAGTGTTTAAGGACTTTTGGGCTAAAAATATTTTCGGTAGGTCAAATGTGGACTTCTGTACAGCCATAATGTAAAAAAAAAAAAAAAATGTAAAAAACCTTTAAAAAAAACTTTTATGGAACTTTTGGCTAGTAATGGGAATTAGAAGGGAAGTCAATGAGTATGTATAGTAAGTTAGTGTTTAAGTAATCTTGGGCCAAAAATTTGTTCCGTAGGTCAAATATGGACTTCTGTACAGCCATAAAATGTAAAAAAAAATAATAATAATGATTAAAAGAAACTTTTGTAGAACTTTTGGCTAGTAATGGGAATCAGAACGTCTCGGTTACGTATGTAACCCTCGTTCCCTGAAGGAAGGGAACGGAGACGTTACGTCAGTTACTGACGGAATGGGGGTTTCGCTTAGAAGCCAATCGCCTTTGAGCTCTACAAAACGAGCCAATGGCATGAAAATGCCATGGGTCTGCGGAATTTGCATGCCGCAACCCCGCCCCACGGCGTGGGTATAAAGGGCATTGCGTGGCAATCTCGCATTATGTTTACCTGCTGAAGAGCCGAGGCATGAGCGCCCGGCCAGTTCCAGTGGTACAGCGGTCATGGCAGGGGGACGTAACGTCTTTCAGGGAACGAGGGTTACATACGTAACCGAGACGTTCCCTTTCAGTCAGTACACTACGAGTTACGTCAGTTACTGACGGAATGGGGGTCCCAATACAATCTCGCCATGACGGCTGTCTTCCAGCGTCCTGCGCTGACCCGGGCTCCCTCCCGTGAGTGTGGCACGAACGAGGGGCTAGGCTCAACGCTACCAAGGTACACTGGGAAGCATATCCCACGTGGAGAATGCAACACAATGCCAACCCAAAGGGGGGGACTTGAAGAATACACCTATGACCCGAAGGAGCTGCATAGGGAACACTCTGGGGTATCCAGCCGAAGGTGGAAAATTTCAACCCCAGGCGTGGCAAGGTGTCTTGCCAAGGGAAGACACGAGCTACAAGAGACTTACCGTGGAAACACATGTGGGGGTTACCCAGGGGGGGAACCATGCACACGGAGGCACCTAGCCGAACACGAGGGGTGGCCTGAAAAGGGCACTCGCTCTGGTGACGACATCGACAGTGCTGGAGGAGCTCAGGGCTTACTGGGGAAGCTCACCTGAGAGGAATAGCGCACGCATCCAGTCCGCGGAGTGGAATGGCACAGCAAGCGAAGACACCTGAGCCTGTCCGGTTACTGGCCAGTAGGGGCGAGTACACGAGAGGATACAGGCTCCACTCGGAGATTATAAAATCTTGCGAATGTGTTGGGTGTCGCCCAGCCTGCAGCTCTACAAACGTCTGTTAGCGAGGCGCCATGCGCTAGAGCCCAAGAGGCTCACTGGGGGAAACGCATATTTGCGTGGGCCCCGCGGCCAGCTGTGCGCTAGTGCATCCGTGCCGAGGGTCCCCTCGGTCAGGGAATAGTACCAGCGGCAATGGGAAGAGTCGCGGGAGGCAAAACAGATCTATCTGTGCGTCGCCAAACTGTTCCCAAATCAGCTGAACCGTCTGGGGATGGAGTCTCCATTCCCCCGGGAGTGGCTGGAACCGCGACAGCTCGTCGGCTGCACAGTTCAGGTCTCCCGGGATGTGAACGGCACGAAGCGACCTCAGATGCTTCTGACTCCATAGGAGGAGATGGACAACTGGACAGGTTGGGAAGCGCTAGCCAGGCTCCCAAGAACTGAACCAGCGGGGTCATGCGAACCACCGGCGTACCCCCGATGGGGCAGCGAGGCGGAATGACCGGCCCAGACAAGGGAGGCATGGGAGCGTCCCGGGGTGTGGGCGGGGTCGAATTCCGCTCCCTGACAGAGGAGACCAGGGAAGGACCAGCGTTCCACGGTGGTCTCGTCTGCCAGGGGGCTGGCGACAGAGGGGGCCGAGAGCGGCGAGGCCATGGGGCGTCGCGCACTGCCAGCCGCGCCCTCTTGAGGCTCGGAGGTGAGAAAATCAGTTCTTTCTTGGGAAAACAAAAGATTCTCCCCTGGCCCTCCACCGGGGGAAGGAGTGGTCCTGCTACCATCTCCTGGGAAAGAACCGAAGTGACCTCCGAGCCGCCCGTCTCAGGACCGCTGCTTAGACTGCCGTTTGGCAGGCTGGGGGGCTGGGACGGGCGGGGCCGCCTTTCTGCGACGTCCTCCACGCCTCGGCCCTGATGAAGGCTGCTGCTGGGGCCGGGCAGGAGGGGTGGGAGTCGCTGGGGGGCGGCCTCGGCGGGGAGCAGACTGAGGCTTTTGGGCCGGCGGCTGGGTGGAGGCAGCAGCTGGCCGCCGGGGCAGAATGTGTTTAATTGCCTCAGTCTGCTTCTGAGCAGTCGAGAACTGTTGGGCGAAGTCCTGGACCGCCCCGCCGAATAGCCCAGCCTGGGAAATGGGAGAATTGAGGAAACGTGTTCGCTCAGATTCTCCCACATCAACCAGGTTGAGCCATAGATGTCGCTCCTGGACCACCGAAGTGGACATCACCTGACCGAGAGAGCGAGCGGTCACCTTCGTCGCCCGTAGAGCGAGGTCGGTGGCCGTCCGCAACTCTTGCATTAATGCAGGGTCAGCATTGCCCTCGTGCATGTCCCTGAGCACCTTGGCCTGATAGACCTGTAGGGTGGCCATGGCATGCAGGGCGGACGCGGCCTGGCTCGCAGCTCTGTAGGTCTTCACCGTCAACGTGGACGTGAATCTACAGGCTTTGGACGGTGCTTTGGGTCACCGCACCATGTCGCAGCACTCTGTGGACACAGTTGCATCGCAACAGAGCGCTCAACAGGGGGAACCCCAGTGTACCCTTTCACCGCGCCGCCATCGAGGGCAGTGAAGGCGGAAGTGGTTGCCGAGCGTTCGCGAAAAGTCAAGGGAGACTTCCACGATATCGACACCTCTTCATGCACTTCCGGGAAGAAGGGCACTGGGGGCTGACGGGCGCCTTCGGCACGGGCCGCCCCCAGATACCAATCATCTAGCCGGGAACGCTCGGGACATGGCGGAGGGTTCCACACAAGCCCAATCGTCTCGGCCGCCCGGGCAAGCATGGCTGTGAGTTCCAGATCGGACTCGGGCAATGCTGGAACTCCCGAAGGAGGCAACACAGCCGAATCGTCATCTCCGGAGGAATCCAGCCCACCTTGTGATGCGGCGATCAACATAGCATCCTCCGCGGGTGTGCCAAATGAAACGCAGGGCCCCAAACGGGAAGCCCCGGCGCCCTCATCAGGCAACACCACGGGTTGCAGTGTGCAGGAGGGGGGTGTGGCCCGAGGAGGATTCGTCGGGTTGTTCCACACCGTAACCCTCAGATCACCCTGACCACCAGCCAAAGTACCCCCTCCAGTGGAGGAAGTAGATTGGGGTGTGGTAGAGGGGACTCTCCCCTCATTACGAAGATCATGGAGTCTCGATCGCAACACTGAGATGGTCATGTTCCCGCAGTGAGAACATGACTCATCCATGAACGCGCGTTCAGCGTGCACGAGGCCCAAGCACGCCAAACAGCGATCATGACCATCGAACGGAGGTACCAGTCGACCGCACCCAGAAACGGAGCACGGGCGAGCCATCTTTAAAAAGACGTGCCGCGTGCAGCTCTTTTAGAGAGGAGTGAAAACTCTGCAGAATGCCGAAGCACCCAGGGAGAACGCGCACGCTGTGCTCGATCACTGCACAGATCAGACAGGAAATGCGGAACTCGCTGGAACGTGCAGTAACACCAACACTCTGGAGAGAAACTCGTCTTGAAGAGGAAAGCGCTCAGGCAGTAAACTCGGCTCTGAAGCAGAAACATAATGCGAGATTGCCACGCAACGCCCTTTATACCCACGCCGTGGGGCGGGGTTGCGGCATGCAAATTCCGCAGACCCATGGCATTTTCATGCCATTGGCTCGTTTTGTAGAGCTCAAAGGCGATTGGCTTCTAAGCGAAACCCCCATTCCGTCAGTAACTGACGTAACTCGTAGTGTACTGACTGAAAGGGAAGGGAAGTCAATGAGTATGTATAGTAAGTTAGTGTTTAAGGAGTCTTGGGCCAAAACTATGTTCAGTAGGTCAAATATGGACTTCTGTACAGCCAAAAAATGTAAAAAAATAAAAAAAATAATAATAATTAAAAGAAACTTTTGTAGAACTTTTGGCTAGTAATGGGAACCAGAAGGGAAGTCAATGAGTATGTATAGTAAGTTAGTGTTTAAGGACTCTTGGGCCAAAAATATATTCCGTAGGTCAAGTATGAACTTCTGTACAGCCATAATGTAAAAAAATAAAAAAATAAACACCTTTAAAAAACCTTAAAAAAAAAGCCTTGTGTGGAACTTTTGGCTAGTAATGGGAGTCAGAAGGAACGTCATTGAGTATGTATAGTAAGTTAGTGTTTAAGTACTCTGGGGCAAAAACTATGTTCAGTAGGTCAAATATGGAATTCTGTACAGCCATAATGTAAAAAAAAAAAAAAAAAAAAAACCTTGAAAAAACCTTGAAAAAACCTTGAAAAAACCTTGTGTGGATCTTTGGGCAAGTAATGGGAATCAGAAGGGAAGTCAATGAGTATGTATAGTAAGTTAGTGTTTAAGGAGTCTTGGGCTAAACATTTGTTTAGTAGGTCAAATATGGACTTCTGTACAGCATAAAATGCAAAAAAAAAAAAAAACACCTTTAAAAAACCTTTAAAAAAAACTTTTGTAAAACTTTTGGCTAGTAATGGGAATCAGAAGGGACGTCAATGAGTATGTTTAGTAAGTTAGTGTTTAAGGAGTCTTGAGCCAAAAATATGTTCGGTAGGTCAAATGTGGACTTCTGTACAGCCATAATGTAAAAAAAAAAAAAAAATTTTAAAAACCTTTAAAAAAAACTTTTATGGAACTTTTGACTAGTAATGGGAATCAGAAGGGAAGTCAATGAGTATGTATAGTAAGTTAGTGTTTAAGGAGTCTTGGGCCAAAAAATTGTTCCGTAGGTCAAGTATGGACTTCTGTACAGCCATAAAATGTAAAAAAAAAAAAAAAAAAAAAAATACACCTTTTAAAAAACCTTTAAAAAGACCTTTTATGGAACTTTTGGCTAGTAATGGGAATCAGAAGGGAAGACAATGAGTATGTATAGTAGGTTAGTGTTTAAGGAGTCTTGGGCTAAAAATTTGTTTAGTAGGTCAAATATGGACTTCTGTACAGCCATAATGTAAAAAAAAATAAAAAATAAACCTTAAAAAAATCTTTTTAAAAAAATTTTTATGTAACTTTTGGCTAGTAATGGGAATCAGAAGGGAAGTCAATGAGTATTTATAGTAAGTTAGTGTTTAAGGACTCTTGGGCTAAAAATATGTTCAGTAGGCCAAATGGACTTCTGTACAGCCATTATGTAAAAAAAGAAAAAAAAAAAAAAAATTTAAAAAACCTTAAAAAAAATCTTTTCTGGAACTTTTGGCTAGTAATGGGAATCAGGAGGGAAGTCAATGAGTATGTATAGTAAGTTAGTGTTTAAGGACTCTTGGGCCAAAAATATATTCAGTAGGTCAAATATGGACTTCTGTACAGCCATAATGTAAAAAAAAAAAATTAATAATTAAAAAACCTTTAAAAAAACTTTTATGGAAATTTTGGCTAGTAATGGGAATCAGAAGGGAAGTCAATGAGTATGTATAGTAAGTTAGTGTTTAAGGACTTTTGGGCTAAAAATATGTTCAGTAGGTCAAATATGGAATTCTGTACAGCCATAATATATAAAGAAAAGAAAAAAAACCTTGTGTGGAACTTTGGGCAAGTAATGGGAATCAGAAGGGAAGACAATGAGTATGTATAGTAAGTTAGTGTTTAAGGACTTTTGGGCTAAAAATTTGTTTAGTAGGTCAAATATGGACTTCTGTACAGCCATAGCATTTAAAAGTAAAAAACAAAAACAAAAAAAAACTTTTGTAAAACTTTTGGCTAGTAATGGGAATCAGAAGAGAAGTCAATGAGTATGTATAGTAAGTTAGTGTTTAAGTAATCTTGGGCCAAAAATATTTTCGGTAGGTCAAATGTGGACTTCTGTACAGCCATAATGTAAAAAAAAAATACAAAATTTAAAAACCTTTAAAAAAAACTTTTATGGAACTTTTGGCTAGTAATGGGAATCAGAAGGGAAGGCAATGAGTATGTATAGTAAGTTAGTGTTTAAGGAGTCTTGGGCTAAACATTTGTTTAGTAGGTCAAATATGGACTTCTGTACAGCCATAATATATAAAGAAAAGAAAAAAAACCTTGTGTGGAACTTTGGGCAATTAATGGGAATCAGAAGGAATGTTATTGAGTATGTATAGTAAGATAGTGTTTAAATAATCTTGGGCCAAAAATGTATTCCGTAGGTCAAGTATGAACTTCTGCACAGCCATAATGTAAAAAAATAAAAAAAATAAACACCTTTAAAAAACCTTTAAAAAAAGCCTTGTGTGGAATTTTTGGCTAGTAATGGGAATCAGAAGGGAAGTCAATGAGTATGTATAGTAAGTTAGTGTTTAAGGACTCTTGGGCAAAAACTATGTTCAGTAGGCCAAATGGACTTCTGTACAGCCATAATGTAAAAACAAAACAAAACAAAAAACCTTGAAAAAACCTTGAAAAAACCTTTTGTGGAACTTTTGGCTAGTAATGGGAATCAGAAGGGAAGTCAATGAGTATGTATAGTAAGTTAGTGCTTAAGGAGTCTTGGGCTAAACATTTGTTTAGTAGGTCAAATATGAACTTCTGTACAGCCATAATGTAAAGAAATAAAAAAAATAAACACCTTTAAAAAACCTTAAAAAAAAGCCTTGTGTGGAACTTTTGGCTAGTAATGGGAATCAGAAGGGACGTCAATGAGTATGTATAGTAAGTTAGTGTTTAAGGAGTCTTGGGCTAAAAATATGTTCAGTAGGCCAAATGGACTTCTGTACAGCCATTATGTAAAAAAAGAAAAGAAAAAAAAAACTTTAAAAAACCTTAAAAAAAAAACTTTTATGGAACTTTTGCCTAGTAATGGTAATCAGAAGGGAAGTCAATGAGTATGTATAGTAAGTTAGTGTTTAAGGACTCTTGGGCAAAAACTATGTTCAGTAGGTCAAATATGGACTTCTGTACAGCCATAATGTAAAAACAAAACACAAAAAAAAACCTTGAAGAAACATTGAATAAACCTTGTGTGGAACTGTGGGCAAGTAATGGGAATCAGAAGGGAAGTCAATGAGTATGTATAGTAAGTTAGTGTTTAAGGACTTTTGGGCTAAAAATTTGTTTAGTAGGTCAAATATGGACTTCTGTACAGCCATAGCATTTAAAAGTAAAAAACAAAAACAAAAACAAAAAAAAACTTTTGTAAAACTTTTGGCTAGTAATGGGAATCAGAAGAGAAGTCAATGAGTATGTATAGTAAGTTAGTGTTTAAGTAATCTTGGGCCAAAAATATTTTCGGTAGGTCAAATGTGGACTTCTGTACAGCCATAATGTAAAAAAATAAAATAAAATTCAAAAACCTTTAAAAAAAACTTTTATGGAACTTTTGGCTAGTAATGGGAATCAGAAGGGAAGTCAATGAGTATGTATAGTAAGTTAGTGTTTAAGGAGTCTTGGGCTAAAAATTTGATTAGTAGGTCAAATATGGACTTCAGTACAGCCATAATGTAAAAACAAACAACAAAAAAAAAACCTTAAATAAATTCTTTAAAAAAAATCTTTTATGGAACTTTTGGCTAGTAATGGGAATCAGAAGGGACGTCAATGAGTATGTTTAGTAAGTTAGTGTTTAAGGAGTCTTTTGCCAAAAATATGTTCTGTAGGTCAAATGTGGACTTCTGTACAGCCATAATGTAAAAAAAAAAAAAAAAAACCTTTAAAAAATTCTTTAAAAAAAACCTTTTATTGAACTTTTGGCTAGTAATGGGAATCAGAAGGGAAGTCAATGAGTATGTATAGTAAGTTAGTGTTTAAGGACTCTTGGGCCAAAAATATGTTCAGTAGGTCAAATATGGACTTCTGTACAGCCATAATATATAAAGAAAAGAAAAAAAACCTTGTGTGGAACTTTGGGCAAGTAATGGGAATCAGAAGGAATGTTATTGAGTATGTATAGTAAGATAGTGTTTAAATAATCTTGGGCCAAAAATGTATTCCGTAGGTCAAGTATGAACTTCTGCACAGCCATAATGTAAAAAAATAAAAAAATAAACACCTTTAAAAAACCTTTAAAAAAAGCCTTGTGTGGAATTTTTGGCTAGTAATGGGAATCAGAAGGGAAGTCAATGAGTATGTATAGTAAGTTAGTGTTTAAGGACTCTTGGGCAAAAACTATGTTCAGTAGGCCAAATGGACTTCTGTACAGCCATAATGTAAAAACAAAACAAATAAAAAAAACTTGAAAAAACCTTGAAAAAACCTTGTGTGGAACTTTTGGCTAGTAATGGGAATCAGAAGGGACGTCAATGAGTATGTATAGTAAGTTAGTGTTTAAGGAGTCTTGGGCTAAAAATATGTTCAGTAGGCCAGTAGTCTATATAAGATACATTGTGTCAAAATGATTGATTGCTTTGACCTTTGACCTACCACGCCCCCTTCCCCATCCCCCACCGGACCACCCACGTCGTTCCCCTCCCCCACGGTTGACCTTGACCACCCACGTTGCCGTCACCTTTGACCTTGTGTATCCTCCGGGGACCGATATGACCTTTGAGGTTGCATATTTGTAATACCGATGGTGCCCTATGACCACCGGTTGTTTTCTGTGGCGATCAAATGGAAGAATGATTGTTTTGAACTTTGACACGGCTATTTGAGGTTTGTGATTTCGGGGCTACATCTGTAGGACATAAAAGTCCTATATAAATAGACCCAGACACATGACAAAATAGAAAAGAGTTGTGAAATACATGAACATGGATCAGTTAAGCTCTGCTAAAACCCCAGAGAAAGAATGGTGTGATGAGATGTCAGGGAGTATACCTATGGCTCCGAGAAAGCCTCATGGATATGTCAGTTTGACAAAGTTTCTCCATGAAAATACAGACTGTCTGAGAGCCGAATTTTTGATGAACAGTAATCGTGTATTTGGCTACATATTTCATAAACCATCTAGAGTCGTTACGCTCTACACAGCTGACAACGCCGATGAATTTATACCGGGAGAAGACCCCAGCCTGGTGTTTCATGATAAAGACTGGACTTTGTTTCACAGTCGAGTCTGGAGGGATCTGAATGATCGTGTAAACGCTCCTCTGTACATCGGAGAGTGGGACGGGGTGGTTCCGAATACCCGGTACCGTGTGGTCGGTGATCATTATAAAAAGAACCAAAATGATTGTATTTTTATATTCTGCTGCAAAGACAAGTCAAAGCTTTCTGATCGTACGGGGCCTATCCTGCAGAATGAACACCACGATCTGTACAAGATGCAATTTTTGATCAAGTGGTGTGACGTGACTCTGCTGAGTACTATTTTTTCAGCTATAAGTAAAATGTTCATGTGGTGTGACATACAGGAGGGATACAGCAAAATTAAAGTACAACTGTTCCATCCTGAGAGATGCGCGCGCACCGGTGCATACGATTTGGTATCCCCGCCCATTCACTACGCCCATAAAAGTCAGTAGTCAGACCCACCCCACACCTCATTTATATAACATGTCTCACGACGGTGGTTCAGAGCCCGCTCACGTCTACGGCTGTTGCCTCGATACTCCTAATGACAATGCTACAGATCGCATTCTGACAGACAACCCTACAGCATTTAATATCGACACAGGCTGGTTGGATAAATTTTGTACAGAGCTTGGATATCGCAACCTGAGCTTCCTAACGGGTCTTTGTGGTGCCGCCACATCGTCTATCGATAAGGATTTCGACACCACAGACGGTTGTTTCACCGACGTTGGTTTCAAAATCATAAAAGCTACGATAGTGGTGCTACTGCAACAACTCATTGACGGTAAACAAAAGGAAGAGTGTCAGGGCTGTGCCACGAATCATCCTAGCCAGCTGCAACATTCCTGCCTGTTTGAACCAACCACATACTACTTTGACACCCACTTCGACGAGCTGACCAACAAACTGTTTAAACCTGATCTTCGAGCTGTTATAGCCTATGCGCTACGGTGTTTTGGGTTGAAATCACATCCTCAGCGGATTCAAGGGACTGCCGGTGCTATTCTGCACGAATTAAGAGACGAACCATTCATCACTGCAAAGCTACAAGCAATCAGGGACAAGCTCGTTGATAAGTCCTGCAAGAAAGTCGTCTACGACGCTGTTGATCTCTGGCAAAGAGGTCCCATTCTGAATGGCAAGTAAACAAGACACAACCAGCATGGGTGCTGAATGCAGCCGAAAGAGCATCATGCAATGTTTGTTTAAAGGTCAGTACAGAAGACAAATGACATTGCTGTTGGAGAGGATAATTGAAGACGCATGCAATCCGGAGGATAGCTGTGTCGAGGAAGACACACGTGTAACAAATCTCAAGAAACAAATGGTTATTATAAGAGGAATGTCAGATTCATGGACTAATTTGACAGACGTATGTGTTAAAGGCACTGAACCATATTCAGTACTGATAAGAAATGTTCTGGACGTGATGTGTGAATCTACCACAGAGCTTCGCGTTGTCGACATCATCTTTATCTATACATATGTATGTGATGTTTGCGCTGGGCTGATTTCAAAAGATGATGTTGTCGGCTTTACCATCGACGATATTATTGAGACATCGATCGAGTACATCCTACAACTCGATATTAGGATATGTAGAGAATTTCTTTTCTGGCTAGACTTTGTCTATGTCTAATTTTTTTATGTTTAGTAATCTCACTTACCCTGTAATGCTTTATTATCCAATATATTTTACTAATCACACATATCCCACTGTAATGTTTTATTTTTTACTAATCTCACTTACTATGTAATGGTTTATTACTTAGAACCTGATGTCATAATATATCACTGTGGCGTCATTGTAATGATTTTTAAATTTTTTAAATAAAAGTTTGATTTGCTTCAGTTGTATGTATTATTCTTTTACAGATGATTGAAACAACATGTCAGAGCTCATGAAAAAAACGTATTACACTCCATCCGACCCCGGTTCTTTAGGAGGTAAAAAACGACTAAAAGACGGCGTCTTTAACGATAGTGGCGTACGTCTAAGCGATAAACAGGTTTCAGAATGGTTGGCCGGTGAGGACGCTTACACACTACACAGAACCGCCCCTGTAAAATACAAGCGCAACAGAGTCGTGGTGTATGGGATTGATACGCAATTCCAAGCGGATCTCGTCGACATGACGCCGTATTCCAAGGATAATGATAATAATAAATATTTGCTGACCTGCATTGATGTATTTAGCAAATATGCTTGGACTCGGGTGTTAAAGAATAAGAGCGGGGTCGCGGTTACTAAAGCGTTTGAGTCTATACTCAAAGAGGGACGTGTGCCTCAGAAATTGCAGACAGATCAGGGAAAGGAATTTTTTAACAAGCATTTTCAAGATATCATGAAAAAGCACAACATTAATCATTTCGCCACTGCTACAGATTTGAAAGCTAGTGTGGTGGAACGTTTTAATAGAACATTAAAAAGTCGCATGTGGCGATTTTTAACAGCTACAAATACCCGTCGATACATGGATGTTTTACAAGACATTATGGAAGGATACAACTCTAGTTATCACCGTAGTATTAAGATGAGACCTCTGGATGTCAATAAAGAAAATGAGGGTTCAGTGTTTCAAAACTTGTACGGTGATATAAAGAAGATGAAGAAGAAAGAGAAACCTATACTTAAATATAAAGTCGGAGACGTAGTTAGGATTTCTAAAGTGAGAGGACCTTTCGCCAAAGGATATGAACAGAACTACACTGAAGAATTTTTCACCATATCTGCCTGTATACCACGCCAACCACCCGTTTACAGACTGTCTGATTATGACGGGGAGATCATCGAGGGGGTTTTTTATGAAAAAGAGTTACAAAAGATAATTGTAAGCAAAAACAAGTCTTTTAAGGTGGAAAAGATTTTAGGGGAGAAAAAACAGGGTAGATCTACACTTGTTTTAGTGAAATGGTTAGGCTGGCCTTCAAAATTTAATAGCTATATAGACAAAAAAACTCTGGTGGATTTGCAGTCTCCTTAAAACATACAAACTCGGAGTGGTTGGGGCATTCAAGTAAAGGTCTAGCATGGACGACCAGGGTTTCTATGTTACGTTACCGTGCAATGCTTCTTTGGTTACATATCCTGAAAACCGCATATCTAGCTACAGAACAAAACTATCTACCTCAATCAACTTGAAAGGGAAATGGGATGTCGGGCTCGCCGAAATCGAATATCCTAGAAGTTGGTACTCCTTTAATGATGAAGACGGTGTTTTCACTCTACACACAGCCCCACTACCGACTGAGAAAGACTTGAATAAACCCGGTGAAAACGCATTTAAAAAGATATCAGGGTTTTTAGTAACAAGGAGACTACAAATAAATGGGGGATACTACGAGAACATTCGTGATGTGATCCGTGCAATAAATACTGTTCTATCCCCGACCGGGGTAATGAATTACGACCATTTAAAAAACAAAGTCTATCTGATTGCGAAACCTACCGTGGCGGTAAGCTTCCGCGGGAAACTAGCCACTATTTTTGGATTGAAACCGGATGAAGCTCTCGGACGTTCAGCATACCACGAAAAAGCTGATTTTACAGCGACCCATATTACGTATGCACCTCATCAAGCCGATATCAACGCGGGTCTCTATACGATCTACGTTTACACCGACATTATCCATTATCAAGCAGTGGGTGATTCGTACGTCCCCCTTTTGAGATGTGTACATATAACGGGTGAAAACAATGACATCGTTAGTGTTAGATACGACAAACCCCACTACGCATCGGTCAACAAGGAGCTCATCACAGACATAGCCGTAGAGCTCAAGGACGATCAAAACCGTGAATTACCATTTTCGTACGGGAAAGTCATCGTAAAACTACACTTTAAACCAGCAAAACATTCTATTCTTTAAAATGTCTTATTATTATTATGACCCTCGTGAGACGAATACTGCTGAATATGTTAACTATTACCGAAACCAGGCTGGTGGCGGTCTACCAGGATATTCAGGAGGTGGGGTCATGTATGGGGCGGGGTTAGGAGGGTTGTTCAGAGGTTTGTTTAGGATGGCTATACCATTTCTAAAAAGAGGATTCAGTATTGCTAAACCCCACCTAAAATCGGCTGCTAAAAATATAGTAACTGACGTTGTCTCAAACGCATTGACAAGATCGTATAACGACAATACTAAATCTCAAGACGGCTCGGGGTTGATGGTCATGGCCCGTAAGAGACTATCTAAACCACCGGGTATAAGGAGGCGTGGTCGTGCGATAAATAATAAGAAGAAAACAGCGCACAGACCCAAAAAGTTCTCAGTTGCACACAGAAAGCATAAGAAGGCTGTGAGACGAAACGTATCGGTTAAGAGATCCCTAAAAACCATATTCTAACATGGCATTACTGCATCGAATGTCGGGAGAGTGTATCAAGTCCGAGTTGGATTTATTTACGGTACCCCTGACGCAGACAGTTATTGAGAAAAACACCTATTTAGAAGTACCCCCTTTATCGGCTATATCGGACTCTGCCCCGCTGGAGTTTTTTATAGCAGGAAACGGTGATGATTATGTGGATCTAAATAACACATTGTTGTATCTACGTCTTAAAATCACGGCTGCTGATGGCACTGACATCCCGGACACCGCAAGGGTCGGTCTAATAAATTACCCCGGTGCCACCATATTTTCACAAGTTGATGTGAGTCTCGGCGATCGATTGATATCTCAGAGTTCAAGTACCTATCCATATCGGTGTATTATTGAAAGCCTCATCAATTATAGTAAAGATGCACTGGAATCACTTTTCTCAGCTGGACTGTTTTACAAGGACACAGCCGAGCAGATGGATATCGCCGACCCCACGGGTCGTAACACTGGTCTGTCAAAGAGGTCACAATACACAAACGAAAGCAAAACAGTCGAGCTGCTGGCCCCTATTCACAGTGATATCTTCTTTCAAGAAAAATTAATGCTAAACGGTGTTGACATTAAAATACGAATGATCAGAGGTAAAGATGAATTCTGTCTGATGAGAACCGGTGATGTTGCTTACAAATTAAAAATCATGACAGCATCCCTGTTTGTCAAGAAAGTGTCTGTATCACCATCCGTGAGGCTGGGACATGCCCAGGCTCTGCTCTCTGCGACGGCCAAGTACCCCATAGATAGGGTCTGTCTAAAAAATTTCTCCATACCGACCGGGAGCCGTGTTTCAAATCAAGAAAATTTGTTTTTAGGAACGCTGCCAAAATCCTTAGTCATCGCTATGGTCGATAACGATGCATTCACCGGAGCCTACAGGAAAAACCCATTTGCTTTCAAACATTATGACTTGGAGTACTTAGCAGTCTACGTCGATGGTCAACAATTCCCCGCTAAGCCCCTACAGCCGGATTTCGAAGCAGGGTTGGCGGTACGTGAATTTTACCAACTGGCTATGGCGTCCGGAAGACATCTTAAAAATCAGGCGCTATCTATCGACAGGAATGATTTTCTGAATGGATACGCTCTTTATGCCTTCAATCTCACACCTGATGAAGATTGCGGTCAGCACATATCCCTAATCAAGTCCGGTAATATCAGACTTGAAGCCCGTTTCAAAAACCCACTGCCGCATACTATTAATTTGATAGTCTATGCAGTGTTTGACAGTATCATCGAAGTCTCTAACCGCAGACAGGTCCTGGTCGATTACTATTGAAATGAACACATTACAACTCACGGCTATCATGAGGAGAATCATGTGCAACGCTCATTTTATTGGAGTTCTACCAAGCGATCAACTACCCGTAAAACCTATAATGAACTTACCAGCAATGACTATAATTAATACGCATCCAGCACACCTGCCGGGCGAACACTGGACAGCTGTTTATTTATCTGAGCAGGGACCTGCTTGTTTTTTTGACAGTTATGGTAACCCCCCTGACAGCGATCTCTTTCCCGCATCCATCAAAAACTTTCTAACCATCAACGCTGCTACTACGACATATTCGGTCAGACGTGTCCAGGATTTTACATCAGACACATGCGGGCAACACTGTGTGTTTTTTCTGTATCACATAGCCAGGGGTCATTACTATAATGATGTGATGATGCTCTATAGCGATGATTATATTAAAAATGACAAAATGGCATCTGTCTTTGTGAAAAGATTAAGACCAAATAGTTGTAATGAAAATTTGTTTTCATGTATTCACTGTGTGCAGTCTTGTAATAGTTCTATGAACCATGTCTGAGCAATCAAATTTACAATGTGTTTGTTTGGATAGAAATAAAACGGTTAAAACCATCATATTTTAATGCCTTTTATTTCAAATTTAATCAGGTAATACATATACACAACATATTCTGGTTCAAATATTAACAAAACACAAAAATAGGGTCAATTGTAACCATTCCCCCCGATCGATAGTGGGTGATTTAAACGCTGGCTCTTCTGTCCGCTTTCTTTTCTTTGTTTTTTTTTTTTTAGATTGTAGCTCCGTTGTAGGTGATGGTGTAGGTGTAACAGGTTTACCCTTTAAATAATTAATTGTATGCCTAACATGTTGATTCGGTACGGTAGAAAACGGGATGTTTAATTCGGCAAAGGCGTGTAGGAACTCCGACCATCCTACAGGTCTTCGGTCATCCCGGACCTTGTGTGGGGCGGTGACATTTTTTAACAAATCAAGCATGTGTGACCCCGGTATGACTTTACCCCTGAACACAAATTCCCCAGTGTCGTTCCAGGTGCTGAGTCCTTTAGCTTTAGACAATTTGTCTAATATGTATTTAATGTTTTTCAAACTCCATTCTTCAGAACTTCGGTCACAACATCTTCCGTACCCTCATCGTCTTTTGAGTCAGCAGGGGTGTTCTCATCTTTATGACCATGGTCAGGGTGCGGTAAAGAGAGCGTTAAAACATTGTTCTCACGATCGCCTTGTTTAACAATCGTTAAAAATCTGTTCAGGATATTTGTGTAGAGCTTGACTTTTTCATGGTGATCCAAATCGTTCCTTAGTAAAATATTTCTTATGGATTTATCCAGGTCGTTTTCTACGACCTGTTGAATATTCTCACGACCATTTCCACTTTTCATGGTCAGAAAGTAAATCTGTTCTGAGACGGTATTGTTCAGGAGTTTTTGCTTTATAGTCTATCATTAAATAACCGAAAGGTTTACTCGTGGCATCGCGATAGCACTCCATAAAGTATTTACTATTTCCAGGATACATTTGGCGACCTAGCACACCAACTTGATTGGTATCCCGGGGGTTTTTAAACAGTATTAAGTAATTTGTGTTTAAGCTGATGGTTCTGCTGGATTTACCTTGAACAAATAAATTTTGCGTTATATATATTGCACTGAGATTACGATGATGTACATACTGCGTGAACACCCGCTCAATCTCAGAGTTTCCACACGCTTGTCGCATCATATCGTCAATAATCAGAAGATTAACTCTGTTGACTGGTAGCAAATAATCATCATTCAGACTCTGAGGTATTCCTTCCACAAATTTAATATCACACAATTTAAGTAATTCATCATACAGGGGTTGCCAACAATCATACAAAAAAACAATGTTTTCAATTTTTTTAGAAATCAAATTCATACGGTTTTCTAACAGAAGTTTCACAAAATAAGACTTTCCAGAATTGGATGGTCCACTTATCACACAGCTAAATGGATGTTGAAGTCTGAAATCAAAATCAGAGGCCTCCTGTGAGCCTCTGTGCACCATCAGCTCAGTAGCCATAATGGTGAGTGGTGAAATCGGACAAAAGTCTACGCTTATTATACACCACCTTAAACCTTTTAACAACTGACTTGTTGTGCAATGTGAGAGTCTTTTTATTCCTCACAATGTTTTCGGTATGGGCCAGAAGGTAGTTTGAATTATCATGTGATGTCACATACGTGTCAACCAGACCAATAAGACTGTCTAAGCAGATAGTTAGGGAGTTTTTGGCGTTCAATGTTATACCCTTAGCTTTCATGCATGCTTTGCCTTTCGCTGTACGATAACCGTAAGATTTCGGCCCGCTAGAGCAAAACTCTGTAATATAATCGTCATTGTCTATTTCACTAGTCAGTTCCCCCAAATGATCCCCCAGAGGGGGCTCCCAGTCTCCATCCTTAAAATATTACGCTGTCGGTGTCCGAGTATAATAATCGATCACCAAGTCGGTCCATCAGTTTGTACAGCTCTAGCCTAGCATGAGCAGTTGTAAATGCACCTACAAACACATTAATGTCACGAGTCTCGCAAACAGACCCTTTGGGCGGGCGATACTGGACAAGCGCCACATCGTCTGAGACGAATGTGAAATACGACAGATTGGTGGTTTCGACAAAAACCATTCTCGTGAATTCTTCAGGGTCTTTCACAAGGGAGGTTCGAGGTAAATCCTCTCTCATAGAGAATCGTCCCCAAAGGCTGTTTAGCAATAACTTGTTAATAGCCCTCTGAGCCGAGTTGTGGATGATCTTTTCAGGCTCGAGACGGATCCCCTCTTTTTCAAAATATTCACGGATGTAAGACTGTTTGTCTGAGTCTGTAACGACGTTTGACGGATAACCAGACGCTTGTTGTTTCAAACGTAAAAATGTCTTCACATAATCGCAAAACAGCGTATCCGACCGTTGTGGAAAATGCCAAACTTCGTCGATCCTGGCTACCACGTAACCCTTCTCGATGGCTTTTAAAAGTTCGATACTGACCCAGCAGCCAGAAAGCGCCCTCTCATCATCTGTGTGACTACAACTTGTCATCTGGTTTTGGGCATGTGCACAGGTTCGACACAGTGGAAACATGAGTTTTCCACCACATCTGTAAGGGAGAACCGGGTGTAGTAATTTACGCGGGGGGTACACGGTTGCTTTGATAAGACCGTAATAATTTTCAATCGGCTCAAAATCAGTGAAAATTATTTCAGGGTGGCCGATCGGATAGCTTTTTCTAGCCTGACAGAAGGGGTATAAGCTGGTGAAATCCAAGTAGCTTATTTTCTCACCCTCGACTGTTTTGTGATAGAGTTTATAAGCATTAGTACGACCCCCAAACAGAGCCTCCCTGGGCTTTAGTCTCTTGGGTTGTGTATAAGTGCTCATAAACTCCATCACAGAGGGGTCGGTCTGTTTCATTCTGTTCCATTCGCATTCCCAAAGAACCTCAATTCGTAAACCATATGAGTTTTGCAGAATTTCAACTTTGTCGTCAAACTGTCTCCTGAGAACGCCGAAGGGGACAATTGACAAGGGGTGTGTATGATATGGTTCAAAACGACATTCGTGTCCGTGGTGGAAACAACCGTTAAATTCTAGACCGTACTTCACGCCATCCTGTTCGTAGTAACCGTCTAAAAAATAACGACCTATCGACACTTCACCGTGGTTTACAGCATGATGAATGTCCACATTTCGAGACTTTTTCACATACTCGAGCCATTCGATCGAAGCGTTCGAGTAAGTTTTGCTCTGATGGACGTATGCGTTATTATGTGTTAGAGCCAGCGTACCTCTATCAAGATAATGTGTTTTGAACACGCCCATAGAACAACTGGGGAGTGTGCTAAAGTTGAACGGGTCAAGCTCAGTACATTCTATGAACGCTTTTCTGTATTTCATACATGCTTCGCGTAATAAAACAACATCATTCACCCCATACTTGTACAACTGTTCCCAGAAGCTAAACACCTCCCCCGAGACAGTGGCGTACCACATGTCAAACTTTACTCTGTCTTTATCACTCATGTATTCATAGTTGTAGAACTTTTTGTCAGGGTACGACCCTATATATGACTCATTTTCAAGCCTATTGAAATGATGGGGAAAGTAGCCTTTTTCAGTCGTAGTTAAGTTTAACGCTGCAGGCATCTTAGACAAAGCCATTGGGATGAAAGAATAACTGTCGATATAACGCTGTGCAAAAACATCATCATACATGAAGATTAATTTACATCCTTGCATTATGACCTCGAGAGTAAGCCCTGCTTTACAAAAATACTCCAGAATTAGAAAAGCGTCAAATTTGGATGCGTAGTGGGCTATGAAACAGAATCCTTTATATCGGGGCTGTCTGAAATGTGTGATTAACCTTGCTATACAGCTAGCACCCGCAGCCGTAAATTGTTCCCCGTCAAAAGTGATTGCGCATACAAAATTAGCGACGTGTCTACCGTTTTCATAACGAGTTTCAAAATCGTAGAATATATAATTCTCGGTAACATCCTTGGGTACATGGTTATTTATGAAACAACGATGTAACCCCTCACCCGATAGATCTTCACGGCAATGGATGCATCGGACGGGGGTATATTTGTGCTGCTCTCGACCAGCGTTACCAATGACATTGTATCGTCTGTTACATAGTTTACAATATTTCACGGTATCACAAGGCGGTTTTTCCTGACCATGGGGTGTTTTTTTATGCATTTCGAAGCAGTAGCTTGAATTACAAAAACGTAAACAATCGGGGCAATGCATGGTTCTTTTAGGAAATCGGTAACAATCCTTATCGTGACAGACGTTGCATACATGCTTACAATGGTGGTGTCGACGATTTGTGTAACCCTTATAACAGAACTCACATACATAGGCAGTACCTATGAATGCAGTCAAATTACGTATCATGTAGTAATGCTCGTCATGCAAATAGAGGCATACCGTTTTTGGGTGGAGATTGTCATGATTTTTGTATGTTTCTAACGTACCCGTGTTCATCCTGTAAAAAACAACTATTTTGATGTCTAATAGATTTTCAAATGTTGCTATGTCCCCAAGTCCGATCTCATGATGGATTGAGAATCCGGCTTTGTTGTGGATATCTGCGCCCCGTCTTTCTAACTCACTATCGACTAGTTGTGGTTCGAGAAAATGTGCAAGACATAGAGAAAAGCACAATTTATTTGTTATATTTGTTGGGCAAAATAAACTCTTTTTTTTTTTTTTAACCACCTGATCAAACGCAATATCGGTAAGTTTACGGCGATGACCACCTCCTCGTCTGTTCATGGCTACGGTAGCGTCAATTTCGACTGCATCGTCTGACAAAATCTGATCATCACTCTGTAAAATTTTCTCAATTTGGTCTAAAAAAATATCGATGTCATAATTATTTCCAGGGGTTAAGACCGCGCTAACAGGTGATTTCAGACTATGAGCCGTCAGGGTTAAATTAATTACGCAATCATCGCCACCAATGTCTCTAGCATATGTCGATATCTCGCTAAAAGCGTCATGTAACAAAATGTGATACTTGGCCAAATCTGAAGAGTTAATCTCTCTCAGGTTCATGGTTCTTTTCAATTGGACACTGTTAAAACGGGGTCTTGGTAAAACATGATATCCGTTTACGGAACCACCATGTCGAATCAACATATCAATGTCGGGCTGTCTGCTGCGTGTTCTATCTGTATTGCTACTCAACGGACATTCAACATCCAGATTACCTGTTGGGGGAGGCGAGTTGTCACCCGATGGTTGGTCACCATCGGCGTTACCTGTAGGGGGGGCTATGGTGATAGACGACGGTTGTTCGACACCGATGTTACCTGTAGAGAGCACAGTATCCGTACATTTTGAGCCAAAGTTGTTATTTAAACCACCCCCATCTTGTACGCTATGCATGCTGTAGACATTTAATAAAGCCTGTAATTGGCTGCACAATTCAATATTGGGGTATTGAGCTATAATCATTTCTAAGTCTTTCAAATTAGAAGTGTGACGTGATGGATCATCATTAAAAGACATATTTATAGATTCTGGATACATATTTATAATTTCTCGTAATCTATCACACATACAGTCAGGGGTCTCCGTTTGCATTTCAAGTTCACTCTGTAACAGGGCTGCGAGAGAATGATCTGGTTGACAGGTGTGCACATCGTCTCTGCAAAAACATCTCTCACCATCCATTTTAATATTTATTTAGTTCAAAACCAATATTGGAGACAAAATTGTGAATTAGATCAAAGTGACTGATAAAAAATAAAAAATATGAAAAACAGATAAATTCAGAATGTAAAAAATCATAACATGGTAGGATAAAAAAGATAATACAATTCACAAAGTGTCGACAATATTTATATCGTGTTTTTTGCTCGGTGCATAGCCCAAAGAACATCCACAGTCATTTTTCTCTCCCTCAGATGTTCATCTAATACCCTCGTGATGCGCGTACATATGTCATCGCATTTTCTTTGTAAACCAATGAACCCCTGCTCTATCATCTGGTTCTGTTGATTTAAACGGTCTCTTAATTCTACAACATTAGCTTCCTGGACAACGATTCGGTTATCAATCGCATCTAAGCGGTTGCGCACTTCATTAAGAACATTACGTATCTCATCACCTTGTGCTAAAAATTTGTTAATGACATCATGAGCCAGAGTCATATTATCACACGGTACACCATTCAAACACTCCCCTGTCGCGTCTTCTCTTTCTTCTTCTTCGTCTTCTTCTTCTTCTTCTTCTAGTTCACCTAATTCTTCATCTTCTTCCGCTACTTCTATTGTGTCTTCTGGATATGAGTCATGAAAAGGATACGGTGTTTGACGACCTCTCACTGACGCTTCATCATCACTGGTCCAAGACGCCCGTTCCCATGCATTTAACTGTGAGTCAGACCACCTCAACAAGTCGTCCGCACTACGTCTTTCTGTGATGAATAAAATAGCAAAACTAAATTTACTTGGACAGAGTAATGAATTAAAGTTATGATTGTCAAATGGACATCAATTTATCACGATAGTTAAAACTGAATAAAAATAAATATACTTGTTCTTTACCGTCATTTATCACAGTCACGCGAGTCCTCACTGGTGTAGCTATACCAATGATTCTCCTCTTCCGTGGAGGTTCGTCCACATCACCTGGAGGCTGTTCGTCCGATGTAAGATCTATCGTATCGCTGGTAGAGATTATTGGTTCAGCAGTTCTGGACGTTGTAGATATACCTTGACCCACGGTTCTTGGTACAGTCTCACTGCTGGTAGCCACCTGATCCTTACATTCTTCTTGCGTGAGATCTATAAAACCAGGCTGTGTGACCAGTTGGATCAGTTCTAAATTAAAATGAAACAAGATATAAAAAAAAAAAAAAAATATATATATATATATATATATATAAATCAAATAATGCATAACATAAAAATAAATATTTACAAATAAAATATGTAAAGTAAATAGATTAAATAATAATAAAATAAATTAGTTAGATTTACATAAATATTACTAAATCTATATCACATAATCAGGTATATTCACCTTTGTCTGCGGTGTCTACGTCAAATGCTTGATGTGTTACTGTAAAATAAAACACTTGCCATCATATGTAATCTAACTACCATGTACAAGAAATAAAAATAAAGATAGTAAGTTGTACTCACGAAAGTCAATCGAATCAAATGCAGTCAGCTCGCTGTTTGAACCTGAGAACAAATAGATCTGTTACATTTCACGCGTGTACACATTCATTGATCATATTCACATATCCATTCATTCTATTAAGAGCTAACAGCATGAACCTCACCACTAGAGCATTAAGAGTTACTACACCGAGTGAAAATCTGGATGCGATGGGTTTCAATATAACTGATGCATCTTACACGCCCCAAATCGTTCACCAATGAATCAGAAAGCTGTGATTCAAAGGATTTGATTCAAAATAGTTCAAAAGATTCGATTCAAAACAGTTCAAAAGATTCGATTCAAAACAGTTCAAAAGATTCGATTCAAAACAATTCAAAAGATTCGATTCTTTTTTCGAACAGTTTAAATATTCAAAACATCATACCATGAGTTCCATATATATATATTTCAAAACGTTGATCATCTGAATGTACATTTACATCATAATACAATTTTTACCGAGACAATTATTCTGTAAGCAATGAAAGTGAAAACATATTGCTGACTGCACGGTAGGTTCGAACCCCCAAACTCTTGCAGTAAGCGGCCTACTTGTAGTCCACCAACCTACTGGCTTCGAGACGCTAGTAATTTGTCTCTGTCGACCCAAACAGCATATAAACATGGAAAACTCAGCCTCTATACAGATACACGAAAATAACATGAAATAATATTACTTTTAACTATAGAAATGTCGAAACACCATCATGTAAAACAATTGTGTAATGTTTTTAGGTTCAAACTGCCTGACAAATACTGAATATCCTCATCAAAATAATTTACAGATCATCATACACAATTACAACTACAATTAAGCAACTACCAATGTTAAATATTATATTTAATTTTCCCAATCATCCAGAACTCAAAACCGAAACAAAATCATTGTTCTTTAAACTTTTTACTATCATCGATCGGAACAACGCATTCTGGACAGCGGAACTATAATAACAGCAGATAAAAGTCTAGGAATACCAATGTATTAAATTATACGATGCCATCATATTATCAAGCATATAAAATATAAATGATCAACGATCATGACTAAAGCAAGTATTTCACCAATGCTATATTGCAAACAGAATAAAACAAGTAATTTTACCAATACTATATTGCAAACAGACTGGTAGTAAAATAAAACAGTTTAGCAAATTAACACTAGTTTTAAAAGTAATTTCATCAACAAAAACCGTTATATAATCATTGACTTACCTAATGTTGTCATATTTCACGAAGACTGGAAAACCACCGTAGTTGCAACTTTCAGATGATGTGATATTGTCATCAAGAGGACGCGCTTTTAAGCCCAGTTCTGTCAGCATGGGGCATGGAGGCGTGTTCCGTTCGCAACCATATGGTTAAATATTCATCTAACTATAAACATGAATAATAATTCAATTGGAATATATAATATTGTGATGGAAAAGTCTGTTTTACGTTGGGTGCGTTGATGACTATAACGGTTAATGTCTAATGGTGTTCGTAAAATTGTATAGATGATGATTATTATTATTATATGAATAGTAAAAGAATATATATATATATATATATATATATAATTTGAAATAAATAAATGATACGTGAAATCGTTTATACTATGAACGGGCGGGAAAGATAATTTTAACATAAGACATAGTTCTGTTTTATTGATTACCGTTCGTTTAGCCACGACAACCTTTTCACCTCTGTCCAATAGATGTCACCAGAGTTCCACGCTTCATTCGCTGAATGTCCAGATGTATTTTACGAAGGTGAAAGCCATATGTTTTGGGTATTAGTATGTGGTCTCAAATGACAAAGTACAACAAAAGTTGTTTATGGATGCAGACATTGTAGCGCCAACGGAAGTTTAAATCACCAATTGGCCCCGGTCTATGACAAATACATTGGTGAACTTTTAACCCATGTCTCAGGGGTACAAAGACATATATAAACATTCCAAACACTGTTTTCAAGATGTTTCAAAGACTGGTGACGCATCCACAAATTTAACGTTTTCGATAATAGAGTCTGTACAAGTAAATATTATAATTTTTTATCACTGTGTACTTTAAAATAGATTAGTTAGACCAAAGCGCTGTATTTTCACTAATAGGTTCTCAAAACAGTTTGCAACCATTATTGATGCTTTACAACATATGGTGTTTCATAGTTTCAGAAGTCATCATTGCATCCTGAACAAATATCATTAGGACATATAAGTCATTTGGACTGTCTTTTCACACATGCGTTGTCATCACATATGACCCTAAAACAACTTTTTAAGCAAAACCTAATTCCCAATATGTTTACCCAGATATGATAGTGTCAGTCCACTTGCAGGGTAAAATGTTTTACTATACTCCCACCACACCAATGCTAGCCCACTATCTCACATTTCAGCAGGGTGTTTTACAACCCTGTGTGTGAGGTGCTCTCTCTTGGAGAGACTGAGAGAGAGAGAGAGAGAGAGAGAGAGAGATTTTATTTTTCAACTTTTAAAACTGTATTTTCTTTTGTAAATCATTCATTCAATGTATATTGCATAAGCACCATTTTTTCCTGCTCTCTGAAAAATTTAAGGTGTTTTTTACATTTTCATCCAGCTAAAACTATAATATTTGCCGTATTTCAGTACAATTTATTGTTATTATACAGTGTAATATATTTATATATTTTGTTTATATTCATCACATTTAAAATGCATTCCTTTTATAAAACCAATTGTGTGTGTGTGTGTGTGTGTGTGTGTGTGTGTGTGTGTGTGTGTGTGTGTGTGTGTGTGTGTGTGTGTGTGTGTGTGTGTGTGACCAAGACACAATGAGTGAGCATTAGTGATTTGCCCCAATGACGATAATAAAATCGTATTTTTGTCACTTGCTCCTCTGTAAAATGACCCCTGCTATGGAATGCGGAAGCACACACGTATCCTACAGATGTAGCCCCGAAATCACAAACCTCAAATAGCCGTGTCAAAGTTCAAAACAATCATTCTTCCATTTGATCGCCACAGAAAACAACCGGCGGTCATAGGGCACCATCGGTATTACAAATATGCAACCTCAAAGGTCATATCGGTCCCCGGAGGATACACAAGGTCAAAGGTGACGGCAACGTGGGTGGTCAAGGTCAACCGTGGGGGAGGGGAACGACGTGGGTGGTCCGGTGGGGGATGGGGAAGGGGGCGTGGTAGGTCAAAGGTCAAAGCAATCAATCATTTTGACACAATGTATCTTATATAGACTACTTAGGCCAAATGGACTTCTGTACAGCCATTATGTAAAAAAAGAAAAGAAAAAAAAAACTTTAAAAAACCTTAAAAAAAAACCTTTTATGGAACTTTTGCCTAGTAATGGTAATCAGAAGGGAAGTCAATGAGTATGTATAGTAAGTTAGTGTTTAAGGACTCTTGGGCAAAAACTATGTTCAGTAGGTCAAATATGGACTTCTGTACAGCCATAATGTAAAAACAAAACACACAAAAAAACCTTGAAAAAACATTGAATAAACCTTGTGTGGAACTGTGGGCAAGTAATGGGAATCAGAAGGGAAGTCAATGAGTATGTATAGTAAGTTAGTGTTTAAGGAGTTTTGGGCTAAAAATGTATTTAGTAGGTCAAATATGGACTTCTGTACAGCCATAATGTAAAAACAAAACAAAAAAAAAACCTTGAAAAAACCTTTGAAAAAACCTTGTGTGGAATGTAAAAAAAAAAAAAAAAACTTTAAAAAACCTTTAAAAAAAAACCTTTTATGGAACTTTTGGCTAGTAATGGGAATCAGAAGAGAAGTCAATGTATAGTAAGTTAGTGTTTAAGGAGTCTTGGGCCAAAACTATGTTCAGTAGGTCAAATATGGACTTCTGTACAGCCATAAAATGTAAAAAATAATAATAATAATAATAATTAAAAGAAACTTTTGTAGAACTTTTGGCTAGTAATGGGAATCAGAAGGGAAGTCAATGAGTATGTATAGTAAGTTAGTGTTTAAGTAATCTTGGGCCAAAAATTTGTTCCGTAGGTCAAATATGAACTTCTGTACAGCCATAATGTAAAAAAAACAAACAAAACAAAAAAAAAAAACTTGAAAAAACCTTGAAAAAACCTTGTGTGGAACTGTGGGCAAGTAATGGCAATCAGAAGTGTAGTCAATGAGTATGTATAGTAAGTTAGTGTTTAAGGAGTCTTGGGCTAAACATTTGTTTAGTAGGTCAAATATTAACTTCTGTACAGCCATAATGTAAAAAAATAAAAAAATAAACACCTTTAAAAAACCTTAAAAAAAAGCCTTGTGTGGTACTTTTGGCTAGTAATGGGAATCAGAAGGGACGTCAATGAATATGTTTAGTAAGTTAGTGTTTAAGGAGTCTTGGGCTAAAAATATGTTCAGTAGGCCAAATGGACTTCTGTACAGCCATAATGTAAAAAAATAAAAAAATAAACACCTTTAAAAAACCTTTAAAAAAAGCCTTGTGTGGAACTTTTGGCTAGTAATGGGAATCAGAAGGGAAGTCAATGAGTATGTATAGTAAGTTAGTGTTTAAGGACTTTTGGGCTAAAAAAATTTTTAGTAGGTCAAATATGGACTTCTGTACAGCCATAGCATTTAAAAGTAAAAAACAAAAACAAAAACAAAAAAAAACTTTTGTAAAACTTTTGGCTAGTAATGGGAATCAGAAGAGAAGTCAATGAGTATGTATAGTAAGTTAGTGTTTAAGTAATCTTGGTCCAAAAATATTTTCGGTAGGTCAAATGTGGACTTCTGTACAGCCATAATGTAAAAAAAAAAATTTTTTTTAAAAACCTTTAAAAAAAACTTTTATGGAACTTTTAGCTAGTAATGGGAATCAGAAGGGAAGTCAATGAGCATGTATAGTAAGTTAGTGTTTAAGGAGTCTTGGGCTAAAAATTTGATTAGTAGGTCAAATATGGACTTCAGTACAGCCATAATGTAAAAAAAAAAAAAAAAAAAAACTTAAAAAGATTCTTTAAAAAAAACCTTTTATGGAACTTTTGGCTAGTAATGGGAATTAGAAGGGAAGTCAATGAGTATGTATAGTAAGTTAGTGTTTAAGGACTCTTGGGCCAAAAATTTGTTCCGTAGGTCAAATATGGACTTCTGTACAGCCATAAAATGTAAAAAAAAAAAATAATAATGATTAAAAGAAACTTTTGTAGAACTTTTGGCTAGTAATGGGAAACAGAAGGGAAGTCAATGAGTATGTTTAGTAAGTTAGTGTTTAAGGAGTCTTTTGCCAAAAATATGTTCTGTAGGTCAAATGTGGACTTCTGTACAGCCATAATGTAAAAAAAAAAAAAAAACCTTTAAAAAATTCTTTAAAAAAAACCTTTTATTGAACTTTTGGCTAGTAATGGGAATCAGAAGGGAAGTCAATGAGTATGTATAGTAAGTTAGTGTTTAAGGACTCTTGGGCCAAAAATATGTTCAGCAGGTAAAATATGGACTTCTGTACAGCCATAATATATAAAGAAAAGAAAAAAAACCTTGTGTGGAACTTTGGGCCAGTAATGGGAATCAGAAGGAATGTTATTGAGTATGTATAGTAAGATAGTGTTTAAATAATCTTGGGCCAAAAATGTATTCCGTAGGTCAAGTATGAACTTCTGCACAGCCATAATGTAAAAAAATAAAAAAATAAACACCTTTAAAAAACCTTTAAAAAAAGCCTTGTGTGGAATTTTTGGCTAGTAATGGGAATCAGAAGGGAAATCAATGAGTATGTATAGTAAGTTAGTGTTTAAGGACTCTTGGGCAAAAACTATGTTCAGTAGGCCAAATGGACTTCTGTACAGCCATAATGTAAAAACAAAACAAAAAAAAAAACCTTGAAAAAACCTTGAAAAAACCTTGTGTGGAACTTTTGGCTAGTAATGGGAATCAGAAGGGAAGTCAATGAGTATGTATAGTAAGTTAGTGCTTAAGGAGTCTTGGGCTAAACATTTGTTTAATAGGTCAAATATGAACTTCTGTACAGCCATAATGTAAAAAAATAAAAAAAATAAACACCTTTAAAAAACCTTAAAAAAAAGCCTTGTGTGGAACTTTTGGCTAGTAATGGGAATCAGAAGGGACGTCAATGAGTATGTATAGTAAGTTAGTGTTTAAGGAGTCTTGGGCAAAAACTATGTTCAGTAGGTCAAATATGGACTTCTGTACAGCCATAATGTAAAAACAAAACACAAAAAAAAACCTTGAAAAAACATTGAATAAACCTTGTGTGGAACTGTGGGCAAGTAATGGGAATCAGAAGGGAAGTCAATGAGTATGTATAGTAAATTAGTGTTTAAGGAGTTTGGGGCTAAAAATGTATTTAGTAGGTCAAATATGGACTTCTGTACAGCCATAATGTAAAAAAAAAAAAAATAAACACCTTTAAAAAACCTTTAAAAAAAGCCTTGTGTGGAATTTTTGGCTAGTAATGGGAATCAGAAGGGAAGTCAATGAGTATGTATAGTAAGTTAGTGTTTAAGGACTCTTGGGCAAAAACTATGTTCAGTAGGCCAAATGGACTTCTGTACAGCCATAATGTAAAAAAATAAAAAAATAAACACCTTTAAAAAACCTTTAAAAAAAGCCTTGTGTGGAACTTTTGGCTAGTAATGGGAATCAGAAGGGACGTCAATGAGTATGTATAGTACGTTAGTGTTTAAGGAGTCTTGGGCCAAAACTATGTTCAGTAGGTCAAATATGGTTCCCTTTCAGTCGGTCACGTTCGATGTACGTCGGACGTCACCGACGAATTGGGATCACTTCTGGGAGCCCCTATCAACTTCGAGATATAGAGAACGGGCCAATGGCCATTGGCGTGCGAGATTTGCATCTCGCGCTCCACCCCGCGCTGCGGGTATAAGCAGGAGGCGAATGCAGCGCATTATTGTCATTCACTTCGGAGCCGAACACGGTGTTGATGAAGGAGACTGTTCCTGCTTCAGCAGAAAGAGAGAGAACGAGAGAAGACGCTTCTTTGAGTGCTGGGAGAGAAGGCACGATCAGCGGCGGCCGCGAGCTCACTGATACAGTGATAAACTGCTGTTTTTACAGCACTGTTGGTTTGGTGAGGGCGTTCCCAACGGTGAGTGCATACACAGGCTGCACTACTCTCCTGTGTTTTGCCGCGGTCGTTCCTGGGTGCTTCAGCACATTTAAAAGAGCTTTCTTCTAAAAGAGCAGCGCGGGTGTGACACTGCGTCTTTTTCAAGACGTCATTCCACCCGTGCGTTTCTCGCCTTCCTCGTGAGGGTTTGAGTGTTCAGCGCGCCGTGTGCCGTCTAGCTGCCGGCTGACAGCGCGGGTTGTCACGGCAACCCAGCGCGTCACTCGGCGCTTTAGATGCGCGGTCGAGACTTAACCTCAAACGGGGTTGAGTCCCTTCGCCTATTCCCCGATCTAGTTTCTTTTCTGGTGCACCAGAAAGGGGCTACTTCGGCTAATAAGCCTTGGTGACCTGAGGATTACAGTGGGGCTTCCCTGCCGAGTACATCTCCGTGGGCCCTCACTCCTCTATCGCATCGCAAGCATGCTGAGACTGTGTTCGTGGGTGGTTCATGTTCTCTCATGAGAGCATGACCACGTCGGCGTGTTGTTCATCTCGCCTTCTTCATAGGGGCTTGAGTGTTCAGCGCGCCGTGTGCCGTCTCGACGGCCACGCTCACAGTCTTGCATGCCTGCTGGTAGCTTACAGGTGGGATTGCTGGTTCCAAAAAAAAATAAAAAAATAAAAATAAAGGGGACCTAGCGTTTCATCTGGGGCTCTAGCAGAGGACAGATGTCAATCGCTGCATCGGAGAGAGGGCTGTTATAAGCTGGAAATGAAGATGATGCTCTATAGTTTCCCACTATAATGGTGTGTGCTCATGCTGAATCAGATTCAGACTTGACAGCCATGCTTTCCTGGGTGGCTGAGGCGTAGTGCAACGCGTAAATCGCCTTGCCCGCCCCCTTGCCTTTTTCCCGGATGTGCATTGGAAAGCTTTGGCAGAGTGGAACTATTTGGTGCCAAAATATGGGGTGCCAATGGTGCCATAATCTGGATAAAGTTTTCCTCTCTCTCACTACCCTCATCGGTGAGGTGGCAGTGCCACTGGCAGGCCACCTCCGCCCTGCGCTCTTAGTGCACGAGGGTAGTTCTGAGCTGAGGTTGAGCTGCGCACAGTGACTGATTTACATTTAAAGTCACAGCGCTGGCCCTTGGCCAGACGATGTCCACCCTGGTCCAGAAACACCCTTGGGCTACCTTGCAGGGGTGTGAGACGTCGCCAGAGTACGCTCTCTCGATGCTCACATCTCACAAGGTGACCCTTTTCGGCGACACTGTCGGTGACTGTGCAGCAGTCCTCCACAGTGCAAAGCAGATGGAACCCCTCAGTCTGCTCGCCATGGGCATCCCACGATGCCACCCGTCTTGGCTGCCAGTCAGCTGAGACGGGTGACCTGGACTTGGTTGAAGCTGCTCTTCCCCGGAGGAGGGCCGGGTGGAGAATCATTGCTAAATTTTGTTCTGTCACCGGTGTTACAGCCAGTGGTACCCAAATTCTTAAGAGCAGTTCCAATACCTCTGGGTCTCGGGAGTTCAGGAATGGCAGCGTGTGACGCTATGAAGCCGCGCCGCTCTCATTCCCCTCCCCACAAGAGGGCGAGAATGGCAGTGTGCGACGCCGGGGAGCCTCGCCACTCTCATTCCCCTCTTCTCAGCGGTGTGAGGACGGCAGTGCGCGACGCTATGCCTCGCCACTCTTGTTCCCCGCTGAGGAAGGAGGTGAGGTAGGCAGTGTGTGACGCCACAAAGCCTTGCCACTCTCTGCCCCTCCTTCAGTCGCCAGCGGACCGCAGCGTATGGCTTGAGAACGCTACCATGCCTTCTCTCATACCCTCCGTCCAACCGTGGGGGCAGGTAGGTGCTGCGTGCGCACTCAGACCCCACTTCAGGACGCTGTACCTCTTGGGTCGGGTCCCTGCCCTCCACTTCGCTGCCCTACTGCGGGTACGTCTGTGGGGCGGGTGTGTTCATGGTACGGGTTCCGGAAGCCTAGCTAGCACTTCCGGGACGGTCCCGCTGACTCACCTGCACCACCAGGCTCGGCTACGCGATTCAGTTCGCACGGCATCCTCCCAAGTTCTGGGCATCCACTTCACTGTTGTGTGGAGCTGCGACACCTATCTTGTGGAAAGAGATCGAAGTCCTACTGGCGAAGGACGCGATTGGAGCCGGTCCCTCCAGCCGACATGAAGTTGGGGTTCTATAACTCCTACTTCATTGTGCCCAAGAAAAGCAGTGGGTTATGACCAATCTTGGGCCTGTGAGTCCTGAACCGGGCCCTTCACAAACCGCCCGTTCAGATGTTGACGCAGAAGTGCACTTTCGAGTACATCCGTCCCCAAGATTGGTTTGCAGCGATCGACCTGAAGGTCGTTCCCTTCAGGACTGTCCCTGTTGTGTGAATACAGAGACACGGTGATCAGTCACCTCAGCCTGTTGGGACTTCGGGTCAACTGGGGAAAGAGCAAACTCTGCCCCGTGCAGAGGATCTCTTTTCTCGGTATGGAGCTGGACTTGGTCAATCTGACAGCGCATCTCACAGAGGAGCGTGTCCAGTCGGTGTTGAACTGCTTGAATTCGTTCAAATGCAGGACAGCGGTACCACTGAAACATTTTCAGAGGCTCCTGGGGCATATGGCATCCACAGCCGCTGTAACGCCGCTCGGATTGCTTCATATGAGACCGCTTCAACGCTGGCTACACGACCGAGTCCTGAGATGGGCGTGGCACAGCGGATCCCTCCGTGTCCCCGTGACTCCGAGGTGCCGCCAAACCTTCAGCCTGTGGTCGGACCCTTCGTTTCTACGGGCAGGAGTTTCCCTAGAACAAGTGTCCAGGCATGCTGTTGTCTCCACGGATGCCTCATCCACCGGCTGGGGTGCCACGTACAACGGGCTTGCAGTTTCGGGTCTGTGGACGGGGCCTCAACTGCAATGGCATATCAATTGCCTCGAGTTGTTAGCAGTTCGTCTTGCGCTGGGCCGCTTCAAAACGCCGCTACTAGGCAAGCACGTTCTGGTCCGTACGGACAACACTGCGGCCGTTGCGTACATCAACAAACAGGGTGGTCTACGCTCCCGTCGCATGTCACAACTCGCCCGCCATCTCCTCCTATGGAGTCAGAAGCATCTGAGGTCGCTTCGTGCCATTCACATTCCGGGCCTGCTCAATCGTGCGGCCGACGAGCTCTCACGACAGCCAGTGCTCCCCGGAGAGTGGAGACTCCATCCCCAGGTGGTCCAGCTGATCTGGAGTCGCTTCGGGACCGCACAGGTAGACCTGTTTGCCGCCCCAGACACGACCCACTGCCAGTTGTTTTATTCCCTGACCGAGGGGACCCTCGGCTCGGATGCGCTGGCACACAGCTGGCCCCGGGGCCTACGTAAGTATGCGTTTCCCCCAGTGAGCCTTCTTGCACAGACTCTGTGCAAGGTCAGGGAGGACGAGGAGCAAGTCCTGTTGGTCGCTCCGTATGGGCCCAACCGGACTTGGTTCCCGGAACTAGTGCTTCTCGCGACAGCACCTCCCTGGCCCATTCCTCTGAGGAAGGACCTCCTGACTCAGAGACGGGGCACCCTATGGCACCCGCGTCCGGACCTCTGGAAACTCCATGTCTGGTCCCTGGACGGGACGCGGAGGTTCTAGGTGGCCTACCACAGGCTGTGGTAGACACCATCACTTCCGCTAGAGCTCCCTCTACGAGGCGCCTCTATGCGTTGAAGTGGAACCTGTTCGTCGACTGGTGTTCTTCTCGCTGAGAAGACCCCCGGAGATGTTCGGTCGGTTCTGTGCTTTCCTTCCTACAGGACGGGTTGAAGCGAAGGCTGTCTCCCTCCACCCTCAAAGTCTATGTTGCCGCTATCGCCGCTAATCATGACATGGTAGGTGGTAAGTCTCTAGGGAAGCACGATCTGATCGTCAGGTTCCTGAGGGGGGCGAGGAGACTAAAACCGCCTCGCTCTCCCTCTATACCCTCTTGGGACTTAACTCTGGTGCTAACCGCACTGCAGAGGGCGCCCTTTGAGCCTTTGCAGTCAGTTGAGTTAAAAATCCTGTCTCTGAAGACAGTACTCCTGACTGCATTGGCCTCTATCAAGAGGGTAGGGGACCTGCAGGCATTTTCGGTCGACGAATCGTGCCTGGAATTCGGGCCCGGTAACTCTCATGTAATCCTGAGACCCCGGCCCGGATATATGCCCAAGGTTCCCACCACTCCCTTCCGGGACCAGGTGGTGAGCCTGCAAGCGCTGCCTTCGGAGGAGGCAGACCCAGCCCTAGCTTTTCTCTGTCTAGTCCACGCTCTGCGGACTTACGTGGACAGAACGCAAAGCTTCAGGACCTCAGAACAGCTCTTCGTCTGTTATGGAGGCCAGCAGAAGGGAAAGGCTGTCTCCAAGCAGAGGATGGCCCACTGGATAGTGGATGCCATCGTCTTGGCGTACCAAACCCAAGACGTGCCCTGCCCGCTCGGGTTAAGAGCCCACTCCACTAGGGGTGTAGCTTCTTCCTGGGCGTTGGCTCGTGGCGCCTCGCTGACAGATATTGTAGAGCTGCGGGCTGGGCGACACCTAACACGTTCGCTAGATTTTATAGCCTCCGTGTAGAGCCGGTATCTTCCTGTGTGCTCGCTTCCCATAGTCAGTAACACCGAAGTGCCCGTTCTAAGTGTCGGCTTGCTGCGCCACTCCCTTCCCTTTGGAACGGATACGTGCGCTTATATGCTCCAGTCGAGTTCCCCAGAACGGCGAACCCTGTTGAGTCCTCCGCAACCCGCGGCAGTCGGATGTGGCGGAGCGTCCGACGCCAGGTCTAGCACTCGTATGCATTGGTGGAACTTGTGTTAGGCTGGGTTTCATATGTTGTGACCCCCACGGCGGTCCCATATGTGTATTTTTCCACGGTACGGCTCCCTACGGCGAGCCCGTGTCTTTCCCTCGGCAGAGCTCTCTGCCGTCTCAGTTAGGTGTTGTTCCCCCGCCTGTTTGGCCGGGGCCACCCCTGGAACTTCCGTATGTTGCACTGCCCACGGCCAGTCCATACGTGTATTTTCCACATGGTAACTCCCTTCGGGCATGATGTGGCTTCCGCAGCGTCCCTCTGGGCACGCTTCCCAGCGTTATCCAATAGTCTGCTGAAGTGGGTCTTGCGGAACAGCAGTGTGACTTCCCTGCGTGAATTCCCCGCCCGGAACAGACGGGGTCTGAGGGGCTCTCGCTGGGCGCTGGAAGTGGTAGTAACTGTGGCGTTTTCCAAAGGGATCCCAATTCAACGTACGTCGAATGTGACCGACTGAAAGGGAACGTCTCGGTTACGTATGGTAACCCTCGTTCCCTGAAGGAGGGAACGGAGACGTACGTCCCGTCGCCACAGTTGCTGTACCATCACTGCATGGCCGAGTCACTAGTTCGGCTCCTCAGTGAAAAACAATAGTGCGCTGCATTCGCCTCCTGTTTATACCCGCAGCGCGGGGTGGAGCGCGAGATGCAAATCTCGCACGCCAATGGCCATTGGCCCATTCTCTATATCTCGAAGTTGATAGGGGCTCCCAGAAGTGATCCCAATTCGTTGGTGACGTCCAACGTACGTCTCCGTTCCCTCCTTCAGGGAACGAGGGTTACCATACGTAACCGAGACGACTTCTGTACAGCCATAAAATGTAAAAAATAATAATAATAATAATAATTAAAAGAAACTTTTGTAGAACTTTTGGCTAGTAATGGGAATCAGAAGGGAAGTCAATGAGTATGTATAGTAAGTTAGTGTTTAAGGAGTCTTGGGCCAAAAATTTGTTCCGTAGGTCAAATGTGGACTTCTGTACAGCCATAACATTTAAAAGCAAAAAAAAACAAAAAAAAACTTTTGGCTAGTAATGGGAATCAGAAGGGACGTCAATGAGTATGTTTAGTAAGTTAGTGTTTAAGGAGTCTTTTGCCAAAAATATGTTCTGTAGGTCAAATGTGGACTTCTGTACAGCCATAATGTAAAAAAAAAAAAAAAAAAAAAAACTTTAAAAAATTCTTTAAAAAAAACCTTTTATTGAACTTTTGGCTAGTAATGGGAATCAGAAGGGAAGTCAATGAGTATGTATAGTAAGTTAGTGTTTAAGGACTCTTGGGCCAAAAATATGTTCAGTAGGTCAAATATGGACTTCTGTACAGCCATAATATATAAAGAAAAGAAAAAAAACCTTGTGTGGAACTTTGGGCAAGTAATAGGAATCAGAAGGAATGTTATTGAGTATGTATAGTAAGATAGTGTTTAAATAATCTTGGGCCAAAAATGTATTCCGTAGGTCAAGTATGAACTTCTGCACAGCCATAATGTAAAAAAATAAAAAAATAAACACCTTTAAAAAACCTTTAAAAAAAGCCTTGTGTGGTACTTTTGGCTAGTAATGGGAATCAGAAGGGACGTCAATGAATATGTTTAGTAAGTTAGTGTTTAAGGAGTCTTGGGCTAAAAATATGTTCAGTAGGCCAAATGGACTTCTGTACAGCCATAATGTAAAAAAATAAAAAAATAAACACCTTTAAAAAACCTTTAAAAAAAGCCTTGTTTGGAACTTTTGGCTAGTAATGGGAATCAGAAGGGACGTCAATGAATATGTTTAGTAAGTTAGTGTTTAAGGAGTCTTGGGCTAAAAATATGTTCAGTAGGCCAAATGGACTTCTGTACAGCCATAATGTAAAAAAATAAAAAAATTAACACCTTTAAAAAACCTTTAAAAAAAGCCTTGTGTGGAACTTTTGGCTAGTAATGGGAATCAGAAGGGAAGTCAATGAGTATGTATAGTAAGTTAGTGTTTAAGGACTTTTGGGCTAAAAATTTGTTTAGTAGGTCAAATATGGACTTCTGTACAGCCATAGCATTTAAAAGTAAAAAACAAAAACAAAAACAAAAAAAAACTTTTGTAAAACTTTTGGCTAGTAATGGGAATCAGAAGAGAAGTCAATGAGTATGTATAGTAAGTTAGTGTTTAAGTAATCTTGGGCCAAAAATATTTTCGGTAGGTCAAATGTGGACTTCTGTACAGCCATAATGTAAAAAAAAAATAAAATTTGAAAAATTCTTAAAAAAAAACTTTTATGGAACTTTTGGCTAGTAATGGGAATTAGAAGGGAAGTCAATGAGTATGTATAGTAAGTTAGTGTTTAAGGACTCTTGGGCCAAAAATTTGTTCCGTAGGTCAAATATGGACTTCTGTACAGCCATAAAATGTAAAAAAAAAATAATAATAATGATTAAAAGAAACTTTTGTAGAACTTTTGGCTAGTAATGGGAATCAGAAGGGAAGTCAATGAGTATGTTTAGTAAGTTAGTGTTTAAGGAGTCTTTTGCCAAAAATATGTTCGGTAGGTCAAATGTGGACTTCTGTACAGCCATAATGTGAAAAAAAAAAAAAAAAAACTTTAAAAAATTCTTTAAAAAAAACCTTTTATTGAACTTTTGGCTAGTAATGGGAATCAGAAGGGAAGTCAATGAGTATGTATAGTAAGTTAGTGTTTAAGGACTCTTGGGCCAAAAATATGTTCAGTAGGTCAAATATGGATTTCTGTACAGCCATAATATATAAAGAAAAGAAAAAAAAACCTTGTGTGGAACTTTGGGCAAGTAATGGGAATCAGAAGGAATGTTATTGAGTATGTATAGTAAGATAGTGTTTAAATAATCTTGGGCCAAAAATGTATTCCGTAGGTCAAGTATGAACTTCTGCACAGCCATAATGTAAAAAAATAAAAAAATAAACACCTTTAAAAAACCTTTAAAAAAAGCCTTGTGTGGTACTTTTGGCTAGTAATGGGAATCAGAAGGGACGTCAATGAATATGTTTAGTAAGTTAGTGTTTAAGGAGTCTTGGGCTAAAAATATGTTCAGTAGGCCAAATGGACTTCTGTACAGCCATAAAATGTAAAAAATAATAATAATAATAATTAAAAGAAACTTTTGTAGAACTTTTGGCTAGTAATGGGAATCAGAAGGGAAGTCAATGAGTATGTATAGTAAGTTAGTGTTTAAGGACTCTTGGGCTAAAAATATGTTCAGTAGGCCAAATGTGGACTTCTGTACAGCCATAATGTAAAAAAATAAAAAAATAAACACCTTTAAAAAACCTTTAAAAAAAAGCCTTGTGTGGAACTTTTGGCTAGTAATGGGAATCAGAAGGGAAGTCAATGAGTATCTATAGTAAGTTAGTGTTTAAGGAGTCTTGGGCCAAAAATTTGTTCCGTAGGTCAAATATGGACTTCTGTACAGCCATAAAATGTAAAAAAAATAAAATAAATAAAAAAAACACCTTTAAAAAACCTTTAAAAAACCCTTTTATGGAACTTTTGGCTAGTAATGGGAAATAGAAGGGAAGTCAATGAGTATGTATAGTAAGTTAGTGTTTAAGGACTCTTGGGCCAAAAATATGTTCAGTAGGTCAAATATGGAATTCTGTACAGCCATAATATATAAAGAAAAGAAAAAAAAACCTTGTGTGGAACTTTGGGCAAGTAATGGGAATCAGAAGGGAAGACAATGAGTATGTATAGTAAGTTAGTGTTTAAGGAGTCTTGGGCTAAAAATATGTTCAGTAGGCCAAATGGACTTCTGTACAGCCATTATGTAAAAAAAGAAAAGAAAAAAAAAACTTTAAAAAACCTTAAAAAAAAACCTTTTATGGAACTTTTGCCTAGTAATGGTAATCAGAAGGGAAGTCAATGAGTATGTATAGTAAGTTAGTGTTTAAGGAGTCTTGGGCTAAAAATATGTTCAGTAGGCCAAATGGACTTCTGTACAGCCATAATGTAAAAAAATAAAAAAATAAACACCTTTAAAAAACCTTTAAAAAAAGCCTTGTGTGGAACTTTTGGCTAGTAATGGGAATCAGAAGGGAAGTCAATGAGTATGTATAGTAAGTTAGTGTTTAAGGACTTTTGGGCTAAAAATTTGTTTAGTAGGTCAAATATGGACTTCTGTACAGCCATAGCATTTAAAAGTAAAAAACAAAAACAAAAACAAAAAAAAACTTTTGTAAAACTTTTGGCTAGTAATGGGAATCAGAAGAGAAGTCAATGAGTATGTATAGTAAGTTAGTGTTTAAGTAATCTTGGGCCAAAAATATTTTCGGTAGGTCAAATGTGGACTTCTCTACAGCCATAATGTAAAAAAAAAAAAAAAATTTAAAAAACCTTTAAAAAAAACTTTTATGGAACTTTTGGCTAGTAATGGGAATCAGAAGGGAAGTCAATGAGTATGTATAGTAAGTTAGTGTTTAAGGAGTCTTGGGCTAAAGATTTGATTAGTAGGTCAAATATGGACTTCAGTACAGCCATAATGTAAAAAAAAAATAAAAAAAACCTTTTATGGAACTTTTGGCTAGTAATGGGAATTAGAAGGGGAAGTCAATGAGTATGTATAGTAAGTTAATGTTTAAGGACTCTTGGGCCAAAAATTTGTTCCGTAGGTCAAATATGGACTTCTGTACAGCCATAAAATGTAAAAAAAAAGAATAATAATGATTAAAAGAAACTTTTGTAGAACTTTTGGCTAGTAATGGGAATCAGAAGGGAAGTCAATGAGTATGTTTAGTAAGGTAGTGTTTAAGGAGTCTTTTGCCAAAATATGTTCGGTAGGTCAAATGTGGACTTCTGTACAGCCATAACTTTTAAAAGCAAAAAAAAACAAAAAAAAACTTTTGTAAAACTTTTGGCTAGTAATGGGAATCAGAAGGGACGTCAATGAGTATGTATAGTAAGTTAGTGTTTAAGGACTCTTGGGCCAAAAATATGTTCAGTAAGTCAAATATGGACTTCTGTACAGCCATAATATATAAAGAAAAGAAAAAAAACCTTGTGTGGAACTTTGGGCAAGTAATGGGAATCAGAAGGAATGTTATTGAGTATGTATAGTAAGATAGTGTTTAAATAATCTTGGGCCAAAAATGTATTCCGCAGGTCAAGTATGAACTTCTGCACAGCCATAATGTAAAAAAATAAAAAAATAAACACCTTTAAAAAACCTTTAAAAAAAGCCTTGTGTGGAATTTTTGGCTAGTAATGGGAATCAGAAGGGAAGTCAATGAGTATGTATAGTAAGTTATTGTTTAAGGACTCTTGGGCAAAAACTATGTTCAGTAGGCCAAATGGACTTCTGTACAGCCATAATGTAAAAACAAAACAAACAAAAAAAACCTTGAAAAAACCTTGTGTGGAACTTTTGGCTAGTAATGGGAATCAGAAGGGAAGTCAATGAGTATGTATAGTAAGTTAGTGCTTAAGGAGTCTTGGGCTAAACATTTGTTTAATAGGTCAAATATGGACTTCTGTACAGCCATAATGTAAAAACAAAACACAAAAAAAAACCTTGAAAAAACATTGAATAAACCTTGTGTGGAACTGTGGGCAAGTAATGGGAATCAGAAGGGAAGTCAATGAGTATGTATAGTAAATTAGTGTTTAAGGAGTTTTGGGCTAAAAATGTATTTAGTAGGTCAAATATGGACTTCTGTACAGCCATAATGTAAAAAAATAAAAAAATAAACACCTTTAAAAAACCTTAAAAAAAAGCCTTGTGTGGAATTTTTGGCTAGTAATGGGAATCAGAAGGGAAGTCAATGAGTAAGTATAGTAAGTTAGTGTTTAAGGAGTCTTGGGCCAAAACTATGTTCAGTAGGTCAAATATGGACTTCTGTACAGCCATAAAATGTAAAAAATAATAATAATAATAATAATTAAAAGAAACTTTTGTAGAAATTTTGGCTAGTAATGGGAATCAGAAGGGAAGTCAACGAGTATGTATAGTAAGTTAGTGTTTAAGTAATCTTGGGCCAAAAATTTGTTCCGTAGGTCAAATATGAACTTCTGTACAGCCATAATGTAAAAAAAACAAACAAAACAAAACAAAAAAACTTGAAAAAACATTGAAAAATCCTTGTGTGGAACTGTGGGCAAGTAATGGCAATCAGAAGTGAAGTCAATGAGTATGTATAGTAAGTTAGTGTTTAAGGAGTCTTGGGCTAAACATTTGTTTAGTAGGTCAAATATGAACTTCTGTACAGCCATAATGTAAAAAAAAATAAAAATAAACACCTTTAAAAACCTTTAAAAAAAGCCTTGTGTGGTACTTTTGGCTAGTAATGGGAATCAGAAGCGACGTCAATGAATATGTTTAGTAAGTTAGTGTTTAAGGAGTCTTGGGCTAAAAATATGTTCAGTAGGCCAAATGGACTTCTGTACAGCCATAATGTAAAAAAATAAAAAAATAAACACCTTTAAAAAACCTTTAAAAAAAGCCTTGTGTGTAACTTTTGGCTAGTAATGGGAATCAGAAGGGAAGTCAATGAGTATGTATAGTACGTTAGTGTTTAAGGAGTCTTGGGCCAAAACTATGTTCAGTAGGTCAAATATGGACTTCTGTACAGCCATAAAATATAAAAAATAATAATAATAATAATAATTAAAAGAAACTTTTGTAGAACTTTTGGCTAGTAATGGGAATCAGAAGGGAAGTCAATGAGTATGTATAGTAAGTTAGTGTTTAAGTAATCTTGGACCAAAAATTTGTTCCGTAGGTCAAATATGAACTTCTGTACAGCCATAATGTAAAAAAAACAAACAAAACAAAAAAAAAAAACTTGAAAAAACCTTGAAAAAACCTTTTGTGGAACTGTGGGCAAGTAATGGCAATCAGAAGTGAAGTCAATGAGTATGTATAGTAAGTTAGTGTTTAAGGAGTCTTGGGCCAAAAAATTTTCCGTAGGTCAAATATGGACTTCTGTACAGCCATAAAATGTACAAAAAATAAATAAATAAATAAAAAACACCTTTAAAAAACCTTTAAAAAAACCTTTTATGGAACTTTTGGCTAGTAATGGGAATCAGAAGGGAAGTCAATGAGTATGTATAGTAAGTTAATGTTTAAGGACTCTTGGGCCAAAAATATGTTCAGTAGGTCAAATATGGAATTCTGTACAGCCATAATATATAAAGAAATGAAAAAAAAACCTTGTGTGGAACTTTGGGCAAGTAATGGCAATCAGAAGTGAAGTCAATGAGTATGTATAGTAAGTTAGTCTTTAAGGACTTTTGGGCTAAAAATGTGTTTAGTAGGTCAAATATGGACTTCTGTACAGCCATAACATTTAAAAGCAAAAAACAAAAACAAAAACAAAAAAAAACTTTTGTAAAACTTTTGGCTAGTAATGGGAATCAGAAGGGACGTCAATGAGTATGTTTAGTAAGTTAGTGTTTAAGGAGTCTTGGGCCAAAAATATGTTCGGTAGGTCAAATGTGGACTTCTGTACAGCCATAATGTAAAAAAAAAAAAAATATTAAAAAAACCTTTAAAAAAAATTTTTATGGAACTTTTGGCTAGTAATGGGAATCAGAAGGGAAGTCAATGAGTATGTATAGTAAGTTAGTGTTTAAGGACTCTTGGGCCAAAAATATGTTCAGTAGGTCAAATATGGACTTCTGTACAGCCATAATATATAAAGAAAAGAAAAAAAACCTTGTGTGGAACTTTGGGCAAGTAATGGGAATCAGAAGGAATGTTATTGAGTATGTATAGTAAGTTAATGTTTAAATAATCTTGGGCCAAAAATGTATTCCGTAGGTCAAGTATGAACTTCTGTACAGCCATAATGTAAAAAAAATAAAAAATAAACACCTTTAAAAAACCTTAAAAAAAAGCCTTGTGTGGAACTTTTGGCTAGTAATGGGAATCAGAAGGGAAGTCAATGAGTATGTATAGTAAGTTAGTGTTTACGGAGTCTTGGGCTAAAAATTTGTTTAGTAGGTCAAATATGGACTTCTGTACAGCCATAATGTAAAAAAAAAATAAATAAACCTTCAAAAAAACTTAAAAAAAAAACCTTTTATGGAACTTTTGGCTAGTAATGGGAATCAGAAGGGACGTCAATGAATATGTTTAGTAAGTTAGTGTTTAAGGAGTCTTGGGCTAAAAATATGTTCAGTAGGCCAAATGGACTTCTGTACAGCCATAATGTAAAAAAAATAAAAAATAAACACCTTTAAAAAACCTTTAAAAAAAGCCTTGTGTGGAACTTTTGGCTAGTAATGGGAATCAGAAGGGAAGTCAATGAGTATGTATAGTAAGTTAGTGTTTAAGGACTTTTGGGCTAAAAATTTGTTTAGTAGGTCAAATATGGACTTCTGTACAGCCATAGCATTTAAAAGTAAAAAACAAAAAAAAAAAAAAACTTTTGTAAAACTTTTGGCTAGTAATGGGAATCAGAAGAGAAGTCAATAAGTATGTATAGTAAGTTAGTTTTTAAGTAATCTTGGGCCAAAAATATTTTCGGTAGGTCAAATGTGGACTTCTGTACAGCCATAATGTAAAAAAAAAAAAAAATTTAAAAAACCTTTAAAAAAAACTTTTATGGAACTTTTGGCTAGTAATGGGAATCAGAAGGGAAGTCAATGAGTATGTATAGTAAGTTCGTGTTTAAGGAGTCTTGGGCTAAAAATTTGATTAGTAGGTCAAATATGGACTTCAGTACAGCCATAATGTAAAAAAAAAAAACCTTAAAAAAAACCTTTAAAAAATTATTTAAAAAAAAACTTTTATGGAACTTTTGGCTAGTAATGGGAATTAGAAGGGAAGTCAATGAGTATGTATAGTAAGTTAGTGTTTAAGGAGTCTTTTGCCAAAAATATGTTCTGTAGGTCAAATGTGGACTTCTGTACAGCCATAATGTAAAAAAAAAAAAAAAAAACCTTTAAAAAATTCTTTAAAAAAAACCTTTTATTGAACTTTTGGCTAGTAATGGGAATCAGAAGGGAAGTCAATGAGTATGTATAGTAAGTTAGTGTTTAAGGACTCTTGGGCCAAAAATATGTTCAGTAGGTCAAATATGAACTTCTGTACAGCCATAATGTAAAAAAACAAAACAAAACAAAACAAAAAAACTTGAAAAAAACTTGAAAAATCCTTGTGTGGAACTGTGGGCAAGTAATGGCAATCAGAAGTGAAGTCAATGAGTATGTATAGTAAGTTAGTGTTTAAGGAGTCTTGGGCTAAACATTTGTTTAGTAGGTCAAATATGAACTTTTGTACAGCCATAATGTAAAAAAATAAAAAAATAAACACCTTTAAAAACCTTTAAAAAAAGCCTTGTGTGGTACTTTTGGCTAGTAATGGGAATCAGAAGCGACGTCAATGAATATGTTTAGTAAGTTAGTGTTTAAGGAGTCTTGGGCTAAAAATATGTTCAGTAGGCCAAATGGACTTCTGTACAGCCATAATGTAAAAAAATAAAAAAATAAACACCTTTAAAAAACCTTTAAAAAAAGCCTTGTGTGGAACTTTTGGCTAGTAATGGGAATCAGAAGGGAAGTCAATGAGTATGTATAGTACGTTAGTGTTTAAGGAGTCTTGGGCCAAAACTATGTTCAGTAGGTCAAATATGGACTTCTGTACAGCCATAAAATGTAAAAAATAATAATAATAATAATAATTAAAAGAAACTTTTGTAGAACTTTTGGCTAGTAATGGGAATCAGAAGGGAAGTCAATGAGTATGTATAGTAAGTTAGTGTTTAAGTAATCTTGGACCAAAAATTTGTTCCGTAGGTCAAATATGAACTTCTGTACAGCCATAATGTAAAAAAAACAAACAAAACAAAAAAAAAAACCTTGATAAAACCTTGAAAAAACCTTTTGTGGAACTGTGGGCAAGTAATGGCAATCAGAAGTGAAGTCAATGAGTATGTATAGTAAGTTAGTGTTTAAGGAGTCTTGGGCTAAACATTTGTTTAGTAGGTCAAATATGAACTTCTGTACAGCCATAATGTAAAAAAAAAAATAATAAACACCTTTAAAAAACCTTAAAAAAAAGCCTTGTGTGGAACTTTTGGCTAGTAATGGGAATCAGAAGGGACGTCAATGAATATGTTTAGTAAGTTAGTGTTTAAGGAGTCTTGGGCTAAAAATATGTTCAGTAGGCCAAATGTGGACTTCTGTACAGCCATAATGTAAAAAAATAAAAAAATAAACACCTTTAAAAAACCTTTAAAAAAAAGCCTTGTGTGGAACTTTTGGCTAGTAATGGGAATCAGAAGGGAAGTCAATGAGTATGTATAGTAAGTTAGTGTTTAAGGAGTCTTGGGCCAAAAATTTCTTCCGTAGGTCAAATATGGACTTCTGTACAGCCATAAAATGTACAAAAAATAAATAAATAAATAAAAAACACCTTTAAAAAACCTTTAAAAAAACCTTTTATGGAACTTTTGGCTAGTAATGGGAATCAGAAGGGAAGTCAATGAGTATGTATAGTAAGTTAGTGTTTAAGGACTCTTGGGCCAAAAATATGTTCAGTAGGTCAAATATGGAATTCTGTACAGCCATAATGTAAAAAAAATAAAAATATTAAAAAAACCTTAAAAAAAAAAAATTTATGGAACTTTTGGCTAGTAATGGGAATCAGAAGGGAAGTCAATGAGTATGTATAGTAAGTTAGTGTTTAAGGACTCTTGGGCCAAAAATATGTTCAGTAGGTCAAATATGGACTTCTGTACAGCCATAATATATAAAGAAAAGAAAAAAAACCTTGTGTGGAACTTTGGGCAAGTAATGGGAATCAGAAGGAATGTTATTGAGTATGTATAGTAAGTTAATGTTTAAATAATCTTGGGCCAAAAATGTATTCCGTAGGTCAAGTATGAACTTCTGTACAGCCATAATGTAAAAAAAATAAAAAATAAACACCTTTAAAAAACCTTAAAAAAAAGCCTTGTGTGGAACTTTTGGCTAGTAATGGGAATCAGAAGGGAAGTCAATGAGTATGTATAGTAAGTTAGTGTTTACGGAGTCTTGGGCTAAAAATTTGTTTAGTAGGTCAAATATGGACTTCTGTACAGCCATAATGTAAAAAAAAAAAAAATAAACCTTCAAAAAAACTTTAAAAAAAAACCTTTTATGGAACTTTTGGCTAGTAATGGGAATCAGAAGGGACGTCAATGAATATGTTTAGTAAGTTAGTGTTTAAGGAGTCTTGGGCTAAAAATATGTTCAGTAGGCCAAATGGACTTCTGTACAGCCATAATGTAAAAAAAATAAAAAATAAACACCTTTAAAAAACCTTTAAAAAAAGCCTTGTGTGGAACTTTTGGCTAGTAATGGGAATCAGAAGGGAAGTCAATGAGTATGTATAGTAAGTTAGTGTTTAAGGACTTTTGGGCTAAAAATTTGTTTAGTAGGTCAAATATGGACTTCTGTACAGCCATAGCATTTAAAAGTAAAAAACAAAAAAAAAAAAAAACTTTTGTAAAACTTTTGGCTAGTAATGGGAATCAGAAGAGAAGTCAATAAGTATGTATAGTAAGTTAGTTTTTAAGTAATCTTGGGCCAAAAATATTTTCGGTAGGTCAAATGTGGACTTCTGTACAGCCATAATGTAAAAAAAAAAAAAAATTTAAAAAACCTTTAAAAAAAACTTTTATGGAACTTTTGGCTAGTAATGGGAATCAGAAGGGAAGTCAATGAGTATGTATAGTAAGTTCGTGTTTAAGGAGTCTTGGGCTAAAAATTTGATTAGTAGGTCAAATATGGACTTCAGTACAGCCATAATGTAAAAAAAAAAAACCTTAAAAAAAACCTTTAAAAAATTATTTAAAAAAAAACTTTTATGGAACTTTTGGCTAGTAATGGGAATTAGAAGGGAAGTCAATGAGTATGTATAGTAAGTTAGTGTTTAAGGAGTCTTTTGCCAAAAATATGTTCTGTAGGTCAAATGTGGACTTCTGTACAGCCATAATGTAAAAAAAAAAAAAAAAACCTTTAAAAAATTCTTTAAAAAAAACCTTTTATTGAACTTTTGGCTAGTAATGGGAATCAGAAGGGAAGTCAATGAGTATGTATAGTAAGTTAGTGTTTAAGGACTCTTGGGCCAAAAATATGTTCAGTAGGTCAAATATGAACTTCTGTACAGCCATAATGTAAAAAAACAAAACAAAACAAAACAAAAAAACTTGAAAAAACCTTGAAAAATCCTTGTGTGGAACTGTGGGCAAGTAATGGCAATCAGAAGTGAAGTCAATGAGTATGTATAGTAAGTTAGTGTTTAAGGAGTCTTGGGCTAAACATTTGTTTAGTAGGTCAAATATGAACTTTTGTACAGCCATAATGTAAAAAAATAAAAAAATAAACACCTTTAAAAACCTTTAAAAAAAGCCTTGTGTGGTACTTTTGGCTAGTAATGGGAATCAGAAGCGACGTCAATGAATATGTTTAGTAAGTTAGTGTTTAAGGAGTCTTGGGCTAAAAATATGTTCAGTAGGCCAAATGGACTTCTGTACAGCCATAATGTAAAAAAATAAAAAAATAAACACCTTTAAAAAACCTTTAAAAAAAGCCTTGTGTGGAACTTTTGGCTAGTAATGGGAATCAGAAGGGAAGTCAATGAGTATGTATAGTACGTTAGTGTTTAAGGAGTCTTGGGCCAAAACTATGTTCAGTAGGTCAAATATGGACTTCTGTACAGCCATAAAATGTAAAAAATAATAATAATAATAATAATTAAAAGAAACTTTTGTAGAACTTTTGGCTAGTAATGGGAATCAGAAGGGAAGTCAATGAGTATGTATAGTAAGTTAGTGTTTAAGTAATCTTGGACCAAAAATTTGTTCCGTAGGTCAAATATGAACTTCTGTACAGCCATAATGTAAAAAAAACAAACAAAACAAAAAAAAAAACCTTGATAAAACCTTGAAAAAACCTTTTGTGGAACTGTGGGCAAGTAATGGCAATCAGAAGTGAAGTCAATGAGTATGTATAGTAAGTTAGTGTTTAAGGAGTCTTGGGCTAAACATTTGTTTAGTAGGTCAAATATGAACTTCTGTACAGCCATAATGTAAAAAAAAAAATAATAAACACCTTTAAAAAACCTTAAAAAAAAGCCTTGTGTGGAACTTTTGGCTAGTAATGGGAATCAGAAGGGACGTCAATGAATATGTTTAGTAAGTTAGTGTTTAAGGAGTCTTGGGCTAAAAATATGTTCAGTAGGCCAAATGTGGACTTCTGTACAGCCATAATGTAAAAAAATAAAAAAATAAACACCTTTAAAAAACCTTTAAAAAAAAGCCTTGTGTGGAACTTTTGGCTAGTAATGGGAATCAGAAGGGAAGTCAATGAGTATGTATAGTAAGTTAGTGTTTAAGGAGTCTTGGGCCAAAAATTTCTTCCGTAGGTCAAATATGGACTTCTGTACAGCCATAAAATGTACAAAAAATAAATAAATAAATAAAAAACACCTTTAAAAAACCTTTAAAAAAACCTTTTATGGAACTTTTGGCTAGTAATGGGAATCAGAAGGGAAGTCAATGAGTATGTATAGTAAGTTAGTGTTTAAGGACTCTTGGGCCAAAAATATGTTCAGTAGGTCAAATATGGAATTCTGTACAGCCATAATATATAAAGAAAAGAAAAAAAAACCTTGTGTGGAACTTTGGGCAAGTAATGGGAATCAGAAGGGAAGACAATGAGTATGTATAGTAAGTTAGTGTTTAAGGACTTTTGGGCTAAAATTTGTTTAGTAGTTCAAATATGGACTTCTGTACAGCCATAACATTTAAAAGCAAAAAACAAAAACAAAAGCAAAAAAAAACTTTTGTAAAACTTTTGGTTAGTAATGGGAATCAGAAGGGACGTCAATGAGTATGTTTAGTAAGTTAATGTTTAAATAATCTTGTGCCAAAAAAGTATTCCGTAGGTCAAGTATGAACTTCTGTACAGCCATAATGTAAAAAAAATAAAAAATAAACACCTTTAAAAAACCTTAAAAAAAAGCCTTGTGTGGAACTTTTGGCTAGTAATGGGAATCAGAAGGGAAGTCAATGAGTATGTATAGTAAGTTAGTGTTTACGGAGTCTTGGGCTAAAAATTTGTTTAGTAGGTCAAATATGGACTTCTGTACAGCCATAATGTAAAAAAAAAATAAATAAACCTTCAAAAAAACTTTTAAAAAAAACCTTTTATGGAACTTTTGGCTAGTAATGGGAATCAGAAGGGACGTCAATGAGTATGTTTAGTAAGTTAGTGTTTAAGGAGTCTTGGGCCAAAAATATGTTCGGTAGGTCAAATGTGGACTTCTGTACAGCCATAATGTAAAAAAAAAAAAAATATTAAAAAAACCTTAAAAAAAAACCTTTTATGGAACTTTTGGCTAGTAATGGGAATCAGAAGGGAAGTCAATGACTATGTATAGTAAATTAGTGTTTAAGGAGTCTTGGGCTAAAAAATTGTTTAGTAGGTCAAATATGGACTTCTGTACAACCATAATGTAAAAAAAAAAAAAAAAAACTTAAAAAAATCTTTTAAAAAATTTTTTTTATGGAACTTTTGGCTAGTAATGGGAATCAGAAGGGAAGTCAATGAGTATGTATAGTAAGTTAGTGTTTAAGGAGTCTTGGGCTAAAAATTTGTTTAGTAGGTCAAATATGGACTTCTGTACAGCCATAATATATAAAGAAATGAAAAAAAACCTTGTGTGGAACTTTGGGCAAGTAATGGGAATCAGAAGGGAAGTCAATGAGTATGTATAGTGAGTTAGTGTTTAAGGACTCTTGGGCCAAAAATATATTCAGTAGGTCAAATATCGACTTCTTTACAGCTATGATGTAAAAAATAAATAAATAAACCTTTAAAAAATCTTTAAAAAAACCTTTTATGGAACTTTTGGCTAGTAATGGGAATCAGAAGGGAAGTCAATGAGTATGTATAGTAAGTTAGTGTTTAAGTAATCTTGGGCCAAAAAATTGTTCCGTAGGACAAATATGGACTTCTGTACAGCCATAAAATGTAAAAAAAAAAAAAAAAAAAAAAAACACCTTTAAAAAACCTTTAAAAAAAGCTTTTATGGAACTTTTGGCTAGTAATAGGAATCAGAAGGGAAGTCAATGAGTATGTATAGTAAGTTAGTGTTTAAGTAATCTTGGGCCAAAAATTTGTTCCGTAGGTCAAATATGGACTTCTGTACAGCCATAATGTAAAAACTAAAAAAAACTAAAAAGCCTTGAAAAAACCTTGAAAAAACCTTGTGTGGAACTGTGGGCTAGTAATGGGAATTAGAAGGGAAGTCAATGAGTATGTATAGTAAGTTAGTGTTTAAGGACTTTTGGGCTAAACATTTGTTTAGTAGGTCAAATATGGACTTCTGTACAGCCATAATACAAAAAAAAATAAAACATTTAAAAAACATTTAAAAAAACTTTTATGGAACTTTTGGCTAGTAATGGGAATCAGAAGGGAAGTCAATGAGTATGTATAGTAAGTTAGTGTTTAAATAATCTTGGGCCAAAAATGTATTCCGTAGGTCAAGTATGAACTTCTGTACAGCCATAATGTAAAAAAAAAAAAAAAAAAAAAACACCTTTAAAAAACCTTTAAAAAAAACCTTTTATGGAACTTTTGGCTAGTAATGGGAATCAGAAGGGAAGTCAATGAGTATGTATAGTAAGTTAGTGTTTAAGTAGTCTTGGGCTAAAAATTTGTTTAGTAGGTCAAATATGGACTTCTGTACAGCCATAATATATAAAGAAATGAAAAAAAACCTTGTGTGGAACTTTGGGCAAGTAATGGGAATCAGAAGGGAAGTCAATGAGTATGTATAGTGAGTTAGTGTTTAAGGACTCTTGGGCCAAAAATATATTCAGTAGGTCAAATATCGACTTCTTTACAGCTATGATGTAAAAAATAAATAAATAAACCTTTAAAAAATCTTTAAAAAAACTTTTTATGGAAATTTTGGCTAGTAATGGGAATCAGAAGGGAAGTCAATGAGTATGTATAGTAAGTTAGTGTTTAAGGACTCTTGGGCAAAAACTATGTTCAGTAGGTCAAATATGGACTTCTGTACAGCCATAATGTAAAAAAAAAATAATAATAAACCTTTAAAAAATCTTTAAAAAAAACCTTTTATGGAACTTTTGGCTAGTAATGGGAATCAGAAGGGAAGTCAATGAGTATGTATAGTAAGTTAGTGTTTAAGTAATCTTGGGCCAAAAAATTGTTCCGTAGGACAAATATGGACTTCTGTACAGCCATAAAATGTAAAAAAAAATAAATAAATAAAAAACACCTTTAAAAAACCTTTAAAAAAAGCTTTTATGGAACTTTTGGCTAGTAATAGGAATCAGAAGGGAAGTCAATGAGTATGTATAGTAAGTTAGTTTTTAAGTAATCTTGGGCCAAAAATTTGTTCCGTAGGTCAAATATGGACTTCTGTACAGCCATAATGTGAAAACTAAAAAAAACTAAAAAGCCTTGAAAAAACCTTGAAAAAACCTTGTGTGGAACTGTGGGCTAGTAATGGGAATTAGAAGGGAATTCAATGAGTATGTATAGTAAGTTAGTGTTTAAGGACTTTTGGGCTAAACATTTGTTTAGTAGGTCAAATATGGACTTCTGTACAGCCATAATACAAAAAAAAATAAAACATTTAAAAAACATTTAAAAAAACTTTTATGGAACTTTTGGCTAGTAATGGGAATCAGAAGGGAAGTCAATGAGTATGTATAGTAAGTTAGTGTTTAAATAATCTTGGGCCAAAAATGTATTCCGTAGGTCAAGTATGAACTTCTGTACAGCCATAATGTAAAAAAAAAAAAAAAAAAAAAAACACCTTTAAAAAACCTTTAAAAAAAACCTTTTATGGAACTTTTGGCTAGTAATGGGAATCAGAAGGGAAGTCAATGAGTATGTATAGTAAGTTAGTGTTTAAGTTGTCTTGGGCTAAAAATTTGTTTAGTAGGTCAAATATGGACTTCTGTACAGCCATAATGTAAAAAAAAAAATAATAAACCTTTAAAAAATCTTTAAAAAAAACTTTTATGGAACTTTTGGCTAGTAATTGGAATCAGAAAGGAAGTCAATGAGTATGTATAGTAAGTTTGTGTTTAAGTAATCTTGGGCCAAAATTTGTTCCGTAGGTCAAGTATGAACTTCTGTACAGCCATAATGTAAAAAAAAAAAAAAAAAAAAACACCTTTAAAAAACCTTTAAAAAAAAACTTTTATGGAACTTTTGGCTAGTAATGGGAATCAGAAGGGAAGTCAATGAGTATGTATAGTAAGTTAGTGTTTAAGTAGTCTTGGGCTAAAAATTTGTTTAGTAGGTCAAATATGGACTTCAGTACAGCCATAATGTAAAAAAAAAAAACCTTAAAAAAAAACCTTTAAAAAATTCTTTAAAAAAAACCTTTTATGGAACTTTTGGCTAGTAATGGGAATTAGAAGGGAAGTCAATGAGTATGTATAGTAAGTTAGTGTTTAAGGACTTTTGGGCTAAACATTTGTTTAGTAGGTCAAATATGGACTTCTGTACAGCCATAATACAAAAAAAAAATAAAACATTTAAAAAACATTTAAAAAAACTTTTATGGAACTTTTGGCTAGTAATGGGAATCAGAAGGGAAGTCAATGAGTATGTATAGTAAGTTAGTGTTTAAATAATCTTGGGCCAAAAATGTATTCCGTAGGTCAAGTATGAACTTCTGTACAGCCATAATGTAAAAAAAAAAAAAAAAAAAAAAACACCTTTAAAAAACCTTTAAAAAAAACCTTTTATGGAACTTTTGGCTAGTAATGGGAATCAGAAGGGAAGTCAATGAGTATGTATAGTAAGTTAGTGTTTAAGTAGTCTTGGGCTAAAAATTTGTTTAGTAGGTCAAATATGGACTTCTGTACAGCCATAATGTAAAAAAAAAAATAATAAACCTTTAAAAAATCTTTAAAAAAAAACTTTTATGGAACTTTTGGCTAGTAATTGGAATCAGAAAGGAAGTCAATGAGTATGTATAGTAAGTTTGTGTTTAAGTAATCTTGGGCCAAAAATTTGTTCCGTAGGTCAAGTATGAACTTCTGTACAGCCATAATGTAAAAAAAAAAAAAAAAAAAAAACACCTTTAAAAAACCTTTAAAAAAAACCTTTTATGGAACTTTTGGCTAGTAATGGGAATCAGAAGGGAAGTCAATGAGTATGTATAGTAAGTTAGTGTTTAAGTAGTCTTGGGCTAAAAATTTGTTTAGTAGGTCAAATATGGACTTCAGTACAGCCATAATGTAAAAAAAAAAAACCTTAAAAAAAAACCTTTAAAAAATTCTTTAAAAAAAACCTTTTATGGAACTTTTGGCTAGTAATGGGAATTAGAAGGGAAGTCAATGAGTATGTATAGTAAGTTAGTGTTTAAGGACTTTTGGGCTAAACATTTGTTTAGTAGGTCAAATATGGACTTCTGTACAGCCATAATACAAAAAAAAATAAAACATTTAAAAAACATTTAAAAAAACTTTTATGGAACTTTTGGCTAGTAATGGGAATCAGAAGGGAAGTCAATGAGTATGTATAGTAAGTTAGTGTTTAAATAATCTTGGGCCAAAAATGTATTCCGTAGGTCAAGTATGAACTTCTGTACAGCCATAATGTAAAAAAAAAAAAAAAAAAAAAAACACATTTAAAAAACCTTTAAAAAAAAACTTTTATGGAACTTTTGGCTAGTAATGGGAATCAGAAGGGAAGTCAATGAGTATGTATAGTAAGTTAGTGTTTAAGTAGTCTTGGGCTAAAAATTTGTTTAGTAGGTCAAATATGGACTTCTGTACAGCCATAATGTAAAAATAAATAAATAAACCTTTCAAAAATCTTTAAAAAAAACCTTTTATGGAACTTTTGGCTAGTAATGGGAATCAGAAAGGAAGTCAATGAGTATGTATAGTAAGTTAGTGTTTATGTAATCTTGGGCCAAAAATTTGTTCCGTAGGTCAAATATGAACTTCTGTACAGCCATAATGTAAAAAAAAAAAAATAAATTAAAAAACCTTTAAAAAAACCTTTTATGGAACTTTTGGCTTGTAATGGGAATCAGAAGGGAAGTCAATGAGTATGTATAGTAAGTTAGTGTTTAAGGACTTTTGGGCCAAAAATATGTTCAGTAGGCCAAATGGACTTCTGTACAGCCATTATGTAAAAAAAATAAAAAATAAAAAATAAACTTTAAAAAACCTTAAAAAAAAACCTTTTATGGAACTTTTGGCTAGTAATGGGAATCAGAAGGGAAGTCAATGACTATGTATAGTAAATTAGTGTTTAAGGAGTCTTGGGCTAAAAATTTGTTTAGTAGGTCAAATATGGACTTCTGTACAACCATAATGTAAAAAAAAAAAAAAAACCTTAAAAAAATCTTTTAAAAAATTTTTTTTATGGAACTTTTGGCTAGTAATGGGAATCAGAAGGGAAGTCAATGAGTATGTATAGTAAGTTAGTGTTTAAGGAGTCTTGGGCTAAAAATTTGTTTAGTAGGTCAAATATGGACTTCTGTACAGCCATAATATATAAAGAAATGAAAAAAAACCTTGTGTGGAACTTTGGGCAAGTAATGGGAATCAGAAGGGAAGTCAATGAGTATGTATAGTGAGTTAGTGTTTAAGGACTCTTGGGCCAAGAATATATTCAGTAGGTCAAATATGGACTTCTGTACAGCCATAATGTAAAAAAAAAATAATGATAAACCTTTAAAAAATCTTTAAAAAAAACCTTTTATGGAACTTTTGGCTAGTAATGGGAATCAGAAGGGACGTCAATGAGTATGTTTAGTAAGTTAGTGTTTAAGGAGTCTTGGGCCAAAAATATGTTCGGTAGGTCAAATGTGGACTTCTGTACAGCCATAACAAAAAAACCTTAAAAAAACCTCAAAAAACCTTTTATGGACCTTTTGGCTAGGAATGGGAATCAGAAGGGAAGTCAATGAGTATGTATAGTAAGTTAGTGTTTAAATAATCTTGGGCCAAAAATGTATTCCGTAGGTCAAGTATGAACTTCTGTACAGCCATAATGTAAAAAAAAAAAAAAAAAAAAAAACACCTTTAAAAAACCTTTAAAAAAAACCTTTTATGGAACTTTTGGCTAGTAATGGGAATCAGAAGGGAAGTCAATGAGTATGTATAGTAAGTTAGTGTTTAAGTAGTCTTGGGCTAAAAATTTGTTTAGTAGGTCAAATATGGACTTCTGTACAGCCATAATGTAAAAAAAAAAAAAATAAACCTTTAAAAAATCTTTAAAAAAAAACTTTTATGGAACTTTTGGCTAGTAATTGGAATCAGAAAGGAAGTCAATGAGTATGTATAGTAAGTTTGTGTTTAAGTAATCTTGGGCCAAAAATTTGTTCCGTAGGTCAAGTGTGAACTTCTGTACAGCCATAATGTAAAAAAAAAAAAAAAAAAAAACACCTTTAAAAAACCTTTAAAAAAAACCTTTTATGGAACTTTTGGCTAGTAATGGGAATCAGAAGGGAAGTCAATGAGTATGTATAGTAAGTTAGTGTTTAAGTAGTCTTGGGCTAAAAATTTGTTTAGTAGGTCAAATATGGACTTCAGTACAGCCATAATGTAAAAAAAAAAAAACCTTAAAAAAAAACCTTAAAAAAAATCTTTAAAAAAAACCTTTTATGGAACTTTTGGCTAGTAATGGGAATTAGAAGGGAAGTCAATGAGTATGTATAGTAAGTTAGTGTTTAAGGACTTTTGGGCTAAACATTTGTTTAGTAGGTCAAATATGGACTTCTGTACAGCCATAATACAAAAAAAAATAAAACATTTAAAAAACATTTAAAAAAACTTTTATGGAACTTTTGGCTAGTAATGGGAATCAGAAGGGAAGTCAATGAGTATGTATAGTAAGTTAGTGTTTAAATAATCTTGGGCCAAAAATGTATTCCGTAGGTCAAGTATGAACTTCTGTACAGCCATAATGTAAAAAAAAAAAAAAAAAAAAAAACACCTTTAAAAAACCTTTAAAAAAAACCTTTTATGGAACTTTTGGCTAGTAATGGGAATCAGAAGGGAAGTCAATGAGTATGTATAGTAAGTTAGTGTTTAAGTAGTCTTGGGCTAAAAATTTGTTTAGTAGGTCAAATATGGACTTCTGTACAGCCATAATGTAAAAAAAAAAAAAATAAACCTTTAAAAAATCTTTAAAAAAAAACTTTTATGGAACTTTTGGCTAGTAATTGGAATCAGAAAGGAAGTCAATGAGTATGTATAGTAAGTTTGTGTTTAAGTAATCTTGGGCCAAAAATTTGTTCCGTAGGTCAAGTATGAACTTCTGTACAGCCATAATGTAAAAAAAAAAAAAAAAAAAAAACACCTTTAAAAAACCTTTAAAAAAAACCTTTTATGGAACTTTTGGCTAGTAATGGGAATCAGAAGGGAAGTCAATGAGTATGTATAGTAAGTTAGTGTTTAAGTAGTCTTGGGCTAAAAATTTGTTTAGTAGGTCAAATATGGACTTCAGTACAGCCATAATGTAAAAAAAAAAAACCTTAAAAAAAAACCTTTAAAAAATTCTTTAAAAAAAACCTTTTATGGAACTTTTGGCTAGTAATGGGAATTAGAAGGGAAGTCAATGAGTATGTATAGTAAGTTAGTGTTTAAGGACTTTTGGGCTAAACATTTGTTTAGTAGGTCAAATATGGACTTCTGTACAGCCATAATACAAAAAAAAATAAAACATTTAAAAAACATTTAAAAAAACTTTTATGGAACTTTTGGCTAGTAATGGGAATCAGAAGGGAAGTCAATGAGTATGTATAGTAAGTTAGTGTTTAAATAATCTTGGGCCAAAAATGTATTCCGTAGGTCAAGTATGAACTTCTGTACAGCCATAATGTAAAAAAAAAAAAAAAAAAAAAACACATTTAAAAAACCTTTAAAAAAAAACTTTTATGGAACTTTTGGCTAGTAATGGGAATCAGAAGGGAAGTCAATGAGTATGTATAGTAAGTTAGTGTTTAAGTAGTCTTGGGCTAAAAATTTGTTTAGTAGGTCAAATATGGACTTCTGTACAGCCATAATGTAAAAATAAATAAATAAACCTTTCAAAAATCTTTAAAAAAAACCTTTTATGGAACTTTTGGCTAGTAATGGGAATCAGAAAGGAAGTCAATGAGTATGTATAGTAAGTTAGTGTTTATGTAATCTTGGGCCAAAAATTTGTTCCGTAGGTCAAATATGAACTTCTGTACAGCCATAATGTAAAAAAAAAAAAAAAAATTAAAAAACCTTTAAAAAAACCTTTTATGGAACTTTTGGCTTGTAATGGGAATCAGAAGGGAAGTCAATGAGTATGTATAGTAAGTTAGTGTTTAAGGACTTTTGGGCCAAAAATATGTTCAGTAGGCCAAATGGACTTCTGTACAGCCATTATGTAAAAAAAATAAAAAATAAAAAATAAACTTTAAAAAACCTTAAAAAAAAACCTTTTATGGAACTTTTGGCTAGTAATGGGAATCAGAAGGGAAGTCAATGACTATGTATAGTAAATTAGTGTTTAAGGAGTCTTGGGCTAAAAATTTGTTTAGTAGGTCAAATATGGACTTCTGTACAACCATAATGTAAAAAAAAAAAAAAAACCTTAAAAAAATCTTTTAAAATTTTTTTTTTATGGAACTTTTGGCTAGTAATGGGAATCAGAAGGGAAGTCAATGAGTATGTATAGTAAGTTAGTGTTTAAGGAGTCTTGGGCTAAAAATTTGTTTAGTAGGTCAAATATGGACTTCTGTACAGCCATAATATATAAAGAAATGAAAAAAAACCTTGTGTGGAACTTTGGGCAAGTAATGGGAATCAGAAGGGAAGTCAATGAGTATGTATAGTGAGTTAGTGTTTAAGGACTCTTGGGCCAAGAATATATTCAGTAGGTCAAATATGGACTTCTGTACAGCCATAATGTAAAAAAAAAATAATGATAAACCTTTAAAAAATCTTTAAAAAAAACCTTTTATGGAACTTTTGGCTAGTAATGGGAATCAGAAGGGAAGTCAATGAGTATGTATAGTAAGTTAGTGTTTAAGTAATCTTGGGCCAAAAATTTGTTCCGTAGGACAAATATGGACTTCTGTACAGCCATAATGTAAAAACTAAAAAAAACTAAAAAGCCTTGAAAAAACCTTGAAAAAACCTTGTGTGGAACTGTGGGCAAGTAATGGCAATCAGAAGGGAAGTCAATGAGTATGTATAATAAGTTAGTGTTTAAGGAGTCTTGGGCCAAAACTATGTTCAGTAGGTCAAATATGGACTTCTGTACAGCCATAAAATGTAAAAAAAAAATAATAATAATAATAATTAAAAAAAACTTTTGTAGAACTTTTGGCTAGTAATGGGAATCAGAAGGGACGTCAATGAGTATGTTTAGTAAGTTAGTGTTTAAGGAGTCTTGGGCCAAAAATATGTTCGGTAGGTCAAATGTGGACTTCTGTACAGCCATAACAAAAAAACCTTAAAAAAACCTCAAAAAACCTTTTATGGACCTTTTGGCTAGGAATGGGAATCAGAAGGGAAGTCAATGAGTATGTATAGTAAGTTAGTGTTTAAATAATCTTGGGCCAAAAATGTATTCCGTAGGTCAAGTATGAACTTCTGTACAGCCATAATGTAAAAAAAAAAAAAAAAAAAAACACCTTTAAAAAACCTTTAAAAAAAACCTTTTATGGAACTTTTGGCTAGTAATGGGAATCAGAAGGGAAGTCAATGAGTATGTATAGTAAGTTAGTGTTTAAGTAGTCTTGGGCTAAAAATTTGTTTAGTAGGTCAAATATGGACTTCTGTACAGCCATAATGTAAAAAAAAATAAATAAACCTTTAAAAAATCTTTAAAAAAAACCTTTTATGGAACTTTTGGCTAGTAATTTGAATCAGAAAGGAAGTCAATGAGTATGTATAGTAAGTTAGTGTTTAAGTAATCTTGGGCCAAAAATTTGTTCCGTAGGTCAAATATGAACTTCTGTACAGCCATAATGTAAAAAAAAAAAAAAAAATTTAAAAAACCTTTAAAAAAACCTTTTATGGAACTTTTGGCTTGTAATGGGAATCAGAAGGGAAGTCAATGAGTATGTATAGTAAGTTAGTGTTTAAGGACTTTTGGGCCAAAAATATGTTCAGTAGGCCAAATGGACTTCTGTACAGCCATTATGTAAAAAAAAAAAAAAAAAAAAAAAAAACTTTAAAAAACCTTTAAAAAAACCTTTTATGGAACTTTTGGCTAGTAATGGGAATCAGAAGGGAAGTCAATGACTATGTATAGTAAATTAGTGTTTAAGGAGTCTTGGGCTAAAAATTTGTTTAGTAGGTCAAATATGGACTTCTGTACAACCATAATGTAAAAAAAAAAAAAAAAAACCTTAAAAAAATCTTTTAAAAACAATTTTTTTATGGAACTTTTGGCTAGTAATGGGAAACAGAAGGGAAGTCAATGAGTATGTATAGTAAGTTAGTGTTTAAGGACTCTTGGGCAAAAACTATGTTCAGTAGGTCAAATATGGACTTCTGTACAGCCATAATGTAAAAAAAAAATAATAATAAACCTTTAAAAAATCTTTAAAAAAAACCTTTTATGGAACTTTTGGCTAGTAATGGGAATCAGAAGGGAAGTCAATGAGCATGTATAGTAAGTTAGTGTTTAAGTAATCTTGGGCCAAAAATTTGTTCCGTAGGTCAAATATGGACTTCTGTACAGCCATAAAATGTAAAAAAAAAAAAAAAAAAAAAAACACCTTTAAAAAACCTTTAAAAAAAGCTTTTATGGAACTTTTGGCTAGTAATAGGAATCAGAAGGGAAGTCAATGAGTATGTATAGTAAGTTAGTGTTTAAGTAATCTTGGGCCAAAAATTTGTTCCGTAGGTCAAATATGGACTTCTTTACAGCCATAATGTAAAAACTAAAAAAAACTAAAAAGCCTTGAAAAAACCTTGAAAAAACCTTGTGTGGAACTGTGGGCAAGTAATGGCAATCAGAAGGGAAGTCAATGAGTATGTATAGTAAGTTAGTGTTTAAGGAGTCTTGGGCCAAAACTATGTTCAGTAGGTCAAATATGGACTTCTGTACAGCCATAAAATGTAAAAAAAAAAAAAAATAATAATAATTAAAAGAAACTTTTGTAGAACTTTTGGCTAGTAATGGGAATCAGAAGGGACGTCAATGAGTATGTTTAGTAAGTTAGTGTTTAAGGAGTCTTGGGCCAAAAATATGTTCGGTAGGTCAAATGTGGACTTCTGTACAGCCATAACAAAAAAACCTTAAAAAAAACTCAAAAAACCTTTTATGGACCTTTTGGCTAGTAATGGGAATCAGACGGGAATTCAATCAGTATCTATAGTAAGTTAGTGTTTAAGGACTTTTGGGCTAAACATTTGTTTAGCAGGTCAAATATGGACTTCTGTACAGCCATAATACAAAAAAAAATAAAACATTTAAAAAACATTTTAAAAAACTTTTATGGAACTTTTGGCTAGTAATGGGAATCAGAAGGGAAGTCAATGAGTATGTATAGTAAGTTAGTGTTTAAATAATCTTCGGCCAAAAATTTGTTCCGTAGGTCAAATGTGACCTTCTGTACAGCCCTAAAATGTAAAAAAAATGAAAAAAATAAAAAATTCAAAGAAACTTTTGTAGAACTTTTGGCTAGTAATAGGAATCAGAAGGGAAGTCAATGAGTATGTATAGTAAGTTAGTGTTTAAGTAATCTTGGGCTAAAAATTTGTTCCGTAGGTCAAATATGGACTTCTGTACAGCCATAATGTAAAAACTAAAAAAAACTAAAAAGCCTTGAAAAAACCTTGATAAAACCTTGTGTGGAACTGTGGGCAAATAATGGCAATCAGAAGGGAAGTCAATGAGTATGTATAGTAAGTTAGTGTTTAAGGAGTCTTGGGCCAAAACTATGTTCAGTAGGTCAAATATGGACTTCTGTACAGCCATAAAATGTAAAAAAAAAATAATAATAATAATAATTAAAAGAAACTTTTGTAGAACTTTTGGCTAGTAATGGGAATCAGAAGGGACATCAATGAGTATGTTTAGTAAGTTAGTGTTTAAGGAGTCTTGGGCCAAAAATATGTTCGGTAGGTCAAATGTGGACTTCTGTACAGCCATAATTTAAGAAAAAAAAAAAAAATTAAAAAAACCTTAAAAAAAAAACTTTTATGGAACTTTTGGCTAGTAATGGGAATCAGAAGGGAAGTCAATGAGTATGTATAGTAAGTTAGTGTTTAAGGAGTCTTGGGATAAAAATTTGTTTAGTAGGTCAAATATGGACTTCTGTACAGCCATAATGTAAAAAAAAAAAAACCTTTAAAAAATTCTTTAAAAAAAACCTTTTATGGAACTTTTGGCTAGTAATGGGAATCAGAAGGGAAGTCAATGAGTATGTATAGTAAGTTAGTGTTTAAGGACTCTTGGGCCAAAAATATGTTCAGTAGGTCAAATATGGACTTCTGTACAGCCATAATATATAAAGAAAAGAAAAAAAACCTTGTGTGGAACTTTGGGCAAGTAATGGGAATCAGAAGGAATGTTATTGAGTATGTATAGTAAGTTAATGTTTAAATAATCTTGGGCCAAAAATGTATTCCGTAGGTCAAGTATGAACTTCTGTACAGCCATAATGTAAAAAAAAAAAAAAATAAACACCTTTAAAAGACCTTTAAAAAAAGCCTTGTGTGGAACTTTTGGCTAGTAATGGGAATCAGAAGGGAAGTCAATGAGTATGTATAGTAAGTTAGTGTTTAAGGAGTCTTGGGCTAAAAATTTGTTTAGTAGGTCAAATATGGACTTCTGTACAGCAATAATGTAAAAAAAAATTAAATAAAACTTTAAAAAAACTTAAAAAAAAAACCTTTTATGGAACTTTTGGCTAGTAATGGGAATCAGAAGGGAAGTCAATGAGTATGTACAGTAAGTTAGTGTTTAAGGAGTCTTGGGCTAAAAATATGTTCAGTAGGCCAAATGGACTTCTGTACAGCCATAATGTAAAAAAAATAAACACCTTTAAAAAACCTTAAAAAAAGCCTTGTGTGGAACTTTTGGCTAGTAATGGGAACCAGAAGGGACGTCAATGAATATGTTTAGTAAGTTAGTGTTTAAGGAGTCTTGGGCTCAAAATTTGTTTAGTAGGTCAAATATGGACTTCTGTACAGCCATAATGTAAAAAAAAAAATAATAAACCTTTAAAAAAACTTTTAAAAAAAACCTTTTATGGAACTTTTGGCTAGTAATGGGAATCAGAAGTGAAGTCAATGAGTATTTACAGTAAGTTAGTGTTTAAGGAGTCTTGGGCCAAAACTATGTTCAGTAGGTCAAATATGGACTTCTGTACAGCCATAAAATGTAAAAAATAATAATAATAATAATAATTAAAAGAAACTTTTGTAGAACTTTTGGCTAGTAATGGGAATCAGAAGGGAAGTCAATGAGTATGTATAGTAAGTTAGTGTTTAAGGACTCTTGGGCCAAAAATTTGTTCCGTAGGTCAAATATGGAATTCTGTACAGCCATAATATATAAAGAAAAGAAAAAAAAACCTTGTGTGGAACTTTGGGCAAGTAATGGGAATCAGAAGGGAAGACAATGAGTATGTATAGTAAGTTAGTGTTTAAGGAGTCTTGGGCCAAAAATATGTTCGGTAGGTCAAATGTGGACTTCTGTACAGCCATAATGTAAAAAAAAAAAAAATTTAAAATTTATTTAAAAAAAACCTTTTATGGAACTTTTGGCTAGTAATGGGAATCAGAAGGGAAGTCAATGAGTATGTATAGTAAGTTAGTGTTTAAGGACTCTTGGGCAAAAACTATGTTCAGTAGGTCAAATGTGGACTTCTGTACAGCCATAATGTAAAAAAAAAAAAAATTAAAATTTATTTAAAAAAAACCTTTTATGGAACTTTTGGCTAGTAATGGGAATCAGAAGGGAAGTCAATGAGTATGTATAGTAAGTTAGTGTTTAAGGACTCTTGGGCAAAAACTATGTTCAGTAGGCCAAATGGACTTCTGTACAGCCATAATGTAAAAACAAAACAAAACAAAAAAACTTGAAAAAACCTTGAAAAAACCTTGTGTGGAACTTTTGGCTAGTAATGGGAATCAGAAGGGAAGTCAATGAGTATGTATAGTAAGTTAGTGTTTAAGGAGTCTTGGGCTAAACATTTGTTTAGTAGGTCAAATATGAACTTCTGTACAGCCATAATGTAAAAAAAAAAAAAAATAATTAAAAAACCTTTAAAAAAACCTTTTATGGAACTTTTGGCTTGTAATGGGAATCAGAAGGGAAGTCAATGAGTATGTATAGTAAGTTAGTGTTTAAGGACTTTTGGGCCAAAAATATGTTCAGTTGGCCAAATGGACTTCTGTACAGCCATTATGTAAAAAAAAAAATAAAAAAAATAAAAAACTTTAAAAAACCTTAAAAAAAAACCTTTTATGGAACTTTTGGCTAGTAATGGGAATCAGAAGGGAAGTCAATGACTATGTATAGTAAATTAGTGTTTAAGGAGTCTTGGGCTAAAAATTTGTTTAGTAGGTCAAATATGGACTTCTGTACAACCATAATGTAAAAAAAAAAAAAAAAACCTTAAAAAAATCTTTAAAAAAATTTTTTTTATGGAACTTTTGGCTAGTAATGGGAATCAGAAGGGAAGTCAATGAGTATGTATAGTAAGTTAGTGTTTAAGGACTTTTGGGCTAAACATTTGTTTAGTAGGTCAAATATGGACTTCTGTACAGCCATAATACAAAAAAAAATAAAACATTTAAAAAACATTTAAAAAAACTTGTATGGAACTTTTCGCTAGTAATGGGAATCAGAAGGGAAGTCAATAAGTATGTATAGTAAGTTAGTGTTTAAATAATCTTGGGCCAAAAATGTATTCCGTAGGTCAAGTATGAACTTCTGTACAGCCATAATGTAAAAAAAAAAAAAAAAAAAACACCTTTAAAATACATTTAAAAAAAACCTTTTATGGAACTTTTGGCTAGTAATGGGAATCAGAAGTGAAGTCAATGAGTATTTACAGTAAGTTAGTGTTTAAGGAGTCTTGGGCCAAAACTATGTTCAGTAGGTCAAATATGGACTTCTGTACAGCCATAAAATGTAAAAAATAATAATAATAATAATAATTAAAAGAAACTTTTGTAGAACTTTTGGCTAGTAATGGGAATCAGAAGGGAAGTCAATGAGTATGTATAGTAAGTTAGTGTTTAAGGACTCTTGGGCCAAAAATTTGTTCCGTAGGTCAAATATGGAATTCTGTACAGCCATAATATATAAAGAAAAGAAAAAAAAACCTTGTGTGGAACTTTGGGCAAGTAATGGGAATCAGAAGGGAAGACAATGAGTATGTATAGTAAGTTAGTGTTTAAGGAGTCTTGGGCCAAAAATATGTTCGGTAGGTCAAATGTGGACTTCTGTACAGCCATAATGTAAAAAAAAAAAAAATTTAAAATTTATTTAAAAAAAACCTTTTATGGAACTTTTGGCTAGTAATGGGAATCAGAAGGGAAGTCAATGAGTATGTATAGTAAGTTAGTGTTTAAGGACTCTTGGGCAAAAACTATGTTCAGTAGGTCAAATGTGGACTTCTGTACAGCCATAATGTAAAAAAAAAAAAAATTAAAATTTATTTAAAAAAAACCTTTTATGGAACTTTTGGCTAGTAATGGGAATCAGAAGGGAAGTCAATGAGTATGTATAGTAAGTTAGTGTTTAAGGACTCTTGGGCAAAAACTATGTTCAGTAGGCCAAATGGACTTCTGTACAGCCATAATGTAAAAACAAAACAAAACAAAAAAACTTGAAAAAACCTTGAAAAAACCTTGTGTGGAACTTTTGGCTAGTAATGGGAATCAGAAGGGAAGTCAATGAGTATGTATAGTAAGTTAGTGTTTAAGGAGTCTTGGGCTAAACATTTGTTTAGTAGGTCAAATATGAACTTCTGTACAGCCATAATGTAAAAAAAAAAAAAAATAATTAAAAAACCTTTAAAAAAACCTTTTATGGAACTTTTGGCTTGTAATGGGAATCAGAAGGGAAGTCAATGAGTATGTATAGTAAGTTAGTGTTTAAGGACTTTTGGGCCAAAAATATGTTCAGTTGGCCAAATGGACTTCTGTACAGCCATTATGTAAAAAAAAAAAAAAAAAAAAAAAAAAACTTTAAAAAACCTTAAAAAAAAACCTTTTATGGAACTTTTGGCTAGTAATGGGAATCAGAAGGGAAGTCAATGACTATGTATAGTAAATTAGTGTTTAAGGAGTCTTGGGCTAAAAATTTGTTTAGTAGGTCAAATATGGACTTCTGTACAACCATAATGTAAAAAAAAAAAAAAAAACCTTAAAAAAATCTTTAAAAAAATTTTTTTTATGGAACTTTTGGCTAGTAATGGGAATCAGAAGGGAAGTCAATGAGTATGTATAGTAAGTTAGTGTTTAAGGACTTTTGGGCTAAACATTTGTTTAGTAGGTCAAATATGGACTTCTGTTCAGCCATAATACAAAAAAAAATAAAACATTTAAAAAACATTTAAAAAAACTTTTATGGAACTTTTCGCTAGTAATGGGAATCAGAAGGGAAGTCAATAAGTATGTATAGTAAGTTAGTGTTTAAATAATCTTGGGCCAAAAATGTATTCCGTAGGTCAAGTATGAACTTCTGTACAGCCATAATGTAAAAAAAAAAAAAAAAAAAACACCTTTAAAATACATTTAAAAAAAACCTTTTATGGAACTTTTGGCTAGTAATGGGAATCAGAAGGGAAGTCAATGAGTATGTATAGTAAGTTAGTGTTTAAGTAGTCTTGGGCTAAAAATTTGTTTAGTAGGTCAAATATGGACTTCTGTACAGCCATAATGTAAAAAAAAATAAATAAACCTTTAAAAAATCTTTAAAAAAAACCTTTTATGGAACTTTTGGCTAGTAATGGGAATCAGAAAGGAAGTCAATGAGTATCTATAGTAAGTTAGTGTTTAAGTAATCTTGGGCCAAAAATTTGTTCCGTAGGTCAAATATGAACTTCTGTACAGCCATAAAATGTAAAAAAAAATTAAAAAAATATAAAATTCAAAGAAACTTTTGTGGAACTTTTGGCTAGTAATAGGAATCAGAAGGAAAGTCAATGAGTATGTATAGTAAGTTAGTGTTTAAGTAATCTTGGGCCAAAAATTTGTTCCGTAGGTCAAATGTGACCTTCTGTACAGCCCTAAAATGTAAAAAAAATAAAAAAAAATAAAAAATTCAAAGAAACTTTTGTGGAACTTTTGGCTAGTAATAGGAATCAGAAGGGAAGTCAATGAGTATGTATAGTGAGTTAGTGTTTAAGGACTCTTGGGCCAAAAATATATTCAGTAGGTCAAATATCGACTTCTGTACAGCTATGATGTAAAAAATAAATAAATAAACCTTTAAAAAATCTTTAAAAAAACTTTTTATGGAAATTTTGGCTAGTAATGGGAATCAGAAGGGAAGTCAATGAGTATGTATAGTAAGTTAGTGTTTAAGCACTCTTGGGCAAAAACTATGTTCAGTAGGTCAAATATGGACTTCTGTACAGCCATAATGTAAAAAAAAAATAATAATAAACCTTTAAAAAATCTTTAAAAAAAACCTTTTATGGAACTTTTGGCTAGTAATGGGAATCAGAAGGGAAGTCAATGAGTATGTATAGTAAGTTAGTGTTTAAGTAATCTTGGGCCAAAAATTTTTCCGTAGGTCAAATATGGACTTCTGTACAGCCATAATGTAAAAACAAAAAAAAACTAAAAAACCTTGAAAAAACCTTGAAAAAACCTTGTGTGGAACTGTGGGCAAGTAATGGCAATCAGAAGGGAAGTCAATGAGTATGTATAGTAAGTTAGTGTTTAAGGAGTCTTGGGCCAAAACTATGTTCAGTAGGTCAAATATGGACTTCTGTACAGCCATAAAATGTAAAAAAAAAATAATAATAATAATAATTAAAAGAAACTTTTGTAGAACTTTTGGCTAGTAATGGGAATCAGAAGGGACGTCAATGAGTATGTTTAGTAAGTTAGTGTTTAAGGAGTCTTGGGCCAAAAATATGATCGGTAGGTCAAATGTGGACTTCTGTACAGCCATAACAAAAAAACCTTAAAAAAACCTCAAAAAACCTTTTATGGACCTTTTGGCTAGTAATGGGAATCAGAAGGGACGTCAATGAGTATGTTTAGTAAGTTAGTGTTTAAGGAGTCTTGGGCAAAAAATATGTTCAGTAGGCCAAATGGACTTCTGTACAGCCATAAAATGTAAAAAAAAAAAAAAAAATTTAAAACCTTTAAAAAAACCTTTTATGGAACTTTTGGCTAGTAATGGGAATCAGACGGGAATTCAATGAGTATATATAGTAAGTTAGTGTTTAAGGACTTTTGGGCTAAACATTTGTTTAGTAGGTCAAATATGGACTTCTGTACAGCCATAATACAAAAAAAAATAAAACATTTAAAAAACATTTAAAAAAACTTTTATGGAACTTTTGGCTAGTAATGGGAATCAGAAGGGAAGTCAATGAGTATGTATAGTAAGTTAGTGTTTAAGTAGTCTTGGGCTAAAAATGTGTTTAGTAGGTCAAATATGGACTTCTGTACAGCCATAATGTAAAAAAATAAAAAAATAAACACCTTTAAAAAACCTTTAAAAAAAGCCTTGTGTGGAACTTTTGGCTAGTAATGGGAATCAGAAGGGAAGTCAATGAGTATGTATAGTAAGTTAGTGTTTAAGGACTCTTGGGCCAAAAATATGTTCAGTATGTCAAATATAGACTTCTGTACAGCCATAATGTAAATTTTTTTTTTTTTAAAACCTTGAAAAACCCTTGTGTGGAACTGTGGGCAAGTAATGGGAATCAGAAGGAATGTTATTGAGTATGTATAGTAAGTTAGTTTTTAAATAATCTTAGGCCAAAAATGTATTCCGTAGGTCAAGTATGAACTTCTGTACAGCCATAATGTAAAAAAATTAAAAAATTAAAACCTTAAAAAAACCTTAAAAAAAAGACCTTGTGTGGAACTTTTGACTAGTAATGGGAATCAGAAGGGAAGTCAATGAGTATGTATAGTAAGTTAGTGTTTAAGGACTCTTGGGCAAAAACTATGTTCATTAGGTCAAATATGGACTTCTGTACAGCCATAATGTAAAGAAAAATAAATAAACCTTTAAAAAATCTTAAAAAAAAACCTTTTATGGAACTTTTGGCTAGTAATGGGAATCAGAAAGGAAGTCAATGAGTATCAATAGTAAGTTAGTGTTTAAGTAATCTTGGGCCAAAAATTTGTTCCGTAGGTCAAATATGAACTTCTGTACAGCCATAAAATGTAAAAAAAATTTTAAAAAATATAAAATTCAAAGAAACTTTTGTGGAACTTTTGGCTAGTAATAGGAATCAGAAGGAAAGTCAATGAGTATGTATAGTAAGTTAGTGTTTAAGTAGTCTTGGGCTAAAAATGTGTTTAGTAGGTCAAATATGGACTTCTGTACAGACATAATGTAAAAAAAAAAAAATAAACCTTTAAAAAATCTTTAAAAAAAAACTTTTATGGAAATTTTGGCTAGTAATGGGAATCAGAAGGGAAGTCAATGAGTATGTATAGTAAGTTAGTGTTTAAGGACTTTTGGGCTAAACATTTGTTTAGTAGGTCAAATATGGACTTCTGTACAGCCATAATGTAAAACAAAATAAATAAATTTAAAAAACCTTTAAAAAATACTTTTATGGAAATTTTGGCTAGTAATGGGAATCAGAAGGGAAGTCAATGAGTATGTATAGTAAGTTAGTGTTTAAGGACTCTTGGGCCAAAAATATGTTCAGTATGTCAAATATAGACTTCTGTACAGCCATAATGTAAAAAAATAAAAATAAACCTTTAAGAAATCTTTAAAAAAAACTTTTTATGGAACTTTTGGCTAGTAATGGGAATCAGAAAGGAAGTCAATGAGTATGTATAGTAAGTTAGTGTTTAAGTAATCTTGGGCCAAAAATTTGTTCCGTAGGTCAAATATGAACTTCTGTACAGCCATAAAATGTAAAAAAAAAATTAAAAAATATAAAATTCAAAGAAACTTTTGTGGAACTTTTGGCTAGTAATAGGAATCAGAAGGAAAGTCAATGAGTATGTATAGTAAGTTAGTGTTTAAGTAATCTTGGGCCAAAAATTTGTTCCGTAGGTCAAATGTGACCTTCTGTACAGCCATAAAATGTAAAAAAAAATGTAAAAAATATAAAATTCAAAGAAACTTTTGTGGAACTTTTGGCTAGTAATAGGAATCAGAAGGGAAGTCAATGAGTATATATAGTAAGTTAGTGTTTAAGGACTTTTGGGCTAAACATTTGTTTAGTAGGTCAAATATGGACTTCTGTACAGCCATAATACAAAAAAAAATAAAACATTTAAAAAACATTTAAAAAAACTTTTATGGAACTTTTGGCTAGTAATGGGAATCAGAAGGGAAGTCAATGAGTATGTATAGTAAGTTAGTGTTTAAGTAGTCTTGGGCTAAAAATTTGTTTAGTAGGTCAAATATGGACTTCTGTACAGCCATAATGTAAAAAAATAAAAATAAACCTTTAAGAAATCTTAAAAAAAAACTTTTTATGGAACTTTTGGCTAGTAATGGGAATCAGAAAGGAAGTCAATGAGTATGTATAGTAAGTTAGTGTTTAAGGAGTCTTGGGCTAAAAATTTGTTTAGTAGGTCAAATATGGACTTCTGTACAGCCATAATGTAAAAAAAAAAATAAACCTTTAAAAAATCTTTTAAAAAAACCTTTAATGGAACTTTTGGCTATTAATAGGAATCAGAAGGGAAGTCAATGAGTATGTATAGTAAGTTAGTGTTTAAGGACTCTTGGGCCAAAAATATATTCAGTAGGTCAAATATCGACTTCTGTACAGCTATGATGTAAAAAATAAATAAATAAACCTTTAAAAAATCTTTTAAAAAAACTTTTTATGGAACTTTTGGCTAGTAATGGGAATCAGAAAGGAAGTCAATGAGTATGTATAGTAAGTTAGTGTTTAAGTAATCTTGGGCCAAAAATTTGTTCCGTAGGTCAAATATGAACTTCTGTACAGCCATAAAATGTAAAAAAATTTTTAAAAAATATAAAATTCAAAGAAACTTTTGTGGAACTTTTGGCTAGTAATAGGAATCAGAAGGAAAGTCAATGAGTATGTATAGTAAGTTAGTGTTTAAGTAATCTTGGGCCAAAAATTTGTTCCGTAGGTCAAATGTGACCTTCTGTACAGCCCTAAAATGTAAAAAAAAAAAAAAAAAAAAAAAAATTCAAATAAACTTTTGTGGAACTTTTGGCTAGTAATAGGAATCAGAAGGAAAGTCAATGAGTATGTATAGTAAGTTAGTGTTTAAGTAATCTTGGGCCAAAAATTTGTTTAGTAGGTCAAATATGGACTTCTGTACAGCCATAATGTAAAAAAAAAAATAAACCTTTAAAAAATCTTTTAAAAAAACCTTTAATGGAACTTTTGGCTAGTAATAGGAATCAGAAGGGAAGTCAATGAGTATGTATAGTAAGTTAGTGTTTAAGGACTCTTGGGCCAAAAATATATTCAGTAGGTCAAATATCGACTTCTGTACAGCTATGATGTAAAAAAAAAATAAATAAACCTTTAAAAAATCTTTTAAAAAAACTTTTTATGGAACTTTTGGCTAGTAATGGGAATCAGAAAGGAAGTCAATGAGTATGTATAGTAAGTTAGTGTTTAAGTAATCTTGGGCCAAAAATTTGTTCCGTAGGTCAAATATGAACTTCTGTACAGCCATAAAATGTAAAAAATTTTTTAAAAAATATAAAATTCAAAGAAACTTTTGTGGAACTTTTGGCTAGTAATAGGAATCAGAAGGAAAGTCAATGAGTATGTATAGTAAGTTAGTGTTTAAGGAGTCTTGGGCAAAAAATATGTTCAGTAGGCCAAATGGACTTCTGTACAGCCATAATGTAAAAAAAAAAAAAAATTTTAAAAACCTTTAAAAAAACCTTTTATGGAACTTTTGGCTAGTAATGGGAATCAGACGGGAATTCAATGAGTATATATAGTAAGTTAGTGTTTAAGGACTTTTGGGCTAAACATTTGTTTAGTTGGTCAAATATGGACTTCTGTACAGCCATAATACAAAAAAAAATAAAACATTTAAAAAACATTTAAAAAAACTTTTATGGAACTTTTGGCTAGTAATGGGAATCAGAAAGGAAGTCAATGAGTATGTATAGTAAGTTAGTGTTTAAGTAATCTTGGGCCAAAAATTTGTTCCGTAGGTCAAATATGAACTTCTGTACAGCCATAAAATGTAAAAAAATTTTTAAAACATATAAAATTCAAAGAAACTTTTGTGGAACTTTTGGCTAGTAATAGGAATCAGAAGGAAAGTCAATGAGTATGTATAGTAAGTTAGTGTTTAAGTAATCTTGGGCAAAAACTATGTTCAGTAGGTCAAATATAGACTTCTGTACAGCCATAATGTAAAAAAATTTTTTTTTTAAAAACTTGAAAAACCCTTGTGTGGAACTGTGGGCAAGTAATGGGAATCAGAAGGAATGTTATTGAGTATGTATAGTAACTTAGTTTTTAAATAATCTTAGGCCAAAAATTTATTCCGTAGGTCAAGTATGAACTTCTGTACAGCCATAATGTAAAAAAATAAAAAAATGAAAAACCTTAAAAAAACCTTAAAAAAAGACCTTCTGTGGAACTTTTGACTAGTAATGGGAATCAGAAGGGAAGTCAATGAGTATGTATAGTAAGTTAGTGTTTAAGGACTCTTGGGCAAAAACTATGTTCAGTAGGTCAAATATGGACTTCTGTACAGCCATAATGTAAAAACAAAAAACAAAAAAAAACCTTGAAAAAACCTTGAATAAACCTTGTGTGGAACTGTGGGCAAGTAATTTGAATCAGAAGGGAAGTCAATGAGTATGTATAGTAAGTTAGTGTTTAAGGAGTCTTGGGCTAAAAATTTGTTTAGTAGGTCAAATATGGACTTCTGTACAGCCATAATGTAAAAAAAAAAATAAACCTTTAAAAAATCTTTTAAAAAAACCTTTAATGGAACTTTTGGCTATTAATAGGAATCAGAAGGGAAGTCAATGAGTATGTATAGTAAGTTAGTGTTTAAGGACTCTTGGGCCAAAAATATATTCAGTAGGTCAAATATCGACTTCTGTACAGCTATGATGTAAAAAATAAATAAATAAACCTTTAAAAAATCTTTTAAAAAAACTTTTTATGGAACTTTTGGCTAGTAATGGGAATCAGAAAGGAAGTCAATGAGTATGTATAGTAAGTTAGTGTTTAAGTAATCTTGGGCCAAAAATTTGTTCCGTAGGTCAAATATGAACTTCTGTACAGCCATAAAATGTAAAAAAAAATTTTAAAAATATAAAATTCAAAGAAACTTTTGTGGAACTTTTGGCTAGTAATAGGAATCAGAAGGAAAGTCAATGAGTATGTATAGTAAGTTAGTGTTTAAGTAATCTTGGGCCAAAAATTTGTTCCGTAGGTCAAATGTGACCTTCTGTACAGCCCTAAAATGTAAAAAAAAAAAAAAAAAAAAAAAATTCAAATAAACTTTTGTGGAACTTTTGGCTAGTAATAGGAATCAGAAGGAAAGTCAATGAGTATGTATAGTAAGTTAGTGTTTAAGTAATCTTGGGCCAAAAATTTGTTTAGTAGGTCAAATATGGACTTCTGTACAGCCATAATGTAAAAAAAAAAATAAACCTTTAAAAAATCTTTTAAAAAAACCTTTAATGGAACTTTTGGCTAGTAATAGGAATCAGAAGGGAAGTCAATGAGTATGTATAGTAAGTTAGTGTTTAAGGACTCTTGGGCCAAAAATATATTCAGTAGGTCAAATATCGACTTCTGTACAGCTATGATGTAAAAAAAAAAAAATAAACCTTTAAAAAATCTTTTAAAAAAACTTTTTATGGAACTTTTGGCTAGTAATGGGAATCAGAAAGGAAGTCAATGAGTATGTATAGTAAGTTAGTGTTTAAGTAATCTTGGGCCAAAAATTTGTTCCGTAGGTCAAATATGAACTTCTGTACAGCCATAAAATGTAAAAAAATTTTTTAAAAATATAAAATTCAAAGAAACTTTTGTGGAACTTTTGGCTAGTAATAGGAATCAGAAGGAAAGTCAATGAGTATGTATAGTAAGTTAGTGTTTAAGTAATCTTGGGCCAAAAATTTGTTCCGTAGGTCAAATGTGACCTTCTGTACAGCCCTAAAATGTAAAAAAAAAAAAAAAAAAAAAAAAATTCAAATAAACTTTTGTGGAACTTTTGGCTAGTAATAGGAATCAGAAGGAAAGTCAATGAGTATGTATAGTAAGTTAGTGTTTAAGTAATCTTGGGCCAAAAAAATTTTCCGTAGGTCAAATGTGACCTTCTGTACAGCCATAAAATGTAAAAAAATTTTTAAAAAATATAAAATTCAAAGAAACTTTTGTGGAACTTTTGGCTAGTAATACGAATCAGAAGGAAAGTCAATGAGTATGTATAGTAAGTTAGTGTTTAAGGACTCTTGGGCAAAAACTATGTTCAGTAGGTCAAATATGGACTTCTGTACAGCCATAATGTAAAAACAAAAAAAAACAAAAAAAAAAACCTTGAAAAAACCTTGTGTGGATCTGTGGGCAAGTAATGGGAATCAGAAGGAAAGTCAATGAGTATGTATAGTAAGTTAGTGTTTAAGTAGTCTTGGGCCAAAAATATGTTTAGTAGGTCAAATTTGGACTTCTGTACAGCCATAACAAAAAAACCTTAAAAAAACCTCAAAAAACCTTTTATGGACCTTTTGGCTAGTAATGGGAATCAGAAGGGATGTTAATGAGTATGTATAGTAAGTTAGTGTTTAAGTAGTCTTGGGCCAAAAATATGTTCAGTAGGCCAAATGGACTTCTGTACAGCCATAATGTAAAAAAAAAAAAAAATTTAAAAACCTTTAAAAAAACCTTTTATGGAACTTTTGGCTAGTAATGGGAATCAGACGGGAATTCAATCAGTATGTATAGTAAGTTAGTGTTTAAGGACTTTTGGGCTAAACATTTGTTTAGTAGGTCAGATATGGACTTCTGTACAGCCATAATACAAAAAAAAATAAAACATTTAAAAAACATTTAAAAAAACTTTTATGGAACTTTTGGCTAGTAATGGGAATCAGAAGGGAAGTCAATGAGTATGTATAGTAAGCTAGTGTTTAAGGAGTCTTGGGCCAAAACTATGTTCAGTAGGTCAAATATGGACTTCTGTACAGCCATAAAATGTAAAAAAAAAATAATAATAATAATAATTAAAAGAAACTTTTGTAGAACTTTTGGCTAGTAATGGGAATCAGAAGGGACGTCAATGAGTATGTTTAGTAAGTTAGTGTTTAAGGAGTCTTGGGCCAAAAATATGATCGGTAGGTCAAATGTGGACTTCTGTACAGCCATAACAAAAAAACCTTAAAAAAACCTCAAAAAACCTTTTATAGACCTTTTGGCTAGTAATGGGAATCAGAAGGGACGTCAATGAGTATGTTTAGTAAGTTAGTGTTTAAGGAGTCTTGGGCCAAAAATATGTTCAGTAGGCCAAATGGACTTCTGTACAGCCATAATGTAAAAAAAAAAAAAAAAATTTAAAAACCTTTAAAAAAACCTTTTATGGAACTTTTGGCTAGTAATGGGAATCAGACGGGAATTCAATGAGTATATATAGTAAGTTAGTGTTTAAGGACTTTTGGGCTAAACATTTGTTTAGTAGGTCAAATATGGACTTCTGTACAGCCATAATACAAAAAAAAATAAAACATTTAAAAAACATTTAAAAAAACTTTTATGGAACTTTTGGCTAGTAATGGGAATCAGAAGGGAAGTCAATGAGTATGTATAGTAAGTTAGTGTTTAAGTAGTCTTGGGCTAAAAATTTGTTTAGTAGGTCAAATATGGACTTCTGTACAGCCATAATGTAAAAAAAAAAAAAAAACCTTTAAGAAATCTTAAAAAAAAACTTTTTATGGAACTTTTGGCTAGTAATGGGAATCAGAAAGGAAGTCAATGAGTATGTATAGTAAGTTAGTGTTTAAGTAATCTTGGGCCAAAAATTTGTTCCGTAGGTCAAATGTGACCTTCTGTACAGCCCTAAAATGTAAAAATAAAAAAATAAAAAAAAATTCAAATAAACTTTTGTGGAACTTTTGGCTAGTAATAGGAATCTGAAGGAAAGTCAATGAGTATGTATAGTAAGTTAGTGTTTAAGTAATCTTGGGCCAAAAATTTGTTCCGTAGGTCAAATATGGCCTTCTGTACAGCCATAAAATGTAAAAAAAATTTTAAAAAATATAAAATTCAAAGAAACTTTTGTGGAACTTTTGGCTAGTAATAGGAATCAGAAGGAAAGTCAATGAGTATGTATAGTAAGTTAGTTTTTAAGTAATCTTGGGCCAAAAATTTGTTCCGTAGGTCAAATGTGACCTTCTGTACAGCCCTAAAATGTAAAAAAAAAATAAAAATAAAAAAATTCAAAGAAACTTTTGTGGAACTTTTGGCTAGTAATAGGAATCAGAAGGAAAGTCAATGAGTATGTATAGTAAGTTAGTGTTTAAGTAGTCTTGGGCTAAACATTTGTTTAGTAGGTCAAATATGGACTTCTGTACAGACATAATGTAAAAATAAATAAATAAACCTTTAAAAAATCTTTAAAAAAAACTTTTATGGAAATTTTGGCTAGTAATGGGAATCAGAAGGGAAGTCAATGAGTATGTATAGTAAGTTAGTGTTTAAGGACTTTTGGGCTAAACATTTGTTTAGTAGGTCAAATATGGACTTCTGTACAGCCATAATGTAAAAAAAAAAAAAAAATTAAAAAACCTTTAAAAAAAACTTTTATGGAAATTTTGGCTAGTAATGGGAATCAGAAGGGAAGTCAATGAGTATGTATAGTAAGTTAGTGTTTAAGGACTCTTGGGCCAAAAATATGTTCAGTAGGTCAAATATAGACTTCTGTACAGCCATAATGTAAAAAAAAATTTTTTTTAAAAACTTGAAAAACCCTTGTGTGGAACTGTGGGCAAGTAATAGGAATCAGAAAGAATGTTATTGAGTATGTATAGTAACTTAGTTTTTAAATAATCTTAGGCCAAAAATTTATTCCGTAGGTCAAGTATGAACTTCTGTACAGCCATAATGTAAAAAAATAAAAAAATGAAAAACCTTAAAAAAACCTTAAAAAAAGACCTTCTGTGGAACTTTTGACTAGTAATGGGAATCAGAAGGGAAGTCAATGAGTATGTATAGTAAGTTAGTGTTTAAGGACTCTTGGGCAAAAACTATGTTCAGTAGGTCAAATATGGACTTCTGTACAGCCATAATGTAAAAAAAAAAAATAAACCTTTAAAAAATCTTTAAAAAAACATTTAATGGAACTTTTGGCTAGTAATAGGAATCAGAAGGGAAGTCAATGAGTATGTATAGTAAGTTAGTGTTTAAGGACTCTTGGGCCAAAAATATATTCAGTAGGTCAAATATCGACTTCTGTACAGCTATGATGTAAAAAAAAAAAAAAAAACCTTTAAAAAATCTTTAAAAAAACTTTTTATGTAACTTTTGGCTAGTAATGGGAATCAGACGGGAAGTCAATGAGTATGTATAGTAAGTTAGTGTTTAAGGACTCTTGGGCAAAAACTATGTTCAGTGGGTCAAATATGGACTTCTGTACAGCCATAATGTAAAAACAAAAAAAAACAAAAAAAAAAACCTTGAAAAAACCTTGTGTGGATCTGTGGGCAAGTAATGGGAATCAGAAGGAAAGTCAATGAGTATGTATAGTAAGTTAGTGTTTAAGTAGTCTTGGGCCAAAAATATGTTTAGTAGGTCAAATGTGGACTTCTGTACAGCCATAACAAAAAAACCTTAAAAAAACCTCAAAAAACCTTTTATGGACCTTTTGGCTAGTAATGGGAATCAGAAGGGATGTTAATGAGTATGTATAGTAAGTTAGTGTTTAAGGAGTCTTGGGCCAAAAATATGTTCAGTAGGCCAAATGGACTTCTGTACAGCCATAATGTAAAAAAAAAAAAAAATTTAAAAACCTTTAAAAAAACCTTTTATGGAACTTTTGGCTAGTAATGGGAATCAGACGGGAATTCAATCAGTATGTATAGTAAGTTAGTGTTTAAGGACTTTTGGGCTAAACATTTGTTTAGTAGGTCAGATATGGACTTCTGTACAGCCATAATACAAAAAAAAATAAAACATTTAAAAAACATTTAAAAAAACTTTTATGGAACTTTTGGCTAGTAATGGGAATCAGAAGGGAAGTCAATGAGTATGTATAGTAAGTTAGTGTTTAAGGACTCTTGGGCCAAAAATATGTTCAATAGGTCAAATATGGAATTCTGTACAGCCATAATATATAAAGAAAAGAAAAAAAACCTTGTGTGGAACTTTGGGCAAGTAATGGGAATCAGAAGGGAAGTCAATGAGTATGTATAGTAAGTTAGTGTTTAAATAATCTTGGGCCAAAAATTTATTCCGTAGGTCAAGTATGAATTTCTGTACAGCCATAATGTAAAAAATAAAATAAAAAAAACACCTTTAAAAAACCTTTAAAAAAAACCTTTTATGGAACTTTTGGCTAGTAATGGGAATCAGAAGGGACGTCAATGAGTATGTTTAGTAAGTTAGTGTTTAAGGAGTCTTGGGCAAAAAATATGTTCAGTAGGCCAAATGGACTTCTGTACAGCCATAATGTAAAAAAAAAAAAATTTTTTAAAAACCTTTAAAAAAACCTTTTATGGAACTTTTGGCTAGTAATGGGAATCAGACGGGAATTCAATGAGTATATATAGTAAGTTAGTGTTTAAGGACTTTTGGGCTAAACATTTGTTTAGTAGGTCAAATATGGACTTCTGTACAGCCATAATACAAAAAAAAATAAAACATTTAAAAAACATTTAAAAAAACTTTTATGGAACTTTTGGCTAGTAATGGGAATCAGAAAGGAAGTCAATGAGTATGTATAGTAAGTTAGTGTTTAAGTAATCTTGGGCCAAAAATTTGTTCCGTAGGTCAAATATGAACTTCTGTACAGCCATAAAATGTAAAAAATTTTTTAAAAAATATAAAATTCAAAGAAACTTTTGTGGAACTTTTGGCTAGTAATAGGAATCAGAAGGAAAGTCAATGAGTATGTATAGTAAGTTAGTGTTTAAGTAATCTTGGGCAAAAACTATGTTCAGTAGGTCAAATATAGACTTCTGTACAGCCATAATGTAAAAAAATTTTTTTTTTAAAAACTTGAAAAACCCTTGTGTGGAACTGTGGGCAAGTAATGGGAATCAGAAGGAATGTTATTGAGTATGTATAGTAACTTAGTTTTTAAATAATCTTAGGCCAAAAATTTATTCCGTAGGTCAAGTATGAACTTCTGTACAGCCATAATGTAAAAAAATAAAAAAATGAAAAACCTTAAAAAAACCTTAAAAAAAGACCTTCTGTGGAACTTTTGACTAGTAATGGGAATCAGAAGGGAAGTCAATGAGTATGTATAGTAAGTTAGTGTTTAAGGACTCTTGGGCAAAAACTATGTTCAGTAGGTCAAATATGGACTTCTGTACAGCCATAATGTAAAAACAAAAAACAAAAAAAAACCTTGAAAAAACCTTGAATAAACCTTGTGTGGAACTGTGGGCAAGTAATTTGAATCAGAAGGGAAGTCAATGAGTATGTATAGTAAGTTAGTGTTTAAGGAGTCTTGGGCTAAAAATTTGTTTAGTAGGTCAAATATGGACTTCTGTACAGCCATAATGTAAAAAAAAAAATAAACCTTTAAAAAATCTTTTAAAAAAACCTTTAATGGAACTTTTGGCTATTAATAGGAATCAGAAGGGAAGTCAATGAGTATGTATAGTAAGTTAGTGTTTAAGGACTCTTGGGCCAAAAATATATTCAGTAGGTCAAATATCGACTTCTGTACAGCTATGATGTAAAAAATAAATAAATAAACCTTTAAAAAATCTTTTAAAAAAACTTTTTATGGAACTTTTGGCTAGTAATGGGAATCAGAAAGGAAGTCAATGAGTATGTATAGTAAGTTAGTGTTTAAGTAATCTTGGGCCAAAAATTTGTTCCGTAGGTCAAATATGAACTTCTGTACAGCCATAAAATGTAAAAAAATTTTTAAAAAATATAAAATTCAAAGAAACTTTTGTGGAACTTTTGGCTAGTAATAGGAATCAGAAGGAAAGTCAATGAGTATGTATAGTAAGTTAGTGTTTAAGTAATCTTGGGCCAAAAATTTGTTCCGTAGGTCAAATGTGACCTTCTGTACAGCCCTAAAATGTAAAAAAAAAAAAAAAAAAAAAAAATTCAAATAAACTTTTGTGGAACTTTTGGCTAGTAATAGGAATCAGAAGGAAAGTCAATGAGTATGTATAGTAAGTTAGTGTTTAAGTAATCTTGGGCCAAAAATTTGTTTAGTAGGTCAAATATGGACTTCTGTACAGCCATAATGTAAAAAAAAAAAATAAACCTTTAAAAAATCTTTTAAAAAAACCTTTAATGGAACTTTTGGCTAGTAATAGGAATCAGAAGGGAAGTCAATGAGTATGTATAGTAAGTTAGTGTTTAAGGACTCTTGGGCCAAAAATATATTCAGTAGGTCAAATATCGACTTCTGTACAGCTATGATGTAAAAAAAAAAAAAAAAAACCTTTAAAAAATCTTTTAAAAAAACTTTTTATGGAACTTTTGGCTAGTAATGGGAATCAGAAAGGAAGTCAATGAGTATGTATAGTAAGTTAGTGTTTAAGTATTCTTGGGCCAAAAATTTGTTCCGTAGGTCAAATATGAACTTCTGTACAGCCATAAAATGTAAAAAAAATTTTTAAAAATATAAAATTCAAAGAAACTTTTGTGGAACTTTTGGCTAGTAATAGGAATCAGAAGGAAAGTCAATGAGTATGTATAGTAAGTTAGTGTTTAAGTAATCTTGGGCCAAAAATTTGTTCCGTAGGTCAAATGTGACCTTCTGTACAGCCCTAAAATGTAAAAAAAAAAAAAAAAAAAAAAAAATTCAAATAAACTTTTGTGGAACTTTTGGCTAGTAATAGGAATCAGAAGGAAAGTCAATGAGTATGTATAGTAAGTTAGTGTTTAAGTAATCTTGGGCCAAAAAAAATTTCCGTAGGTCAAATGTGACCTTCTGTACAGCCATAAAATGTAAAAAAAAATTTAAAAAATATAAAATTCAAAGAAACTTTTGTGGAACTTTTGGCTAGTAATACGAATCAGAAGGAAAGTCAATGAGTATGTATAGTACGTTAGTTTTTAAGTAATCTTGGGCCAAAAATTTGTTCCGTAGGTCAAATGTGACCTTCTGTACAGCCCTAAAATGTAAAAAAAAATAAAAAAATTAAAAATTCAAATAAACTTTTGTGGAACTTTTGGCTAATAATAGGAATCAGAAGGAAAGTCAATGAGTATGTATAGTAAGTTAGTGTTTAAGTAGTCTTGGGCTAAAAATTTGTTTAGTAGGTCAAATATGGACTTCTGTACAGACATAATGTAAAAATAAATAAATAAACCTTTAAGAAATCTTTAAAAAAAACTTTTTATGGAACTTTTGGCTAGTAATGGGAATCAGAAAGGAAGTCAATGAGTATGTATAGTAAGTTAGTGTTTAAGTAATCTTGGGCCAAAATTTGTTCCGTAGGTCAAATATGAACTTCTGTACAGCCATAAAATGTAAAAAATTTTTTAAAAAATATAAAATTCAAATAAACTTTTGTGGAACTTTTGGCTAGTAATAGGAATCAGAAGGAAAGTCAATGAGTATGTATAGTAAGTTAGTGTTTAAGTAATCTTGGGCCAAAAATTTGTTCCGTAGGTCAAATGTGACCTTCTGTACAGCCATAAAATGTAAAAAAAATTGTAAAAAATATAAAATTCAAAGAAACTTTTGTGGAACTTTTGGCTAGTAATAGGAATCAGAAGGAAAGTCAATGAGTATGTATAGTAAGTTAGTGTTTAAGTAATCTTGGGCCAAAAATTTGTTCCGTAGGTTAAATGTGACCTTCTGTACAGCCCTAAAATGTAAAAAAAAATTAAAAAAAAAAAAATTCAAATAAACTTTTGTGGAACTTTTGGCTAGTAATAGGAATCAGAAGGGAAGTCAATGAGTATGTATAGTAAGTTAGTGTTTAAGGACTCTTGGGCCAAAAATATATTCAGTAGGTCAAATATCGACTTCTGTACAGCTATGATGTAAAAAAAAAAAAAATAAACCTTTAAAATATCTTTAAAAAAACTTTTTATGTAACTTTTGGCTAGTAATGGGAATCAGAAGGGATGTTAATGAGTATGTATAGTAAGTTAGTGTTTAAGGAGTCTTGGGCCAAAAATATGTTCAGTAGGCCAAATGGACTTCTGTACAGCCATAATGTAAAAACAAAAAAAAACAAAAAAAAACCTTGAAAAAACCTTGAAAAAACCTTCTGTGGATCTGTGGGCAAGTAATGGGAATCAGAAGGAAAGTCAATGAGTATGTATAGTAAGTTAGTGTTTAAGTAGTCTTGGGCCAAAAATATGTTTAGTAGGTCAAATGTGGACTTCTGCACAGCCATAACAAAAAAACCTTAAAAAAACCTCAAAAAACCTTTTATGGACCTTTTGGCTAGTAATGGGAATCAGAAGGGATGTTAATGAGTATGTATAGTAAGTTAGTGTTTAAGGAGTCTTGGGCCAAAAATATGTTCAGTAGGCCAAATGGACTTCTGTACAGCCATAATGTAAAAAAAAAAAAAAAATTTAAAAACCTTTAAAAAAACCTTTTATGGAACTTTTGGCTAGTAATGGGAATCAGACGGGAATTCAATCAGTATGTATAGTAAGTTAGTGTTTAAGGACTTTTGGGCTAACAATTGTTTAGTAGGTCAGATATGGACTTCTGTACAGCCATAATACAAAAAAAAATAAAACATTTAAAAAACATTTAAAAAAACTTTTATGGAACTTTTGGCTAGTAATGGGAATCAGAAGGGAAGTCAATGAGTATGTATAGTAAGTTAGTGTTTAAGGACTCTTGGGCCAAAAATATGTTCAATAGGTCAAATATGGAATTCTGTACAGCCATAATATATAAAGAAAAGAAAAAAAACCTTGTGTGGAACTTTGGGCAAATAATGGGAAACAGAAGGGAAGTCAATGAGTATGTATAGTAAGTTAGTGTTTAAATAATCTTGGGCCAAAAATTTATTCCGTAGGTCAAGTATGAATTTCTGTACAGCCATAATGTAAAAAAAAAAATAAAAAAAACACCTTTAAAAAACCTTTAAAAAAAACCTTTTATGGAACTTTTGGCTAGTAATGGGAATCAGAAGGGACGTCAATGAGTATGTTTAGTAAGTTAGTGTTTAAGGAGTCTTGGGCAAAAAATATGTTCAGTAGGCCAAATGGACTTCTGTACAGCCATAATGTAAAAAAAAAAAAAAATTTTAAAAACCTTTAAAAAAACCTTTTATGGAACTTTTGGCTAGTAATGGGAATCAGACGGGAATTCAATGAGTATATATAGTAAGTTAGTGTTTAAGGACTTTTGGGCTAAACATTTGTTTAGTAGGTCAAATATGGACTTCTGTACAGCCATAATACAAAAAAAAATAAAACATTTAAAAAACATTTAAAAAAACTTTTATGGAACTTTTGGCTAGTAATGGGAATCAGAAAGGAAGTCAATGAGTATGTATAGTAAGTTAGTGTTTAAGTAATCTTGGGCCAAAAATTTGTTCCGTAGGTCAAATATGAACTTCTGTACAGCCATAAAATGTAAAAAAAAATTTAAAAAATATAAAATTCAAAGAAACTTTTGTGGAACTTTTGGCTAGTAATAGGAATCAGAAGGAAAGTCAATGAGTATGTATAGTAAGTTAGTGTTTAAGTAATCTTGGGCAAAAACTATGTTCAGTAGGTCAAATATAGACTTCTGTACAGCCATAATGTAAAAAAATTTTTTTTTAAAAAACTTGAAAAACCCTTGTGTGGAACTGTGGGCAAGTAATGGGAATCAGAAGGAATGTTATTGAGTATGTATAGTAACTTAGTTTTTAAATAATCTTAGGCCAAAAATTTATTCCGTAGGTCAAGTATGAACTTCTGTACAGCCATAATGTAAAAAAAAAAAAAAATGAAAAACCTTAAAAAAACCTTAAAAAAAGACCTTCTGTGGAACTTTTGACTAGTAATGGGAATCAGAAGGGAAGTCAATGAGTATGTATAGTAAGTTAGTGTTTAAGGACTCTTGGGCAAAAACTATGTTCAGTAGGTCAAATATGGACTTCTGTACAGCCATAATGTAAAAACAAAAAACAAAAAAAAACCTTGAAAAAACCTTGAATAAACCTTGTGTGGAACTGTGGGCAAGTAATTTGAATCAGAAGGGAAGTCAATGAGTATGTATAGTAAGTTAGTGTTTAAGGAGTCTTGGGCTAAAAATTTGTTTAGTAGGTCAAATATGGACTTCTGTACAGCCATAATGTAAAAAAAAAAAATAAACCTTTAAAAAATCTTTTAAAAAAACCTTTAATGGAACTTTTGGCTAGTAATAGGAATCAGAAGGGAAGTCAATGAGTATGTATAGTAAGTTAGTGTTTAAGGACTCTTGGGCCAAAAATATATTCAGTAGGTCAAATATCGACTTCTGTACAGCTATGATGTAAAAAAAAAAAAAATAAACCTTTAAAAAATCTTTTAAAAAAACTTTTTATGGAACTTTTGGCTAGTAATGGGAATCAGAAAGGAAGTCAATGAGTATGTATAGTAAGTTAGTGTTTAAGTAATCTTGGGCCAAAAATTTGTTCCGTAGGTCAAATATGAACTTCTGTACAGCCATAAAATGTAAAAAAAATTTTAAAAAATATAAAATTCAAAGAAACTTTTGTGGAACTTTTGGCTAGTAATAGGAATCAGAAGGAAAGTCAATGAGTATGTATAGTAAGTTAGTGTTTAAGTAATCTTGGGCCAAAAATTTGTTCCGTAGGTCAAATGTGACCTTCTGTACAGCCCTAAAATGTAAAAAAAAAAAAAAAAAAAAAAAAATTCAAATAAACTTTTGTGGAACTTTTGGCTAGTAATAGGAATCAGAAGGAAAGTCAATGAGTATGTATAGTAAGTTAGTGTTTAAGTAATCTTGGGCCAAAAAATTTTTCCGTAGGTCAAATGTGACCTTCTGTACAGCCATAAAATGTAAAAAAAAATTTAAAAAATATAAAATTCAAAGAAACTTTTGTGGAACTTTTGGCTAGTAATACGAATCAGAAGGAAAGTCAATGAGTATGTATAGTACGTTAGTTTTTAAGTAATCTTGGGCCAAAAATTTGTTCCGTAGGTCAAATGTGACCTTCTGTACAGCCCTAAAATGTAAAAAAAAATAAAAAAATAAAAAATTCAAATAAACTTTTGTGGAACTTTTGGCTAATAATAGGAATCAGAAGGAAAGTCAATGAGTATGTATAGTAAGTTAGTGTTTAAGTAGTCTTGGGCTAAAAATTTGTTTAGTAGGTCAAATATGGACTTCTGTACAGACATAATGTAAAAATAAATAAATAAACCTTTAAGAAATCTTTAAAAAAAACTTTTTATGGAACTTTTGGCTAGTAATGGGAATCAGAAAGGAAGTCAATGAGTATGTATAGTAAGTTAGTGTTTAAGTAATCTTGGGCCAAAATTTGTTCCGTAGGTCAAATATGAACTTCTGTACAGCCATAAAATGTAAAAATTTTTTTAAAAAATATAAAATTCAAATAAACTTTTGTGGAACTTTTGGCTAGTAATAGGAATCAGAAGGAAAGTCAATGAGTATGTATAGTAAGTTAGTGTTTAAGTAATCTTGGGCCAAAAATTTGTTCCGTAGGTCAAATGTGACCTTCTGTACAGCCATAAAATGTAAAAAAAATTGTAAAAAATATAAAATTCAAAGAAACTTTTGTGGAACTTTTGGCTAGTAATAGGAATCAGAAGGAAAGTCAATGAGTATGTATAGTAAGTTAGTGTTTAAGTAATCTTGGGCCAAAAATTTGTTCCGTAGGTTAAATGTGACCTTCTGTACAGCCCTAAAATGTAAAAAAAAAAAAAAAAAAAAAAAAATTCAAATAAACTTTTGTGGAACTTTTGGCTAGTAATAGGAATCAGAAGGGAAGTCAATGAGTATGTATAGTAAGTTAGTGTTTAAGGACTCTTGGGCCAAAAATATATTCAGTAGGTCAAATATCGACTTCTGTACAGCTATGATGTAAAAAAAAAAAAAAATAAACCTTTAAAATATCTTTAAAAAAACTTTTTATGTAACTTTTGGCTAGTAATGGGAATCAGAAGGGATGTTAATGAGTATGTATAGTAAGTTAGTGTTTAAGGAGTCTTGGGCCAAAAATATGTTCAGTAGGCCAAATGGACTTCTGTACAGCCATAATGTAAAAACAAAAAAAAACAAAAAAAAACCTTGAAAAAACCTTGAAAAAACCTTCTGTGGATCTGTGGGCAAGTAATGGGAATCAGAAGGAAAGTCAATGAGTATGTATAGTAAGTTAGTGTTTAAGTAGTCTTGGGCCAAAAATATGTTTAGTAGGTCAAATGTGGACTTCTGTACAGCCATAACAAAAAAACCTTAAAAAAACCTCAAAAAACCTTTTATGGACCTTTTGGCTAGTAATGGGAATCAGAAGGGATGTTAATGAGTATGTATAGTAAGTTAGTGTTTAAGGAGTCTTGGGCCAAAAATATGTTCAGTAGGCCAAATGGACTTCTGTACAGCCATAATGTAAAAAAAAAAAAAAAATTTAAAAACCTTTAAAAAAACCTTTTATGGAACTTTTGGCTAGTAATGGGAATCAGACGGGAATTCAATCAGTATGTATAGTAAGTTAGTGTTTAAGGACTTTTGGGCTAACAATTGTTTAGTAGGTCAGATATGGACTTCTGTACAGCCATAATACAAAAAAAAATAAAACATTTAAAAAACATTTAAAAAAACTTTTATGGAACTTTTGGCTAGTAATGGGAATCAGAAGGGAAGTCAATGAGTATGTATAGTAAGTTAGTGTTTAAGGACTCTTGGGCCAAAAATATGTTCAATAGGTCAAATATGGAATTCTGTACAGCCATAATATATAAAGAAAAGAAAAAAAACCTTGTGTGGAACTTTGGGCAAATAATGGGAAACAGAAGGGAAGTCAATGAGTATGTATAGTAAGTTAGTGTTTAAATAATCTTGGGCCAAAAATTTATTCCGTAGGTCAAGTATGAATTTCTGTACAGCCATAATGTAAAAAAATAAATAAAAAAAACACCTTTAAAAAACCTTTAAAAAAAACCTTTTATGGAACTTTTGGCTAGTAATGGGAATCAGAAGGGACGTCAATGAGTATGTTTAGTAAGTTAGTGTTTAAGGAGTCTTGGGCAAAAAATATGTTCAGTAGGCCAAATGGACTTCTGTACAGCCATAATGTAAAAAAAAAAAAAATTTTTAAAAACCTTTAAAAAAACCTTTTATGGAACTTTTGGCTAGTAATGGGAATCAGACGGGAATTCAATGAGTATATATAGTAAGTTAGTGTTTAAGGACTTTTGGGCTAAACATTTGTTTAGTAGGTCAAATATGGACTTCTGTACAGCCATAATACAAAAAAAAATAAAACATTTAAAAAACATTTAAAAAAACTTTTATGGAACTTTTGGCTAGTAATGGGAATCAGAAAGGAAGTCAATGAGTATGTATAGTAAGTTAGTGTTTAAGTAATCTTGGGCCAAAAATTTGTTCCGTAGGTCAAATATGAACTTCTGTACAGCCATAAAATGTAAAAAAAAATTTAAAAAATATAAAATTCAAAGAAACTTTTGTGGAACTTTTGGCTAGTAATAGGAATCAGAAGGAAAGTCAATGAGTATGTATAGTAAGTTAGTGTTTAAGTAATCTTGGGCAAAAACTATGTTCAGTAGGTCAAATATAGACTTCTGTACAGCCATAATGTAAAAAAAATTTTTTAAAAAAAACTTGAAAAACCCTTGTGTGGAACTGTGGGCAAGTAATGGGAATCAGAAGGAATGTTATTGAGTATGTATAGTAACTTAGTTTTTAAATAATCTTAGGCCAAAAATGTATTCCGTAGGTCAAGTATGAACTTCTGTACAGCCATAATGTAAAAAAATAAAAAAATGAAAAACCTTAAAAAAACCTTAAAAAAAGACCTTCTGTGGAACTTTTGACTAGTAATGGGAATCAGAAGGGAAGTCAATGAGTATGTATAGTAAGTTAGTGTTTAAGGACTCTTGGGCAAAAACTATGTTCAGTAGGTCAAATATGGACTTCTGTACAGCCATAATGTAAAAACAAAAAACAAAAAAAAACCTTGAAAAAACCTTGAATAAACCTTGTGTGGAACTGTGGGCAAGTAATTTGAATCAGAAGGGAAGTCAATGAGTATGTATAGTAAGTTAGTGTTTAAGGAGTCTTGGGCTAAAAATTTGTTTAGTAGGTCAAATATGGACTTCTGTACAGCCATAATGTAAAAAAAAAAAATAAACCTTTAAAAAATCTTTTAAAAAAACCTTTAATGGAACTTTTGGCTAGTAATAGGAATCAGAAGGGAAGTCAATGAGTATGTATAGTAAGTTAGTGTTTAAGGACTCTTGGGCCAAAAATATATTCAGTAGGTCAAATATCGACTTCTGTACAGCTATGATGTAAAAAAAAAAAAAATAAACCTTTAAAAAATCTTTTAAAAAAACTTTTTATGGAACTTTTGGCTAGTAATGGGAATCAGAAAGGAAGTCAATGAGTATGTATAGTAAGTTAGTGTTTAAGTAATCTTGGGCCAAAAATTTGTTCCGTAGGTCAAATATGAACTTCTGTACAGCCATAAAATGTAAAAAAAAATTTAAAAAATATAAAATTCAAAGAAACTTTTGTGGAACTTTTGGCTAGTAATAGGAATCAGAAGGAAAGTCAATGAGTATGTATAGTAAGTTAGTGTTTAAGTAATCTTGGGCCAAAAATTTGTTCCGTAGGTCAAATGTGACCTTCTGTACAGCCCTAAAATGTAAAAAAAAAATAAAAAAATAAAAAATTCAAATAAACTTTTGTGGAACTTTTGGCTAGTAATAGGAATCAGAAGGAAAGTCAATGAGTATGTATAGTAAGTTAGTGTTTAAGTAATCTTGGGCCAAAAAATTTTTCCGTAGGTCAAATGTGACCTTCTGTACAGCCATAAAATGTAAAAAAAATTTTAAAAAATATAAAATTCAAAGAAACTTTTGTGGAACTTTTGGCTAGTAATACGAATCAGAAGGAAAGTCAATGAGTATGTATAGTACGTTAGTTTTTAAGTAATCTTGGGCCAAAAATTTGTTCCGTAGGTCAAATGTGACCTTCTGTACAGCCCTAAAATGTAAAAAAAAATAAAAAAATAAAAAATTCAAATAAACTTTTGTGGAACTTTTGGCTAATAATAGGAATCAGAAGGAAAGTCAATGAGTATGTATAGTAAGTTAGTGTTTAAGTAGTCTTGGGCTAAAAATTTGTTTAGTAGGTCAAATATGGACTTCTGTACAGACATAATGTAAAAATAAATAAATAAACCTTTAAGAAATCTTTAAAAAAAACTTTTTATGGAACTTTTGGCTAGTAATGGGAATCAGAAAGGAAGTCAATGAGTATGTATAGTAAGTTAGTGTTTAAGTAATCTTGGGCCAAAATTTGTTCCGTAGGTCAAATATGAACTTCTGTACAGCCATAAAATGTAAAAAAATTTTTAAAAAATATAAAATTCAAATAAACTTTTGTGGAACTTTTGGCTAGTAATAGGAATCAGAAGGAAAGTCAATGAGTATGTATAGTAAGTTAGTGTTTAAGTAATCTTGGGCCAAAAATTTGTTCCGTAGGTCAAATGTGACCTTCTGTACAGCCATAAAATGTAAAAAAAATTGTAAAAAATATAAAATTCAAAGAAACTTTTGTGGAACTTTTGGCTAGTAATAGGAATCAGAAGGAAAGTCAATGAGTATGTATAGTAAGTTAGTGTTTAAGTAATCTTGGGCCAAAAATTTGTTCCGTAGGTTAAATGTGACCTTCTGTACAGCCCTAAAATGTAAAAAAAAATTAAAAAAAAAAAAATTCAAATAAACTTTTGTGGAACTTTTGGCTAGTAATAGGAATCAGAAGGGAAGTCAATGAGTATGTATAGTAAGTTAGTGTTTAAGGACTCTTGGGCCAAAAATATATTCAGTAGGTCAAATATCGACTTCTGTACAGCTATGATGTAAAAAAAAAAAAAAATAAACCTTTAAAATATCTTTAAAAAAACTTTTTATGTAACTTTTGGCTAGTAATGGGAATCAGAAGGGATGTTAATGAGTATGTATAGTAAGTTAGTGTTTAAGGAGTCTTGGGCCAAAAATATGTTCAGTAGGCCAAATGGACTTCTGTACAGCCATAATGTAAAAACAAAAAAAAACAAAAAAAAACCTTGAAAAAACCTTGAAAAAACCTTCTGTGGATCTGTGGGCAAGTAATGGGAATCAGAAGGAAAGTCAATGAGTATGTATAGTAAGTTAGTGTTTAAGTAGTCTTGGGCCAAAAATATGTTTAGTAGGTCAAATGTGGACTTCTGTACAGCCATAACAAAAAAACCTTAAAAAAACCTCAAAAAACCTTTTATGGACCTTTTGGCTAGTAATGGGAATCAGAAGGGATGTTAATGAGTATGTATAGTAAGTTAGTGTTTAAGGAGTCTTGGGCCAAAAATATGTTCAGTAGGCCAAATGGACTTCTGTACAGCCATAATGTAAAAAAAAAAAAAAAATTTAAAAACCTTTAAAAAAACCTTTTATGGAACTTTTGGCTAGTAATGGGAATCAGACGGGAATTCAATCAGTATGTATAGTAAGTTAGTGTTTAAGGACTTTTGGGCTAACAATTGTTTAGTAGGTCAGATATGGACTTCTGTACAGCCATAATACAAAAAAAAATAAAACATTTAAAAAACATTTAAAAAAACTTTTATGGAACTTTTGGCTAGTAATGGGAATCAGAAGGGAAGTCAATGAGTATGTATAGTAAGTTAGTGTTTAAGGACTCTTGGGCCAAAAATATGTTCAATAGGTCAAATATGGAATTCTGTACAGCCATAATATATAAAGAAAAGAAAAAAAACCTTGTGTGGAACTTTGGGCAAATAATGGGAAACAGAAGGGAAGTCAATGAGTATGTATAGTAAGTTAGTGTTTAAATAATCTTGGGCCAAAAATTTATTCCGTAGGTCAAGTATGAATTTCTGTACAGCCATAATGTAAAAAAAAAAATAAAAAAAACACCTTTAAAAAACCTTTAAAAAAAACCTTTTATGGAACTTTTGGCTAGTAATGGGAATCAGAAGGGACGTCAATGAGTATGTTTAGTAAGTTAGTGTTTAAGGAGTCTTGGGCAAAAAATATGTTCAGTAGGCCAAATGGACTTCTGTACAGCCATAATGTAAAAAAAAAAAAAATTTTTAAAAACCTTTAAAAAAACCTTTTATGGAACTTTTGGCTAGTAATGGGAATCAGACGGGAATTCAATGAGTATATATAGTAAGTTAGTGTTTAAGGACTTTTGGGCTAAACATTTGTTTAGTAGGTCAAATATGGACTTCTGTACAGCCATAATACAAAAAAAAATAAAACATTTAAAAAACATTTAAAAAAACTTTTATGGAACTTTTGGCTAGTAATGGGAATCAGAAAGGAAGTCAATGAGTATGTATAGTAAGTTAGTGTTTAAGTAATCTTGGGCCAAAAATTTGTTCCGTAGGTCAAATATGAACTTCTGTACAGCCATAAAATGTAAAAAAAAATTTAAAAAATATAAAATTCAAAGAAACTTTTGTGGAACTTTTGGCTAGTAATAGGAATCAGAAGGAAAGTCAATGAGTATGTATAGTAAGTTAGTGTTTAAGTAATCTTGGGCAAAAACTATGTTCAGTAGGTCAAATATAGACTTCTGTACAGCCATAATGTAAAAAAAATTTTTTTAAAAAAACTTGAAAAACCCTTGTGTGGAACTGTGGGCAAGTAATGGGAATCAGAAGGAATGTTATTGAGTATGTATAGTAACTTAGTTTTTAAATAATCTTAGGCCAAAAATTTATTCCGTAGGTCAAGTATGAACTTCTGTACAGCCATAATGTAAAAAAATAAAAAAATGAAAAACCTTAAAAAAACCTTAAAAAAAGACCTTCTGTGGAACTTTTGACTAGTAATGGGAATCAGAAGGGAAGTCAATGAGTATGTATAGTAAGTTAGTGTTTAAGGACTCTTGGGCAAAAACTATGTTCAGTAGGTCAAATATGGACTTCTGTACAGCCATAATGTAAAAACAAAAAACAAAAAAAAACCTTGAAAAAACCTTGAATAAACCTTGTGTGGAACTGTGGGCAAGTAATTTGAATCAGAAGGGAAGTCAATGAGTATGTATAGTAAGTTAGTGTTTAAGGAGTCTTGGGCTAAAAATTTGTTTAGTAGGTCAAATATGGACTTCTGTACAGCCATAATGTAAAAAAAAAAAATAAACCTTTAAAAAATCTTTTAAAAAAACCTTTAATGGAACTTTTGGCTAGTAATAGGAATCAGAAGGGAAGTCAATGAGTATGTATAGTAAGTTAGTGTTTAAGGACTCTTGGGCCAAAAATATATTCAGTAGGTCAAATATCGACTTCTGTACAGCTATGATGTAAAAAAAAAAAAAAATAAACCTTTAAAAAATCTTTTAAAAAAACTTTTTATGGAACTTTTGGCTAGTAATGGGAATCAGAAAGGAAGTCAATGATTATGTATAGTAAGTTAGTGTTTAAGTAATCTTGGGCCAAAAATTTGTTCCGTAGGTCAAATATGAACTTCTGTACAGCCATAAAATGTAAAAAAAAAATTAAAAAAATATAAAATTCAAAGAAACTTTTGTGGAACTTTTGGCTAGTAATAGGAATCAGAAGGAAAGTCAATGAGTATGTATAGTAAGTTAGTGTTTAAGTAATCTTGGGCCAAAAATTTGTTCCGTAGGTCAAATGTGACCTTCTGTACAGCCCTAAAATGTAAAAAATAAAAATAAAAATAAAAAATTCAAATAAACTTTTGTGGAACTTTTGGCTAGTAATAGGAATCAGAAGGAAAGTCAATGAGTATGTATAGTAAGTTAGTGTTTAAGTAATCTTGGGCCAAAAATTTGTTTAGTAGGTCAAATATGGACTTCTGTACAGCCATAATGTAAAAAAAAAAAATAAACCTTTAAAAAATCTTTTAAAAAAACCTTTAATGGAACTTTTGGCTGGTAATAGGAATCAGAAGGGAAGTCAATGAGTATGTATAGTAAGTTAGTGTTTAAGGACTCTTGGGCCAAAAATATATTCAGTAGGTCAAATATCGACTTCTGTACAGCTATGATGTAAAAAAAAAAAAAATAAACCTTTAAAAAATCTTTTAAAAAAACTTTTTATGGAACTTTTGGCTAGTAATGGGAATCAGAAAGGAAGTCAATGAGTATGTATAGTAAGTTAGTGTTTAAGTAATCTTGGGCCAAAAATTTGTTCCGTAGGTCAAATATGAACTTCTGTACAGCCATAAAATGTAAAAAAAAATTTTAAAAATATAAAATTCAAAGAAACTTTTGTGGAACTTTTGGCTAGTAATAGGAATCAGAAGGAAAGTCAATGAGTATGTATAGTAAGTTAGTGTTTAAGTAATCTTGGGCCAAAAATTTGTTCCGTAGGTCAAATGTGACCTTCTGTACAGCCCTAAAATGTAAAAAAAAAATAAAAAAATAAAAAATTCAAATAAACTTTTGTGGAAATTTTGGCTAGTAATAGGAATCAGAAGGAAAGTCAATGAGTATGTATAGTAAGTTAGTGTTTAAGTAATCTTGGGCCAAAAAATTTTTCCGTAGGTCAAATGTGACCTTCTGTACAGCCATAAAATGTAAAAAAATTTTTAAAAAATATAAAATTCAAAGAAACTTTTGTGGAACTTTTGGCTAGTAATAGGAATCAGAAGGAAAGTCAATGAGTATGTATAGTACGTTAGTTTTTAAGTAATCTTGGGCCAAAAATTTGTTCCGTAGGTCAAATGTGACCTTCTGTACAGCCCTAAAATGTAAAAAAAAATAAAAAAATAAAAAATTCAAATAAACTTTTGTGGAACTTTTGGCTAATAATAGGAATCAGAAGGAAAGTCAATGAGTATGTATAGTAAGTTAGTGTTTAAGTAGTCTTGGGCTAAAAATTTGTTTAGTAGGTCAAATATGGACTTCTGTACAGACATAATGTAAAAATAAATAAATAAACCTTTAAGAAATCTTTAAAAAAAACTTTTTATGGAACTTTTGGCTAGTAATGGGAATCAGAAAGGAAGTCAATGAGTATGTATAGTAAGTTAGTGTTTAAGTAATCTTGGGCCAAAATTTGTTCCGTAGGTCAAATATGAACTTCTGTACAGCCATAAAATGTAAAAAAAAATTTAAAAAATATAAAATTCAAATAAACTTTTGTGGAACTTTTGGCTAGTAATAGGAATCAGAAGGAAAGTCAATGAGTATGTATAGTAAGTTAGTGTTTAAGTAATCTTGGGCCAAAAATTTGTTCCGTAGGTCAAATGTGACCTTCTGTACAGCCATAAAATGTAAAAAAAATTGTAAAAAATATAAAATTCAAAGAAACTTTTGTGGAACTTTTGGCTAGTAATAGGAATCAGAAGGAAAGTCAATGAGTATGTATAGTAAGTTAGTGTTTAAGTAATCTTGGGCCAAAAATTTGTTCCGTAGGTCAAATGTGACCTTCTGTACAGCCATAAAATGTAAAAAAAATTGTAAAAAATATAAAATTCAAAGAAACTTTTGTGGAACTTTTGGCTAGTAATAGGAATCAGAAGGAAAGTCAATGAGTATGTATAGTAAGTTAGTGTTTAAGGACTCTTGGGCCAAAAATATATTCAGTAGGTCAAATATCGACTTCTGTACAGCTATGATGTAAAAAAAAAAAAAAATAAACCTTTAAAAAATCTTTAAAAAAACTTTTTATGTAACTTTTGGCTAGTAATGGGAATCAGAAGGGATGTTAATGAGTATGTATAGTAAGTTAGTGTTTAAGGAGTCTTGGGCCAAAAATATGTTCAGTAGGCCAAATGGACTTCTGTACAGCCATAATGTAAAAACAAAAAAAAACAAAAAAAAACCTTGAAAAAACCTTGAAAAAACCTTCTGTGGATCTGTGGGCAAGTAATGGGAATCAGAAGGAAAGTCAATGAGTATGTATAGTAAGTTAGTGTTTAAGTAGTCTTGGGCCAAAAATATGTTTAGTAGGTCAAATGTGGACTTCTGTACAGCCATAACAAAAAAACCTTAAAAAAACCTCAAAAAACCTTTTATGGACCTTTTGGCTAGTAATGGGAATCAGAAGGGATGTTAATGAGTATGTATAGTAAGTTAGTGTTTAAGGAGTCTTGGGCCAAAAATATGTTCAGTAGGCCAAATGGACTTCTGTACAGCCATAATGTAAAAAAAAAAAAAAAATTTAAAAACCTTTAAAAAAACTTTTATGGAACTTTTGGCTAGTAATGGGAATCAGACAGGAATTCAATCAGTACGTATAGTAAGTTAGTGTTTAAGGACTTTTGGGCTAAACATTTGTTTAGTAGGTCAAATATGGACTTCTGTACAGCCATAATACAAAAAAAAATAAAACATTTAAAAAACATTTTAAAAAACTTTTATGGAACTTTTGGCTAGTAATGGGAATCAGAAGGGAAGTCAATGAGTATGTATAGTAAGTTAGTGTTTAAGGACTCTTGGGCCAAAAATATGTTCAATAGGTCAAATATGGAATTCTGTACAGCCATAATATATAAAGAAAAGAAAAAAAACCTTGTGTGGAACTTTGGGCAAGTAATGGGAATCAGAAGGGAAGTCAATGAGTATGTATAGTAAGTTAGTGTTTAAATAATCTTGGGCCAAAAATTTATTCCGTAGGTCAAGTATGAATTTCTGTACAGCCATAATGTAAAAAAAAAAATAAAAAAAACACCTTTAAAAAACCTTTAAAAAAAACCTTTTATGGAACTTTTGGCTAGTAATGGGAATCAGAAGGGAAGTCAATGAGTATGTATAGTAAGTTAGTGTTTAAGTAATCTTGGGCCAAAAATTTGTTCCGTAGGTCAAATGTGACCTTCTGTACAGCCATAAAATGTAAAAAAAATTTAAAAAATAAAAAATTCAAAGAAACTTTTGTGGAACTTTTGGCTAGTAATAGGAATCAGAAGGAAAGTCAATGAGTATGTATAGTAAGTTAGTGTTTAAGTAGTCTTGGGCTAAAAATTTCTTTAGTAGGTCAAATATGGACTTCTGTACAGACATAATGTAAAAAAAAAAAAAATAAACCTTTAAAAAATCTTTAAAAAAAACTTTTATGGAAATTTTGGCTAGTAATGGGAATCAGAAGGGAAGTCAATGAGTATGTATAGTAAGTTAGTGTTTAAGGACTTTTGGTCTAAACATTTGTTTAGTAGGTCAAATATGGACTTCTGTCCAGCCATAATGTAAAAAAAAATAAATAAATTAAAAAAACCTTTAAGAAAAACTTTTATGGAAATTTTGGCTAGTAATGGGAATCAGAAGGGAAGTCAATGAGTATGTATAGTAAGTTAGTGTTTAAGGACTCTTGGGCCAAAAATATGTTCAGTAGGTCAAATATAGACTTCTGTACAGCCATAATGAAATTTTTTTTTTTTTAAACCTTGAAAAACCCTTGTGTGGAACTGTGGGCAAGTAATGGGAATCAGAAGGAATGTTATTGAGTATGTATAGTAAGTTAGTTTTTAAATAATCTTAGGCCAAAAATGTATTCCGTAGGTCAAGTATGAACTTCTGTACAGCCATAATGTAAAAAAATAAAAAAATGAAAACCTTAAAAAAACCTTAAAAAAAAGACCTTGTGTGGAACTTTTGACTAGTAATGGGAATCAGAAGGGAAGTCAATGAGTATGTATAGTAAGTTAGTGTTTAAGGACTCTTGGGCAAAAACTATGTTCAGTAGGTCAAATATGGACTTCTGTACAGCCATAATGTAAAAACAAAAAACAAAAAAAAACCTTGAAAAAACCTTGAATAAACCTTGTGTGGAACTGTGGGCAAGTAATGGGAATCAGAAGGGAAGTCAATGAGTATGTATAGTAAGTTAGTGTTTAAGTAGTCTTGGGCTAAAAATTTGTTTAGTAGGTCAAATATGGACTTCTGTACAGACATAATGTAAAAAAAAAAAAAATAAACCTTTAAAAAATCTTTAAAAAAAACTTTTATGGAAATTTTGGCTAGTAATGGGAATCAGAAGGGAAGTCAATGAGTATGTATAGTAAGTTAGTGTTTAAGTAGTCTTGGGCTAAAAATTTGTTTAGTAGGTCAAATATGGACTTCTGTACAGCCATAATGTAAAAAAAAAAAAAAATAAACCTTTAAAAAATCTTTAAAAAAAACCTTTTATGGAACTTTTGGCTAGTAATGGGAATCAGAAGCGAAGTCAATGAGTATGTATGGTAAGTTAGTGTTTAAGTAATCTTGGGCCAAAAATTTGTTCTGTAGGTCAAATATGGACTTCTGTACAGCCATAAAATGTAAAAAAAAAAAAAAAAAAAAAAAAAACACCTTTAAAAAACTTTTAAAAAAAACCTTTTATGGAACTTTTGGATAGTAATGGGAATCAGAAAGGAAGTCAATGAGTATGTATAGTAAGTTAGTGTTTAAGTAATCTTGGGCCAAAAATTTGTTCCGTAGGTCAAATATGACCTTCTGTACAGCCATAAAATGTAAAAAAAATTTAAAAAATAAAAAATTCAAAGAAACTTTTGTGGAACTTTTGGCTAGTAATAGGAATCAGTAGGAAAGTCAATGAGTATGTATAGTAAGTTAGTGTTTAAGGAGTCTTGGGCTAAAAATTTGTTTAGTAGGTCAAATATGGACTTCTGTACAGCCATAATGTAAAAAAAAAAAAAAAAAAATTAAAAAACCTTTAAAAAAAACTTTTATGGAAATTTTGGCTAGTAATGGGAATCTGAAGGGAAGTCAATGAGTATGTATAGTAAGTTAGTGTTTAAGGACTCTTGGGCCAAAAATATGTTCAGTAGGTCAAATACAGACTTCTGTACAGCAATAATGTAAAAAAAATTAAATAAACCTTTAAAAATTTTTAAAAAAAAACCTTTTATGGAACTTTTGGCTAGTAATGGGAATCAGAAGGGATGTTAATGAGTATGTATAGTTAGTTAGTGTTTAAGGAGTCTTGGGCCAAAAATATGTTCAGTAGGCCAAATGGACTTCTGTACAGCCATAATGTAAATAAAAATTTAAAAATTTAAAAACCTTTAAAAAAACCTTTTATGGAACTTTTGGCTAGTAATGGGAATCAGACGGGAATTCAATGAGTATGTATAGTAAGTTAGTGTTTAAGGACTCTTGGGCCAAAAATATGTTCAATAGGTCAAATATGGAATTCTGTACAGCCATAATATATAAAGAAAAGAAAAAAGACCTTGTGTGGAACTTTGGGCAAGTAATGGGAATCAGAAGGGAAGTCAATGAGTATGTATAGTAAGTTAGTGTTTAAATAATCTTGGGCCAAAAATTTATTCCGTAGGTCAAGTATGAACTTCTGTACAGCCATAATGTAAAAAAATAAATTAAAAAAACACCTTTAAAAAACCTTTAAAAAAAACCTTTTATGGAACTTTTGGCTAGTAATGGGAATCAGAAGGGAAGTCAATGAGTATGTATAGTAAGTTAGTGTTTAAGTAGTCTTGGGCTAAAAATTTGTTTAGTAGGTCAAATATGGACTTCTGTACAGCCATAATGTAAAAAAAAATAAATAAACCTTTAAAAAATCTTTGATAAAAACCTTTTATGGAACTTTTGGCTAGTAATGGGAATCAGAAGCGAAGTCAATTAGTATGTATAGTAAGTTAGTGTTTAAGTAATCTTGGGCCAAAAATTTGTTCTGTAGGTCAAATATGGACTTCTGTACAGCCATAAAATGTATAAAAAAAAAAAAAAAAAAAAAAAAAACCTTTAAAAAACCTTTAAAAAAAACCTTTTATGGAATTTTTGGATAGTAATGGGAATCAGAAAGGAAGTCAATGAGTATGTATAGTAAGTTAGTGTTTAAGTAATCTTGGGCCAAAAATTTGTTCCGTAGGTCAAATATGAACTTCTGTACAGCCATAAAATGTAAAAAAAAATAAAAATAAAAAAAAATTCAAAGAAACTTTTGTGGAACTTTTGGCTAGTAATAAGAATCAGAAGGAAAGTCAATGAGTATGTATAATAAGTTAGTGTTTAAGTAATCTTGGGCCAAAAATTTGTTCCGTAGGTCAAATGTGACCTTCTGTACAGCCATAAAATGTAAAAAAAATAAAAAAAATAAAAAATTCAAGGAAACTTTTGTGGAACTTTTGGCTAGTAATAGGAATCAGAAGGAAAGTCAATGAGTATGTATAGTAAGTTAGTGTTTAAGTAGTCTTGGGCTAAAAATTTGTTTAGTAGGTCAAATATGGACTTCTGTACAGACATAATGTAAAAAAAAAAAAAAAAAACCTTTAAAAAATCTTTAAAAAAAACTTTTATGGAAATTTTAGCTAGTAATGGGAATCAGAAGGGAAGTCAATGAGTATGTATAGTAAGTTAGTGTTTAAGTAGTCTTGGGCTAAAAATTTGTTTAGTAGGTCAAATATGGACTTCTGTACAGCCATAATGTAAAAAAAAAAAAAATAAACCTTTAAAAAATCTTTAAAAAAAACCTTTTATAGAACTTTTGGCTAGTAATGGGAATCAGAAGCGAAGTCAATGAGTATGTATGGTAAGTTAGTGTTTAAGTAATCTTGGGCCAAAAATTTGTTCTGTAGGTCATATATGGACTTCTGTACAGCCATAAAATGTAAAAAAAAAAAAAAACACCTTTAAAAAACCTTTAAAAAAAACCTTTTATGGAACTTTTGGATAGTAATAGGAATCAGAAGGAAAGTCAATGAGTATGTATAGTAAGTTAGTGTTTAAGTAATCTTGGGCCAAAAATTTGTTCCGTAGGTCAAATGTGACCTTCTGTACAGCCATAAAATGTAAAAAAAAATTTAAAAATTAAAAATTCAAAGAAACTTTTGTGGAACTTTTCGCTAGTAATAGGAATCAGAAGGAAAGTCAATGAGTATGTATAGTAAGTTAGTGTTTAAGTAGTCTTGGGCTAAAAATTTCTTTAGTAGGTCAAATATGGACTTCTGTACAGACATAATGTAAAAAATAAATAAATAAACCTTTAAAAAACCTTTAAAAAAAACTTTTATGGAAATTTTGGCTAGTAATAGGAATCAGAAGGAAAGTCAATGAGTATGTATAATAAGTTAGTGTTTAAGTAATCTTGGGCCAAAAATTTGTTCCGTAGGTCAAATGTGACCTTCTGTACAGCCATAAAATGTAAAAAAAATAAAAAAAAATAAAAAATTCAAGGAAACTTTTGTGGAACTTTTGGCTAGTAATAGGAATCAGAAGGAAAGTCAATGAGTATGTATAGTAAGTTAGTGTTTAAGTAGTCTTGGGCTAAAAATTTGTTCCGTAGGTCAAATATGGACTTCTGTACAGACATAATGTAAAAAAAAATAAATAAACCTTTAAAAAATCTTTAAAAAAAACTTTTATGGAAATTTTGGCTAGTTATGGGAATCAGAAGGGAAGTCAATGAGTATGCATAGTAAGTTAGTGTTTAAGTAGTCTTGGGCTAAAAATTTGTTTAGTAGGTCAAATATGGACTTCTGTACAGCCATAATGTAAAAATAAATAAATAAACCTTTAAAAAATCTTTAAAAAAAACCTTTTATGGAACTTTTGGCTAGTAATGGGAATCAGAAGCGAAGTCAATGAGTATGTATGGTAAGTTAGTGTTTAAGTAATCTTGGGCCAAAAAATTGTTCTGTAGGTCATATATGGACTTCTGTACAGCCATAAAATGTAAAAAAAATAAATAAAAAAAAAACACCTTTAAAAAACCTTTAAAAAAAACCTTTTATGGAACTTTTGGATAGTAATAGGAATCAGAAGGAAAGTCAATGAGTATGTATAGTAAGTTAGTGTTTAAGTAATCTTGGGCCAAAAATTTGTTCCGCAGGTCAAATGTGACCTTCTGTACAGCCATAAAATGTAAAAAAAATTTAAAAAATAAAAAATTAAAAGAAACTTTTGTGGAACTTTTGGCTAGTAATAGGAATCAGAAGGAAAGTCAATGAGTATGTATAGTAAGTTAGTGTTTAATTAGTCTTGGGCTAAAAATTTCTTTAGTAGGTCAAATATGGACTTCTGTACAGACATAATGTAAAAAATAAATAAATAAACCTTTAAAAAACCTTTAAAAAAAACTTTTATGGAAATTTTGGCTAGTAATGGGAATCAGAAGGGACGTCAATAAGTATGTATAGTAAGTTAGTGTTTAAGGACTCTTGGGCCAAAAACTATGTTCAGTAGGTCAAATATGGACTTCTGTACAGCAATAATGTAAAAAAATAAAAAAATGAAAACCTTAAAAAAACCTTAAAAAAAAGACCTTGTGTGGAACTTTTGACTAGCAATGGGAATCAGAAGGGAAGTCAATGAGTATGTATAGTAAGTTAGTGTTTAAGGACTCTTGGGCAAAAACTATGTTCAGTAGGTCAAATATGGACTTCTGTACAGCAATAATGTAAAAAAAAAATTTTTTTAAACCTTGAAAAACCCTTGTGTGGAACTGTGGGCAAGTAATGGGAATCAGAAGGAATGTTATTGAGTATGTATAGTAAGTTAGTTTTTAAATAATCTTAGGCCAAAAATGTATTCCGTAGGTCAAGTATGAACTTCTGTACAGCCATAATGTAAAAAAATAAAAAAATGAAAACCTTAAAAAAACCTTAAAAAAAAGACCTTGTGTGGAACTTTTGACTAGTAATGGGAATCAGAAGGGAAGTCAATGAGTATGTATAGTAAGTTAGTGTTTAAGGACTCTTGGGCCAAAAATATATTCAGTAGGTCAAATATCGACTTCTATACAGCTATGATGTAAAATAAAATAAAATAAACCTTTAAAAAATCTTTAAAAAAACTTTTTATGTAACTTTTGGCTAGTAATGGGAATCAGAAGGGAAGTCAATGAGTATGTATAGTAAGTTAGTGTTTAAGGACTCTTGGGCAAAAACTATGTTCAGTAGGTCAAATATGGACTTCTGTACAGCCATAATGTAAAAAAAAAAAAAAAAAAACTTGAAAAAACTTGAAAAAACCTTTAAAAAACCTTGTGTGGATCTGTGGGCAAGTAATGGGAATCAGAAGGAAAGTCAATGAGTATGTATAGTAAGTTAGTGTTTAAGGACTTTTGGGCTAAAAATTTGTTTAGTAGTTCAAATATGGACTTCTGTACAGCCATAATACAAAAAAAAATTAAACATTTAAAAAACATTTAAAAAAACTTTTATGGAACTTTTGGCTAGTAATGGGAATCAGAAGGGAAGTCAATGAGTATGTATAGTAAGTTAGTGTTTAAGTAGTCTTGGGCTAAAAATTTGTTAAGTAGGTAAAATATGGACTTCTGTACAGACATAATGTAAAAAAATAAAAAAAATAAAAACCTTAAAAAAACCTTAAAAAAAAAACCTTGTGTGGAACTTTTGACTAGTAGTGGGAATCAGAAGGGAAGTCAATGAGTATGTATAGTAAGTTAGTGTTTAAGGAGTCTTCGGCCAAAATATTTTCAATAGGCCAAATGGACTTCTCTACAGCCATTATGTAAAAAAAGAAAAAAAAGAAAAAAAATTTAAAAACCTTAAAAAAAAAACCTTTTATGGAACTTTTGGCTAATAATGGGAATCAGAAGGGAAGTCAATGAGTATGTATAGTAAGTTAGTTTTTAAGGACTCTTGGGCCAAAAATATGTTCAATAGGTCAAATATGGACTTCTGTACAGCCATAAAATGTAAAAAAAAAAAAAAAAAAATACACCTTTAAAAAATCTTTAAAAAAAACTTTTTATGTAAGTTTTGGCTAGTAATGGGAATCAGAAGGGAAGTCAATGAGTATGTATAGTAAGTTAGTGTTTAAGGACTCTTGGGCAAAAACTATGTTCAGTAGGTCAAATATGGACTTCTGTACAGCCATAATGTAAAAACAAAAGACGAAAAAAAACCTTGAAAAAACCTTGAATAAACCTTGTGTGGAACTTTTGGCTAGTAATGGGAATCAGAAGGGAAGTCAATGAGTATATATAGTAACTTAGAGTTTAAGGAGTCTTGGGCTAAAAATGTGTTTAGTAGGTCAAATATGGACTTCTGTACAGCCATAATGTAAAAAAAAAAAAAAAAAACCTTTAAAAAAATCTTTACAAAAAACCTTTTATGGAACTTTTGGCTAGTAATGGGAATCAGAAGAGAAGTCAATGAGTATGTATAGTAAATTAGTGTTTAAGGACTCTTGGGCAAAAACTATGTTCAGTAGGTCAAATATGGACTTCTGTACAGCCATAATGTAAAAAAATAAATAAAATAAAATAACTTGAAAAAATCTTGAAAAAACCTTGTGTGGATCTGTGGGCAAGTAATGGGAATCAGAAGGAAAGTCAATGTGTATGTATAGTAAGTTAGTGTTTAAGGACTTTTGGGCTAAAAATTTGTTTAGTAGTTCAAATATGGACTTCTGTACAGCCATAATACAAAAAAAAAAACACCTTTAAAAAAACTTTAAAAAAAACCTTTTATGGAACTTTTGGATAGTAATGGGAATCAGAAAGGAAGTCAATGAGTATGTATAGTAAGTTAGTGTTTAAGTAATCTTGGGCCAAAAATTTGTTCCGTAGGTCAAATATGAACTTCTGTACAGCCATAAAATGTAAAAAAAAATTAAAAAAATAAAAAATTCAAAGAAACTTTTGTGGAACTTTTGGCTAGTAATAGGAATCAGAAGGAAAGTCAATGAGTATGTATAGTAAGTTAGTGTTTATGTAGTCTTGGGCTAAAAATTTGTTTAGTAGGTCAAATATGGACTTTTGTACATACATAATGTAAAAAAAAAGAAATAAACCTTTAAAAAATCTTTTAAAAAAAACTTTTATGGAACTTTTGGCTAGTAATGGGAATCAGAAGGGAAGTCAATGAGTATGTATAGTAAGTTAGTGTTTAAGGACTCTTGGTCAAAAACTATGTTCAGTAGGTCAAATATGGACTTCTGTACAGCCATAATGTAAAAAAAAAAAAAAAAAAAAAAAACTTGAAAAAACCTTGAAAAAACCTTGTGTGGATCCTTGGGCAAGTAATGGGAATCAGAAGGAAAGTCAATGAGTATGTATAGTAAGTTAGTGTTTAAGTAGTCTTGGGCTAAAAATTTGTTTAGTAGTTCAAATATGGACTTCTGTACAGCCATAATGTAAAAAAAAAAAAATAAACCTTTAAAAAATCTTTAAAAAAAACCTTTTATGGAACTTTTGGCTAGTAATGGGAATCAGAAGGGATGTTAATGAGTATGTATAGTTAGTTAGTGTTTAAGGAGTCTTGGGCCAAAAATATGTTCAGTAGGCCAAATGGACTTCTGTACAGCCATAATGTAAATAAAAATTTAAAAATTTAAAAACCTTTAAAAAAACCTTTTATGGAACTTTTGGCTAGTAATGGGAATCAGACGGGAATTCAATGAGTATGTATAGTAAGTTAGTGTTTAAGGACTCTTGGGCCAAAAATATGTTCAATAGGTCAAATATGGAATTCTGTACAGCCATAATATATAAAGAAAAGAAAAAAAACCTTGTGTGGAACTTTGGGCAAGTAATGGGAATCAGAAGGGAAGTCAATGAGTATGTATAGTAAGTTAGTGTTTAAATAATCTTGGGCCAAAAATTTATTCCGTAGGTCAAGTATGAACTTCTGTACAGCCATAATGTAAAAAAATAAATAAAAAAAACACCTTTAAAAAACCTTTAAAAAAAACCTTTTATGGAACTTTTGGCTAGTAATGGGAATCAGAAGGGAAGTCAATGAGTATGTATAGTAAGTTAGTGTTTAAGTAGTCTTGGGCTAAAAATTTGTTTAGTAGGTCAAATATGGACTTCTGTACAGCCATAATGTAAAAAAAAATAAATAAACCTTTAAAAAATCTTTGATAAAAACCTTTTATGGAACTTTTGGCTAGTAATGGGAATCAGAAGCGAAGTCAATTAGTATGTATAGTAAGTTAGTGTTTAAGTAATCTTGGGCCAAAAATTTGTTCTGTAGGTCAAATATGGACTTCTGTACAGCCATAAAATGTATAAAAAAAAAAATTAAAAAATAAAAAACCTTTAAAAAACCTTTAAAAAAAACCTTTTATGGAATTTTTGGATAGTAATGGGAATCAGAAGGGAAGTCAATGAGTATGCATAGTAAGTTAGTGTTTAAGTAGTCTTGGGCTAAAAATTTGTTTAGTAGGTCAAATATGGACTTCTGTACAGCCATAATGTAAAAATAAATAAATAAACCTTTAAAAAATCTTTAAAAAAAACCTTTTATGGAACTTTTGGCTAGTAATGGGAATCAGAAGCGAAGTCAATGAGTATGTATGGTAAGTTAGTGTTTAAGTAATCTTGGGCCAAAAAATTGTTCTGTAGGTCATATATGGACTTCTGTACAGCCATAAAATGTAAAAAAAATAAATAAAAAAAAAACACCTTTAAAAAACCTTTAAAAAAAACCTTTTATGGAACTTTTGGATAGTAATAGGAATCAGAAGGAAAGTCAATGAGTATGTATAGTAAGTTAGTGTTTAAGTAATCTTGGGCCAAAAATTTGTTCCGCAGGTCAAATGTGACCTTCTGTACAGCCATAAAATGTAAAAAAAATTTAAAAAATAAAAAATTAAAAGAAACTTTTGTGGAACTTTTGGCTAGTAATAGGAATCAGAAGGAAAGTCAATGAGTATGTATAGTAAGTTAGTGTTTAATTAGTCTTGGGCTAAAAATTTCTTTAGTAGGTCAAATATGGACTTCTGTACAGACATAATGTAAAAAATAAATAAATAAACCTTTAAAAAACCTTTAAAAAAAACTTTTATGGAAATTTTGGCTAGTAATGGGAATCAGAAGGGACGTCAATAAGTATGTATAGTAAGTTAGTGTTTAAGGACTCTTGGGCCAAAAACTATGTTCAGTAGGTCAAATATGGACTTCTGTACAGCAATAATGTAAAAAAATAAAAAAATGAAAACCTTAAAAAAACCTTAAAAAAAAGACCTTGTGTGGAACTTTTGACTAGCAATGGGAATCAGAAGGGAAGTCAATGAGTATGTATAGTAAGTTAGTGTTTAAGGACTCTTGGGCAAAAACTATGTTCAGTAGGTCAAATATGGACTTCTGTACAGCAATAATGTAAAAAAAAAATTTTTTTAAACCTTGAAAAACCCTTGTGTGGAACTGTGGGCAAGTAATGGGAATCAGAAGGAATGTTATTGAGTATGTATAGTAAGTTAGTTTTTAAATAATCTTAGGCCAAAAATGTATTCCGTAGGTCAAGTATGAACTTCTGTACAGCCATAATGTAAAAAAATAAAAAAATGAAAACCTTAAAAAAACCTTAAAAAAAAGACCTTGTGTGGAACTTTTGACTAGTAATGGGAATCAGAAGGGAAGTCAATGAGTATGTATAGTAAGTTAGTGTTTAAGGACTCTTGGGCCAAAAATATATTCAGTAGGTCAAATATCGACTTCTATACAGCTATGATGTAAAATAAAATAAAATAAACCTTTAAAAAATCTTTAAAAAAACTTTTTATGTAACTTTTGGCTAGTAATGGGAATCAGAAGGGAAGTCAATGAGTATGTATAGTAAGTTAGTGTTTAAGGACTCTTGGGCAAAAACTATGTTCAGTAGGTCAAATATGGACTTCTGTACAGCCATAATGTAAAAAAAAAAAAAAAAAACTTGAAAAAACTTGAAAAAACCTTTAAAAAACCTTGTGTGGATCTGTGGGCAAGTAATGGGAATCAGAAGGAAAGTCAATGAGTATGTATAGTAAGTTAGTGTTTAAGGACTTTTGGGCTAAAAATTTGTTTAGTAGTTCAAATATGGACTTCTGTACAGCCATAATACAAAAAAAAATTAAACATTTAAAAAACATTTAAAAAAACTTTTATGGAACTTTTGGCTAGTAATGGGAATCAGAAGGGAAGTCAATGAGTATGTATAGTAAGTTAGTGTTTAAGTAGTCTTGGGCTAAAAATTTGTTAAGTAGGTAAAATATGGACTTCTGTACAGACATAATGTAAAAAAATAAAAAAAATAAAAACCTTAAAAAAACCTTAAAAAAAAAACCTTGTGTGGAACTTTTGACTAGTAGTGGGAATCAGAAGGGAAGTCAATGAGTATGTATAGTAAGTTAGTGTTTAAGGAGTCTTGGGCCAAAATATTTTCAATAGGCCAAATGGACTTCTCTACAGCCATTATGTAAAAAAAGAAAAAAAAGAAAAAAAATTTAAAAACCTTAAAAAAAAAACCTTTTATGGAACTTTTGGCTAATAATGGGAATCAGAAGGGAAGTCAATGAGTATGTATAGTAAGTTAGTTTTTAAGGACTCTTGGGCCAAAAATATGTTCAATAGGTCAAATATGGACTTCTGTACAGCCATAAAATGTAAAAAAAAAAAAAAAAAAATACACCTTTAAAAAATCTTTAAAAAAAACTTTTTATGTAAGTTTTGGCTAGTAATGGGAATCAGAAGGGAAGTCAATGAGTATGTATAGTAAGTTAGTGTTTAAGGACTCTTGGGCAAAAACTATGTTCAGTAGGTCAAATATGGACTTCTGTACAGCCATAATGTAAAAACAAAAGACGAAAAAAAACCTTGAAAAAACCTTGAATAAACCTTGTGTGGAACTTTTGGCTAGTAATGGGAATCAGAAGGGAAGTCAATGAGTATATATAGTAACTTAGAGTTTAAGGAGTCTTGGGCTAAAAATGTGTTTAGTAGGTCAAATATGGACTTCTGTACAGCCATAATGTAAAAAAAAAAAAAAAAAACCTTTAAAAAAATCTTTACAAAAAACCTTTTATGGAACTTTTGGCTAGTAATGGGAATCAGAAGAGAAGTCAATGAGTATGTATAGTAAATTAGTGTTTAAGGACTCTTGGGCAAAAACTATGTTCAGTAGGTCAAATATGGACTTCTGTACAGCCATAATGTAAAAAAATAAATAAAATAAAATAACTTGAAAAAATCTTGAAAAAACCTTGTGTGGATCTGTGGGCAAGTAATGGGAATCAGAAGGAAAGTCAATGTGTATGTATAGTAAGTTAGTGTTTAAGGACTTTTGGGCTAAAAATTTGTTTAGTAGTTCAAATATGGACTTCTGTACAGCCATAATACAAAAAAAAAAACACCTTTAAAAAAACTTTAAAAAAAACCTTTTATGGAACTTTTGGATAGTAATGGGAATCAGAAAGGAAGTCAATGAGTATGTATAGTAAGTTAGTGTTTAAGTAATCTTGGGCCAAAAATTTGTTCCGTAGGTCAAATATGAACTTCTGTACAGCCATAAAATGTAAAAAAAAATTAAAAAAATAAAAAATTCAAAGAAACTTTTGTGGAACTTTTGGCTAGTAATAGGAATCAGAAGGAAAGTCAATGAGTATGTATAGTAAGTTAGTGTTTATGTAGTCTTGGGCTAAAAATTTGTTTAGTAGGTCAAATATGGACTTTTGTACATACATAATGTAAAAAAAAAGAAATAAACCTTTAAAAAATCTTTTAAAAAAAACTTTTATGGAACTTTTGGCTAGTAATGGGAATCAGAAGGGAAGTCAATGAGTATGTATAGTAAGTTAGTGTTTAAGGACTCTTGGTCAAAAACTATGTTCAGTAGGTCAAATATGGACTTCTGTACAGCCATAATGTAAAAAAAAAAAAAAAAAAAAAAAACTTGAAAAAACCTTGAAAAAACCTTGTGTGGATCCTTGGGCAAGTAATGGGAATCAGAAGGAAAGTCAATGAGTATGTATAGTAAGTTAGTGTTTAAGTAGTCTTGGGCTAAAAATTTGTTTAGTAGTTCAAATATGGACTTCTGTACAGCCATAATGTAAAAAAAAAAAAATAAACCTTTAAAAAATCTTTAAAAAAAACCTTTTATGGAACTTTTGGCTAGTAATGGGAATCAGAAGGGATGTTAATGAGTATGTATAGTTAGTTAGTGTTTAAGGAGTCTTGGGCCAAAAATATGTTCAGTAGGCCAAATGGACTTCTGTACAGCCATAATGTAAATAAAAATTTAAAAATTTAAAAACCTTTAAAAAAACCTTTTATGGAACTTTTGGCTAGTAATGGGAATCAGACGGGAATTCAATGAGTATGTATAGTAAGTTAGTGTTTAAGGACTCTTGGGCCAAAAATATGTTCAATAGGTCAAATATGGAATTCTGTACAGCCATAATATATAAAGAAAAGAAAAAAAACCTTGTGTGGAACTTTGGGCAAGTAATGGGAATCAGAAGGGAAGTCAATGAGTATGTATAGTAAGTTAGTGTTTAAATAATCTTGGGCCAAAAATTTATTCCGTAGGTCAAGTATGAACTTCTGTACAGCCATAATGTAAAAAAATAAATAAAAAAAACACCTTTAAAAAACCTTTAAAAAAAACCTTTTATGGAACTTTTGGCTAGTAATGGGAATCAGAAGGGAAGTCAATGAGTATGTATAGTAAGTTAGTGTTTAAGTAGTCTTGGGCTAAAAATTTGTTTAGTAGGTCAAATATGGACTTCTGTACAGCCATAATGTAAAAAAAAATAAATAAACCTTTAAAAAATCTTTGATAAAAACCTTTTATGGAACTTTTGGCTAGTAATGGGAATCAGAAGCGAAGTCAATTAGTATGTATAGTAAGTTAGTGTTTAAGTAATCTTGGGCCAAAAATTTGTTCTGTAGGTCAAATATGGACTTCTGTACAGCCATAAAATGTATAAAAAAAAAAATTAAAAAATAAAAAACCTTTAAAAAACCTTTAAAAAAAACCTTTTATGGAATTTTTGGATAGTAATGGGAATCAGAAAGGAAGTCAATGAGTATGTATAGTAAGTTAGTGTTTAAGTAATCTTGGGCCAAAAATGTGTTCCGTAGGTCAAATATGAACTTCTGTACAGCCATAAAATGTAAAAAAAAATAAAAAAAATAAAAAATTCAAAGAAACTTTTGTGGAACTTTTGGCTAGTAATAAGAATCAGAAGGAAAGTCAATGAGTATGTATAATAAGTTAGTGTTTAAGTAATCTTGGGCCAAAAATTTGTTCCGTAGGTCAAATGTGACCTTCTGTACAGCCATAAAATGTAAAAAAAATAAAAAAAATAAAAATTCAAGGAAACTTTTGTGGAACTTTTGGCTAGTAATAGGAATCAGAAGGAAAGTCAATGAGTATGTATAGTAAGTTAGTGTTTAAGTAGTCTTGGGCTAAAAATTTGTTTAGTAGGTCAAATATGGACTTCTGTACAGACATAATGTAAAAAAAAAAAAAAAAAAACCTTTAAAAAATCTTTAAAAAAAACTTTTATGGAAATTTTAGCTAGTAATGGGAATCAGAAGGGAAGCCAATGAGTATGTATAGTAAGTTAGTGTTTAAGTAGTCTTGGGCTAAAAATTTGTTTAGTAGGTCAAATATGGACTTCTGTACAGCCATAATGTAAAAAAAAAAAAAATAAACCTTTAAAAAATCTTTAAAAAAAACCTTTTATGGAACTTTTGGCTAGTAATGGGAATCAGAAGCGAAGTCAATGAGTATGTATGGTAAGTTAGTGTTTAAGTAATCTTGGGCCAAAAATTTGTTCTGTAGGTCATATATGGACTTCTGTACAGCCATAAAATGTAAAAAAAAAAAAAAAAAAAAAACACCTTTAAAAAACCTTTAAAAAAAACCTTTTATGGAACTTTTGGATAGTAATAGGAATCAGAAGGAAAGTCAATGAGTATGTATAGTAAGTTAGTGTTTAAGTAATCTTGGGCCAAAAATTTGTTCCGTAGGTCAAATGTGACCTTCTGTACAGCCATAAAATGTAAAAAAAAAATTCAAAATAAAAAATTCAAAGAAACTTTTGTGGAACTTTTCGCTAGTAATAGGAATCAGAAGGAAAGTCAATGAGTATGTATAGTAAGTTAGTGTTTAAGTAGTCTTGGGCTAAAAATTTCTTTAGTAGGTCAAATATGGACTTCTGTACAGACATAATGTAAAAAATAAATAAATAAACCTTTAAAAAACCTTTAAAAAAAACTTTTATGGAAATTTTGGCTAGTAATAGGAATCAGAAGGAAAGTCAATGAGTATGTATAGTAAGTTAGTGTTTATGTAGTCTTGGGCTAAAAATTTGTTTAGTAGGTCAAATATGGACTTTTGTACATACATAATGTAAAAAAAAAGAAATAAACCTTTAAAAAATCTTTTAAAAAAAACTTTTATGGAACTTTTGGCTAGTAATGGGAATCAGAAGGGAAGTCAATGAGTATGTATAGTAAGTTAGTGTTTAAGGACTCTTGGTCAAAAACTATGTTCAGTAGGTCAAATATGGACTTCTGTACAGCCATAATGTAAAAAAAAAAAAAAAAAAAAAAAACTTGAAAAAACCTTGAAAAAACCTTGTGTGGATCCTTGGGCAAGTAATGGGAATCAGAAGGAAAGTCAATGAGTATGTATAGTAAGTTAGTGTTTAAGTAGTCTTGGGCTAAAAATTTGTTTAGTAGTTCAAATATGGACTTCTGTACAGCCATAATGTAAAAAAAAAAAAATAAACCTTTAAAAAATCTTTAAAAAAAACCTTTTATGGAACTTTTGGCTAGTAATGGGAATCAGAAGGGATGTTAATGAGTATGTATAGTTAGTTAGTGTTTAAGGAGTCTTGGGCCAAAAATATGTTCAGTAGGCCAAATGGACTTCTGTACAGCCATAATGTAAATAAAAATTTAAAAATTTAAAAACCTTTAAAAAAACCTTTTATGGAACTTTTGGCTAGTAATGGGAATCAGACGGGAATTCAATGAGTATGTATAGTAAGTTAGTGTTTAAGGACTCTTGGGCCAAAAATATGTTCAATAGGTCAAATATGGAATTCTGTACAGCCATAATATATAAAGAAAAGAAAAAAAACCTTGTGTGGAACTTTGGGCAAGTAATGGGAATCAGAAGGGAAGTCAATGAGTATGTATAGTAAGTTAGTGTTTAAATAATCTTGGGCCAAAAATTTATTCCGTAGGTCAAGTATGAACTTCTGTACAGCCATAATGTAAAAAAATAAATAAAAAAAACACCTTTAAAAAACCTTTAAAAAAAACCTTTTATGGAACTTTTGGCTAGTAATGGGAATCAGAAAGGAAGTCAATGAGTATGTATAGTAAGTTAGTGTTTAAGTAGTCTTGGGCTAAAAATTTGTTTAGTAGGTCAAATATGGACTTCTGTACAGACATAATGTAAAAAAAAATAAATAAACCTTTAAAAAATCTTTGATAAAAACCTTTTATGGAACTTTTGGCTAGTAATGGGAATCAGAAGCGAAGTCAATTAGTATGTATAGTAAGTTAGTGTTTAAGTAATCTTGGGCCAAAAATTTGTTCTGTAGGTCAAATATGGACTTCTGTACAGCCATAAAATGTATTAAAAAAAAAATTAAAAAATAAAAAACCTTTAAAAAACCTTTAAAAAAAACCTTTTATGGAATTTTTGGATAGTAATGGGAATCAGAAAGGAAGTCAATGAGTATGTATAGTAAGTTAGTGTTTAAGTAATCTTGGGCCAAAAATGTGTTCCGTAGGTCAAATATGAACTTCTGTACAGCCATAAAATGTAAAAAAAAATAAAAAAAATAAAAAATTCAAAGAAACTTTTGTGGAACTTTTGGCTAGTAATAAGAATCAGAAGGAAAGTCAATGAGTATGTATAATAAGTTAGTGTTTAAGTAATCTTGGGCCAAAAATTTGTTCCGTAGGTCAAATGTGACCTTCTGTACAGCCATAAAATGTAAAAAAAATAAAAAAAATAAAAAATTCAAGGAAACTTTTGTGGAACTTTTGGCTAGTAATAGGAATCAGAAGGAAAGTCAATGAGTATGTATAGTAAGTTAGTGTTTAAGTAGTCTTGGGCTAAAAATGTGTTTAGTAGGTCAAATATGGACTTCTGTACAGACATAATGTAAAAAAAAAAAAAAAAAACCTTTAAAAAATCTTTAAAAAAAACTTTTATGGAAATTTTAGCTAGTAATGGGAATCAGAAGGGAAGTCAATGAGTATGTATAGTAAGTTAGTGTTTAAGTAGTCTTGGGCTAAAAATTTGTTTAGTAGGTCAAATATGGACTTCTGTACAGCCATAATGTAAAAAAAAAATAAATAAACCTTTAAAAAATCTTTAAAAAAAACCTTTTATGGAACTTTTGGCTAGTAATGGGAATCAGAAGCGAAGTCAATGAGTATGTATGGTAAGTTAGTGTTTAAGTAATCTTGGGCCAAAAATTTGTTCTGTAGGTCATATATGGACTTCTGTACAGCCATAAAATGTAAAAAAAAAAAAAAAAAAAAAACACCTTTAAAAAACCTTTAAAAAAAACCTTTTATGGAACTTTTGGATAGTAATAGGAATCAGAAGGAAAGTCAATGAGTATGTATAGTAAGTTAGTGTTTAAGTAATCTTGGGCCAAAAATTTGTTCCGTAGGTCAAATGTGACCTTCTGTACAGCCATAAAATGTAAAAAAAAATTTCAAAATAAAAAATTCAAAGAAACTTTTGTGGAACTTTTCGCTAGTAATAGGAATCAGAAGGAAAGTCAATGAGTATGTATAGTAAGTTAGTGTTTAAGTAGTCTTGGGCTAAAAATTTCTTTAGTAGGTCAAATATGGACTTCTGTACAGACATAATGTAAAAAATAAATAAATAAACCTTTAAAAAACCTTTAAAAAAAACTTTTATGGAAATTTTGGCTAGTAATAGGAATCAGAAGGAAAGTCAATGAGTATGTATAGTAAGTTAGTGTTTATGTAGTCTTGGGCTAAAAATTTGTTTAGTAGGTCAAATATGGACTTTTGTACATACATAATGTAAAAAAAAAGAAATAAACCTTTAAAAAATCTTTTAAAAAAAACTTTTATGGAACTTTTGGCTAGTAATGGGAATCAGAAGGGAAGTCAATGAGTATGTATAGTAAGTTAGTGTTTAAGGACTCTTGGTCAAAAACTATGTTCAGTAGGTCAAATATGGACTTCTGTACAGCCATAATGTAAAAAAAAAAAAAAAAAAAAAAAACTTGAAAAAACCTTGAAAAAACCTTGTGTGGATCCTTGGGCAAGTAATGGGAATCAGAAGGAAAGTCAATGAGTATGTATAGTAAGTTAGTGTTTAAGTAGTCTTGGGCTAAAAATTTGTTTAGTAGTTCAAATATGGACTTCTGTACAGCCATAATGTAAAAAAAAAAAAATAAACCTTTAAAAAATCTTTAAAAAAAACCTTTTATGGAACTTTTGGCTAGTAATGGGAATCAGAAGGGATGTTAATGAGTATGTATAGTTAGTTAGTGTTTAAGGAGTCTTGGGCCAAAAATATGTTCAGTAGGCCAAATGGACTTCTGTACAGCCATAATGTAAATAAAAATTTAAAAATTTAAAAACCTTTAAAAAAACCTTTTATGGAACTTTTGGCTAGTAATGGGAATCAGACGGGAATTCAATGAGTATGTATAGTAAGTTAGTGTTTAAGGACTCTTGGGCCAAAAATATGTTCAATAGGTCAAATATGGAATTCTGTACAGCCATAATATATAAAGAAAAGAAAAAAAACCTTGTGTGGAACTTTGGGCAAGTAATGGGAATCAGAAGGGAAGTCAATGAGTATGTATAGTAAGTTAGTGTTTAAATAATCTTGGGCCAAAAATTTATTCCGTAGGTCAAGTATGAACTTCTGTACAGCCATAATGTAAAAAAATAAATTAAAAAAACACCTTTAAAAAACCTTTAAAAAAAACCTTTTATGGAACTTTTGGCTAGTAATGGGAATCAGAAGGGAAGTCAATGAGTATGTATAGTAAGTTAGTGTTTAAGTAGTCTTGGGCTAAAAATTTGTTTAGTAGGTCAAATATGGACTTCTGTACAGCCATAATGTAAAAAAAAATAAATAAACCTTTAAAAAATCTTTGATAAAAACCTTTTATGGAACTTTTGGCTAGTAATGGGAATCAGAAGCGAAGTCAATTAGTATGTATAGTAAGTTAGTGTTTAAGTAATCTTGGGCCAAAAATTTGTTCTGTAGGTCAAATATGGACTTCTGTACAGCCATAAAATGTATAAAAAAAAAAATAAAAAAATAAAAAACCTTTAAAAAACCTTTAAAAAAAACCTTTTATGGAATTTTTGGATAGTAATGGGAATCAGAAAGGAAGTCAATGAGTATGTATAGTAAGTTAGTGTTTAAGTAATCTTGGGCCAAAAATTTATTCCGTAGGTCAAATATGAACTTCTGTACAGCCATAAAATGTAAAAAAAAATAAAAAAAATAAAAAATTCAAAGAAACTTTTGTGGAACTTTTGGCTAGTAATAAGAATCAGAAGGAAAGTCAATGAGTATGTATAATAAGTTAGTGTTTAAGTAATCTTGGGCCAAAAATTTGTTCCGTAGGTCAAATGTGACCTTCTGTACAGCCATAAAATGTAAAAAAAATAAAAAAAATAAAAAATTCAAGGAAACTTTTGTGGAACTTTTGGCTAGTAATAGGAATCAGAAGGAAAGTCAATGAGTATGTATAGTAAGTTAGTGTTTAAGTAGTCTTGGGCTAAAAATTTGTTTAGTAGGTCAAATATGGACTTCTGTACAGACATAATGTAAAAATAAAAAAAAAAACCTTTAAAAAATCTTTAAAAAAAACTTTTATGGAAATTTTAGCTAGTAATGGGAATCAGAAGGGAAGTCAATGAGTATGTATAGTAAGTTAGTGTTTAAGTAGTCTTGGGCTAAAAATTTGTTTAGTAGGTCAAATATGGACTTCTGTACAGCCATAATGTAAAAAAAATAAAAATAAACCTTTAAAAAATCTTTAAAAAAAACCTTTTATGGAACTTTTGGCTAGTAATGGGAATCAGAAGCGAAGTCAATGAGTATGTATGGTAAGTTAGTGTTTAAGTAATCTTGGGTCAAAAATTTGTTCTGTAGGTCATATATGGACTTCTGTACAGCCATAAAATGTAAAAAAAAAAAAAAAAAAAAAAACACCTTTAAAAAACCTTTAAAAAAAACCTTTTATGGAACTTTTGGATAGTAATAGGAATCAGAAGGAAAGTCAATGAGTATGTATAGTAAGTTAGTGTTTAAGTAATCTTGGGCCAAAAATTTGTTCCGTAGGTCAAATGTGACCTTCTGTACAGCCATAAAATGTAAAAAAAAAATTCTAAATAAAAAATTCAAAGAAACTTTTGTGGAACTTTTCGCTAGTAATAGGAATCAGAAGGAAAGTCAATGAGTATGTATAGTAAGTTAGTGTTTAAGTAGTCTTGGGCTAAAAATTTCTTTAGTAGGTCAAATATGGACTTCTGTACAGACATAATGTAAAAAATAAATAAATAAACCTTTAAAAAACCTTTAAAAAAAACTTTTATGGAAATTTTGGCTAGTAATAGGAATCAGAAGGAAAGTCAATGAGTATGTATAATAAGTTAGTGTTTAAGTAATCTTGGGCCAAAAATTTGTTCCGTAGGTCAAATGTGACCTTCTGTACAGCCATAAAATGTAAAAAAAAAAAAAAAAAAAAAAAAATTCCAGGAAACTTTTGTGGAACTTTTGGCTAGTAATAGGAATCAGAAGGAAAGTCAATGAGTATGTATAGTAAGTTAGTGTTTAAGTAGTCTTGGGCTAAAAATTTGTTCCGTAGGTCAAATATGGACTTCTGTACAGACATAATGTAAAAAAAAATAAATAAACCTTTAAAAAATCTTTAAAAAAAACTTTTATGGAAATTTTGGCTAGTTATGGGAATCAGAAGGGAAGTCAATGAGTATGTATAGTAAGTTAGTGTTTAAGTAGTCTTGGGCTAAAAATTTGTTTAGTAGGTCAAATATGGACTTCTGTACAGCCATAATGTAAAAATAAATAAATAAACCTTTAAAAAATCTTTAAAAAAAACCTTTTATGGAACTTTTGGCTAGTAATGGGAATCAGAAGCGAAGTCAATGAGTATGTATGGTAAGTTAGTGTTTAAGTAATCTTGGGCCAAAAAATTGTTCTGTAGGTCATATATGGACTTCTGTACAGCCATAAAATGTAAAAAAAATAAATAAAAAAAAAACACCTTTAAAAAACCTTTAAAAAAAACCTTTTATGGAACTTTTGGATAGTAATAGGAATCAGAAGGAAAGTCAATGAGTATGTATAGTAAGTTAGTGTTTAAGTAATCTTGGGCCAAAAATTTGTTCCGTAGGTCAAATGTGACCTTCTGTACAGCCATAAAATGTAAAAAAAATTTAAAAAATAAAAAATTAAAAGAAACTTTTGTGGAACTTTTGGCTAGTAATAGGAATCAGAAGGAAAGTCAATGAGTATGTATAGTAAGTTAGTGTTTAATTAGTCTTGGGCTAAAAATTTCTTTAGTAGGTCAAATATGGACTTCTGTACAGACATAATGTAAAAAATAAATAAATAAACCTTTAAAAAACCTTTAAAAAAAACTTTTATGGAAATTTTGGCTAGTAATGGGAATCAGAAGGGACGTCAATAAGTATGTATAGTAAGTTAGTGTTTAAGGACTCTTGGGCCAAAAACTATGTTCCCTTTCAGTCAGTACACTACGAGTTACGTCAGTTACTGACGGAATGGGGGTTTCGCTTAGAAGCCAATCGCCTTTGAGCTCTACAAAACGAGCCAATGGCATGAAAATGCCATGGGTCTGCGGAATTTGCATGCCGCAACCCCGCCCCACGGCGTGGGTATAAAGGGCGTTGCGTGGCAATCTCGCATTATGTTTTTGCTTCAGAGCCGAGTTTACTGCCTGAGCGCTTCCTCTTCAAGACGAGTTTCTCTCCAGAGTGTTGGTGTTACGGCACGTTCCAGCGAGTTCCGCATTTCCTGTCTGATCTGTGCAGTGATCGAAGCACAGCGTGCGCGTTCTCCCTGGGTGCTTCGGCATTCTGCAGAGCTTTTCACTCCTCTCTAAAAGAGCTGCACGTGGCACGTCTTTTTAAAGATGGCTCGCCCGTGCTCCGTTTCTGGGTGCGGTCGACTGGTACCTCCGTTTGATGGTCATGATCGCTGTTTGGCGTGCTTGGGCCTCGTGCACGCTGAACGCGCGTTCATGGATGAGTCATGTTCTCACTGCGGGAACATGACCATCTCAGTGTTGCGATCGAGACTCCATGATCTCCGTAATGGGGGGAGAGTCCCCTCTACCACACCCCAATCTACTTCCTCCACTGGAGGGGGTACTTTGGCTGGTGGTCAGGGTGATCTGAGGGTTACGGTGTGGAACAACTCGACGAATCCTCCTCGGGCCACACCCCCCTCCTGCACACTGCAACCCGTGGTGTTGCCTGATGAGGGCGCCGGGGCTTCCCGTTCGGGGCCCTGCGTTTCATTTGGCGCACCCGCGGAGGATGCTATGTCGATCGCCGCATCACAAGGTGGGCTGGACTCCTCCGGAGATGACGATTCGGCTGTGTTGCCTCCTTCGGGAGTCCCAGCATTGCCCGAGTCCGATCCGGAACTCACAGCCATGCTTGCCCGGGCGGCCGAGGCGATTGGGCTTGTGTGGAACCCTCCGCCATGTCCCGAGCGTTCCCGGCTAGATGATTGGTATCTGGGGGCGGCCCGTGCCGAAGGCGCCCGTCAGCCCCCAGTGCCTTTCTTCCCGGAAGTGCATGAAGAGGTGTCGAAATCGTGGAAGTCTCCCCTGACTTTTCGCGATCGCTCGGCAACCACTTCCGCCTTCACTGCCCTCGATGGCGGCACGGTGAAAGGGTACACTGGGGTTCCCCCTGTTGAGCGCTCTGTTGCGATGCAACTGTGTCCTCAGAGTGCTTCGACATGGCGCGGTGACCCAAAGCACCCGTCCAAAGCCTGTAGATTCACGTCCACGTTGACGGCGAAGACCTACAGAGCTGCGGGCCATGCCGCGTCCGCCCTGCATGCCATGGCCACCCTACAGGTCTATCAGGCCAAGGTGCTCATGGACATGCACGGGGGCAATGCTGACCCTGCGTTAATGCAGGAGTTGCGGACGGCCACCGACCTCGCTCTACGAGCGACGAAGGTGACCGCTCGCTCTCTTGGTCAGGTGATGTCCACTTCGGTGGTCCAGGAGCGACATCTATGGCTCAACCTGGCCGATATGAGAGAATCTGAGCGGACACGTTTCCTCAATTCTCCCATTTCCCAGGATGGGCTATTCGGCGGGGCGGTCGAGGACTTCGCCCAACAGTTCTCGACCGCTCAGAAACAGACTGAGGCAATTAAGCATATTCTGCCCCGGCGCCCAGCTGCTGCCTCCACCCAGCCGCCGGCTCAGATGCCTCAGTCTGCTCCCCGCCGAGGCCGCCCCCCTGCGACTCCCGCCCCTCCTGCCCGGCCCCAGCAGCAGCCTTCACCCGGGCCGAGGCGTGGAGGACGTCGCAGAAAGGCGGCCCCGCCCGTCCCAGCCCCCCAGCCTGCCAAACGGCAGTCTAAGCGGCGGTCCTGAGACGGGCGGCTCGGAGGTGACCTCGGTTCTTTCCCAGGAGATGGTAACAGGACCACTCCTTCCCCCGGTGGAGGGCCGGGGGAGAATCTTTTGTTTTTCCCTTCCGCCGCTGGCCTCACGGCCGGCGGTACCCTATCAATGGTTAAAGAAAGAACTGACATTCTCACCTCCGAGCCTCAAGAGGGCGCGGCGGGCAGTGCGCGACGCCCCATGGCCTCGCCGCTCTCGGCCCCCTCTGTCGCCAGCCCCTTGGCAGACGAGACCCCAGTGGAACGCTGGTCCTTCCCTGGTCTCCTCTGTCAGGGCGCGGAATTCGACCCCGCCCACACCCCGGGACGCTCCCATGCCTCCCTTGTCTGGGCCGGTCATTCCGCCTCGCTGCCCCATCGGGGGTACGCCGGTGGTTCGCATGACCCCGCTGGTTCAGTTCTTGGGAGCCTGGCTAGCGCTTCCCAACCTGTCCAGTTGGCTCGCTCGCACCATCTGGCTCGGCTATGCGATTCAGTTCGCTCGGTCTCCTCCCCGCTTTCGGGGAGTCCGCTACACCGTGGTGGGTGGCAATGCCCCTGTCATGCGTGCGGAGGTCGACACCCTACTGGCGAAGGGTGCGATCGAGATCGTCCCTCCAGCCGAGATGAAGTCCGGCTTCTACAGCCCTTACTTCATTGTACCCAAGAAAACCGGTGGGTTACGGCCAATCCTGGACCTGCGCGTCTTGAACCGAACCCTACACAGGCTTCCATTCAAGATGTTGACAGCCAAACGCATTTTCGAGTGCGTTCGTCCCTCGGATTGGTTTGCAGCGATCGACCTGAAGGACGCGTACTTTCATGTCTCCATTCTTCCTCGACACAGACCGTTTCTACGGTTTGCCTTCGAGGGGCAGGCATATCAGTACACGGTTCTCCCCTTCGGGCTAGCCCTGTCCCCTCGCGTCTTTACGAAGATTGTCGAGGCAGCCCTTGTGCCGCTCAGGCAACACGGGGTTCGCATCCTGAACTATCTCGACGACTGGCTGATTCTAGGCCACTCTCGGGATCAGGTCTGCGAACACAGGGATCTGGTGCTTCAGCACCTCGCCCGTCTGGGCCTTCGGGTCAACTGGGAAAAGAGCAAACTCTCCCCAGCGCAGAGGATCTCTTTTCTCGGTATGGTAATCGACTCGGTCGCCATGTTCGCGCAGCTTACGAGCGAGCGCGCGCAGTCTCTGCTGACTTGTCTTCGCCAGTTCGAGGGCAAGAGTGCGGTTCCACTGAAACTTTTTCAGAGGCTCCTGGGGCATATGGCGTCAGCAGCCGCGGTGACCCCGCTTGGTCTGCTCCATATGAGACCGCTTCAGCACTGGCTTTGCGATCGAGTCCCGAGATGGGCATGGCAACACGGCACCCTCCAGGTCCCAGTGACCCGAGCCTGCCGTCAGACCTTCACCCCGTGGTTGGACCTCAGTTTTCTACGGGCAGGTGTTCCCCTAGAACGAGTTTCCAGGCATGTTGTTGTTACAACAGATGCCTCTTCCACGGGCTGGGGCGCCATGTGCAAGGGACATGCTGCCGCGGGCTCCTGGATAGGACCCCAGCGCCTATGGCATGTCAATTGCCTCGAGTTGCTGGCCGTACGTCTTGCCCTGCACCGCTTTCGAGCCCTGCTCAAGGACAAACACGTTCTGGTCCGTTCAGACAGCACGGCAACAGTAGCGTACATCAACCGACAAGGTGGTCTACGCTCCCGCCGGATGTCGCAACTCGCCCGCCATCTCCTCCTATGGAGTCAGAAGCATCTGAGGTCGCTTCGTGCCGTTCACATCCCGGGAGACCTGAACTGCGCAGCCGACGAGCTGTCGCGGTTCCAGCCGCTCCCGGGGGAATGGAGACTCCATCCCCAGACGGTTCAGCTGATTTGGGAGCAGTTTGGCGACGCACAGATAGATCTGTTTGCCTCCCGCGACTCTTCCCATTGCCGCTGGTACTATTCCCTGACCGAGGGGACCCTCGGCACGGATGCACTAGCGCACAGCTGGCCGCGGGGCCCACGCAAATATGCGTTTCCCCCAGTGAGCCTTCTCGCACAGGTTCTGTGCAAGATCAGGGAGGACAGGGAGCAGGTCCTTTTGGTCGCCCCATATTGGCCCGGCCGGACCTGGTTCTCAGAACTTGTACTCCTTGCGACAGCACCTCCCTGGTCGATCCCTCTGAGACAGGACCTCCTGTCTCAGAGACGGGGCACCATATGGCACCCGCGTCCCGACCTGTGGAACCTCCACGTGTGGATCCTGGACGGGACGCGGCAGGTTTGAGTACCCTGCCACCTCAGGTGGCGGCTACCATCACTTCCGCTAGAGCCCTGTCTACCAGACAGGCCTATGCGTTGAAGTGGAACCTCTTCGTCACCTGGTGCTCCTCTCGGCGAGAGGACCCCAGAAGATGCTCGATCGGGTCCGTGCTCTCCTTCCTCCAGGAAGGGTTGGAGCGAAGGCTGTCTCCCTCCACCCTGAAGGTCTATGTGGCTGCTATTTCAGCTCATCATGACCTGGTGGACTCTAAAACGGTTGGACAGCACGACCTGGTCAGTAGGTTCCTCAGAGGTGCGAGGAGGTTAAATCCTCCTCGCCCACCTCAGGTACCCTCTTGGGACCTAGCAGTGGTCTTAGCTGCCCTGCAAAAGGCTCCCTTTGAGCCATTGCAGTCAGTCGAGCTGAAGTTCCTTTCATTGAAAGTGGCGCTCCTGACTGCTTTGGCCTCCATCAAGAGGGTAGGGGACCTGCAGGCATTTTCGGTTGACGAAGCGTGCCTGGAATTCGGGCCGGCCAATTCTCACGTCATCCTGAGACCCCGGCCTGGATACGTGCCCAAGGTTCCCACCACTCCCTTCAGGGACCAGGTGGTGAACCTGCAAGCGCTGCCCTTGGAGGAGGCAGACCCAGCCTTGGCACTGCTCTGTCCAGTACGCGCCCTTCGCGCTTACGTAGACCGGACGCAGTGTTTCAGGACCTCAGACCAGCTCTTTGTCTGTTACGGAGGGCAGCAGAAAGGGAAGGCTCTCTCCAAGCAGAGGTTGTCCCACTGGATAGTGGACGCCATTGTCCTGGCATATCAAGTCCAGGGCATGCCATGCCCCCTCGGGGTAAGAGCACACTCCACCAGGAGTGTTGCCTCCTCTTGGGCTCTAGCGCATGGCGCCTCGCTAACAGACGTTTGTAGAGCTGCAGGCTGGGCGACACCCAACACATTCGCAAGATTTTATAATCTCAGAGTGGAGCCTGTATCCTCTCGTGTACTCGCCCCTACTGGCCAGTAACCGGACAGGCTCAGGTGTCTTCGCTTGCTGCGCCATTCCACTCCGCGGACTGGATGCGTGCGCTATTCCTCTCAGGTGAGCTTCCCAGTAAGCCCTGAGCTCCTCCAGCACTGTCGATGTCGTCACCAGAGCGAGTGCCCTTTCAGGCCACCCCTCGTGTTCGGCTAGGTGCCTCCGTGTGCATGGTTCCCCCGCTGGGTAACCCCCACATGTGTATTTCCACGGTAAGTCTCTTGTAGCTCGTGTCTTCTCTTGGCAAGACACCTTGCCACGCCTGGGGTTGAAATTTTCCACCTTCGGCTGGATACCCCAGAGTGTTCCCTATGCAGCTCCTTCGGGTCATAGGTGTATTCTTCAAGTCCCCCCCTTTGGGTTGGCATTGTGTTGCATTCTCCACGTGGGATATGCTTCCCAGGGTACCTTGGTAGCGTTGTGCCTAGCCCCTCGTTCGTGTCACACTCACGGCAGGGAGCCCGGGTCAGCGCAGGACGCTGGAAGACAGCCGTCATGGCGAGATTGTATTGGACCCCCATTCCGTCAGTAACTGACGTAACTCGTAGTGTACTGACTGAAAGGGAACGTCTCGGTTACGTATGTAACCCTCGTTCCCTGAAGGAAGGGAACGGAGACGTTACGTCCCCCTGCCATGACCGCTGTACCGCTGGAACTGGCCGGGCGCTCATGCCTCGGCTCTTCAGCAGGTAAACATAATGCGAGATTGCCACGCAACGCCCTTTATACCCACGCCGTGGGGCGGGGTTGCGGCATGCAAATTCCGCAGACCCATGGCATTTTCATGCCATTGGCTCGTTTTGTAGAGCTCAAAGGCGATTGGCTTCTAAGCGAAACCCCCATTCCGTCAGTAACTGACGTAACGTCTCCGTTCCCTTCCTTCAGGGAACGAGGGTTACATACGTAACCGAGACGTTCAGTAGGTCAAATATGGACTTCTGTACAGCAATAATGTAAAAAAATAAAAAAATGAAAACCTTAAAAAAACCTTAAAAAAAAGACCTTGTGTGGAACTTTTGACTAGCAATGGGAATCAGAAGGGAAGTCAATGAGTATGTATAGTAAGTTAGTGTTTAAGGACTCTTGGGCAAAAACTATGTTCAGTAGGTCAAATATGGACTTCTGTACAGCAATAATGTAAAAAAAATTTTTTTTTAAACCTTGAAAAACCCTTGTGTGGAACTGTGGGCAAGTAATGGGAATCAGAAGGAATGTTATTGAGTATGTATAGTAAGTTAGTTTTTAAATAATCTTAGGCCAAAAATGTATTCCGTAGGTCAAGTATGAACTTCTGTACAGCCATAATGTAAAAAAATAAAAAAATGAAAACCTTAAAAAAACCTTAAAAAAAAGACCTTGTGTGGAACTTTTGACTAGTAATGGGAATCAGAAGGGAAGTCAATGAGTATGTATAGTAAGTTAGTGTTTAAGGACTCTTGGGCCAAAAATATATTCAGTAGGTCAAATATCGACTTCTATACAGCTATGATGTAAAATAAAATAAAATAAACCTTTAAAAAATCTTTAAAAAAACTTTTTATGTAACTTTTGGCTAGTAATGGGAATCAGAAGGGAAGTCAATGAGTATGTATAGTAAGTTAGTGTTTAAGGACTCTTGGGCAAAAACTATGTTCAGTAGGTCAAATATGGACTTCTGTACAGCCATAATGTAAAAAAAAAAAAAAAAAACTTGAAAAAACTTGAAAAAACCTTTAAAAAACCTTGTGTGGATCTGTGGGCAAGTAATGGGAATCAGAAGGAAAGTCAATGAGTATGTATAGTAAGTTAGTGTTTAAGGACTTTTGGGCTAAAAATTTGTTTAGTAGTTCAAATATGGACTTCTGTACAGCCATAATACAAAAAAAAATTAAACATTTAAAAAACATTTAAAAAAACTTTTATGGAACTTTTGGATAGTAATGGGAATCAGAAAGGAAGTCAATGAGTATGTATAGTAAGTTAGTGTTTAAGTAATCTTGGGCCAAAAATTTGTTCCGTAGGTCAAATATGAACTTCTGTACAGCCATAAAATGTAAAAAAAAATAAAAAAAAATAAAAAATTCAAAGAAACTTTTGTGGAACTTTTGGCTAGTAATAGGAATCAGAAGGAAAGTCAATGAGTATGTATAGTAAGTTAGTGTTTAAGTAATCTTGGGCCAAAAATTTGTTCCGTAGGTCAAATGTGACCTTCTGTACAGCCATAAAATGTAAAAAAAATTTAAAAAATAAAAAATTCAAAGAAACTTTTGTGGAACTTTTGGCTAGTAATAGGAATCAGTAGGAAAGTCAATGAGTATGTATAGTAAGTTAGTGTTTAAGGAGTCTTGGGCTAAAAATTTGTTTAGTAGGTCAAATATGGACTTCTGTACAGCCATAATGTAAAAAAAAAAAAAAAAAATTTAAAAAACCTTTAAAAAAAACTTTTATGGAAATTTTGGCTAGTAATGGGAATCTGAAGGGAAGTCAATGAGTATGTATAGTAAGTTAGTGTTTAAGGACTCTTGGGCCAAAAATATGTTCAGTAGGTCAAATACAGACTTCTGTACAGCAATAATGTAAAAAAAAATTTTTTTAAAACCTTGAAAAACCCTTGTGTGGAACTGTGGGCAAGTAATGGGAATCAGAAGGGAAGTCAATGAGTATGTATAGTAAGTTAGTGTTTAAGGAGTTTTGGGCCAAAAATATATTCAGTAGGTCAAATATCGACTTCTGTACAGCTATGATGTAAAAAAAAAAAATAAACCTTTAAAAAATCTTTTAAAAAAACCTTTAATGGAACTTTTGGCTAGTAATAGGAATCAGAAGGGAAGTCAATGAGTATGTATAGTAAGTTAGTGTTTAAGGACTCTTGGGCCAAAAATATATTCAGTAGGTCAAATATCGACTTCTGTACAGCTATGATGTAAAAAAACAAAAAATAAACCTTTAAAAAATCTTAAAAAAAACTTTTTATGTAACTTTTGGCTAGTAATGGGAATCAGAAGGGAAGTCAATGAGTATGTATAGTAAGTTAGTGTTTAAGGACTCTTGGTCAAAAACTATGTTCAGTAGGTCAAATATGGACTTCTGTACAGCCATAATGTAAAAAAAAAAAAAAAAAAAAAAAACTTGAAAAAACCTTGAAAAAACCTTGTGTGGATCCTTGGGCAAGTAATGGGAATCAGAAGGAAAGTCAATGAGTATGTATAGTAAGTTAGTGTTTAAGTAGTCTTGGGCTAAAAATTTGTTTAGTAGTTCAAATATGGACTTCTGTACAGCCATAATGTAAAAAAAAAAAAATAAACCTTTAAAAATTTTTAAAAAAAAACCTTTTATGGAACTTTTGGCTAGTAATGGGAATCAGAAGGGATGTTAATGAGTATGTATAGTTAGTTAGTGTTTAAGGAGTCTTGGGCCAAAAATATGTTCAGTAGGCCAAATGGACTTCTGTACAGCCATAATGTAAATAAAAATTTAAAAATTTAAAAACCTTTAAAAAAACCTTTTATGGAACTTTTGGCTAGTAATGGGAATCAGACGGGAATTCAATGAGTATGTATAGTAAGTTAGTGTTTAAGGACTCTTGGGCCAAAAATATGTTCAATAGGTCAAATATGGAATTCTGTACAGCCATAATATATAAAGAAAAGAAAAAAAACCTTGTGTGGAACTTTGGGCAAGTAATGGGAATCAGAAGGGAAGTCAATGAGTATGTATAGTAAGTTAGTGTTTAAATAATCTTGGGCCAAAAATTTATTCCGTAGGTCAAGTATGAACTTCTGTACAGCCATAATGTAAAAAAATAAATTAAAAAAACACCTTTAAAAAACCTTTAAAAAAAACCTTTTATGGAACTTTTGGCTAGTAATGGGAATCAGAAGGGAAGTCAATGAGTATGTATAGTAAGTTAGTGTTTAAGTAGTCTTGGGCTAAAAATTTGTTTAGTAGGTCAAATATGGACTTCTGTACAGCCATAATGTAAAAAAAAATAAATAAACCTTTAAAAAATCTTTGATAAAAACCTTTTATGGAACTTTTGGCTAGTAATGGGAATCAGAAGCGAAGTCAATTAGTATGTATAGTAAGTTAGTGTTTAAGTAATCTTGGGCCAAAAATTTGTTCTGTAGGTCAAATATGGACTTCTGTACAGCCATAAAATGTATAAAAAAAATAAATAAAAAAAAAAAAACCTTTAAAAAACCTTTAAAAAAAACCTTTTATGGAATTTTTGGATAGTAATGGGAATCAGAAAGGAAGTCAATGAGTATGTATAGTAAGTTAGTGTTTAAGTAATCTTGGGCCAAAAATTTGTTCCGTAGGTCAAATATGAACTTCTGTACAGCCATAAAATGTAAAAAAAAATAAAAAAAATAAAAAATTCAAAGAAACTTTTGTGGAACTTTTGGCTAGTAATAAGAATCAGAAGGAAAGTCAATGAGTATGTATAATAAGTTAGTGTTTAAGTAATCTTGGGCCAAAAATTTGTTCCGTAGGTCAAATGTGACCTTCTGTACAGCCATAAAATGTAAAAAAAATAAAAAAAAATAAAAAATTCAAGGAAACTTTTGTGGAACTTTTGGCTAGTAATAGGAATCAGAAGGAAAGTCAATGAGTATGTATGGTAAGTTAGTGTTTAAGTAATCTTGGGCCAAAAATTTGTTCTGTAGGTCATATATGGACTTCTGTACAGCCATAAAATGTAAAAAAAAAAAAAAAAAAAAAAAACACCTTTAAAAAACCTTTAAAAAAAACCTTTTATGGAACTTTTGGATAGTAATAGGAATCAGAAGGAAAGTCAATGAGTATGTATAGTAAGTTAGTGTTTAAGTAATCTTGGGCCAAAAATTTGTTCCGTAGGTCAAATGTGACCTTCTGTACAGCCATAAAATGTAAAAAAAAATTTAAAAATAAAAAATTCAAAGAAACTTTTGTGGAACTTTTCGCTAGTAATAGGAATCAGAAGGAAAGTCAATGAGTATGTATAGTAAGTTAGTGTTTAAGTAGTCTTGGGCTAAAAATTTCTTTAGTAGGTCAAATATGGACTTCTGTACAGACATAATGTAAAAAATAAATAAATAAACCTTTAAAAAACCTTTAAAAAAAACTTTTATGGAAATTTTGGCTAGTAATAGGAATCAGAAGGAAAGTCAATGAGTATGTATAATAAGTTAGTGTTTAAGTAATCTTGGGCCAAAAATTTGTTCCGTAGGTCAAATGTGACCTTCTGTACAGCCATAAAATGTAAAAAAAATAAAAAAAAATAAAAAATTCAAGGAAACTTTTGTGGAACTTTTGGCTAGTAATAGGAATCAGAAGGAAAGTCAATGAGTATGTATAGTAAGTTAGTGTTTAAGTAGTCTTGGGCTAAAAATTTGTTCCGTAGGTCAAATATGGACTTCTGTACAGACATAATGTAAAAAAAAATAAATAAACCTTTAAAAAATCTTTAAAAAAAACTTTTATGGAAATTTTGGCTAGTTATGGGAATCAGAAGGGAAGTCAATGAGTATGCATAGTAAGTTAGTGTTTAAGTAGTCTTGGGCTAAAAATTTGTTTAGTAGGTCAAATATGGACTTCTGTACAGCCATAATGTAAAAATAAATAAATAAACCTTTAAAAAATCTTTAAAAAAAACCTTTTATGGAACTTTTGGCTAGTAATGGGAATCAGAAGCGAAGTCAATGAGTATGTATGGTAAGTTAGTGTTTAAGTAATCTTGGGCCAAAAAATTGTTCTGTAGGTCATATATGGACTTCTGTACAGCCATAAAATGTAAAAAAAATAAATAAAAAAAAAACACCTTTAAAAAACCTTTAAAAAAAACCTTTTATGGAACTTTTGTATAGTAATAGGAATCAGAAGGAAAGTCAATGAGTATGTATAGTAAGTTAGTGTTTAAGTAATCTTGGGCCAAAAATTTGTTCCGTAGGTCAAATGTGACCTTCTGTACAGCCATAAAATGTAAAAAAAATTTAAAAAATTAAAAATTAAAAGAAACTTTTGTGGAACTTTTGGCTAGTAATAGGAATCAGAAGGAAAGTCAATGAGTATGTATAGTAAGTTAGTGTTTAATTAGTCTTGGGCTAAAAATTTCTTTAGTAGGTCAAATATGGACTTCTGTACAGACATAATGTAAAAAATAAATAAATAAACCTTTAAAAAACCTTTAAAAAAAACTTTTATGGAAATTTTGGCTAGTAATGGGAATCAGAAGGGACGTCAATAAGTATGTATAGTAAGTTAGTGTTTAAGGACTCTTGGGCCAAAAACTATGTTCAGTAGGTCAAATATGGACTTCTGTACAGCAATAATGTAAAAAAATAAAAAAAATGAAAACCTTAAAAAAACCTTAAAAAAAAGACCTTGTGTGGAACTTTTGACTAGCAATGGGAATCAGAAGGGAAGTCAATGAGTATGTATAGTAAGTTAGTGTTTAAGGACTCTTGGGCAAAAACTATGTTCAGTAGGTCAAATATGGACTTCTGTACAGCAATAATGTAAAAAAAAAAATTTTTTAAACCTTGAAAAACCCTTGTGTGGAACTGTGGGCAAGTAATGGGAATCAGAAGGAATGTTATTGAGTATGTATAGTAAGTTAGTTTTTAAATAATCTTAGGCCAAAAATGTATTCCGTAGGTCAAGTATGAACTTCTGTACAGCCATAATGTAAAAAAAGAAAAAAATGAAAACCTTAAAAAAACCTTAAAAAAAAGACCTTGTGTGGAACTTTTGACTAGTAATGGGAATCAGAAGGGAAGTCAATGAGTATGTATAGTAAGTTAGTGTTTAAGGACTCTTGGGCCAAAAATATATTCAGTAGGTCAAATATCGACTTCTATACAGCTATGATGTAAAATAAAATAAAATAAACCTTTAAAAAATCTTTAAAAAAACTTTTTATGTAACTTTTGGCTAGTAATGGGAATCAGAAGGGAAGTCAATGAGTATGTATAGTAAGTTAGTGTTTAAGGACTCTTGGGCAAAAACTATGTTCAGTAGGTCAAATATGGACTTCTGTACAGCCATAATGTAAAAAAAAAAAAAAAAAACTTGAAAAAACTTGAAAAAACCTTTAAAAAACCTTGTGTGGATCTGTGGGCAAGTAATGGGAATCAGAAGGAAAGTCAATGAGTATGTATAGTAAGTTAGTGTTTAAGGACTTTTGGGCTAAAAATTTGTTTAGTAGTTCAAATATGGACTTCTGTACAGCCATAATACAAAAAAAAATTAAACATTTAAAAAACATTTAAAAAAACTTTTATGGAAATTTTGGCTAGTAATGGGAATCAGAAGGGAAGTCAATGAGTATGTATAGTAAGTTAGTGTTTAAGTAGTCTTGGGCTAAAAATTTGTTAAGTAGGTAAAATATGGACTTCTGTACAGACATAATGTAAAAAAATAAAAAAAATAAAAACCTTATAAAAACCTTAAAAAAAAAACCTTGTGTGGAACTTTTGACTAGTAGTGGGAATCAGAAGGGAAGTCAATGAGTATGTATAGTAAGTTAGTGTTTAAGGAGTCTTGGGCCAAAATATTTTCAGTAGGCCAAATGGACTTCTCTACAGCCATTATGTAAAAAAAGAAAAAAAAGAAAAAAAATTTAAAAACCTTAAAAAAAAAACCTTTTATGGAACTTTTGGCTAATAATGGGAATCAGAAGGGAAGTCAATGAGTATGTATAGTAAGTTAGTTTTTAAGGACTCTTGGGCCAAAAATATGTTCAATAGGTCAAATATGGACTTCTGTACAGCCATAAAATGTAAAAAAAAAAAAAAAAAATACACCTTTAAAAAATCTTTAAAAAAAACTTTTTATGTAACTTTTGGCTAGTAATGGGAATCAGAAGGGAAGTCAATGAGTATGTATAGTAAGTTAGTGTTTAAGGACTCTTGGGCAAAAACTATGTTCAGTAGGTCAAATATGGACTTCTGTACAGCCATAATGTAAAAAAAAAAAAAAAAAACCTTTAAAAAAATCTTTAAAAAAAACCTTTTATGGAACTTTTGGCTAGTAATGGGAATCAGAAGGGAAGTCAATGATTATGTATGGTAAGTTAGTGTTTAAGTAATCTTGGGCCAAAAATTTGTTCTGTAGGTCAAATATGGACTTCTGTACAGCCATAAAATGTAAAAAAAAAAAAAAAAAAAAATACCTTTAAAAAACCTTTAAAAAAAACCTTTTATGGAACTTTTGGATAGTAATGGGAATCAGAAGGGAAGTCAATGAGTATGTATAGTAAGTTAGTGTTTAAGTAGTCTTGGGCTAAAAATGTGTTAAGTAGGTCAAATATGGACTTCTGTACAGACATAATGTAAAAAAAATAAAATAAACCTTTAAAAAATCTTTAAAAAAAACCTTTTATGGAACTTTTGGCTAGTAATGGGAATCAGAAGAGAAGTCAATGAGTATGTATAGTAAGTTAGTGTTTAAGTAATCTTGGGCCAAAAATTTGTTCCGTAGGTCAAATATGAACTTCTGTACAGCCATAAAATGTAAAAAAAAATAAAAAAAATAAAAAATTCAAAGAAACTTTTGTGGAACTTTTGGCTAGTAATAGGAATCAGAAGGAAAGTCAATGAGTATGTATAGTAAGTTAGTGTTTATGTAGTCTTGGGCTAAAAATTTGTTTAGTAGGTCAAATATGGACTTTTGTACATACATAATGTAAAAAAAAAAGAAATAAACCTTTAAAAAATCTTTAAAAAAAAACTTTTATGGAACTTTTGGCTAGTAATGGGAATCAGAAGGGAAGTCAATGAGTATGTATAGTAAGTTAGTGTTTAAGGACTTTTGGGCTAAAAATTTGTTCTGTAGGTCAAATATGGACTTCTGTACAGCCATAATGTAAAAAAAAAAATAATAAACCTTTAAAAAATCTTTTAAAAAAACCTTTAATGGAACTTTTGGCTAGTAATAGGAATCAGAAGGGAAGTCAATTAGTATGTATAGTAAGTTAGTGTTTAAGGACTCTTGGGCCAAAAATATATTCAGTAGGTCAAATATCGACTTCTGTACAGCTATGATGTAAAAAAAAAAATAAACCTTTAAAAAATCTTTAAAAAAAAGTTTTTATGTAACTTTTGGCTAGTAATGAGAATTAGAAGGGAAGTCAATGAGTATGTATAGTAAGTTAGTGTTTAAGGACTCTTGGGCAAAAACTATGTTCAGTAGGTCAAATATGGACTTCTGTACAGCCATAATGTAAAAACAAAAGACGAAAAAAAACCTTGAAAAAACCTTGAATAAACCTTGTGTGGAACTGTGGGCAAGTAATGGGAATCAGAAGGGAAGTCAATGAGTATATATAGTAAGTTAGTGTTTAAGGAGTCTTGGGCTAAAAATTTGTTTAGTAGGTCAAATATGGACTTCTGTACAGCCATAAAATGTAAAAAAAAAATAAAAAAAAAAAATACCTTTAAAAAACCTTTAAAAAAAACTTTTATGGAACTTTTGGATAGTAATGGGAATCAGAAAGGAAGTCAATGAGTATGTATAGTAAGTTAGTGTTTAAGTAGTCTTGGGCTAAAAATTTGTTAAGTAGGTCAAATATGGACTTCTGTACAGACATAATGTAAAAAAAATAAAATAAACCTTTAAAAAATCTTTAAAAAAAACCTTTTATGGAACTTTTGGCTAGTAATGGGAATCAGAAGAGAAGTCAATGAGTATGTATAGTAAGTTAGTGTTTAAGGACTTTTGGGCTAAACATTTGTTTAGTAGGTCAAATATGGACTTCTGTACAGCCATAATGTAAAAAAAAAAATAAATAAACCTTTAAAAAATCTTTAAAAAAATCCTTTTATGGAACTTTTGGCTAGTAATGGGAATCAGAAGAGAAGTCAATGAGTATGTAAAGTAAGTTAGTGTTTAAGGACTTTTGGGCTAAACATTTGTTTAGTAGGTCAAATATGGACTTCTGTACAGCCATAAAATGTAAAAAAAAAATTAAAAAAATAAAAAATTCAAAGAAACTTTTGTGGAACTTTTGGCTAGTAATAGGAATCAGAAGGACAGTCAATGAGTATGTATAGTAAGTTAGTGTTTAAGGACTCTTGGGCAAAAACTATGTTCAGTAGGTCAAATATGGACTTCTGTACAGCCATAATGTAAAAACAAAAGACAAAAAAAAACCTTGAAAAAACCTTGAATAAACCTTGTGTGGAACTGTGGGCAAGTAATGGGAATCAGAAGGGAAGTCAATGAGTATGTATGGTAAGTTAGTGTTTAAGTAATCTTGGGCCAAAAATTTGTTCTGTAGGTCAAATATGGACTTCTGTACAGCCATAATGTAAAAAAAAAAATAATAAACCTTTAAAAAATCTTTTAAAAAAACCTTTAATGGAACTTTTGGCTAGTAATAGGAATCAGAAGGGAAGTCAATTAGTATGTATAGTAAGTTAGTGTTTAAGGACTCTTGGGCCAAAAATATATTCAGTAGGTCAAATATGGACTTCTGTACAGCTATGATGTAAAAAAAAAAATAAACCTTTAAAAAATCTTTAAAAAAAAGTTTTTATGTAACTTTTGGCTAGTAATGAGAATTAGAAGGGAAGTCAATGAGTATGTATAGTAAGTTAGTGTTTAAGGACTCTTGGGCAAAAACTATGTTCAGTAGGTCAAATATGGACTTCTGTACAGCCATAATGTAAAAACAAAAGACGAAAAAAAACCTTGAAAAAACCTTGAATAAACCTTGTGTGGAACTGTGGGCAAGTAATGGGAATCAGAAGGGAAGTCAATGAGTATATATAGTAAGTTAGTGTTTAAGGAGTCTTGGGCTAAAAATTTGTTTAGTAGGTCAAATATGGACTTCTGTACAGCCATAAAATGTAAAAAAAAAAAAAAAAAAATACCTTTAAAAAACCTTTAAAAAAACTTTTATGGAACTTTTGGATAGTAATGGGAATCAGAAAGGAAGTCAATGAGTATGTATAGTAAGTTCCCTTTCAGTCGGTCACGTTCGACGTACGTCGGACGTCACCGACGAATTGGGATCACTTCTGGGAGCCCCTATCAACTTCGAGATATAGAGAACGGGCCAATGGCCATTGGCGTGCGAGATTTGCATCTCGCGCTCCGCCCCGCGCTGCGGGTATAAACAGGAGGCGAATGCAGCGCACTATTGTCATTCACTTCGGAGCCGAACACGGTGTTGATGAAGGAGACTGTTCCTGCTTCAGCAGAAAGAGAGAGAACGAGAGAAGACGCTTCTTTGAGTGCTGGGGGAGAAGGCACGATCAGCGGCGGCCGCGAGCTCACTGATACAGTGATAAACTGCTGTTTTTACAGCACTGTTGGTTTGGTGAGGGCGTTCCCAACGGTGAGTGCATACACAGGCTGCACTACTCTCCTGTGTTTTGCCGCGGTCGTTCCTGGGTGCTTCAGCACATTTAAAAGAGCTTTCTTCTAAAAGAGCAGCACGGGTGTGACTGCGTCTTTTTCAAGACGTCATTCCACCCGTGCGTTTCTGGATGCGGTTGTTTCCTGTCCTTTGACGGCCACGATCCCTCTCGCATAAGCATGTTGAGATTGCGTTCGTGGGTGATCCATGTTCTCTCAGGAGAACGGGATCACGTCGGCGCGTTGTTCGTCTCGCCTTCCTCGTGAGGGTTTGAGTGTTTAGCGCGCCGTGTGCCGTCTAGCTGCCGGCTGACAGCGCGGGTTGTCACGGCAACCCAGCGCGTCACTCGGCGCTTTAGATGCGCGGTCGAGACTTAACCTCAAACGGGGTTGAGTCCCTTCGCCTATTCCCCGATCTAGTTTCTTTTCTGGTGCACCAGAAAGGGGCTACTTCGGCTAATAAGCCTTGGTGACCTGAGGATTACAGTGGGGCTTCCCTGCCGAGTACATCTCCGTGGGCCCTCACTCCTCTATCGCATCGCAAGCATGCTGAGACTGTGTTCGTGGGTGGTTCATGTTCTCTCATGAGAGCATGACCACGTCGGCGCGTTGTTCGTCTCGCCTTCTTCATAGGGGCTTGAGTGTTCAGCGCGCCGTGTGCCGTCTCGACGGCCACGCTCACAGTCTTGCATGCCTGCTGGTGGGATTGCTGGTTCCAAAAATAAATAAATAAATAAATAAATAATAATAAATAAATAAAGGGGACCTAGCGTTTCATCTGGGGCTCTAGCAGAGGACAGATGTCAATCGCTGCATCGGAGAGAGGGCTGTTATAAGCTGGAAATGAAGATGATGCTGAGTTTCCCACTATAATGGTGTGTGCTCATGCTGAATCAGATTCAGACTTGACAGCCATGCTTTCCTGGGTGGCTGAGGCGTAGTGCAACGCGTAAATCGCCTTGCCCGCCCCCTTGCCTTTTTCCCGGATGTGCATTGGAAAGCTTTGGCAGTGTGGAACTATTTGGTGCCAAAATATGGGGTGCCAATGGTGCCATAATCTGGATAAAGTTTTCCTCTCTCTCACTACCCTCATCGGTGAGGTGGCAGTGCCACTGGCAGGCCACCTCCGCCCTGCGCTCTTAGTGCACGAGGGTAGTTCTGAGCTGAGGTTGAGCTGCGCACCGTGACTGATTTACATTTAAAGTCACAGCGCTGGCCCTTGGCCAGACGATGTCCACCCTGGTCCAGAAACACCCTTGGGCTACCTTGCAGGGGTGTGAGACGTCGCCAGAGTACGCTCTCTCGATGCTCACATCTCACAAGGTGACCCTTTTCGGCGACACTGTCGGTGACTGTGCAGCAGTCCTCCACAGTGCAAAGCAGATGGAACCCCTCAGTCTGCTCGCCATGGGCATCTCACGATGCCACCCGTCTTGGCTGCCAGTCAGCTGAGACGGGTGACCTGGACTTGGTTGAAGCTGCTCTTCCCCGGAGGAGGGCCGGGTGGAGAATCATTGCTAAATTTTGTTCCGCCACCGGTGTTACAGCCAGTGGTACCCAAATTCTTAAGAGCAGTTCCAATACCTCTGGGTCTCGGGAGTTCAGGAATGGCAGCGTGTGACGCTATGAAGCCGCGCCGCTCTCATTCCCCTCCCCACAAGAGGGCGAAAATGGCAGTGTGCGACGCCGGGGAGCCTCGCCACTCTCATTCCCCTCTTCTCAGCGGTGTGAGGACGGCAGTGCGCGACGCTATGCCTCGCCACTCTTGTTCCCCGCTGAGGAAGGAGGTGAGGTAGGCAGTGTGTGACGCCACAAAGCCTTGCCACTCTCTGCCCCTCCTTCAGTCGCCAGCGGACCGCAGCGTATGGCTTGAGAACGCTACCATGCCTTCTCTCATACCCTCCGTCCAACCGTGGGGGCAGGTAGGTGCTGCGTGCACACTCAGACCCCACTTCAGGACGCTGTGCCTCTTGGGTCGGGTCCCTGCCCTCCACTTCGCTGCCCTACTGCGGGTACGTCTGTGGGGCGGGTGTGTTCATGGTACGGTTTCCGGAAACCTAGCTAGCACTTCCGGGACGGTCCCGCTGACTCACCTGCACCACCAGGCTCGGCTATGCGATTCAGTTCGCACGGCATCCTCCCAAGTTCTGGGCGTCCACTTCACTGTTGTGTGGAGCTGCGACGCCCATCTTGTGGAAAGAGATCGAAGTCCTACTGGCGAAGGACGCGATTGGAGCCGGTCCCTCCAGCCGACATGAAGTTGGGGTTCTATAACTTCTACTTCATTGTGCCCAAGAAAAGCAGTGGGTTATGACCAATCTTGGACCTGTGAGTCCTGAACCGGGCCCTTCACAAACCGCCCGTTCAGATGTTGACGCAGAAGCGCACTTTCGAGTACATCCGTCCCCAAGATTGGTTTGCAGCGATTGACCTGAAGGTCGTTCCCTTCAGGACTGTCCCTGTTGTGTGAATACAGACACACGGTGATCAGTCACCTCAGCCTGTTGGGACTTCGGGTCAACTGGGGAAAGAGCAAACTCTGCCCCGTGCAGAGGATCTCTTTTCTCGGTATGGAGCTGGACTTGGTAAATCTGACAGCGCGTCTCACAGAGGAGCGTGTCCAGTCGGTGTTGAACTGCTTGAATTCGTTCAAATGCAGGACAGCGGTACCACTGAAACATTTTCAGAGGCTCCTGGGGCATATGGCATCCGCAGCCGCTGTAACGCCGCTCGGATTGCTTCATATGAGACCGCTTCAACGCTGGCTACACGACCGAGTCCTGAGATGGGCGTGGCACAGCGGATCCCTCCGTGTCCCCGTGACTCCGAGGTGCCGCCAAACCTTCAGCCTGTGGTCGGACCCTTCGTTTCTACGGGCAGGAGTTTCCCTAGAACAAGTGTCCAGGCATGTTGTTGTCTCCACGGATGCCTCATCCACCGGCTGGGGTGCCACGTACAACGGGCTTGCAGTTTCGGGTCTGTGGACGGGGCCTCAACTGCAATGGCATATCAATTGCCTCGAGTTGTTAGCAGTTCGTCTTGCGCTGGGCCGCTTCAAAACGCCGCTACTAGGCAAGCACGTTCTGGTCCGTACGGACAACACTGCGGCCGTTGCGTACGTCAACAAACAGGGTGGTCTACGCTCCCGTCGCATGTCTCAACTCGCCCGCCATCTCCTCCTATGGAGTCAGAAGCATCTGAGGTCGCTTCGTGCCATTCACATTCCGGGCCTGCTCAATCGTGCGGCCGACGAGCTCTCACGACAGCCAGTGCTCCCCGGAGAGTGGAGACTCCATCCCCAGGTGGTCCAGCTGATCTGGAGTCGCTTCGGGACCGCACAGGTAGATCTGTTTGCCGCCCCGGACACGACCCACTGCCAGTTGTTTTATTTCCTGACCGAGGGGACCCTCGGCTCGGATGCGCTGGCACACAGCTGGCCCCGGGGCCTACGCAAGTATACGTTTCCCCCAGTGAGCCTTCTTGCACAGACTCTGTGCAAGGTCAGGGAGGACGAGGAGCAAGTCCTGTTGGTTGCTCTGTATTGGCCCAACTGGACTTGGTTCTCGCGACAGCACCTCCCTGGCCCATTCCTCTGAGAAGGACCTCCTGACTCAGAGACGGGGCACCCTATGGCACCCGCGTCCGGTGTCTGGTCCCTGGACGGGACGCGGAGGTTCTAGGTGGCCTACCACAGGCTGTGGTAGACACCATCACTTCCGCTAGAGCTCCCTCTACGAGGCGCCTCTATGCGTTGAAGTGGAACCTGTTCGTCGACTGGTGTTCTTCTCGCTGAGAAGACCCCCGGAGATGTTCGGTCGGTTCTGTGCTTTCCTTCCTACAGGACGGGTTGAAGCGAAGGCTGTCTCCCTCCACCCTCAAAGTCTATGTTGCCGCTATCGCCGCTAATCATGACATGGTAGGTGGTAAGTCTCTAGGGAAGCACGATCTGATCGTCAGGTTCCTGAGGGGGGCGAGGAGACTAAAACCGCCTCGCTCTCCCTCTATACCCTCTTGGGACTTAACTCTGGTGCTAACCGCACTGCAGAGGGCGCCCTTTGAGCCTTTGCAGTCAGTTGAGTTAAAAATCCTGTCTCTGAAGACAGTACTCCTGACTGCATTGGCCTCTATTAAGAGGGTAGGGGACCTGCAGGCATTTTCGGTCGACGAATCGTGCCTGGAATTCGGGCCCGGTAACTCTCATGTAATCCTGAGACCCCGGCCCGGATATATGCCCAAGGTTCCCACCACTCCCTTCCGGGACCAGGTGGTGAGCCTGCAAGCGCTGCCTTCGGAGGAGGCAGACCCAGCCCTAGCTTTTCTCTGTCTAGTCCACGCTCTGCGGACTTACGTGGACAGAACTCAAAGCTTCAGGACCTCAGAACAGCTCTTCGTCTGTTATGGAGGCCAGCAGAAGGGAAAGGCTGTCTCCAAGCAGAGGATGGCCCACTGGATAGTGGATGCCATCGTCTTGGCGTACCAAACCCAAGACGTGCCCTGCCCGCTCGGGTTAAGAGCCCACTCCACTAGGGGTGTAGCTTCTTCCTGGGCGTTGGCTCGTGGCGCCTCGCTGACAGATATTTGTAGAGCTGCGGGCTGGGCGACACCTAACACGTTCGCTAGATTTTATAGCCTCCGTGTAGAGCCGGTATCTTCCTGTGTGCTCGCTTCCCATAGTCAGTAACACCGAAGTGCCCGTTCTAAGTGTCGGCTTGCTGCGCCACTCCCTTCCCTGTGGAACGGATACGTGCGCTTATATGCTCCAGTCGAGTTCCCCAGAACGGCGAACCCTGTTGAGTCCTCCGCAACCCGCGGCAGTCGGATGTGGCGGAGCGTCCGACGCCAGGTCTAACACTCGTATGCATTGGTGGAACTTGTGTTAGGCTGGGTTCCATATGTTGTGACCCCCACGGCGGTCCCATATGTGTATTCTTCCACGGTACGGCTCCCTACGGCGAGCCCGTGTCTTTCCCTCGGCAGAGCTCTCTGCCGTCTCAGTTAGGTGTTGTTCCCCCGCCTGTTTGGCCGGGGCCACCCCTGGGACTTCCGTATGTTGCACTGCCCACGGCCAGTCCATACGTGTATTTTCCACATGGTAACTCCCTTCGGGCATGATGTGGCTTCCGCAGCGTCCCTCTGGGCACGCTTTCCCAGCGTTATCCAATAGTCTGCTGAAGTGGGTCTTGCGGAACAGCAGTGTGACTTCCCTGCGTGAATTTCCCGCCCGGAACAGACGGGGTCTGAAGGGCTCTCGCTGGGCGCTGGAAGTGGTAGTAACTGTGGCGTTTTCCAAAGGGATCCCAATTCGTCGGTGACGTCCGACGTACGTCTCCGTTCCCTCCTTCAGGGAACGAGGGTTACCATACGTAACCGAGACGTTAGTGTTTAAGTAGTCTTGGGCTAAAAATTTGTTAAGTAGGTCAAATATGGACTTCTGTACAGACATAATGTAAAAAAAATAAAATAAACCTTTAAAAAATCTTTAAAAAAAACCTTTTATGGAACTTTTGGCTAGTAATGGGAATCAGAAGAGAAGTCAATGAGTATGTATAGTAAGTTAGTGTTTAAGGACTTTTGGGCTAAACATTTGTTTAGTAGGTCAAATATGGACTTCTGTACAGCCATAATGTAAAAAAAAAATAAAAAATTTAAAAAACCTTTAAAAAAAACTTTTATGGAAATTTTGGCTAGTAATGGGAATCAGAAGGGAAGTCAATGAGTATGTATAGTAAGTTAGTGTTTAAGGACTCTTGGGCCAAAAATATGTTCAGTAGGTCAAATATGGACTTCTGTACAGCCATAATGTAAAATTTAAAAAAAAAAAAACCTTGAAAAAACCCTTGTGTGGAACTGTGGGCAAGTAATGGGAATCAGAAGGAATGTTATTGAGTATGTATATTAAGTTAGTTTTTAAATAATCTTAGGCCAAAAATTTATTCCGTAGGTCAAGTATGAACTTCTGTACAGCCATAATATAAAAAAATAAAAAAATAAAAACCTTAAAAAAACCTTAAAAAAAGAACCTTGTGTGGAACTTTGACTAGTAATGGGAATCAGAAGGGAAGTCAATGAGTATGTATAGTAAGTTAGTGTTTAAGGAGTCTTGGGCCAAAATATTTTCAGTAGGCCAAATGGACTTCTCTACAGCCATTATGTAAAAAAAGAAAAAAAAGAAAAAACTTTAAAAAACCTTAAAAAAAAAACCTTTTATGGAACTTTTGGCTAATAATGGGAATCAGAAGGGTAGTCAATGAGTATGTATAGTAAGTTAGTGTTTAAGGAGTCTTGGGCTAAAAATTTGTTTAGTAGGTCAAATATGGACTTCTGTACAGCCATAATGTAAAAAAAAAAAAAAAAAAATTAAAAAACCTTTAAAAAAAAACTTTTATGGAAACTTTGGCTAGTAATGGGAATCAGAAGGGAAGTCAATTAGTACGTATAGTAAGTTAGTGTTTAAGTAATCTTGGGCCAAAAATTTGTTCCATAGGTCAAATATGAACTTCTGTACAGCCATAAAATGTAAAAATTTTTTTAAAAAAAATAAAAAATTCAAAGAAACTTTTGTGGAACTTTTGGCTAGTAATAGGAATCAGAAGGAAAGTCAATGAGTATGTATAGTAAGTTAGTGTTTAAGGACTCTTGGGCCAAAAATATATTCAGTAGGTCAAATATCGACTTCTCTACAGCTATGATGTAAAAAAAAAAAATAAACCTTTAAAAAATCTTTAAAAAAAACTTTTTATGTAACTTTTGGCTAGTAATGGGAATTAGAAGGGAAGTCAATGAGTATGTATAGTAAGTTAGTGTTTAAGGACTCTTGGGCAAAAACTATGTTCAGTAGGTCAAATATGGACTTCTGTACAGCCATAATGTAAAAACAAAAGACAAAAAAAAACCTTGAAAAAACCTTGAATAAACCTTGTGTTGAACTGTGGGCAAGTAATGGGAATCAGAAGGGAAGTCAATGAGTATATATAGTAACTTAGAGTTTAAGGAGTCTTGGGCTAAAAATTTGTTTAGTAGGTCAAATATGGACTTCTGTACAGCCATAATGTAAAAAAAAAAAAAAAAAAACCTTTAAAAAATCTTTAAAAAAAACCTTTTATGGAACTTTTGGCTAGTAATGGGAATCAGAAGGGAAGTCAATGAGTATGTATGGTAAGTTAGTGTTTAAGTAATCTTGGGCCAAAAATTTGTTCTGTAGGTCAAATATGGACTTCTGTACAGCCATAAAATGTAAAAAAAAAAAAAAAAAAAACCTTTAAAAAACCTTTAAAAAACCTTTAAAAAAAACCTTTTATGGAAGTTTTGGATAGTAATGGGAATCAGAAAGGAAGTCAATGAGTATGTATGTATGTATAGTAAGTTAGTGTTTAAGTAATCTTGGGCCAAAAATGTGTTCCGTAGGTCAAATATGAACTTCTGTACAGCCATAAAATGTAAAAAAAAATTAAAAAAATAAAAAATTCAAAGAAACTTTTGTGGAACTTTTGGCTAGTAATGGGAATCAGAAGGGAAGTCAATGAGTATGTATGGTAAGTTAGTGTTTAAGTAATCTTGGGCCAAAAATTTGTTCTGTAGGTCAAATATGGACTTCTGTACAGCCATAATGTAAAAAAAATAATAATAAACCTTTAAAAAATCTTTTAAAAAAACCTTTAATGGAACTTTTGGCTAGTAATAGGAATCAGAAGGGAAGTCAATTAGTATGTATAGTAAGTTAGTGTTTAAGGACTCTTGGGCCAAAAATATATTCAGTAGGTCAAATATCGACTTCTGTACAGCTATGATGTAAAAAAAAAAATAAACCTTTAAAAAATCTTTAAAAAAAAGTTTTTATGTAACTTTTGGCTAGTAATGAGAATTAGAAGGGAAGTCAATGAGTATGTATAGTAAGTTAGTGTTTAAGGACTCTTGGGCAAAAACTATGTTCAGTAGGTCAAATATGGACTTCTGTACAGCCATAATGTAAAAACAAAAGACGAAAAAAAACCTTGAAAAAACCTTGAATAAACCTTGTGTGGAACTGTGGGCAAGTAATGGGAATCAGAAGGGAAGTCAATGAGTATATATAGTAAGTTAGTGTTTAAGAAGTCTTGGGCTAAAAATTTGTTTAGTAGGTCAAATATGGACTTCTGTACAGCCATAAAATGTAAAAAAAAAAAAAAAAAAAACCTTTAAAAAACCTTTAAAAAAAACTTTTATGGAACTTTTGGATAGTAATGGGAATCAGAAAGGAAGTCAATGAGTATGTATAGTAAGTTAGTGTTTAAGTAGTCTTGGGCTAAAAATGTGTTAAGTAGGTCAAATATGGACTTCTGTACAGACATAATGTAAAAAAAAAAAAATAAACCTTTAAAAAATCTTTAAAAAAAACCTTTTATGGAACTTTTGGCTAGTAATGGGAATCAGAAGAGAAGTCAATGAGTATGTATAGTAAGTTAGTGTTTAAGGGCTTTTGGGCTAAACATTTGTTTAGTAGGTCAAATATGGACTTCTGTACAGCCATAATGTAAAATAAAAATAAAATAAACCTTTAAAAAATCTTTAAAAAAAACCTTTTATGGAACTTTTGGCTAGTAATGGGAATCAGAAGAGAAGTCAATGAGTATGTATAGTAAGTTAGTGTTTAAGGACTTTTGGGCTAAACATTTGTTTAGTAGGTCAAATATGGACTTCTGTACAGCCATAAAATGTAAAAAAAAATAAAAAAAATTAAAAATTCAAAGAAACTTTTGTGGAACTTTTGGCTAGTAATAGGAATCAGAAGGACAGTCAATGAGTATGTATAGTAAGTTAGTGTTTAAGGACTCTTGGGCAAAAACTATGTTCAGTAGGTCAAATATGGACTTCTGTACAGCCATAATGTAAAAACAAAAGACAAAAAAAAACCTTGAAAAAACCTTGAATAAACCTTGTGTGGAACTGTGGGCAAGTAATGGGAATCAGAAGGGAAGTCAATGAGTATGTATGGTAAGTTAGTGTTTAAGTAATCTTGGGCCAAAAATTTGTTCTGTAGGTCAAATATGGACTTCTGTACAGCCATAATGTAAAAAAAAAAATAATAAACCTTTAAAAAATCTTTTAAAAAAACCTTTAATGGAACTTTTGGCTAGTAATAGGAATCAGAAGGGAAGTCAATTAGTATGTATAGTAAGTTAGTGTTTAAGGACTCTTGGGCCAAAAATATATTCAGTAGGTCAAATATCGACTTCTGTACAGCTATGATGTAAAAAAAAAAATAAACCTTTAAAAAATCTTTAAAAAAAAGTTTTTATGTAACTTTTGGCTAGTAATGAGAATTAGAAGGGAAGTCAATGAGTATGTATAGTAAGTTAGTGTTTAAGCACTCTTGGGCAAAAACTATGTTCAGTAGGTCAAATATGGACTTCTGTACATCCATAATGTAAAAACAAAAGACGAAAAAAAACCTTGAAAAAACCTTGAATAAACCTTGTGTGGAACTGTGGGCAAGTAATGGGAATCAGAAGGGAAGTCAATGAGTATATATAGTAAGTTAGTGTTTAAGGAGTCTTGGGCTAAAAATTTGTTTAGTAGGTCAAATATGGACTTCTGTACAGCCATAAAATGTAAAAAAAAAAAAAAAAAATACCTTTAAAAAACCTTTAAAAAAAACTTTTATGGAACTTTTGGATAGTAATGGGAATCAGAAAGGAAGTCAATGAGTATGTATAGTAAGTTAGTGTTTAAGTAGTCTTGGGCTAAAAATTTGTTAAGTAGGTCAAATATGGACTTCTGTACAGACATAATGTAAAAAAAAAAAAAAAAATTTAAAAAACCTTTAAAAAAAACTTTTATGGAAATTTTGGCTAGTAATGGGAATCAGAAGGGAAGTCAATGAGTATGTATAGTAAGTTAGTGTTTAAGGACTCTTGGGCCAAAAATATGTTCAGTAGGTCAAATATGGACTTCTGCACAGCCATAATGTAAAATTTAAAAAAAAAAAAACCTTGAAAAAACCCTTGTGTGGAACTGTGGGCAAGTAATGGGAATCAGAAGGAATGTTATTGAGTATGTATAGTAAGTTAGTTTTTAAATAATCTTAGGCCAAAAATTCATTCCGTAGGTCAAGTATGAACTTCTGTACAGCCATAATATAAAAAAATAAAAAAAATAAAAACCTTAAAAAAACCTTAAAAAAAGAACCTTGTGTGGAACTTTTGACTAGTAATGGGAATCAGAAGGGAAGTCAATGAGTATGTATAGTAAGTTAGTGTTTAAGGAGTCTTGGGCCAAAATATTTTCAGTAGGCCAAATGGACTTCTCTACAGCCATTATGTAAAAAAAGAAAAAAAAGAAAAAACTTTAAAAAACCTTAAAAAAAAAACCTTTTATGGAACTTTTGGCTAATAATGGGAATCAGAAGGGAAGTCAATGAGTATGTATAGTAAGTTAGTGTTTAAGGAGTCTTGGGCTAAAAATTTGTTTAGTAGGTCAAATATGGACTTCTGTACAGCCATAATGTAAAAATAAATGAATAAACCTTTAAAAAATCTTTAAAAAAAACCTTTTATGGAACTTTTGGCTAGTAATGGGAATCAGAAGGGAAGTCAATGAGTATGTATAGTAAGTTAGTGTTTAAGGACTTTTGGGCTAAACATTTGTTTAGTAGGTCAAATATAGACTTCTGTACAGCCATAATGTAAAAAAAATATAAAAAATTTAAAAAACCTTTAAAAAAAACTTTTATGGAAATTTTGGCTAGTAATGGGAATCAGAAGGGAAGTCAATGAGTATGTATAGTAAGTTAGTGTTTAAGGACTCTTGGGCAAAAACTATGTTCAGTAGGTCAAATATGGACTTCTGTACAGCCATAATGTAAAAACAAAAAAAAACCTTGAAAAAACCTTTAAAATAAACCTTGTGTGGAACTGTGGGCAAGTAATGGGAATCAGAAGGGAAGCCAATGAGTATGTATAGTAAGTTAGTGTTTAAGGAGTCTTGGGCTAAAAATTTGTTTAGTAGGTCAAATATGGACTTCTCTACAGCCATTATGTAAAAAAAGAAAAAAAAGAAAAAACTTTAAAAAACCTTAAAAAAAAAACCTTTTATGGAACTGTGGGCAAGTAATGGGAATCAGAAAGGAAAGTCAATGAGTATGTATAGTAAGTTAGTGTTTAAGGAGTCTTGGGCTAAAAATGTGTTTAGTAGGTCAAATATGGACTTCTGTACAGCCATAATGTAAAAAAAATAAATAAACCTTTAAAAAATCTTTAAAAAAAACCTTTAATGGAACTTTTGGCTAGTAATAGGAATCAGAAGGGAAGTCAATGAGTATGTATAGTAAGTTAGTGTTTTAGGACTCTTGGGCCAAAAATATATTCAGTAGGTCAAATATCGACTTCTGTACAGCTATGATGTAAAAAAAAAAAAATATATAAACCTTTAAAAATCTTTTAAAAAAACCTTTTATGGAACTTTTGGCTAGTAATGGGAATCAGAAGGGAAGTCAATGAGTATGTATAGTAAGTTAGTGTTTAAGGACTCTTGGGCAAAAACTATGTTCAGTAGGTCAAATATGGACTTCTGTACAGCCATAATGTAAAAAAAAAAAAAAATAATAATAACTTGAAAAAATCTTGAAAAAACCTTGTGTGGATCTGTGGGCAAGTAATGGGAATTAGAAGGAAAGTCAATGAGTATGTATAGTAAGTTAGTGTTTAAGTAATCTTGGGCCAAAAATTTGTTCCGTAGGTCAAATATGAACGTCTCGGTTACGTATGTAACCCTCGTTCCCTGAAGGAGGGAACGGAGACGCCACATCTGAGTACCGGCGAATAGGAATCTCGCTCGCGAGAGCCAATCTACTTCGAGTAAAACTAAACGAGTCAATGCACATTGGCATGCAATGATTGCACCAGCTGCTCATGCCACTCCGTGTGGGTATAAATGAGGCACAGGTGCTTGCATCAAATTAGTTTTTTGCTGAGGAGCCGAGTAGGTGAACTGGCACCCCAGCAGGGTACAGAGGACATGGCGATGGGACGTGGCGTCTCCGTTCCCTCCTTCAGGGAACGAGGGTTACATACGTAACCGAGACGTTCCCATTCAGTCGGTCACTCTCGACGCCACGTCGGAGTACCGACGAATAGGAATCCCTACCAAAGCGCCATGGCCTCTGCCCCCATCCAGTGCCCTGTGTGAGCCTCCTAAGCTCTCTTACCTGATGAGATGGGGCTCACACAGAGAAGTCCATCACTGCTGTTCTGCATGACCCGCTCAGTGACTTATTGGATAACACTGGGAAGCGTGCCCTAGTGGAAGGGAACGCTGCGGAACCCACATCATACACCGAAGGAGTTATGTGGAGTACAAAGCTGAGCCATAGCCCGCAACTGAGAGGGGGCTCCAGCCCCACCAAGGGGAGGGCTCTCCCAAGGGAAAGACACGGGCTTCCCGTAGGAGCGACCGTGGAAAAATATATGGGATCCCCGCAGGGTCACTCATATATCCCCAGCCCAGTACCGGTTCTCAAGGATTCAGCGGCAAGGGGCCTGATGCCAGACGTTCCGCCACGTCCGGCACCGAGGGAGATGGAGGACTCGACAGAGTTTGCTTCTGGAGAATAAAGCGCCGGGGCGCAGCAAGCCGACAAGAGCCAGGGCCTCTCAGTGCTTCTACCCGTTTGAGGCGAGAACACAGGAGGACACTGGCTCTACACGTAGACTATAGAATCTAGCGAACGTGTTGGGTGTCGCCCAGCCCGCAGCTCTACAGATGTCTGACAGCGAGGCGCCACGTGCCAGCGCCCAGGAGGATGCAACACTTCTAGTAGAGTGTGCTCGCACCCTGAGCGGACAGGGCACACCTTGTGCTTGGTAAGCCAAGGTGATGGCATCCACTATCCAGTGGGCCATCCTCTGCTTGGAGACAGTCTTTCCCTTCTGCTGGCCTCTCCGTGACAGACAAAGAGCTGATCTGAGGACCTGAAGCTTTGAGTTCTATCCACGTAGATCCGCAGAGCGCGGACGGGACAGAGCAAAGCTAGGGCTGGGTCTGCCTCCTCCAGGGGCAGCGCTTGCAGGTTCACCACCTGGTCCCTGAAGGGAGTGGTAGGAACCTTGGGCACATTGCCAGGCCGGGGTCTCAATACCACGTGGGTGTCACCCGGCCCGAACTCTAGGCACGATTCGTCGACCGAAAATGCCTGCAGGTCCCCTACCCTCTTGATGGAGGCCAGTGCGGCCAACAGCAAAGTCTTCATAGACAGAATCTTAAGCTCTGCTGACCGCAAGGGCTCAAATGGGGCATTCTGAAGTGCTCGGAGCACCAGAGCAAGATCCCAAGAGGGTATGGAGGGGGGTCGAGGAGGATTTAACCGTCTCGCCCCCCTGAGGAACCTGACGACCAGGTTGTGCTTCCCAACTGTCTTACCTTCTACGTGGTCGTGATAGGCAGATATTGCAGCAACATAGACCTTGAGGGTGGAGGGCGACAGCCTACGCTCCAACCCTCGTTGCAGGAAGGAAAGCACAGACGCGATCGAACATCTTCGGGGGTCTTCTCGGCGAGAAGAACACCACTCGACGAACAGGTTCCACTTCAAAGCATAAGCAATGCAAAGCATCTTGTAGACGGTGCACGTGCCAAAGTGATGGTGTTAACTACCTCTTGGGGTAAGTCACCTAGAACCTCCGCGTCCCGTCCAGGGGCCAGACATGAAGCTTCCACAGATCTGGACGCGGGTGCCACAGGGTGCCCCGTCTCTGAGTCAGAAGGTCCTTCCTCAGAGGAATCGGCTAAGGAGGGGCTGTCGCCAGGAGCATAAGTTCTGGGAACCAGGACCGGTTGGGCCAGTAAGGCGCCACCAACAGGACCTGCTCCTCGTCCTCCCTGACCTTGCACAGTGTCTGTGCAAGTAGGCTCACTGGGGGAAACGCATATTTGCGCAGCCCCTGGGGCCAGCTGTGCGCAAGTGCATCCGTGCCGAGTGTACCCTCGGTCAGCGAATAGAACCACTGGCAGTGGGACGTTTCTGGGGAGGCAAACAGGTCGACCTGTGCCGCCCCGAACTGACTCCAAAACAGCTGAACCACCTGGGGGTGGAGTCGCCATTCCCCTGGGAGCGCAGCTCGTGAAAGCTCGTCGGCCACACGGTTGTTCACACCAGGGACATGAATGGCCCGAAGCGACCTCAGACACTTCTGACTCCAGAGGAGGAGATGGCGGGCGAGTTGCGACATGCGACGGGAGCGTAGACCACCTTGTCGGTTGATATACGCAACGGTCGCGGTGTTGTCCGGAGGGACCGGCTCTATCGCGTCCTTCGCCAGTAGGACTGCGATCTCCGCACACAGGACATGGGCGTCTGCGGCGTTCACCGAAGTGAAGCGGACGCCCTTGAACCTGGGGGGACGCCGGGCGAACTGAATCGCATAGCCGAGCCTGATGGTCCGAATGAGCCAGCGAGACGGACTGGGGAGCGCTAGCCAGGCTCGCAGAGACCGTGCAAGCGGGACCAAAGGGACCACCGGCGTACCCACCGTGGGGCAGCGAGGTGGAATACAGGTACCGGGCTGAGGCGGCTGTCTCGTGGAGGCGGCCCGCAGCGAGGTGTGAGTGTGCATTGCAACACTTACCTGATTCCACAGGTGGGCAGAAGGACCGTGAGGGGATCGTCCACTGCTGCCCGCTGGCGAAGGGGGAGGATGAGTGTGGTCCGGGGTTTGACCGGCCACAACCCTCCGAGCCCCCTGGGGACCCGGAGATAGGGGAAACTGCTCTTTTATTGAGAATTTGGGCAGAACAGAAACAAAACGGAACACAAGATTCTCCACCCGGCCCTCCTCCGGGGGATGGAGCGGTGCGGTCACCGTCTCCAGAAGAGCAGTCCTCCCCATCTCCAGGTCGCCCGTCTCAGGGCCGCTTGCCCTTGCTCTTGCCACCCCTCTTGGCAGAGGCCTGGACGGGCGGGGCGGCCTGCTTACGCCCGGCTCCACAACGTCGCTTGGGTGGAGGCTGCTGCTGCGACGCGGGAGCGGAGGCAGACGCAGGCGGCCGCCCTCGGCGACGAGCAGGCTGAGGCGCTGCCGGCGGCGGGGTGGAGACAGCAGCTGTCCGCCGTGGCAGGATGTGACTGATCGCCTCAGTCTGCTTCTGTGCGGCCGTGAACTGCTGGCCGAAGTTCTGGACCGCGTCGCCGAAGAGGCCGGTCTGGGACACGGGGGAATTAAGGAACCTGATCTTGTCGGTTTCCCTCATGTCAGCCAGACACAGCCAGAGATGGCGTTCCTGGACCACCATAGTGGACATCGCACGACCCACTGCGTAGCAGTGGGGCTGCGTAGCAGCCTCCGTAACCTTCGTCGCACGAAGCGCGAGGTCCGTTGCGGTTCTCAGTTCCTGGAGAACTGCGGGATCGTGACCACCCTCGTGCAAGGTCCTCAGTGCCTGGGCCTGATGGACCTGCAACAACGCCATAGCGTGTAAGGAGGAGGCAGCATCCCCACAAGCCTGGTAGGCCTTTCCGATCAGATCGGACGAGTACCTACAGGCCCGGGAGGGGAGACACGGGTCCCCCTAGAAGTGGAGTTAGGGCACAGTTGCATGGCAATGGCCCGTTCCACGGGAGGAACCTGCGTGTAACCCTTCTGCGCTCCCCCATCGAGGGTGGTGAGGGAGGAGGAGCCACTGGGCCGGTTTCGGGCAGTGAAAGGTGCCGTCCATGACCTAGTGAGCTCGTCATGCACCTCCGGAAAGAAAGGAACCGGGGTGGGGCGCTGAGAACCAGCACGGGCCACCCCGAGAAACCAATCGTCCAGCCTTGAGGGTTCGGGACACGGTGGAGGGTTCCACACGAGCCCGACTCTCTCAGCGGCCCGGGAAAGCATGGCCATCATTTCCGAATCCGTATCGGGCACAGCGGATCTTCCCGAAGGAGCCCCCTGCGCCGACACGTCATCTCCAGAAACTTCTGACCCTCCCTCCGATGCAGCGATGGACATCTGATCGTCAAGAGGAGCCCCGAAGGATACGGATGGTACACACCTCGTGGGTGGCCCACACCTCGTGGGTGGCCCACCGCGTTCCAACGGCAGCTCTACTGGCTGCGAAGTGCGGGAGGAGTGAGGGTTCCCCGGGGGTTGGTTCCCTGGGGGAAGCGCGCTCACCGTAACCCTCAGATCACCCGTGCTACTGCTTGAAGTAACCCTCTGTGGAGGATTAGATCGAGGCAGAGGCACGGGGACTCCACCCCTTACGAGATGGAGTCTCGACCGCAACTCCGAGATGGTCATGTTCCCGCAGTGAGAACATGAGTCATCCACGAGCGCTGCCTCAGCGTGCTGAACGCCCAAACACGAGATACAGCGCTTGTGACCATCCCTCGGTGACAGATAACCACCGCATCCAGAAACACACAGATAGAATGTCATCCTGAAAAGGACGCAAGCTCTATCTGTGTTGCTCTAATAGAAGGACGCTCTCCTTGGTGCTGAAGCACGCAGGGGGAGGGGTCACGGCGACACAGTCAGGGGATAGTGCAGCCTGACGTGCGCGCTCTCTCTCACACGAAGGCGCTCTCTTACCAGCCGTAAGAACGGCTTTTCAGCGCTCTCCACCTAGCGCACCGAACCAGCTGTGAGAACAGCCTTTGTGTTTTGCTCAGAAAAGAGGAAGAGAGATGATCACAGAACCACACGACCCGCTGCAGTGCCGTCACACCAACACCGACTGAAGAGATCGCTTCCAAAAGGGCAGGCTTCTTTCCAGTCAGGACTGCGAAGTAGAGAGTGATATCTGGCTGAACCATCTACCACTCGGCTCTGAAGCAAAAAGCTAACTTGATGCAAACACCTGTGTCTCATTTATACCCGCGCTGCGTGGCATGAGCACCTGGTGCAATCATTGCATGCCAATGTGCATTGGCTCGTTTAGTTTTACTCGAAGTAGATTGGCTCTCGCGAGCGAGATTCCTATTCGTCGGTACTCCGACGTGGCGTCGAGAGTGACCGACTGAATGGGAACTTCTGTACAGCCATAAAATGTAAAAAAAAATTTAAAAAATAAAAAATTCAAAGAAACTTTTGTGGAACATTTGGCTAGTAATAGGAATCAGAAGGAAAGTCAATGAGTATGTATAGTAAGTTAGTGTTTATGTAGTCTTGGGCTAAAAATTTGTTTAGTAGGTCAAATATGGACTTTTGTACATACATAATGTAAAAAAAAAAAAATAAACCTTTAAAAAATCTTTAAAAAAAAACTTTTATGGAACTTTTGGCTAGTAATGGGAATCAGAAGGGAAGTCAATGAGTATGTATAGTAAGTTAGTGTTTAAGGACTTTTGGGCTAAACATTTGTTTAGTAGGTCAAATATGGAATTCTGTACAGCCATAATGTAAAAAAAAAAAAAAATTTTTTAAAAAACCTTTACAAAAAACTTTTATGGAAACTTTGGCTAGTAATGGGAATCAGAAGGGAAGTCAATTAGTATGTATAGTAAGTTAGTGTTTAAGTAATCTTGGGCCAAAAATTTGTTCCATAGGTCAAATATGAACTTCTGTACAGCCATAAAATGTAAAAAAAATTTAAAAAAATAAAAAATTCAAAGAAACTTTTGTGGAACTTTTGGCTAGTAATAGGAATCAGAAGGAAAGTCAATGAGTATGTATAGTAAGTTAGTGTTTAAGGACTCTTGGGCCAAAAATATGTTCAGTAGGTCAAATATGGACTTCTGTACAGCCATAATGTAAAAAAAAAATAATAAACCTTTAAAAAATCTTTTAAAAAAACCTTTAATGGAACTTTTGGCTAGTAATAGGAATCAGAAGGGAAGTCAATTAATATGTATAGTAAGTTAGTGTTTAAGGACTCTTGGGCCAAATATATATTTAGTAGGTCAAATATCGACTTCTCTACAGCTATGATGTAAAAAAAAATAATAAACCTTTACAAAATCTTTAAAAAAAACTTTTTATGTAACTTTTGGCTAGTAATGGGAATTAGAAGGGAAGTCAATGAGTATGTATAGTAAGTTAGTGTTTAAGGACTCTTGGGCAAAAACTATGTTCAGTAGGTCAAATATGGACTTCTGTACAGCCATAATGTAAAAACAAAAGACAAAAAAAAACCTTGAAAAAACCTTGAATAAACCTTGTGTTGAACTGTGGGCAAGTAATGGGAATCAGAAGGGAAGTCAATGAGTATATATAGTAACTTAGAGTTTAAGGAGTCTTGGGCTAAAAATTTGTTTAGTAGGTCAAATATGGACTTCTGTACAGCCATAATGTAAAAAAAATAAAATAAAAACCTTTAAAAAATCTTAAAAAAAAAACTTTTATGGAACTTTTGGCTAGTAATGGGAATCAGAAGGGAAGTCAATGAGTATGTATGGTAAGTTAGTGTTTAAGTAATCTTGGGCCAAAAATTTGTTCTGTAGGTCAAATATGGACTTCTGTACAGCCATAAAATGTAAAAAAAAAAAAAAAAAAAAAAATACCTTTAAAAAACCTTTAAAAAAAAACTTTTATGGAACTTTTGGATAGTAATGGGAATCAGAAAGGAAGTCAATGAGTATGTATGTATGTATAGTAAGTTAGTGTTTAAGTAATCTTGGGCCAAAAATGTGTTCCGTAGGTCAAATATGAACTTCTGTACAGCCATAAAATGTAAAAAAAAATAAAAAAAAAAAAAAATTCAAAGAAACTTTTGTGGAACTTTTGGCTAGTAATAGGAATCAGAAGGACAGTCAATGAGTATGTATAGTAAGTTAGTGTTTAAGGACTCTTGGGCAAAAACTATGTTCAGTAGGTCAAATATGGACTTCTGTACAGCCATAATGTAAAAACAAAAGACAAAAAAAAACCTTGAATAAACCTTGTGTGGAACTGTGGGCAAGTAATGGGAATCAGAAGGGAAGTCAATGAGTATATATAGTAAGTTAGTGTTTAAGGAGTCTTGGGCTAAAAAATTGTTTAGTAGGTCAAATATGGACTTCTGTACAGCCATAAGATGTAAAAAAAAAAAAAAAAAAATACCTTTAAAAAACCTTTAAAAAAAACCTTTTATGGAACTTTTGGATAGTAATGTGAATCAGAAGGGAAGTCAATGAGTATGTATAGTAAGTTAGTGTTTAAGTAGTCTTGGGCTAAAAATTTGTTAAGTAGGTCAAATATGGACTTCTGTACAGACATAATGTAAAAAAAATAAAATAAACCTTTAAAAAATCTTTAAAAAAAACCTTTTATGGAACTTTTGGCTAGTAATGGGAATCAGAAGAGAAGTCAATGAGTATGTATAGTAAGTTAGTGTTTAAGGACTTTTGGGCTAAACATTTGTTTAGTAGGTCAAATATGGACTTCTGTACAGCCATAATGTAAAAAGAAAATAAAAAATTTAAAAAACCTTTAAAAAAAACTTTTATGGAAATTTTGGCTAGTAATGGGAATCAGAAGGGAAGTCAATGAGTATGTATAGTAAGTTAGTGTTTAAGGACTTTTGGGCTAAACATTTGTTTAGTAGGTCAAATATGGAATTCTGTACAGCCATAATGTAAAAAAAAAAAAAAAAAAAAAAAAAAACCTTTAAAAAAAACTTTTATGGAAACTTTGGCTAGTAATGGGAATCAGAAGGGAAGTCAATTAGTATGTATAGTAAGTTAGTGTTTAAGTAATCTTGGGCCAAAAATTTGTTCCATAGGTCAAATATGAACTTCTGTACAGCCATAAAATGTAAAAAAAATTAAAAAAAAATAAAAAATTCAAAGAAACTTTTGTGGAACTTTTGGCTAGTAATAGGAATCCGAAGGAAAGTCAATAAGTATGTATAGTAAGTTAGTGTTTAAGGACTCTTGGGCCAAAAATATGTTCAGTAGGTCAAATATGGACTTCTGTACAGCCATAATGTAAAAAAAAAAAAAAAAAAAAAACTTTAAAAAATCTTTAAAAAAAACCTTTTATGGAACTTTTGGCTAGTAATGGGAATCAGAAGGGAAGTCAATGAGTATGTATGGTAAGTTAGTGTTTAAGTAATCTTGGGCCAAAAATTTGTTCTGTAGGTCAAATATGGACTTCTGTACAGCCATAAAATGTAAAAAAAAAAATACCTTTAAAAAACCTTTAAAAAAAACTTTAATGGAACTTTTGGATAGTAATGGGAATCAGAAGAGAAGTCAATGAGTATGTATAGTAAGTTAGTGTTTAAGGACTTTTGGGCTAAACATTTGTTTAGTAGGTCAAATATGGACTTCTGTACAGCCATAATGTAAAAAGAAAATAAAAAATTTAAAAAACCTTTAAAAAAAACTTTTATGGAAATTTTGGCTAGTAATGGGAATCAGAAGGGAAGTCAATGAGTATGTATAGTAAGTTAGTGTTTAAGGACTTTTGGGCTAAACATTTGTTTAGTAGGTCAAATATGGAATTCTGTACAGCCATAATGTAAAAAAAAAAAAAAAAAATTTAAAAAACCTTTAAAAAAAACTTTTATGGAAACTTTGGCTAGTAATGGGAATCAGAAGGGAAGTCAATTAGTATGTATAGTAAGTTAGTGTTTAAGTAATCTTGGGCCAAAAATTTGTTCCATAGGTCAAATATGAACTTCTGTACAGCCATAAAATGTAAAAAAAATTAAAAAAAAATAAAAAATTCAAAGAAACTTTTGTGGAACTTTTGGCTAGTAATAGGAATCAGAAGGAAAGTCAATAAGTATGTATAGTAAGTTAGTGTTTAAGGACTCTTGGGCCAAAAATATGTTCAGTAGGTCAAATATGGACTTCTGTACAGCCATAAAATGTAAAAAAAAAAATACCTTTAAAAAACCTTTAAAAAAAACTTTAATGGAACTTTTGGATAGTAATGGGAATCAGAAGAGAAGTCAATGAGTATGTATAGTAAGTTAGTGTTTAAGGACTTTTGGGCTAAACATTTGTTTAGTAGGTCAAATATGGACTTCTGTACAGCCATAATGTAAAAAGAAAATAAAAAATTTAAAAAACCTTTAAAAAAAACTTTTATGGAAATTTTGGCTAGTAATGGGAATCAGAAGGGAAGTCAATGAGTATGTATAGTAAGTTAGTGTTTAAGGACTCTTGGGCCAAAAATATGTTCAGTAGGTCAAATATGGACTTCTGTACAGCCATAATGTAATTTTTTTTTCAAAAAAAACCTTGAAAAAACCCTTGTGTGGAACTGTGGGCAAGTAATGGGAATCAGAAGGAATGTTATTGAGTATGTATAGTAAGTTAGTTTTTAAATAATCTTAGGCCAAAAATTTATTCCGTAGGTCAAGTATGAACTTCTGTACAGCCATAATATAAAAAAATTAAAAAATAAAAACCTTAAAAAAACCTTAAAAAAAGAACCTTGTGTGGAACTTTTGACTAGTAATGGGAATCAGAAGGGAAGTCAATGAGTATGTATAGTAAGTTAGTGTTTAAGGAGTCTTGGGCCAAAATATTTTCAGTAGGCCAAATGGACTTCTCTACAGCCATTATGTAAAAAAAGAAAAAAAAGAAAAAACTTTAAAAAACCTTAAAAAAAAAAACTTTTATGGAACTTTTGGCTAATAATGGGAATCAGAAGGGAAGTCAATGAGTATGTATAGTAAGTTAGTGTTTAAGGAGTCTTGGGCTAAAAATTTGTTTAGTAGGTCAAATATGGACTTCTGTACAGCCATAATGTAAAAATAAATGAATAAACCTTTAAAAAATCTTAAAAAAAAACCTTTTATGGAACTTTTGGCTAGTAATGGGAATCAGAAGGGAAGTCAATGAGTATGTATAGTAAGTTAGTGTTTAAGGACTTTTGGGCTAAACATTTGTTTAGTAGGTCAAATATAGACTTCTGTACAGCCATAATGTAAAAAAAATATAAAAAATTTAAAAAACCTTTAAAAAAAACTTTTATGGAAATTTTGGCTAGTAATGGGAATCAGAAGGGAAGTGAATGAGTATGTATAGTAAGTTAGTGTTTAAGGACTCTTGGGCAAAAACTATGTTCAGTAGGTCAAATATGGACTTCTGTACAGCCATAATGTAAAAAAAAAAAAAACCTTGAAAAAAACTTTAAAATAAACCTTGTGTGGAACTGTGGGCAAGTAATGGGAATCAGAAGGGAAGCCAATGAGTATGTATAGTAAGTTAGTGTTTAAGGAGTCTTGGGCTAAAAATTTGTTTAGTAGGTCAAATATGGACTTCTGTACAGCCATAATGTAAAAAAAAAAAATAAACCTTTAAAAAATCTTTTAAAAAAACCTTTAATGGAACTTTTGGCTAGTAATAGGAATCAGAAGGGAAGTCAATGAGTATGTATAGTAAGTTAGTGTTTAAGGACTCTTGGGCCTAAAATATATTCAGTAGGTCAAATATCGACTTCTGTACAGCTATGATGTAAAAAAAAAAAAAATAAACCTTTAAAAATCTTTTAAAAAAACCTTTTATGGAACTTTTGGCTAGTAATGGGAATCAGAAGGGAAGTCAATGAGTATGTATAGTAAGTTAGTGTTTAAGGACTCTTGGGCAAAAACTATGTTCAGTAGGTCAAATATGGACTTCTGTACAGCCATAATGTAAAAAAAATAAATAAAAAAAATAACTTGAAAAAATCTTGAAAAAACCTTGTGTGGATCTGTGGGCAAGTAATGGGAATCAGAAGGAAAGTCAATGAGTATGTATAGTAAGTTAGTGTTTAAGTAATCTTGGGCCAAAAATTTGTTCCGTAAGTCAAATATGAACTTCTGTACAGCCATAAAATGTAAAAAAAAATTAAAAAAATTAAAAATTCAAAGAAACTTTTGTGGAACTTTTAGCTAGTAATAGGAATCAGAAGGAAAGTCAATGAGTATGTATAGTAAGTTAGTGTTTATGTAGTCTTGGGCTAAAAATTTGTTTAGTAGGTCAAATATGGACTTTTGTACATACATAATGTAAAAAAAAAAAAATAAACCTTTAAAAAATATTTAAAAAAAAACTTTTATGGAACTTTTGGCTAGTAATGGGAATCAGAAGGGAAGTCAATGAGTATGTATAGTAAGTTAGTGTTTAAGGACTTTTGGGCTAAACATTTGTTTAGTAGGTCAAATATGGAATTCTGTACAGCCATAATGTAAAAAAAAAAATTAAAAAACCTTTAAAAAAAACTTTTATGGAAACTTTGGCTAGTAATGGGAATCAGAAGGGAAGTCAATTAGTATGTATAGTAAGTTAGTGTTTAAGGACTCTTGGGCCAAAAATATGTTCAGTAGGTCAAATATGGACTTCTGTACAGCCATAATGTAAAAAAAAAAAAAATAAACCTTTAAAAAATCTTTTAAAAAAACCTTTAATGGTACTTTTGGCTAGTAATAGGAATCAGAAAGGAAAGTCAATTAGTATGTATAGTAAGTTAGTGTTTAAGGACTCTTGGGCCAAAAATATATTCAGTAGGTCAAATATCGACTTCTGTACAGCTATGATGTAAAAAAAAAAATAAACCTTTACAAAATCTTTAAAAAAAACTTTTTATGTAACTTTTGGCTAGTAATGGGAATTAGAAGGGAAGTCAATGAGTATGTATAGTAAGTTAGTGTTTAAGGACTCTTGGGCAAAAACTATGTTCAGTAGGTCAAATATGGACTTCTGTACAGCCATAATGTAAAAACAAAAGACAAAAAAAAACCTTGAAAAAACCTTGAATAAACCTTGTGTTGAACTGTGGGCAAGTAATGGGAATCAGAAGGGAAGTCAATGAGTATATATAGTAACTTAGAGTTTAAGGAGTCTTGGGCTAAAAATTTGTTTAGTAGGTCAAATATGGACTTCTGTACAGCCATAATGTAAAAAAAAAAAAAAAAAAAACCTTTAAAAAATCTTTAAAAAAAACCTTTTATGGAACTTTTGGCTAGTAATGGGAATCAGAAGGGAAGGCAATGAGTATGTATGGTAAGTTAGTGTTTAAGTAATCTTGGGCCAAAAATTTGTTCTGTAGGTCAAATATGGACTTCTGTACAGCCATAAAATGTAAAAAAAAAGAAAAAAAAGAAAAAACTTTAAAAAACCTTAAAAAAAAAAACTTTTATGGAACTGTGGGCAAGTAATGGGAATCAGAAGGGAAGTCAATGAGTATGTATAGTAAGTTAGTGTTTAAGGAGTCTTGGGCTAAAAATTTGTTTAGTAGGTCAAATATGGACTTCTGTACAGCTATGATGTAAAAAAAAAAAAAAAAAAAACCTTTAAAAAATCTTTAAAAAAAAAACTTTTATGGAACTTTTGGCTAGTAATGGGAATCAGAAGGGAAGTCAATGAGTATGTATGGTAAGTTAGTGTTTAAGTAATCTTGGGCCAAAAATTTGTTCTGTAGGTCAAATATGGACTTCTGTACAGCCATAAAATGTAAAAAAAAAAAAAAAAAAAAAAAATACCTTTAAAAAACCTTTAAAAAAAAACTTTTATGGAACTTTTGGATAGTAATGGGAATCAGAAAGGAAGTCAATGAGTATGTATGTATGTATAGTAAGTTAGTGTTTAAGTAATCTTGGGCCAAAAATGTGTTTCGTAGGTCAAATATGAACTTCTGTACAGCCATAAAATGTAAAAAAAAATTAAAAAAAAAAAAAATTCAAAGAAACTTTTGTGGAACTTTTGGCTAGTAATAGGAATCAGAAGGACAGTCAATGAGTATGTATAGTAAGTTAGTGTTTAAGGACTCTTGGGCAAAAACTATGTTCAGTAGGTCAAATATGGACTTCTGTACAGCCATAATGTAAAAACAAAAGACAAAAAAAAACCTTGAATAAACCTTGTGTGGAACTGTGGGCAAGTAATGGGAATCAGAAGGGAAGTCAATGAGTATATATAGTAAGTTAGTGTTTAAGGAGTCTTGGGCTAAAAAATTGTTTAGTAGGTCAAATATGGACTTCTGTACAGCCATAAGATTTAAAAAAAAAAAAAAAAAATACCTTTAAAAAACCTTTAAAAAAAACCTTTTATGGAACTTTTGGATAGTAATGTGAATCAGAAGGGAAGTCAATGAGTATGTATAGTAAGTTAGTGTTTAAGTAGTCTTGGGCTAAAAATTTGTTAAGTAGGTCAAATATGGACTTCTGTACAGACATAATGTAAAAAAAATAAAATAAACCTTTAAAAAATCTTTAAAAAAAACCTTTTATGGAACTTTTGGCTAGTAATGGGAATCAGAAGAGAAGTCAATGAGTATGTATAGTAAGTTAGTGTTTAAGGACTTTTGGGCTAAACATTTGTTTAGTAGGTCAAATGTGGACTTCTGTACAGCCATAATGTAAAAAGAAAATAAAAAATTTAAAAAACCTTTAAAAAAAACTTTTATGGAAATTTTGGCTAGTAATGGGAATCAGAAGGGAAGTCAATGAGTATGTATAGTAAGTTAGTGTTTAAGGACTCTTGGGCCAAAAATATGTTCAGTAGGTCAAATATGGACTTCTGTACAGCCATAATGTAAATTTTTAAAAAAAAAAAACCTTGAAAAAACCCTTGTGTGGAACTGTGGGCAAGTAATGGGAATCAGAAGGAATGTTATTGAGTATGTATAGTAAGTTAGTTTTTAAATAATCTTAGGCCAAAAATTTATTCCGTAGGTCAAGTATGAACTTCTGTACAGCCATAATATAAAAAAATAAAAAAATAAAAACCTTAAAAAAACCTTAAAAAAAGAACCTTGTGTGGAACTTTTGACTAGTAATGGGAATCAGAAGGGAAGTCAATGAGTATGTATAGTAAGTTAGTGTTTAAGGACTTTTGGGCTAAACATTTGTTTAGTAGGTCAAATATGGAATTCTGTACAGCCATAATGTAAAAAAAAAAATTAAAAAACCTTTAAAAAAAACTTTTATGGAAACTTTGGCTAGTAATGGGAATCAGAAGGGAAGTCAATTAGTATGTATAGTAAGTTAGTGTTTAAGGACTCTTGGGCCAAAAATATGTTCAGTAGGTCAAATATGGACTTCTGTACAGCCATAATGTAAAAAAAAAATAAATAAACCTTTAAAAAATCTTTTAAAAAAACCTTTAATGGTACTTTTGGCTAGTAATAGGAATCAGAAAGGAAAGTCAATTAGTATGTATAGTAAGTTAGTGTTTAAGGACTCTTGGGCCAAAAATATATTCAGTAGGTCAAATATCGACTTCTGTACAGCTATGATGTAAAAAAAAAAATAAACCTTTACAAAATCTTTAAAAAAAACTTTTTATGTAACTTTTGGCTAGTAATGGGAATTAGAAGGGAAGTCAATGAGTATGTATAGTAAGTTAGTGTTTAAGGACTCTTGGGCAAAAACTATGTTCAGTAGGTCAAATATGGACTTCTGTACAGCCATAATGTAAAAACAAAAGACAAAAAAAAACCTTGAAAAAACCTTGAATAAACCTTGTGTTGAACTGTGGGCAAGTAATGGGAATCAGAAGGGAAGTCAATGAGTATATATAGTAACTTAGAGTTTAAGGAGTCTTGGGCCAAAAATTTGTTCTGTAGGTCAAATATGGACTTCTGTACAGCCATAAAATGTAAAAAAAAAAAAAAAAAAAAAAAAAACTTTAAAAAACCTTAAAAAAAAAAACTTTTATGGAACTGTGGGCAAGTAATGGGAATCAGAAGGGAAGTCAATGAGTATGTATAGTAAGTTAGTGTTTAAGGAGTCTTGGGCTAAAAATTTGTTTAGTAGGTCAAATATGGACTTCTGTACAGCTATGATGTAAAAAAAAAAAAAAAAAAAACCTTTAAAAAATCTTTAAAAAAAAACTTTTATGGAACTTTTGGCTAGTAATGGGAATCAGAAGGGAAGTCAATGAGTATGTATGGTAAGTTAGTGTTTAAGTAATCTTGGGCCAAAAATTTGTTCTGTAGGTCAAATATGGACTTCTGTACAGCCATAAAATGTAAAAAAAAAAAAAAAAAAAAAAATACCTTTAAAAAACCTTTAAAAAAAAACTTTTATGGAACTTTTGGATAGTAATGGGAATCAGAAAGGAAGTCAATGAGTATGTATGTATGTATAGTAAGTTAGTGTTTAAGTAATCTTGGGCCAAAAATGTGTTTCGTAGGTCAAATATGAACTTCTGTACAGCCATAAAATGTAAAAAACAATTAAAAAAAAAAAAAATTCAAAGAAACTTTTGTGGAACTTTTGGCTAGTAATAGGAATCAGAAGGACAGTCAATGAGTATGTATAGTAAGTTAGTGTTTAAGGACTCTTGGGCAAAAACTATGTTCAGTAGGTCAAATATGGACTTCTGTACAGCCATAATGTAAAAACAAAAGACAAAAAAAAACCTTGAATAAACCTTGTGTGGAACTGTGGGCAAGTAATGGGAATCAGAAGGGAAGTCAATGAGTATATATAGTAAGTTAGTGTTTAAGGAGTCTTGGGCTAAAAAATTGTTTAGTAGGTCAAATATGGACTTCTGTACAGCCATAAGATTAAAAAAAAAAAAAAAAAAATACCTTTAAAAAACCTTTAAAAAAAACCTTTTATGGAACTTTTGGATAGTAATGTGAATCAGAAGGGAAGTCAATGAGTATGTATAGTAAGTTAGTGTTTAAGTAGTCTTGGGCTAAAAATTTGTTAAGTAGGTCAAATATGGACTTCTGTACAGACATAATGTAAAAAAAATAAAATAAACCTTTAAAAAATCTTTAAAAAAAACCTTTTATGGAACTTTTGGCTAGTAATGGGAATCAGAAGAGAAGTCAATGAGTATGTATAGTAAGTTAGTGTTTAAGGACTTTTGGGCTAAACATTTGTTTAGTAGGTCAAATATGGACTTCTGTACAGCCATAATGTAAAAAGAAAATAAAAAATTTAAAAAACCTTTAAAAAAAACTTTTATGGAAATTTTGGCTAGTAATGGGAATCAGAAGGGAAGTCAATGAGTATGTATAGTAAGTTAGTGTTTAAGGACTCTTGGGCCAAAAATATGTTCAGTAGGTCAAATATGGACTTCTGTACAGCCATAATGTAAATTTTTTTTAAAAAAAAACCTTGAAAAAACCCTTGTGTGGAACTGTTGGCAAGTAATGGGAATCAGAAGGAATGTTATTGAGTATGTATAGTAAGTTAGTTTTTAAATAATCTTAGGCCAAAAATTTATTCCGTAGGTCAAGTATGAACTTCTGTACAGCCATAATATAAAAAAATTAAAAAATAAAAACCTTAAAAAAACCTTAAAAAAAGAACCTTGTGTGGAACTTTTGACTAGTAATGGGAATCAGAAGGGAAGTCAATGAGTATGTATAGTAAGTTAGTGTTTAAGGAGTCTTGGGCCAAAATATTTTCAGTAGGCCAAATGGACTTCTCTACAGCCATTATGTAAAAAAAGAAAAAAAAGAAAAAACTTTAAAAAACCTTAAAAAAAAAAACTTTTATGGAACTTTTGGCTAATAATGGGAATCAGAAGGGAAGTCAATGAGTATGTATAGTAAGTTAGTGTTTAAGGAGTCTTGGGCTAAAAATTTGTTTAGTAGGTCAAATATGGACTTCTGTACAGCCATAATGTAAAAATAAATGAATAAACCTTTAAAAAATCTTTAAAAAAAACCTTTTATGGAACTTTTGGCTAGTAATGGGAATCAGAAGGGAAGTCAATGAGTATGTATAGTAAGTTAGTGTTTAAGGACTTTTGGGCTAAACATTTGTTTAGTAGGTCAAATATAGACTTCTGTACAGCCATAATGTAAAAAAAATATAAAAAATTTAAAAAACCTTTAAAAAAAACTTTTATGGAAATTTTGGCTAGTAATGGGAATCAGAAGGGAAGTCAATGAGTATGTATAGTAAGTTAGTGTTTAAGGACTCTTGGGCAAAAACTATGTTCAGTAGGTCAAATATGGACTTCTGTACAGCCATAATGTAAAAACAAAAAAAAACCTTGAAAAAAACTTTAAAATAAACCTTGTGTGGAACTGTGGGCAAGTAATGGGAATCAGAAGGGAAGCCAATGAGTATGTATAGTAAGTTAGTGTTTAAGGAGTCTTGGGCTAAAAATTTGTTTAGTAGGTCAAATATGGACTTCTGTACAGCCATAATGTAAAAAAAATAAATAAACCTTTAAAAAATCTTTTAAAAAAACCTTTAATGGAACTTTTGGCTAGTAATAGGAATCAGAAGGGAAGTCAATGAGTATGTATAGTAAGTTAGTGTTTAAGGACTCTTGGGCCTAAAATATATTCAGTAGGTCAAATATCGACTTCTGTACAGCTATGATGAAAAAAAAAAAAAAAAAAAAACCTTTAAAAATCTTTTAAAAAAACCTTTTATGGAACTTTTGGCTAGTAATGGGAATCAGAAGGGAAGTCAATGAGTATGTATAGTAAGTTAGTGTTTAAGGACTCTTGGGCAAAAACTATGTTCAGTAGGTCAAATATGGACTTCTGTACAGCCATAATGTAAAAAAAATAAATAAAAAAAATAACTTGAAAAAATCTTGAAAAAACCTTGTGTGGATCTGTGGGCAAGTAATGGGAATCAGAAGGAAAGTCAATGAGTATGTATAGTAAGTTAGTGTTTAAGGACTTTTGGGCTAAAAATTTGTTTAGTAGTTCAAATATGGACTTCTGTACAGCCATAATACAAAAAAAAAAACACCTTTAAAAAAACTTAAAAAAAAACCTTTTATGGAACTTTTGGCTAGTAATGGGAATCAGAAAGGAAGTCAATTAGTATGTATAGTAAGTTAGTGTTTAAGTAATCTTGGGCCAAAAATTTGTTCCGTAGGTCAAATATGAACTTCTGTACAGCCATAAAATGTAAAAAAAAATTAAAAAAATTAAAAATTCAAAGAAACTTTTGTGGAACTTTTGGCTAGTAATAGGAATCAGAAGGAAAGTCAATGAGTATGTATAGTAAGTGAGTGTTTATGTAGTCTTGGGCTAAAAATTTGTTTAGTAGGTCAAATATGGACTTTTGTACATACATAATGTAAAAAAAAAAAAATAAACCTTTAAAAAATATTTAAAAAAAAACTTTTATGGAACTTTTGGCTAGTAATGGGAATCAGAAGGGAAGTCAATGAGTATGTATAGTAAGTTAGTGTTTAAGGACTTTTGGGCTAAACATTTGTTTAGTAGGTCAAATATGGAATTCTGTACAGCCATAATGTAAAAAAAAAATTTAAAAAACCTTTAAAAAAAACTTTTATGGAAACTTTGGCTAGTAATGGAAATCAGAAGGGAAGTCAATTAGTATGTATAGTAAGTTAGTGTTTAAGGACTCTTGGGCCAAAAATATGTTCAGTAGGTCAAATATGGACTTCTGTACAGCCATAATGTAAAAAAAAAAAAAATAAACCTTTAAAAAATCTTTTAAAAAAACCTTTAATGTTACTTTTGGCTAGTAATAGGAATCAGAAGGGAAGTCAATTAGTATGTATAGTAAGTTAGTGTTTAAGGACTCTTGGGCCAAAAATATATTCAGTAGGTCAAATATCGACTTCTGTACAGCTATGATGTAAAAAAAAAAATAAACCTTTACAAAATCTTTAAAAAAAACTTTTTATGTAACTTTTGGCTAGTAATGGGAATTAGAAGGGAAGTCAATGAGTATGTATAGTAAGTTAGTGTTTAAGGACTCTTGGGCAAAAACTATGTTCAGTAGGTCAAATATGGACTTCTGTACAGCCATAATGTAAAAACAAAAGACAAAAAAAAACCTTGAAAAAACCTTGAATAAACCTTGTGTTGAACTGTGGGCAAGTAATGGGAATCAGAAGGGAAGTCAATGAGTATATATAGTAACTTAGAGTTTAAGGAGTCTTGGGCAAAAAATTTGTTTAGTAGGTCAAATATGGACTTCTGTACAGCCATAATGTAAAAAAAAAAAAAAAAAAACCTTTAAAAAATCTTTAAAAAAAACCTTTTATGGAACTTTTGGCTAGTAATGGGAATCAGAAGGGAAGTCAATGAGTATGTATGGTAAGTTAGTGTTTAAGTAATCTTGGGCCAAAAATTTGTTCTGTAGGTCAAATATGGACTTCTGTACAGCCATAAAATGTAAAAAAAAAAAAAAAAAAAAAAAAAACTTTAAAAAACCTTAAAAAAAAAAACTTTTATGGAACTGTGGGCAAGTAATGGGAATCAGAAGGGAAGTCAATGAGTATGTATAGTAAGTTAGTGTTTAAGGAGTCTTGGGCTAAAAATTTGTTTAGTAGGTCAAATATGGACTTCTGTACAGCCATAATGTAAAAAAAAAAAATAAACCTTTAAAAAATCTTTTAAAAAAACCTTTAATGGAACTTTTGGCTAGTAATAGGAATCAGAAGGGAAGTCAATTAGTATGTATAGTAAGTTAGTGTTTAAGGACTCTTGGGCCAAAAATATATTCAGTAGGTCAAATATCGACTTCTCTACAGCTATGATGTAAAAAAAAATAATAAACCTTTACAAAATCTTTAAAAAAAACTTTTTATGTAACTTTTGGCTAGTAATGGGAATTAGAAGGGAAGTCAATGAGTATGTATAGTAAGTTAGTGTTTAAGGACTCTTGGGCAAAAACTATGTTCAGTAGGTCAAATATGGACTTCTGTACAGCCATAATGTAAAAACAAAAGACAAAAAAAAACCTTGAAAAAACCTTGAATAAACCTTGTGTTGAACTGTGGGCAAGTAATGGGAATCAGAAGGGAAGTCAATGAGTATATATAGTAACTTAGAGTTTAAGGAGTCTTGGGCTAAAAATTTGTTTAGTAGGTCAAATATGGACTTCTGTACAGCCATAATGTAAAAAAAATAAAATAAAAACCTTTAAAAAATCTTTAAAAAAAAACTTTTATGGAACTTTTGGCTAGTAATGGGAATCAGAAGGGAAGTCAATGAGTATGTATGGTAAGTTAGTGTTTAAGTAATCTTGGGCCAAAAATTTGTTCTGTAGGTCAAATATGGACTTCTGTACAGCCATAAAATGTAAAAAAAAAAAAAAAAAAAAAAATACCTTTAAAAAACCTTTAAAAAAAAACTTTTATGGAACTTTTGGATAGTAATGGGAATCAGAAAGGAAGTCAATGAGTATGTATGTATGTATAGTAAGTTAGTGTTTAAGTAATCTTGGGCCAAAAATGTGTTCCGTAGGTCAAATATGAACTTCTGTACAGCCATAAAATGTAAAAAAAAATTTAAAAAAAAAAAATTCAAAGAAACTTTTGTGGAACTTTTGGCTAGTAATAGGAATCAGAAGGACAGTCAATGAGTATGTATAGTAAGTTAGTGTTTAAGGACTCTTGGGCAAAAACTATGTTCAGTAGGTCAAATATGGACTTCTGTACAGCCATAATGTAAAAACAAAAGACAAAAAAAAACCTTGAATAAAACTTTAAAATAAACCTTGTGTGGAACTGTGGGCAAGTAATGGGAATCAGAAGGGAAGTCAATGAGTATATATAGTAAGTTAGTGTTTAAGGAGTCTTGGGCTAAAAAATTGTTTAGTAGGTCAAATATGGACTTCTGTACAGCCATAAGATGTAAAAAAAAAAAAAAAAAAAAACCTTTAAAAAACCTTTAAAAAAAAACTTTTATGGAACTTTTGGATAGTAATGTGAATCAGAAGGGAAGTCAATGAGTATGTATAGTAAGTTAGTGTTTAAGTAGTCTTGGGCTAAAAATTTGTTAAGTAGGTCAAATATGGACTTCTGTACAGACATAATGTAAAAAAAATAAAATAAACCTTTAAAAAATCTTTAAAAAAAACCTTTTATGGAACTTTTGGCTAGTAATGGGAATCAGAAGAGAAGTCAATGAGTATGTATAGTAAGTTAGTGTTTAAGGACTTTTGGGCTAAACATTTGTTTAGTAGGTCAAATATGGACTTCTGTACAGCCATAATGTAAAAAGAAAATAAAAAATTTAAAAAACCTTTAAAAAAAACTTTTATGGAAATTTTGGCTAGTAATGGGAATCAGAAGGGAAGTCAATGAGTATGTATAGTAAGTTAGTGTTTAAGGACTTTTGGGCTAAACATTTGTTTAGTAGGTCAAATATGGAATTCTGTACAGCCATAATGTAAAAAAAAAAAAAAAACATTTAAAAAACCTTTAAAAAAAACTTTTATGGAAACTTTGGCTAGTAATGGGAATCAGAAGGGAAGTCAATGAGTATGTATAGTAAGTTAGTGTTTAAGTAATCTTGGGCCAAAAATTTGTTCCATAGGTCAAATATGAACTTCTGTACAGCCATAAAATGTAAAAAAAATAAAAAAAAAATAAAAAATTCAAAGAAACTTTTGTGGAACTTTTGGCTAGTAATAGGAATCAGAAGGAAAGTCAATGAGTATGTATAGTAAGTTAGTGTTTAAGGACTCTTGGGCCAAAAATATGTTCAGTAGGTCAAATATGGACTTCTGTACAGCCATAATGTAAAAAAAAAAAAAAAAAAAACCTTTAAAAAATCTTAAAAAAAAACCTTTTTTGGAACTTTTGGCTAGTAATGGGAATCAGAAGGGAAGTCAATGAGTATGTATGGTAAGTTAGTGTTTAAGTAATCTTGGGCCAAAAATTTGTTCTGTAGGTCAAATATGGACTTCTGTACAGCCATAAAATGTAAAAAAAAAATACCTTTAAAAAATCTTTAAAAAAAAACTTTAATGGAACTTTTGGATAGTAATGGGAATCAGAAGAGAAGTCAATGAGTATGTATAGTAAGTTAGTGTGTAAGGACTTTTGGGCTAAACATTTGTTTAGTAGGTCAAATATGGACTTCTGTACAGCCATAATGTAAAAAGAAAATATAAAATTTAAAAAACCTTTAAAAAAAACTTTTATGGAAATTTTGGCTAGTAATGGGAATCAGAAGGGAAGTCAATGAGTATGTATAGTAAGTTAGTGTTTAAGGACTCTTGGGCCAAAAATATGTTCAGTAGGTCAAATATGGACTTCTGTACAGCCATAATGTAAATTTTTTTTTTAAAAAAACCTTGAAAAAACCCTTGTGTGGAACTGTGGGCAAGTAATGGGAATCAGAAGGAATGTTATTGAGTATGTATAGTAAGTTAGTTTTTAAATAATCTTAGGCCAAAAATTTATTCCGTAGGTCAAGTATGAACTTCTGTACAGCCATAATATAAAAAAATAAAAAAATAAAAACCTTAAAAAAACCTTAAAAAAAGAACCTTGTGTGGAACTTTTGACTAGTAATGGGAATCAGAAGGGAAGTCAATGAGTATGTATAGTAAGTTAGTGTTTAAGGAGTCTTGGGCCAAAATATTTTCAGTAGGCCAAATGGACTTCTCTACAGCCATTATGTAAAAAAAGAAAAAAAAGAAAAAACTTTAAAAAACCTTAAAAAAAAAACTTTTATGGAACTTTTGGCTAATAATGGGAATCAGAAGGGAAGTCAATGAGTATGTATAGTAAGTTAGTGTTTAAGGAGTCTTGGGCTAAAAATTTGTTTAGTAGGTCAAATATGGACTTCTGTACAGCCATAATGTAAAAATAAATGAATAAACCTTTAAAAAATCTTAAAAAAAAACCTTTTATGGAACTTTTGGCTAGTAATGGGAATCAGAAGGGAAGTCAATGAGTATGTATAGTAAGTTAGTGTTTAAGGACTTTTGGGCTAAACATTTGTTTAGTAGGTCAAATATAGACTTCTGTACAGCCATAATGTAAAAAAAATATAAAAAATTTAAAAAACCTTTAAAAAAAACTTTTATGGAAATTTTGGCTAGTAATGGGAATCAGAAGGGAAGTCAATGAGTATGTATAGTAAGTTAGTGTTTAAGGACTCTTGGGCAAAAACTATGTTCAGTAGGTCAAATATGGACTTCTGTACAGCCATAATGTAAAAACAAAAAAAAACCTTGAAAAAAACTTTAAAATAAACCTTGTGTGGAACTGTGGGCAAGTAATGGGAATCAGAAGGGAAGCCAATGAGTATGTATAGTAAGTTAGTGTTTAAGGAGTCTTGGGCTAAAAATTTGTTTAGTAGGTCAAATATGGACTTCTGTACAGCCATAATGTAAAAAAAATACATAAACCTTTAAAAAATCTTTTAAAAAAACCTTTAATGGAACTTTTGGCTAGTAATAGGAATCAGAAGGGAAGTCAATGAGTATGTATAGTAAGTTAGTGTTTAAGGACTCTTGGGCCTAAAATATATTCAGTAGGTCAAATATCGACTTCTGTACAGCTATGATGTAAAAAAAGAAAAAAATAAACCTTTAAAAATCTTTTAAAAAAACCTTTTATGGAACTTTTGGCTAGTAATGGGAATCAGAAGGGAAGTCAATGAGTATGTATAGTAAGTTAGTGTTTAAGGACTCTTGGGCAAAAACTATGTTCAGTAGGTCAAATATGGACTTCTGTACAGCCATAATGTAAAAAAAATAAATAAAAAAAATAACTTGAAAAAATCTTGAAAAAACCTTGTGTGGATCTGTGGGCAAGTAATGGGAATCAGAAGGAAAGTCAATGAGTATGTATAGTAAGTTAGTGTTTAAGGACTTTTGGGCTAAAAATTTGTTTAGTAGTTCAAATATGGACTTCTGTACAGCCATAATACAAAAAAAAAAACACCTTTAAAAAAACTTAAAAAAAACCTTTTATGGAACTTTTGGCTAGTAATGGGAATCAGAAAGGAAGTCAATGAGTATGTATAGTAAGTTAGTGTTTAAGTAATCTTGGGCCAAAAATTTGTTCCGTAGGTCAAATATGAACTTCTGTACAGCCATAAAATGTAAAAAAAAATTAAAAAAATTAAAAATTCAAAGAAACTTTTGTGGAACTTTTGGCTAGTAATAGGAATCAGAAGGAAAGTCAATGAGTATGTATAGTAAGTTAGTGTTTATGTAGTCTTGGGCTAAAAATTTGTTTAGTAGGTCAAATATGGACTTTTGTACATACATAATGTAAAAAAAAAAAAAAAAACCTTTAAAAAATATTTTAAAAAAAACTTTTATGGAACTTTTGGCTAGTAATGGGAATCAGAAGGGAAGTCAATGAGTATGTATAGTAAGTTAGTGTTTAAGGACTTTTGGGCTAAACATTTGTTTAGTAGGTCAAATATGGAATTCTGTACAGCCATAATGTAAAAAAATTTTTTAAAAAACCTTTAAAAAAAACTTTTATGGAAACTTTGGCTAGTAATGGGAATCAGAAGGGAAGTCAATTAGTATGTATAGTAAGTTAGTGTTTAAGGACTCTTGGGCCAAAAATATATTCAGTAGGTCAAATATCGACTTCTGTACAGCTATGATGTAAAAAAAAAAATAAACCTTTACAAAATCTTTAAAAAAAACTTTTTATGTAACTTTTGGCTAGTAATGGGAATTAGAAGGGAAGTCAATGAGTATGTATAGTAAGTTAGTGTTTAAGGACTCTTGGGCAAAAACTATGTTCAGTAGGTCAAATATGGACTTCTGTACAGCCATAATGTAAAAACAAAAGACAAAAAAAAACCTTGAAAAAACCTTGAATAAACCTTGTGTTGAACTGTGGGCAAGTAATGGGAATCAGAAGGGAAGTCAATGAGTATATATAGTAACTTAGAGTTTAAGGAGTCTTGGGCTAAAAATTTGTTTAGTAGGTCAAATATGGACTTCTGTACAGCCATAATGTAAAAAGAAAAAAAAAAAAACCTTTAAAAAATCTTTAAAAAAAACCTTTTATGGAACTTTTGGCTAGTAATGGGAATCAGAAGGGAAGTCAATGAGTATGTATGGTAAGTTAGTGTTTAAGTAATCTTGGGCCAAAAATTTGTTCTGTAGGTCAAATATGGACTTCTGTACAGCCATAATGTAAAAAAAAAAAAAATAAACCTTTAAAAAATCTTTTAAAAAAACCTTTAATGGTACTTTTGGCTAGTAATAGGAATCAGAAGGGAAGTCAATTAGTATGTATAGTAAGTTAGTGTTTAAGGACTCTTGGGCCAAAAATATATTCAGTAGGTCAAATATCGACTTCTGTACAGCTATGATGTAAAAAAAAAAATAAACCTTTACAAAATCTTTAAAAAAAACTTTTTATGTAACTTTTGGCTAGTAATGGGAATTAGAAGGGAAGTCAATGAGTATGTATAGTAAGTTAGTGTTTAAGGACTCTTGGGCAAAAACTATGTTCAGTAGGTCAAATATGGACTTCTGTACAGCCATAATGTAAAAACAAAAGACAAAAAAAAACCTTGAAAAAACCTTGAATAAACCTTGTGTTGAACTGTGGGCAAGTAATGGTAATCAGAAGGGAAGTCAATGAGTATATATAGTAACTTAGAGTTTAAGGAGTCTTGGGCTAAAAATTTGTTTAGTAGGTCAAATATGGACTTCTGTACAGCCATAATGTAAAAAAAAAAAAAAAAACCTTTAAAAAATCTTTAAAAAAAACCTTTTATGGAACTTTTGGCTAGTAATGGGAATCAGAAGGGAAGTCAATGAGTATGTATGGTAAGTTAGTGTTTAAGTAATCTTGGGCCAAAAATTTGTTCTGTAGGTCAAATATGGACTTCTGTACAGCCATAAAATGTAAAAAAAAAAAAAAAAAAGAAAAAACTTTAAAAAACCTTAAAAAAAAAAACTTTTATGGAACTGTGGGCAAGTAATGGGAATCAGAAGGGAAGTCAATGAGTATGTATAGTAAGTTAGTGTTTAAGGAGTCTTGGGCTAAAAATTTGTTTAGTAGGTCAAATATGGACTTCTGTACAGCCATAATGTAAAAAAAAAAAATAAACCTTTAAAAAATCTTTTAAAGAAACCTTTAATGGAACTTTTGGCTAGTAATAGGAATCAGAAGGGAAGTCAATTAGTATGTATAGTAAGTTAGTGTTTAAGGACTCTTGGGCCAAAAATATATTCAGTAGGTCAAATATCGACTTCTGTACAGCTATGATGTAAAAAAAAATTATAATAAACCTTTAAAAATCTTTTAAAAAAACCTTTTATGGAACTTTTGGCTAGTAATGGGAATCAGAAGGGAAGTCAATGAGTATGTATAGTAAGTTAGTGTTTAAGGACTCTTGGGCAAAAACTATGTTCAGTAGGTCAAATATGGACTTCTGTACAGCCATAATGTAAAAAAAAATAAATAAAAAAAATAACTTGAAAAAATCTTGAAAAAACCTTGTGTGGATCTGTGGGCAAGTAATGGGAATCAGAAGGAAAGTCAATGAGTATGTATAGTAAGTTAGTGTTTAAGGACTTTTGGGCTAAAAATTTGTTTAGTAGTTCAAATATGGACTTCTGTACAGCCATAATACAAAAAAAAAAACACCTTTAAAAAAACTTTAAAAAAAACCTTTTATGGAACTTTTGGATAGTAATGGGAATCAGAAAGGAAGTCAATGAGTATGTATAGTAAGTTAGTGTTTAAGTAATCTTGGGCCAAAAATTTGTTCCGTAGGTCAAATATGAACTTCTGTACAGCCATAAAATGTAAAAAAAAAAAAAAAAAAAAAAAAATTCAAAGAAACTTTTGTGGAACTTTTGGCTAGTAATAGGAATCAGAAGGAAAGTCAATGAGTATGTATAGTAAGTTAGTGTTTATGTAGTCTTGGGCTAAAAATTTGTTTAGTAGGTCAAATATGGACTTTTGTACATACATAATGTAAAAAAATAATAATAAACCTTTAAAAAATCTTTAAAAAAAAACTTTTATGGAACTTTTGGCTAGTAATGGGAATCAGAAGGGAAGTCAATGAGTATGTATAGTAAGTTAGTGTTTAAGGACTTTTGGGCTAAACATTTGTTTAGTAGGTCAAATATGGAATTCTGTACAGCCATAATGTAAAAAAAAAATTTAAAAAACCTTTAAAAAAAACTTTTATGGAAACTTTGGCTAGTAATGGGAATCAGAAGGGAAGTCAATTAGTATGTATAGTAAGTTAGTGTTTAAGGACTCTTGGGCCAAAAATATGTTCAGTAGGTCAAATATGGACTTCTGTACAGCCATAATATAAAAAAAAAAAAATAAACCTTTAAAAAATCTTTTAAAAAAACCTTTAATGGAACTTTTGGCTAGTAATAGGAATCAGAAGGGAAGTCAATTAGTATGTATAGTAAGTTAGTGTTTAAGGACTCTTGGGCCAAAAATATATTCAGTAGGTCAAATATCGACTTCTCTACAGCCATGATGTAAAAAAAAAAATAAACCTTTACAAAATCTTTAAAAAAAACTTTTTATGTAACTTTTGGCTAGTAATGGGAATTAGAAGGGAAGTCAATGAGTATGTATAGTAAGTTAGTGTTTAAGGACTCTTGGGCAAAAACTATGTTCAGTAGGTCAAATATGGACTTCTGTACAGCCATAAAATGTAAAAAAAAAAAAAAATAATAATAATAATAATTAAAAGAAACTTTTGCAGAACTTTTGGCTAGTAATGGGAATCAGAAGGGAAGTCAATTAGTATGTATAGTAAGTTAGTGTTTAAGGACTCTTGGGCCAAAAATATGTTCAGTAGGTCAAATATGGACTTCTGTACAGCCATAATGTAAAAAAAAAAAAAATAAACCTTTAAAAAATCTTTTAAAAAAACCTTTAATGGTACTTTTGGCTAGTAATAGGAATCAGAAGGGAAGTCAATTAGTATGTATAGTAAGTTAGTGTTTAAGGACTCTTGGGCCAAAAATATATTCAGTAGGTCAAATATCGACTTCTGTACAGCTATGATGTAAAAAAAAAAATAAACCTTTACAAAATCTTTAAAAAAAACTTTTTATGTAACTTTTGGCTAGTAATGGGAATTAGAAGGGAAGTCAATGAGTATGTATAGTAAGTTAGTGTTTAAGGACTCTTGGGCAAAAACTATGTTCAGTAGGTCAAATATGGACTTCTGTACAGCCATAATGTAAAAACAAAAGACAAAAAAAAACCTTGAAAAAACCTTGAATAAACCTTGTGTTGAACTGTGGGCAAGTAATGGGAATCAGAAGGGAAGTCAATGAGTATATATAGTAACTTAGAGTTTAAGGAGTCTTGGGCTAAAAATTTGTTCAGTAGGTCAAATATGGACTTCTGTACAGCCATAAAATGTAAAAAAAAAAAAAAAAAAGAAAAAACTTTAAAAAACCTTAAAAAAAAAAACTTTTATGGAACTGTGGGCAAGTAATGGGAATCAGAAGGGAAGTCAATGAGTATGTATAGTAAGTTAGTGTTTAAGGAGTCTTGGGCTAAAAATTTGTTTAGTAGGTCAAATATGGACTTCTGTACAGCCATAATGTAAAAAAAAAAAATAAACCTTTAAAAAATCTTTTAAAAAAACCTTTAATGGAACTTTTGGCTAGTAATAGGAATCAGAAGGGAAGTCAATTAGTATGTATAGTAAGTTAGTGTTTAAGGACTCTTGGGCCAAAAATATATTCAGTAGGTCAAATATCGACCTCTGTACAGCTATGATGTAAAAAAAAAATAATAATAAACCTTTAAAAATCTTTTAAAAAAACCTTTTATGGAACTTTTGGCTAGTAATGGGAATCAGAAGGGAAGTCAATGAGTATGTATAGTAACTTAGTGTTTAAGGACTCTTGGGCAAAAACTATGTTCAGTAGGTCAAATATGGACTTCTGTACAGCCATAATGTAAAAAAAAATTAATAAAAAAAATAACTTGAAAAAATCTTGAAAAAACCTTGTGTGGATCTGTGGGCAAGTAATGGGAATCAGAAGGAAAGTCAATGAGTATGTATAGTAAGTTAGTGTTTAAGGACTTTTGGGCTAAAAATTTGTTTAGTAGTTCAAATATGGACTTCTGTACAGCCATAATACAAAAAAAAAACACCTTTAAAAAAACTTTAAAAAAAACCTTTTATGGAACTTTTGGATAGTAATGGGAATCAGAAAGGAAGTCAATGAGTATGTATAGTAAGTTAGTGTTTAAGTAATCTTGGGCCAAAAATTTGTTCCGTAGGTCAAATATGAACTTCTGTACAGCCATAAAATGTAAAAAAAAAAAAAAAAAAAAAAAAATTCAAAGAAACTTTTGTGGAACTTTTGGCTAGTAATAGGAATCAGAAGGAAAGTCAATGAGTATGTATAGTAAGTTAGTGTTTATGTAGTCTTGGGCTAAAAATTTGTTTAGTAGGTCAAATATGGACTTTTGTACATACATAATGTAAAAAAATAATAATAAACCTTTAAAAAATCTTTAAAAAAAAACTTTTATGGAACTTTTGGCTAGTAATGGGAATCAGAAGGGAAGTCAATGAGTATGTATAGTAAGTTAGTGTTTAAGGACTTTTGGGCTAAACATTTGTTTAGTAGGTCAAATATGGAATTCTGTACAGCCATAATGTAAAAAAAAAATTTAAAAAACCTTTAAAAAAAACTTTTATGGAAACTTTGGCTAGTAATGGGAATCAGAAGGGAAGTCAATTAGTATGTATAGTAAGTTAGTGTTTAAGGACTCTTGGGCCAAAAATATGTTCAGTAGGTCAAATATGGACTTCTGTACAGCCATAATATAAAAAAAAAAAAATAAACCTTTAAAAAATCTTTTAAAAAAACCTTTAATGGAACTTTTGGCTAGTAATAGGAATCAGAAGGGAAGTCAATTAGTATGTATAGTAAGTTAGTGTTTAAGGACTCTTGGGCCAAAAATATATTCAGTAGGTCAAATATCGACTTCTCTACAGCCATGATGTAAAAAAAAAAATAAACCTTTACAAAATCTTTAAAAAAAACTTTTTATGTAACTTTTGGCTAGTAATGGGAATTAGAAGGGAAGTCAATGAGTATGTATAGTAAGTTAGTGTTTAAGGACTCTTGGGCAAAAACTATGTTCAGTAGGTCAAATATGGACTTCTGTACAGCCATAAAATGTAAAAAAAAAAAATAATAATAATAATAATAATTAAAAGAAACTTTTGCAGAACTTTTGGCTAGTAATGGGAATCAGAAGGGAAGTCAATTAGTATGTATAGTAAGTTAGTGTTTAAGGACTCTTGGGCCAAAAATATGTTCAGTAGGTCAAATATGGACTTCTGTACAGCCATAATGTAAAAAAAAAAAAAATAAACCTTTAAAAAATCTTTTAAAAAAACCTTTAATGGTACTTTTGGCTAGTAATAGGAATCAGAAGGGAAGTCAATTAGTATGTATAGTAAGTTAGTGTTTAAGGACTCTTGGGCCAAAAATATATTCAGTAGGTCAAATATCGACTTCTGTACAGCTATGATGTAAAAAAAAAAATAAACCTTTACAAAATCTTTAAAAAAAACTTTTTATGTAACTTTTGGCTAGTAATGGGAATTAGAAGGGAAGTCAATGAGTATGTATAGTAAGTTAGTGTTTAAGGACTCTTGGGCAAAAACTATGTTCAGTAGGTCAAATATGGACTTCTGTACAGCCATAATGTAAAAACAAAAGACAAAAAAAAACCTTGAAAAAACCTTGAATAAACCTTGTGTTGAACTGTGGGCAAGTAATGGGAATCAGAAGGGAAGTCAATGAGTATATATAGTAACTTAGAGTTTAAGGAGTCTTGGGCTAAAAATTTGTTCAGTAGGTCAAATATGGACTTCTGTACAGCCATAAAATGTAAAAAAAAAAAAAAAAAAGAAAAAACTTTAAAAAACCTTAAAAAAAAAAACTTTTATGGAACTGTGGGCAAGTAATGGGAATCAGAAGGGAAGTCAATGAGTATGTATAGTAAGTTAGTGTTTAAGGAGTCTTGGGCTAAAAATTTGTTTAGTAGGTCAAATATGGACTTCTGTACAGCCATAATGTAAAAAAAAAAAATAAACCTTTAAAAAATCTTTTAAAAAAACCTTTAATGGAACTTTTGGCTAGTAATAGGAATCAGAAGGGAAGTCAATTAGTATGTATAGTAAGTTAGTGTTTAAGGACTCTTGGGCCAAAAATATATTCAGTAGGTCAAATATCGACCTCTGTACAGCTATGATGTAAAAAAAAAATAATAATAAACCTTTAAAAATCTTTTAAAAAAACCTTTTATGGAACTTTTGGCTAGTAATGGGAATCAGAAGGGAAGTCAATGAGTATGTATAGTAACTTAGTGTTTAAGGACTCTTGGGCAAAAACTATGTTCAGTAGGTCAAATATGGACTTCTGTACAGCCATAATGTAAAAAAAAATTAATAAAAAAAATAACTTGAAAAAATCTTGAAAAAACCTTGTGTGGATCTGTGGGCAAGTAATGGGAATCAGAAGGAAAGTCAATGAGTATGTATAGTAAGTTAGTGTTTAAGGACTTTTGGGCTAAAAATTTGTTTAGTAGTTCAAATATGGACTTCTGTACAGCCATAATACAAAAAAAAAAACACCTTTAAAAAAACTTTAAAAAAAACCTTTTATGGAACTTTTGGATAGTAATGGGAATCAGAAAGGAAGTCAATGAGTATGTATAGTAAGTTAGTGTTTAAGTAATCTTGGGCCAAAAATTTGTTCCGTAGGTCAAATATGAACTTCTGTACAGCCATAAAATGTAAAAAAAAAAAAAAAAAAAAAAAAATTCAAAGAAACTTTTGTGGAACTTTTGGCTAGTAATAGGAATCAGAAGGAAAGTCAATGAGTATGTATAGTAAGTTAGTGTTTATGTAGTCTTGGGCTAAAAATTTGTTTAGTAGGTCAAATATGGACTTTTGTACATACATAATGTAAAAAAAAAATAATAAACCTTTAAAAAATCTTAAAAAAAAAACTTTTATGGAACTTTTGGCTAGTAATGGGAATCAGAAGGGAAGTCAATGAGTATGTATAGTAAGTTAGTGTTTAAGGACTTTTGGGCTAAACATTTGTTTAGTAGGTCAAATATGGAATTCTGTACAGCCATAATGTAAAAAAAAATTTAAAAAACCTTTAAAAAAAACTTTTATGGAAACTTTGGCTAGTAATGGGAATCAGAAGGGAAGTCAATTAGTATGTATAGTAAGTTAGTGTTTAAGGACTCTTGGGCAAAAACTATGTTCAGTAGGTCAAATATGGACTTCTGTACAGCCATAATGTAAAAACAAAAGACAAAAAAAAACCTTGAAAAAACCTTGAATAAACCTTGTGTTGAACTGTGGGCAAGTAATGGGAATCAGAAGGGAAGTCAATGAGTATATATAGTAACTTAGAGTTTAAGGAGTTTTGGGCTAAAAATTTGTTTAGTAGGTCAAATATGGACTTCTGTACAGCCATAATGTAAAAAAAAAAAAAAAAAACCTTTAAAAAATCTTTAAAAAAAACCTTTTATGGAACTTTTGGCTAGTAATGGGAATCAGAAGGGAAGTCAATGAGTATGTATGGTAAGTTAGTGTTTAAGTAATCTTGGGCCAAAAATTTGTTCTGTAGGTCAAATATGGACTTCTGTACAGCCATAAAATGTAAAAAAAAAAAAAAATACCTTTAAAAAACCTTTAAAAAAAAACTTTTATGGAACTTTTGGATAGTAATGGGAATCAGAAAGGAAGTCAATGAGTATGTATGTATGTATAGTAAGTTAGTGTTTAAGTAATCTTGGGCCAAAAATGTGTTCCGTAGGTCAAATATGAACTTCTGTACAGCCATAATGTAAAAACAAAAGACAAAAAAAAACCTTGAAAAAACCTTGAATAAACCTTGTGTGGAACTGTGGGCAAGTAATGGGAATCAGAAGGGAAGTCAATGAGTATATATAGTAAGTTAGTGTTTAAGTAATCTTGGGCCAAAAATTTGTTCCATAGCTCAAATATGAACTTCTGTACAGCCATAAAATGTAAAAAAAATAAAAAAAAATAAAAAAATTCAAAGAAACTTTTGTGGAACTTTTGGCTAGTAATAGGAATCAGAAGGAAAGTCAATGAGTATGTATAGTAAGTTAGTGTTTAAGGACTCTTGGGCCAAAAATATGTTCAGTAGGTCAAATATGGACTTCTGTACAGCCATAATGTAAAAAAAAAAAAAAAACCTTTACAAAATCTTTTAAAAAAACCTTTGATGGAACTTTTGGCTAGTAATAGGAATCATAAGGGAAGTCAATTAGTATGTATAGTAAGTTAGTGTTTAAGGACTCTTGGGCTGAAAAATTGTTTAGTAGGTCAAATATGGACTTCTGTACAGCCATAATGTAAAAAAAATAAAAAAAAAAACCTTTAAAAAATCTTTAAAAAAAAACTTTTATGGAACTTTTGGCTAGTAATAGGAATCAGAAGGAAAGTCAATGAGTATGTATGGTAAGTTAGTGTTTAAGTAATCTTGGGCCAAAAATTTGTTCTGTAGGTCAAATATGGACTTCTGTACAGCCATAAGATGTAAAAAAAAAAAAAAAAAAAATACCTTTAAAAAACCTTTAAAAAAAACCTTTTATGGAACTTTTGGATAGTAATGGGAATCAGAAGGGAAGTCAATGAGTATGTATAGTAAGTTAGTGTTTAAGGACTTTTGGGCTAAACATTTGTTTAGTAGGTCAAATATGGACTTCTGTACAGCCATAATGTAAAAAGAAAATAAAAAATTTAAAAAACCTTTAAAAAAAACTTTTATGGAAATTTTGGCTAGTAATGGGAATCAGAAGGGAAGTCAATGAGTATGTATAGTAAGTTAGTGTTTAAGGACTTTTGGGCTAAACATTTGTTTAGTAGGTCAAATATGGAATTCTGTACAGCCATAATGTAAAAAAAAAAAAAAAAAATTAAAAAACCTTTAAAAAAAACTTTTATGGAAACTTTGGCTAGTAATGGGAATCAGAAGGGAAGTCAATTAGTATGTATAGTAAGTTAGTGTTTAAGTAATCTTGGGCCAAAAATTTGTTCCATAGGTCAAATATGAACTTCTGTACAGCCATAAAATGTAAAAAAAAAAAATTAAAAAAATTAAAAATTCAAAGAAACTTTTGTGGAACTTTTGGCTAGTAATAGGAATCAGAAGGACAGTCAATGAGTATGTATAGTAAGTTATTGTTTAAGGACTCTTGGGCAAAAACTTATGTTCAGTAGGTCAAATATGGACTTCTGTACAGCCATAATGTAAAAACAAAAAACAAAAAAAACCTTGAAAAAACCTTGAATAAACCTTGTGTGGAACTGTGGGCAAGTAATGGGAATCAGAAGGGAAGTCAATGAGTATATATATTAAGTTAGTGTTTAAGTAATCTTGGGCCAAAAATTTGATTCATAGGTCAAATATGAACTTCTGTACAGCCATAAAATGTAAAAAAAATTTTAAAAAATTAAAAATTCAAAGAAACTTTTGTGGAACTTTTGGCTAGTAATAGGAATCAGAAGGAAAGTCAATGAGTATGTATAGTAAGTTAGTGTTTAAGGACTCTTGGGCCAAAAATATGTTCAGTAGGTCAAATATGGACTTCTGTACAGCCATAATGTAAAAAAAAAAAATAAACCTTTAAAACATCTTTTAAAAAAACCTTTGATGGAACTTTTGGCTAGTAATAGGAATCAGAAGGGAAGTCAATTAGTATGTATAGTAAGTTAGTGTTTAAGGACTCTTGGGCCAAAAATATATTCAGTAGGTCAAATATCGACTTCTCTACAGCTATGATGTAAAAAAAAAATAAACCTTTAAAAAATCTTTAAAAAAAACTTTTTATGTAACTTTTGGCTAGTAATGGGAATTAGAAGGGAAGTCAATGAGTATGTATAGTAAGTTAGTGTTTAAGGACTCTTGGGCAAAAACGTCTCGGTTACGTATGTAACCCTCGTTCCCTGAAGGAGGGAACGGAGACGTACGTCGGAACTGACCGACGAATTGGGATCTATTTTCAGAGACCAACCTACTTCGAGTGTTTAAAAACGAGCCAATGAGAATTGGCATGCGGTAGACGCGTCCCACGCTCCGCCCCGCAGCGCGGGTATAAATACGGAAGTGGAAGTACCGCATATCGCTTTACAACTGAGGAGCCGGCTAAGTGGCTCGGCCTACAGCTGAAGCACAGCACCTGGCGACGGGACGTACGTCTCCGTTCCCTCCTTCAGGGAACGAGGGTTACATACGTAACCGAGACGTTCCCTTTCAGTCGGTCACGTTCGACGTACGTCGGAACTGACCGACGAATTGGGATCCCTACTAACACGCCAGAGATGCTGGCCCTTCCAGCGCCCTGACCGAGCTCGCTGGACCACACCTAGGTTGGTGCGGAAGTCAGGGCTCCAGTCAGGGAGGCCAGTCACTGCTGTTCCTGCAAGACCCACTCAGCGTGACTATTGGATAACGCTGGGAAAGCGTGCCCGTCTCAGGAGATGGTACGCTGCGGAGCCACGTCCTTCAGAGGAAGGAGAGGTGGAATTACTCATAAGGACTAACCTAGCAGGGTAGTGCTACCTATGGCAGTCTCTGGGGTGGATCCAACCTGGTCCCAGGGGGGAAAGAACACCACCAGAGACGACAGAGCGGGCTCTGTCAAGGGAAAGACACGGGGCTAGCCGAGTAGGGTAGCTGGTACCGTGGAGAATACACATATGGGGTTGCCGTTAGGGAACCGCTACATATGGAACCCAGCCTAACACACACGTTCCACAAGCATACGGGTGTAGGCCTGATGTCAGACGGCCGCAACGTCTGACACCGAAGGGGTGACGGAGGAGCTCGACAGGGTTAGCCGTTTCCGGGGAACACAACTGGAGACAATAGACGCACGTATCCGGCCCGGAGGCGGGAGTGGCGTATGCAAGCCGACACTAGAACGGGTACTTAGCGCTACTGGCCACTGGGGGCGAGGACGCGGGAAGATACCGGCTCTACACGGAGGCTATAAAATCTAGCGAACGTGTTAGGTGTCGCCCAGCCCGCAGCTCTACATATGTCTGTCAGCGAGGCGCCTTGAGCCAGCGCCCAGGAGGAAGCTACACTCCTAGTGGAGTGAGCTCGCACCCCGAGCGGGCAAGGCACGTCTTGGGACTGGTAAGCCAAGACGATAGCATCCACTATCCAGTGGGCTAACCTCTGCTTGGAGACAGCCTTTCCCTTCTGCTGGCCTCCGTAACAGACGAAGAGCTGTTCTGAGGTTCTAAAGCTTTGAGTTCGGTCCACGTAGGCGCGAAGAGCGCGGACGGGACAGAGCAAAGCTAGGGCTGGGTCTGCCTCCTCCGAAGGCAGCGCTTGCAGGTTCACCACCTGGTCCCGGAAGGGAGTGGTGGGAACCTTGGGCACATATCCAGGCCGGGGTCTCAGGACAACGTGAGAGTTGGCCGGCCCGAATTCTAGGCACGATTCGTTGACCGAAAGTGCATGCAGGTCCCCTACCCTCTTGATTGAGGCCAATGCAATCAGGAGCACTGTCTTCATAGACAGGATGTTTAGCTCGACTGACTGTAAAGGCTCGAAGGGAGGGCCCTGGAGCGCTCTGAGCACCAGGGCTAGGTCCCAAGAGGGTACCGAGGTTGGCCGAGGAGGATTTAGTCTCCTCGCACCTCTGAGGAACCTGATGATTAAGTCGTGCTTACCTAAGGACTTACCTTCGACTACATCGTGATACGCCGCTATTGCGGCGACGTACACTTTGAGGGTGGAGGGAGACAGCCTTCTCTCCAACCCATCTTGTAGGAAAGAAAGCACGACATTAACCGAACACCTTCGGGGGTCTTCCCGGCGGGAAGAACACCATTCAACGAACAGGTTCCACTTCAGAGCATAGAGGTGCCTTGTAGAGGGGGCTCTAGCTGAAGCGATGGTGTCTGCCACTGCCTGTGGCAGGCCACCTAGAACCTCCGCGTCCCGTCCAGGGACCAGACATGGAGTCTCCAGAGGTCTGGACGCGGGTGCCATAGAGTGCCCCGCCCCTGAGAAAGCAGGTCCTTCCTCAGGGGGATCGGCCAGGGAGGGGCTGTCGTGAGGAGTGAGAGTTCGGAGAACCAGGTCCGGTTGGGCCAGTAAGGCGCAACTAACAAGACCTGCTCCTCGTCCTCCCTGACCTTGCACAGTGTCTGTGCGAGAAGGCTCACTGGGGGAAACGCATACTTGCGTAGGTCCCGGGGCCAGCTGTGCGCCAGTGCATCTGTACCGAGGGTGCCCCCGGACAGGGAGTAATACAACTGGCAATGGGTCGAGTCCGGAGAGGCGAACAGGTCTACCTGCGCGGCTCCGAAGAGGTCCCATATCAGCTGGACGCTCCGGGGGTGGAGTCGCCACTCTCCCGGAGGTGTCGGCTGACGAGAGAGCTCGTCGGCTGTCTGGTTCAGCGCACCTGGGATGTGAATGGCCCGAAGCGACCTCAGACGCTTCTGACTCCACAGGAGGAGATGGCGGGCGAGCCGGAGCATGCAACGGGAGCGTAGACCACCCTGACGGTTGATGTACGCAACGGCCGCAGTGCTGTCCGTACGGACCAGAACGTGTTTTCCCTGTAGCGGCTTTTTGAAGCGGCCCAGGGCGAGACGTACTGCCAGAAGCTCTAGGCAATTGATATGCCAACGCAGTTGGGGCCCCGTCCACAGACCCGCAACTGAGTGCCCGTTGTACGTGGCCCCCCAACCCGTGGAAGAGGCATCCGTGAAGACCACAGCATGCCTGGACACCTGTTCTAGGGACACTCCGGCCCGTAGAAAGGCAGGGTCCGCCCACGGATTGAAGGTTTGGCGACAGTAAGGAGTAACTGAGACCCGGTACTGGCCGCGCTGCCACGCCCATCTCGGGACTCGGTCGTGAAGCCAGCGTTGAAGCGGTCTCATATGAAGCAATCCGAGCGGCGTTACCGCGGCTGCAGATGCCATATGCCCCAGGAGCCTCTGAAAGAATTTCAGTGGGACCGCTGTCCTGCCTTTGAACGTATTCAAGCAGTTTAACACTGACCGGACTCGCTCCTCTGTGAGGCGCGCAGTCCGGTTGACCGAGTCCAGCTCCATACCGAGATAAGAGATCCTCTGCGTGGGACAGAGTTTGCTCTTCTCTCGGTTGACCCGAAGGCCCAACAGGCTGAGGTGACGTAGCACCAGGTCCCTGTGTTCGCACAACTGCTCCCGGGACTGGGCCAGTATGAGCCAGTCGTCGAGATAGTTGAGAATACGAACGCCGCGTTCTCTGAGCGGAACAATGGCTGCCTCTGCGACTTTCGTGAAGACGCGAGGCGACAGGGACAGCCCGAAGGGCAGGACTTTGTACTGAAATGCCCTCCCCTCGAACGCAAAGCGAAGGAACGGTCTGTGTCGAGGGAGAATGGAGACATGAAAGTACGCGTCCTTCAGGTCGATCGCTGCGAACCAATCCCGGGGACGGATGCATTCGAAAATGCGTTTCTGCGTTAGCATTCTGAACGGGAGCTTGTGCAGGGCCCGATTCAGGACACGCAGGTCCAGGATTGGTCTTAACCCACCCCCTTTCTTGGGCACAATGAAGTAGGGGCTGTAAAACCCCGCCCTCATATCGGCCGGAGGAACCGGCTCGACCGCGTCCTTCGCCAGCAGGACATCGATCTCGGACCGCAAGACATGGGCATCGCAACTCCGCACTGAGGTGAAGAGGATGCCCGTGAACTTGGGAGGCCGGCGGGCGAATTGAATCGCATAGCCGAGTCTGATGGTACGGATGAGCCAGCGAGACGGCCTGGGAAGCCTAGGTCTTCCCAGGCCCCCAGAGACCGAACAAGCGGGACCAACGGCACCACAGACGTGCCCGGGGTGAGGCAGCGAGATGGAGTACCCAGGCCCGACTCGGGAGGCCCGGAGGCGGCCCGGAGTGTTGCTTGAGTACTCCAGGGTGGGGCAGAGTGAGGGTGAGAAGGCCCGGGGGCGTTCTCGGTGCCCACACTGCTGCCCCCTGGCGAGGGGGAGAGGGGAGGAAAGGAGTGGCAAGGCCCGGGGGCGTCGCACACTGCCAACCTGACCCTCTTGGGGCCCAGGGAGGGAGGAAACTGCTCTTTTATTGAGAATGTGGGTACCGCTGGACTCCGGAGAGCCAGCGGCAGGATGTTGATACCAGTGTGGACATTCTCCCCCCGGTCCTCCTCCGGGGGGAGGAGGGGTGCGGACACCACCTCCCCGAGAACAGCTCCTCTCCTCCCTGGGCTGCCCGTCTCAGGGCCGCTTACCCTTGCGCTTGCCTGCAGAGACAGCGGGGCCCTGGACGGGTTGGGCGGCCCCCTTGCGCCTGGCGCCCTGCTTTGCCGGTGGAGGCTGCTGCTTTGGCTTGGCAGGGGCGGAGGCAGACGCCGGGGGACGCCCTCGGCGACGAGCAGGCGGGGGCGCTGCAGCCGGCGACTGGGAGGAAGCAGCAGCAGGTCGCCGGGGCAGGATATTTTTAATCGCCTCCGTCTGCTTCTGGGCAACCGAGAACTGTTGGGCGAAGTTCTCGATCGCGTCGCCGAAGAGGCCGGCCTGACAGACAGGGGCGTTGAGGAACCGCACTTTGTCGGTCTCACGCATATCTGCCAGGTTCAGCCACAGGTGGCGTTCCTGGACCACAAGTGTGGACATCGCCCGACCCAGGGAGCGTGCGGTGACTTTCGTCGCCCTGAGGGCGAGGTCCGTCGCGGTACGCAGTTCCTGCATAACCCCTGGGTCGGAACTACCCTCGTGCAATTCCATGAGCGCTTTGGCCTGGTAGACCTGCAGGAGCGCCATGGCATGCAGAGATGACGCGGCTTCTCCACAGGCCGTGTAAGCCTTGCCGGATAGCCCGGACGAGAACTTACATGCCCGGGAGGGGAGACGCGGATTTCCCCGCCAGTCGGTAGCGGTCTTAGGACACAGTTGCATCGCAACCGACCGCTCCACTGGGGGGATCTCCACGTAACCCTTCGCCGCGCCACCGTCGAGGGTAGTGAGGACGGAGGAGTCAGTCGATCGGTTTCTAGCGCTATAGGGCGCTGTCCACGACTTCGTGAGCTCCTGATGCACTTCCGGGAAGAAGGGCACTGGGGCGGGGCGCTGAGAACCAGCACGGGCCGTCCCGAGATACCAATCGTCCAGCCGCGAGGGTTCGGGACGCGGTGGAGGGTTCCACTCGAGCCCGACACTCGCGGCGGCCCGGGAAAGCATAGCCGTGAGCTCTGGATCAGACTCGGGCAACGCTACCACACCCGAAGGGGGCAGCGCAGCCGAATCTTCATCTCCAGAGTCCATTAGCTCGTCCCCCGATGCGGCGATCGAAACCATATCCTCAACCGGAGCCCCAAAAGTAACAGCTGGCCCCCCGCGGGAAGGACCAGCATGCTCTTCCGGAAGCTCAACCGGCGCAGTGGAGGGGGGAGGGGCCCGAGGAGCCTGTTGGCCCGGCGGGAGTGCCCTCACAGTAACCCTCAGGTCCCCACCAAAGGTATCAGCCAAAGTAGCAGCCCTCTGCTTCGGAGCAGGAGGGCCACTAGATCGGGGGATGCGCAATGGGACTCCACCTCTTTCAAGGTAGTCGAGCCTGGACCGTAGTACTGCGATGGTCATATTCCCGCAATGGGAACATGAGTCATCCACGAAAGCCGCCTCAGCGTGCTGAACGCCCAAACACGTGAGACAGCGATCGTGTCCGTCAGCTGGGGACAGGTAACGACGGCATCCAGAAACACACGGTTTGAATGACATCTTGAAAAAGACGCAGGGTCAAACCGTGTTGCTCTTTTAGAGGAAATGCTCTGATCAGTGCCGAGGCACGCAGGGGAAATGGCCGCGGCTCGCAGCGGTTCAAAGGTGCAAGCCCGCTGAGAGCACTCAAAATGCCCAAAGCTGTAAAAACAGCTGTTTGTTTTTTCGCGACCACCGCTGCAGGCACCGTCACACCGACACTGGCAGAACTCCAACTCTCTCTGTTCGTCAGGAAACACTCTTCGTAGGAACAAACGCATGAATGTTCGGCTCCGAAGTTGAAAGCGATATGCGGTACTTCCACTTCCGTATTTATACCCGCGCTGCGGGGCGGAGCGTGGGACGCGTCTACCGCATGCCAATTCTCATTGGCTCGTTTTTAAACACTCGAAGTAGATTGGTCTCTGAAAATAGATCCCAATTCGTCGGTCAGTTCCGACGTACGTCGAACGTGACCGACTGAAAGGGAACTATGTTCAGTAGGTCAAATATGGACTTCTGTACAGCCATAATGTAAAAACAAAAGACAAAAAAAAACCTTGAAAAAACCTTGAATAAACCTTGTGTGGAACTGTGGGCAAGTAATGGGAATCAGAAGGGAAGTCAATGAGTATATATAGTAAGTTAGTGTTTAAGGAGTCTTGGGCTAAAAATTTGTTTAGTAGGTCAAATATGGACTTCTGTACAGCCATAATGTAAAAAAAATTTAAAAAAATTAAAAATTCAAAGAAACTTTTGTGGAACTTTTGGCTAGTAATAGGAATCAGAAGGAAAGTCAATGAGTATGTATAGTAAGTTAGTGTTTAAGGACTCTTGGGCCAAAAATATGTTCAGTAGGTCAAATATGGACTTCTGTACAGCCATAATGTAAAAAAAAAAAATAAACCTTTAAAACATCTTTTAAAAAAACCTTTGATGGAACTTTTGGCTAGTAATAGGAATCAGAAGGGTAGTCAATTAGTATGTATAGTAAGTTAGTGTTTAAGGACTCTTGGGCCAAAAATATATTCAGTAGGTCAAATATCGACTTCTCTACAGCTATGATGTAAAAAAAAAATAAACCTTTAAAAAATCTTTAAAAAAAACTTTTTATGTAACTTTTGGCTAGTAATGGGAATTAGAAGGGAAGTCAATGAGTATGTATAGTAAGTTAGTGTTTAAGGACTCTTGGGCAAAAACTATGTTCAGTAGGTCAAATATGGACTTCTGTACAGCCATAATGTAAAAACAAAAGACAAAAAAAAACCTTGAAAAAACCTTGAATAAACCTTGTGTGGAACTGTGGGCAAGTAATGGGAATCAGAAGGGAAGTCAATGAGTATATATAGTAAGTTAGTGTTTAAGGAGTCTTGGGCTAAAAATTTGTTTAGTAGGTCAAATATGGACTTCTGTACAGCCATAATGTAAAAAAAAAAAAAAAAAAACCTTTAAAAAATCTTTAAAAAAAACCTTTTATGGAACTTTTGGCTAGTAATAGGAATCAGAAGGAAAGTCAATGAGTATGTATGGTAAGTTAGTGTTTAAGTAATCTTGGGCCAAAAATTTGTTCTGTAGGTCAAATATGGACTTCTGTACAGCCATAAAATGTAAAAAAAAAAAAAAAAAAAAATACCTGTAAAAAAACCTTTAAAAAAAAACCTTTTATGGAACTTTTGGCTAGTAATGGGAATCAGAAGAGAAGTCAATGAGTATGTATAGTAAGTTAGTGTTTAAGGACTTTTGGGCTAAACATTTGTTTAGTAGGTCAAATATGGACTTCTGTACAGCCATAATGTAAAAAAAAAAAAAAATTTAAAAACCCTTTAAAAAAAACTTTTATGGAAATTTTGGCTAGTAATGGGAATCAGAAGGGAAGTCAATGAGTATGTATAGTAAGTTAGTGTTTAAGGACTCTTGGGCCAAAAATATGTTCAGTAGGTCAAATATGGACTTCTGTACAGCCATAATGTAAAAATTTTAAAAAAAAAACCTTGAAAAAACCCTTGTGTGGAACTGTGGGCAAGTAATGGGAATCAGAAGGAATGTTATTGAGTATGTATAGTAAGTTAGTTTTTAAATAATCTTAGGCCAAAAATTTATTCCGTAGGTCAAGTATGAACTTCTGTACAGCCATAATATAAAAAAATAAAAAAATAAAAACCTTAAAAAAACCTTAAAAAAAGAACCTTGTGTGGAACTTTTGACTAGTAATGGGAATCAGAAGGGAAGTCAATGAGTATGTATAGTAAGTTAGTGTTTAAGGAGTCTTGGGCCAAAATATTTTCAGTAGGCCAAATGGACTTCTCTACAGCCATTATGTAAAAAAAGAAAAAAAAGAAAAAACTTTAAAAAACCTTAAAAAAAAAAACTTTTATGGAACTTTTGGCTAATAATGGGAATCAGAAGGGAAGTCAATGAGTATGTATAGTAAGTTAGTGTTTAAGGAGTCTTGGGCTAAAAATTTGTTTAGTAGGTCAAATATGGACTTCTGTACAGCCATAATGTAAAAATAAATGAATAAACCTTTAAAAAATCTTTAAAAAAAACCTTTTATGGAACTTTTGGCTAGTAATGGGAATCAGAAGGGAAGTCAATGAGTATGTATAGTAAGTTAGTGTTTAAGGACTCTTGGGCAAAAACTATGTTCAGTAGGTCAAATATGGACTTCTGTACAGCCATAATGTAAAAAAAAATAAATAAAAAAAATAACTTGAAAAAATCTTGAAAAAACCTTGTGTGGATCTGTGGGCAAGTAATGGGAATCAGAAGGAAAGTCAATGAGTATGTATAGTAAGTTAGTGTTTAAGGACTTTTGGGCTAAAAATTTGTTTAGTAGTTCAAATATGGACTTCTGTACAGCCATAATACAAAAAAAAAACACCTTTAAAAAAACTTAAAAAAAAACCTTTTATGGAACTTTTGGATAGTAATGGGAATCAGAAAGGAAGTCAATGAGTATGTATAGTAAGTTAGTGTTTAAGTAATCTTGGGCCAAAAATTTGTTCCGTAGGTCAAATATGAACTTCTGTACAGCCATAAAATGTAAAAAAAAAATAAAAAAATTAAAAATTCAAAGAAACTTTTGTGGAACTTTTGGCTAGTAATAGGAATCAGAAGGAAAGTCAATGAGTATGTATAGTAAGTTAGTGTTTATGTAGTCTTGGGCTAAAAATTTGTTTAGTAGGTCAAATATGGACTTTTGTACATACATAATGTAAAAAAATAATAATAAACCTTTAAAAAATCTTTAAAAAAAAACTTTTATGGAACTTTTGGCTAGTAATGGTAATCAGAAGGGAAGTCAATGAGTATGTATAGTAAGTTAGTGTTTAAGGACTTTTGGGCTAAACATTTGTTTAGTAGGTCAAATATGGAATTCTGTACAGCCATAATGTAAAAAAAAAATTTAAAAAACCTTTAAAAAAAACTTTTATGGAAACTTTGGCTAGTAATGGGAATCAGAAGGGAAGTCAATTAGTATGTATAGTAAGTTAGTGTTTAAGGACTCTTGGGCCAAAAATATGTTCAGTAGGTCAAATATGGACTTCTGTACAGCCATAATGTAAAAAAAAAAAAAATAAACCTTTAAAAAATCTTTTAAAAAAACCTTTAATGGAACTTTTGACTAGTAATAGGAATCAGAAGGGAAGTCAATTAGTATGTATAGTAAGTTAGTGTTTAAGGACTCTTGGGCCAAAAATATATTCAGTAGGTCAAATATCGACTTCTCTACAGCCATGATGTAAAAAAAAAAATAAACCTTTACAAAATCTTTAAAAAAAACTTTTTATGTAACTTTTGGCTAGTAATGGGAATTAGAAGGGAAGTCAATGAGTATGTATAGTAAGTTAGTGTTTAAGGACTCTTGGGCAAAAACTATGTTCAGTAGGTCAAATATGGACTTCTGTACAGCCATAATGTAAAAACAAAAGACAAAAAAAACCTTGAAAAAACCTTGAATAAACCTTGTGTTGAACTGTGGGCAAGTAATGGGAATCAGAAGGGAAGTCAATGAGTATGTATGGTAAGTTAGTGTTTAAGTAATCTTGGGCCAAAAATTTGTTCTGTAGGTCAAATATGGACTTCTGTACAGCCATAAAATGTAAAAAAAAAAAAAAAAAAAAAAACCTTTAAAAAACCTTTAAAAAACCTTTAAAAAAAAACTTTTATGGAACTTTTGGATAGTAATGGGAATCAGAAAGGAAGTCAATGAGTATGTATGTATGTATAGTAAGTTAGTGTTTAAGTAATCTTGGGCCAAAAATGTGTTCCGTAGGTCAAATATGAACTTCTGTACAGCCATAAAATGTAAAAAAAAATTAAAAAAATAAAAAATTCAAAGAAACTTTTGTGGAACTTTTGGCTAGTAATAGGAATCAGAAGAACAGTCAATGAGTATGTATAGTAAGTTAGTGTTTAAGGACTCTTGGGCAAAAACTATGTTCAGTAGGTCAAATATGGACTTCTGTACAGCCATAATGTAAAAACAAAAGACAAAAAAAAACCTTGAAAAAACCTTGAATAAACCTTGTGTGGAACTGTGGGCAAGTAATGGGAATCAGAAGGGAAGTCAATGAGTATATATAGTAAGTTAGTGTTTAAGTAATCTTGGGCCAAAAATTTGTTCCATAGGTCAAATATGAACTTCTGTACAGCCATAAAATGTAAAAAAAAAAAAAAAAAATACCTTTAAAAAACCTTTAAAAAAAACCTTTTATGGAACTTTTGGATAGTAATGGGAATCAGAAGGGAAGTCAATGAGTATGTATAGTAAGTTAGTGTTTAAGGACTCTTGGGCCAAAAATATGTTCAGTAGGTCAAATATGGACTTCTGTACAGCCATAAGATGTAAAAAAAAAAAAAAAAAAATACCTTTAAAAAACCTTTAAAAAAAACCTTTTATGGAACTTTTGGATAGTAATGGGAATCAGAAGGGAAGTCAATGAGTATGTATAGTAAGTTAGTGTTTAAGTAGTCTTGGGCTAAAAATTTGTTAAGTAGGTCAAATATGGACTTCTGTACAGACATAATGTAAAAAAAATAAAATAAACCTTTAAAAAATCTTTAAAAAAAACCTTTTATGGAACTTTTGGCTAGTAATGGGAATCAGAAGAGAAGTCAATGAGTATGTATAGTAAGTTAGTGTTTAAGGACTTTTGGGCTAAACATTTGTTTAGTAGGTCAAATATGGACTTCTGTACAGCCATAATGTAAAAAGAAAATAAAAAATTTAAAAAACCTTTAAAAAAAACTTTTATGGAAATTTTGGCTAGTAATGGGAATCAGAAGGGAAGTCAATGAGTATGTATAGTAAGTTAGTGTTTAAGGACTTTTGGGCTAAACATTTGTTTAGTAGGTCAAATATGGATTTCTGTACAGCCATAATGTAAAAAAAAAAAAAACAATTTTAAAAAACCTTTAAAAAAAACTTTTATGGAAACTTTGGCTAGTAATGGGAATCAGAAGGGAAGTCAATTAGTATGTATAGTAAGTTAGTGTTTAAGTAATCTTGGGCCAAAAATTTGTTCCATAGGTCAAATATGAACTTCTGTACAGCCATAAAATGTAAAAAAAAAAATTAAAAAAAAAAAAAAATTCAAAGAAACTTTTGTGGAACTTTTGGCTAGTAATAGGAATCAGAAGGACAGTCAATGGGTATGTATAGTAAGTTAGTGTTTAAGGACTCTTGGGCAAAAACTATGTTCAGTAGGTCAAATATGGACTTCTGTACAGCCATAATGTAAAAACAAAAAACAAAAAAAACCTTGAAAAAACCTTGAATAAACCTTGTGTGGAACTGTGGGCAAGTAATGGGAATCAGAAGGGAAGTCAATGAGTATATATATTAAGTTAGTGTTTAAGGACTCTTGGGCCAAAAATATGTTCAGTAGGTCAAATATGGACTTCTGTACAGCCATAATGTAAAAAAAAAAAAATAAACCTTTAAAAAATCTTTTAAAAAAACCTTTGATGGAACTTTTGGCTAGTAATAGGAATCAGAAGGGAAGTCAATTAGTATGTATAGTAAGTTAGTGTTTAAGGACTCTTGGGCCAAAAATATATTCAGTAGGTCAAATATCGACTTCTCTACAGCTATGATGTAAAAAAAAAATAAACCTTTAAAAAATCTTTAAAAAAAACTTTTTATGTAACTTTTGGCTAGTAATGGGAATTAGAAGGGAAGTCAATGAGTATGTATAGTAAGTTAGTGTTTAAGGACTCTTGGGCAAAAACTATGTTCAGTAGGTCAAATATGGACTTCTGTACAGCCATAATGTAAAAACAAAAGACAAAAAAAAACCTTGAAAAAACCTTGAATAAACCTTGTGTGGAACTGTGGGCAAGTAATGGGAATCAGAAGGGAAGTCAATGAGTATATATAGTAAGTTAGTGTTTAAGGAGTCTTGGGCTAAAAATTTGTTTAGTAGGTCAAATATGGACTTCTGTACAGCCATAAAATGTAAAAAAAAAAAAAAAAAAAAATACCTGTAAAAAAACCTTTAAAAAAAACCTTTTATGGAACTTTTGGCTAGTAATGGGAATCAGAAGAGAAGTCAATGAGTATGTATAGTAAGTTAGTGTTTAAGGACTTTTGGGCTAAACATTTGTTTAGTAGGTCAAATATGGACTTCTGTACAGCCATAATGTAAAAAAAAAAAAAATTTTAAAAACCTTTAAAAAAAACTTTTATGGAAATTTTGGCTAGTAATGGGAATCAGAAGGGAAGTCAATGAGTATGTATAGTAAGTTAGTGTTTAAGGACTCTTGGGCCAAAAATATGTTCAGTAGGTCAAATATGGACTTCTGTACAGCCATAATGTAAAATTTTTTTTTAAAAAACCTTGAAAAAACCCTTGTGTGGAACTGTGGGCAAGTAATGGGAATCAGAAGGAATGTTATTGAGTATGTATAGTAAGTTAGTTTTTAAATAATCTTAGGCCAAAAATTTATTCCGTAGGTCAAGTATGAACTTCTGTACAGCCATAATATAAAAAAATTAAAAAATAAAAACCTTAAAAAAACCTTAAAAAAAGAACCTTGTGTGGAACTTTTGACTAGTAATGGGAATCAGAAGGGAAGTCAATGAGTATGTATAGTAAGTTAGTGTTTAAGGAGTCTTGGGCCAAAATATTTTCAGTAGGCCAAATGGACTTCTCTACAGCCAATATGTAAAAAAAGAAAAAAAAGAAAAAACTTTAAAAAACCTTAAAAAAAAAAACTTTTATGGAACTTTTGGCTAATAATGGGAATCAGAAGGGAAGTCAATGAGTATGTATAGTAAGTTAGTGTTTAAGGAGTCTTGGGCTAAAAATTTGTTTAGTAGGTCAAATATGGACTTCTATACAGCCATAATGTAAAAATAAATGAATAAACCTTTAAAAAATCTTTAAAAAAAACCTTTTATGGAACTTTTGGCTAGTAATGGGAATCAGAAGGGAAGTCAATGAGTATGTATAGTAAGTTAGTGTTTAAGGACTTTTGGGCTAAACATTTGTTTAGTAGGTCAAATATAGACTTCTGTACAGCCATAATGTAAAAAAAATATAAAAAATTTAAAAAACCTTTAAAAAAAACTTTTATGGAAATTTTGGCTAGTAATGGGAATCAGAAGGAAGGTCAATGAGTATGTATAGTAAGTTAGTGTTTAAGGACTCTTGGGCCAAAAATATATTCAGTAGGTCAAATATGGACTTCTGTACAGCCATAATGTAAAAAAAATAATAATAAACCTTTAAAAAATCTTTAAAAAAACCTTTTATGGAACTTTTAGCTAGTAATGGGAATCAGAAGGGAAGTCAATGAGTATGTATGGTAAGTTAGTGTTTAAGTAATCATGGGCCAAAAATTTATTCTGTAGGTCAAATATGGACTTCTGTACAGCCATAAAATGTAAAAAAAAAAAAAAAAAAAAAAAAAACACCTTTAAAAAACCTTTAAAAAAAAACATTTATGGAACTTTTGGATAGTAATGGGAATCAGAAAGGAAGTCAATGAGTATGTATAGTAAGTTAGTGTTTAAGTAGTCTTGGGCTAAAAATTTGTTTAGTAGGTCAAATATGGACTTCTGTACAGACATAATGTAAAAAATAAAAAATAAACCTTTAAAAAATCTTTAAAAAATACCTTTTATGGAACTTTTGGCTAGTAATGGGAATCAGAAGGGAAGTCAATGAGTATATATAGTAAGTTAGTTTTTAAGTAATATTGGGCCAAAAATTTGTTTAGTAGGTTAAATATGGACTTCTGTACAGCCATAAAATGTAAAAAATATAAAAAAAAATAATAATAATTAAAAGAAACTTTTGTAGAACTTTTGGCTAGTAATTGGAATCAGAAGGGAAGTTAATGAGTATATATAGTAAGTTAGTGTTTAAGTAATATTGGGCCAAAAATTTGTTTAGTAGGTTAAATATGGACTTCTGTACAGCCATAATGTAAAAAAATAAAAAATAAACCTTAAAAAAACCTTAAAAAAAAAACCTTGTGTGGAACTTTTGACTAGTAATGGGAATCAGAAGGGAAGTCAATGAGTATGTATAGTAAGTTAGTGTTTAAGGAGTCTTGGGCCAAAAATATTTTCAGTAGGCCAAATGGACTTCTCTACAGCCATTATGTAAAAAAAGAAAAAAAAGAAAAAAATTTAAAAAACCTTAAAAAAAAACTTTTATGGAACTTTTGGCTAGTAATGGGAATCAGAAGGGAATTCAATGAGTATGTATAGTAAGTTAGTGTTTAAGGACTCTTGGGCCAAAAATATGTTCAGTAGGTCAAATATGGAATTCTGTACAGCCATAATATATAAAGAAAAGAAAAAAAAACCTTGTGTGGAACTTTGGGCAAGTAATGGGAATCAGAAGGGAAGACAATGAGTATGTATAGTAAGTTAGGTCAAATATGGACTTCTGTACAGCCATAACATTTAAAAGCAAAAAACAAAAACAAAAACAAAAAAAAACTTTTGTAAAACTTTTGGATAGTAATGGGAATCAGAAGGGACGTCAATGAGTATGTTTAGTAAGTTAGTGTTTAAGGAGTCTTGGGCCAAAAATATGTTCGGTAGGTCAAATGTGGACTTCTGTACAGCCATAACAAAAAAACCTTAAAAAAACCTCAAAAAAACTTTTATGGACCTTTTGGCTAGTAATGGGAATCAGAAGGGATGTTAATGAGTATGTATAGTAAGTTAGTGTTTAAGGACTTTTGGGCTAAACATTTGTTTAGTAGGTCAAATATGGACTTCTGTACAGCCGTAATGCAAAAAAAAAATAAAACATTTAAAAAACATTTAAAAAAACTTTTATGGAACTTTTGGCTAGTAATGGGAATCAGAAGGGAAGTCAATGAGTATGTATAGTAAGTTAGTGTTTAAGGAGTCTTGGGCTAAAAATTTGTTTAGTAGGTCAAATATGGACTTCTGTACAGCCATAATGTAAAAAAAAAATAATAATAAACCTTTAAAAAATCTTTAAAAAAAAACTTTTATGGAACTTTTGGCTAGTAATGGGAATCAGAAGGGAAGTCAATGAGTATGTATGGTAAGTTAGTGTTTAAGTAATCTTGGGCCAAAAATTTGTTCTGTAGGTCAAATATGGACTTCTGTACAGCCATAAAATGTAAAAAATTTAAAAAAAAAATAAAAAATTCAAAGAAACTTTTGTGGAACTTTTGGCTAGTAATAGGAATCAGAAGGAAAGTCAATGAGTATGTATAGTAAGTTAGTGTTTAAGTAGTCTTGGGCTAAAAATTTGTTTAGTAGGTCAAATATGGACTTCTGTACAGACATAATGTAAAAAAAAAAAATAAACCTTTAAAAAATCTTTAAAAAAAAACCTTTTATGGAACTTTTGGCTAGTAATGGGAATCAGAAGGGAAGTCAATGAGTATGTATTGTAAGTTAGTGTTTAAGGACTTTTGGGCTAAACATTTGTTTAGTAGGTCAAATATGGACTTCTGTACAGCCATAATGTAAAAAAAAAAAAAAAAAATTTTTTAAAAACCTTTAAAAAAACCTTTTATGGAACTTTTGGCTAGTAATGGGAATCAGACGGGAATTCAATGAGTATGTATAGTAAGTTAGTGTTTAAGGACTTTTGGGCTAAACATTTGTTTAGTAGGTCAAATATGGACTTCTGTACAGCCATAATGTAAAAGAATAATAAAAAATTTAAAAAACCTTTAAAAAAAACTTTTATGGAAATTTTGGCTAGTAATGGGAATCAGAAGGGAAGTCAATGAGTATGTATAGTAAGTTAGTGCTTAAGGACTCTTGGGCCAAAAATATGTTCAGTAGGTCAAATATGGACTTCTATACAGCCATAATGTAAACATTTTTTTAAAAAAAACCTTGAAAAACCCTTGTGTGGAACTGTGGGCAAGTAATGGGAATCAGAAGGAATGTTATTGAGTATGTATAGTAAGTTAGTTTTTAAATAATCTTAGGTCAAAAATGTATTCCGTAGGTCAAGTATGAACTTCTGTACAGCCATAATGTAAAAAAATAAAAAAATAAAAACCTTAAAAAAACCTTTAAAAAAAAACCTTGTGTGGAACTTTTGACTAGTAATGGGAATCAGAAGGGAAGTCAATGAGTATGTATAGTAAGTTAGTGTTTAAGGAGTCTTGGGCCAAAAATATTTTCAGTAGGCCAAATGGACTTCTCTACAGCCATTATGTAAAAAAAGAAAAAAAAGAAAAAACTTTAAAAAACCTTAAAAAAAAAAACTTTTATGTAACTTTTGGCTAATAATGGGAATCAGAAGGGAAGTCAATGAGTATGTATAGTAACGTCTCGGTTACGTATGTAACCCTCGTTCCCTGAAGGAAGGGAACGGAGACGTTACGTCAGTTACTGACGGAATGGGGGTTTCGCTTAGAAGCCAATCGCCTTTGAGCTCTACAAAACGAGCCAATGGCATGAAAATGCCATGGGTCTGCGGAATTTGCATGCCGCAACCCCGCCCCACGGCGTGGGTATAAAGGGCGTTGCGTGGCAATCTCGCATTATGTTTACCTGCTGAAGAGCCGAGGCATGAGCGCCCGGCCAGTTCCAGCGGTACAGCGGTCATGGCAGGGGGACGTAACGTCTCCGTTCCCTTCCTTCAGGGAACGAGGGTTACATACGTAACCGAGACGTTCCCTTTCAGTCAGTACACTACGAGTTACGTCAGTTACTGACGGAATGGGGGTCCAATACAATCTCGCCATGACGGCTGTCTTCCAGCGTCCTGCGCTGACCCGGGCTCCCTGCCGTGAGTGTGACACGAACGAGGGGCTAGGCACAACGCTACCAAGGTACCCTGGGAAGCATATCCCACGTGGAGAATGCAACACAATGCCAACCCAAAGGGGGGGACTTGAAGAATACACCTATGACCCGAAGGAGCTGCATAGGGAACACTCTGGGGTATCCAGCCGAAGGTGGAAATTTTTCAACCCCAGGCGTGGCAAGGTGTCTTGCCAAGGGAAGACACGAGCTACAAGAGACTTACCGTGGAAATACACATGTGGGGGTTACCCAGCGGGGGAACCATGCACACGGAGGCACCTAGCCGAACACGAGGGGTGGCCTGAAAGGGGCACTCGCTCTGGTGACGACATCGACAGTGCTGGAGGAGCTCAGGGCTTACTGGGAAGCTCACCTGAGAGGAATAGCGCACGCATCCAGTCCGCGGAGTGGAATGGCGCAGCATGCGAAGACACCTGAGCCTGTCCGGTTACTGGCCAGTAGAGGCGAGTACACGAGAGGATACAGGCTCCACTCTGAGATTATAAAATCTTGCGAATGTGTTGGGTGTCGCCCAGCCTGCAGCTCTACAAACGTCTGTTAGCGAGGCGCCATGCGCTAGAGCCCAAGAGGAGGCAACACTCCTGGTGGAGTGTGCTCTTACCCCGAGGGGGCATGGCATGCCCTGGACTTGATATGCCAGGACAATGGCGTCCACTATCCAGTGGGACAACCTCTGCTTGGAGAGAGCCTTCCCTTTCTGCTGCCCTCCGTAACAGACAAAGAGCTGGTCTGAGGTCCTGAAACACTGCGTCCGGTCTACGTAAGCGCGAAGGGCGCGTACTGGACAGAGCAGTGCCAAGGCTGGGTCTGCCTCCTCCAAGGGCAGCGCTTGCAGGTTCACCACCTGGTCCCTGAAGGGAGTGGTGGGAACCTTGGGCACGTATCCAGGCCGGGGTCTCAGGATGACGTGAGAATTGGCCGGCCCGAATTCCAGGCACGCTTCGTCAACCGAAAATGCCTGCAGGTCCCCTACCCTCTTGATGGAGGCCAAAGCAGTCAGGAGCGCCACTTTCAATGAAAGGAACTTCAGCTCGACTGACTGCAATGGCTCAAAGGGAGCCTTTTGCAGGGCAGCTAAGACCACTGCTAGGTCCCAAGAGGGTACCTGAGGTGGGCGAGGAGGATTTAACCTCCTCGCACCTCTGAGGAACCTACTGACCAGGTCGTGCTGTCCAACCGTTTTAGAGTCCACCAGGTCATGATGAGCTGAAATAGCAGCCACATAGACCTTCAGGGTGGAGGGAGACAGCCTTCGCTCCAACCCTTCCTGGAGGAAGGAGAGCACGGACCCGATCAAGCATCTTCTGGGGTCCTCTCGCCGAGAGGAGCACCAGGTGACGAAGAGGTTCCACTTCAACGCATAGGCCTGTCTGGTAGACAGGGCTCTAGCGGAAGTGATGGTAGCCGCCACCTGAGGTGGCAGGGTACTCAAACCTGCCGCGTCCCGTCCAGGATCCACACGTGGAGGTTCCACAGGTCGGGACGCGGGTGCCATATGGTGCCCCGTCTCTGAGACAGGAGGTCCTGTCTCAGAGGGATCGACCAGGGAGGTGCTGTCGCAAGGAGTACAAGTTCTGAGAACCAGGTCCGGCCGGGCCAATATGGGGCGACCAAAAGGACCTGCTCCCTGTCCTCCCTGATCTTGCACAGAACCTGTGCGAGAAGGCTCACTGGGGGAAACGCATATTTGCGTGGGCCCCGCGGCCAGCTGTGCGCTAGTGCATCCGTGCCGAGGGTCCCCTCGGTCAGGGAATAGTACCAGCGGCAATGGGAAGAGTCGCGGGAGGCAAACAGATCTATCTGTGCGTCGCCAAACTGCTCCCAAATCAGCTGAACCGTCTGGGGATGGAGTCTCCATTCCCCCGGGAGCGGCTGGAACCGCGACAGCTCGTCGGCTGCGCAGTTCAGGTCTCCCGGGATGTGAACGGCACGAAGCGACCTCAGATGCTTCTGACTCCATAGGAGGAGATGGCGGGCGAGTTGCGACATCCGGCGGGAGCGTAGACCACCTTGTCGGTTGATGTACGCTACTGTTGCCGTGCTGTCTGAACGGACCAGAACGTGTTTGTCCTTGAGCAGGGCTCGAAAGCGGTGCAGGGCAAGACGTACGGCCAGCAACTCGAGGCAATTGACATGCCATAGGCGCTGGGGTCCTATCCAGGAGCCCGCGGCAGCATGTCCCTTGCACATGGCGCCCCAGCCCGTGGAAGAGGCATCTGTTGTAACAACAACATGCCTGGAAACTCGTTCTAGGGGAACACCTGCCCGTAGAAAACTGAGGTCCAACCACGGGGTGAAGGTCTGACGGCAGGCTCGGGTCACTGGGACCTGGAGGGTGCCGTGTTGCCATGCCCATCTCGGGACTCGATCGCAAAGCCAGTGCTGAAGCGGTCTCATATGGAGCAGACCAAGCGGGGTCACCGCGGCTGCTGACGCCATATGCCCCAGGAGCCTCTGAAAAAGTTTCAGTGGAACCGCACTCTTGCCCTCGAACTGGCGAAGACAAGTCAGCAGAGACTGCGCGCGCTCGCTCGTAAGCTGCGGGAACATGGCGACCGAGTCGATTTCCATACCGAGAAAAGAGATCCTCTGCGCTGGGGAGAGTTTGCTCTTTTCCCAGTTGACCCGAAGGCCCAGACGGGCGAGGTGCTGAAGCACCAGATCCCTGTGTTCGCAGACCTGATCCCGAGAGTGGCCTAGAATCAGCCAGTCGTCGAGATAGTTCAGGATGCGAACCCCGTGTTGCCTGAGCGGCACAAGGGCTGCCTCGACAATCTTCGTAAAGACGCGAGGGGACAGGGCTAGCCCGAAGGGGAGAACCGTGTACTGATATGCCTGCCCCTCGAAGGCAAACCGTAGAAACGGTCTGTGTCGAGGAAGAATGGAGACATGAAAGTACGCGTCCTTCAGGTCGATCGCTGCAAACCAATCCGAGGGACGAACGCACTCGAAAATACGTTTGGCTGTCAACATCTTGAATGGAAGCCTGTGCAGGGTTCGGTTCAAGACGCGCAGGTCCAGGATTGGCCGTAACCCACCGGTTTTCTTGGGTACAATGAAGTAAGGGCTGTAGAAGCCGGACTTCATCTCGGCTGGAGGGACGATCTCGATCGCACCCTTCGCCAGTAGGGTGTCGACCTCCGCACGCATGACAGGGGCATTGCCACCCACCACGGTGTAGCGGACTCCCCGAAAGCGGGGAGGAGACCGAGCGAACTGAATCGCATAGCCGAGCCGGATGGTGCGAGCGAGCCAACTGGACAGGTTGGGAAGCGCTAGCCAGGCTCCCAAGAACTGAACCAGCGGGGTCATGCGAACCACCGGCGTACCCCCGATGGGGCAGCGAGGCGGAATGACCGGCCCAGACAAGGGAGGCATGGGAGCGTCCCGGGGTGTGGGCGGGGTCGAATTCCGCGCCCTGACAGAGGAGACCAGGGAAGGACCAGCGTTCCACGGGGGTCTCGTCTGCCAGGGGGCTGGCGACAGAGGGGGCCGAGAGCGGCGAGGCCATGGGGCGTCGCGCACTGCCAGCCGCGCCCTCTTGAGGCTCGGAGGTGAGAATGTCAGTTCTTTCTTTAACCATTGATAGGGTACCGCCGGCCGTGAGGCCAGCGGCGGAAGGGAAAAACAAAAGATTCTCCCCCGGCCCTCCACCGGGGGAAGGAGTGGTCCTGCTACCATCTCCTGGGAAAGAACCGAGGTCACCTCCGAGCCGCCCGTCTCAGGACCGCCGCTTAGACTGCCGTTTGGCAGGCTGGGGGGCTGGGACGGGCGGGGCCGCCTTTCTGCGACGTCCTCCACGCCTCGGCCCGGGTGAAGGCTGCTGCTGGGGCCGGGCAGGAGGGGCGGGAGTCGCAGGGGGGCGGCCTCGGCGGGGAGCAGACTGAGGCATCTGAGCCGGCGGCTGGGTGGAGGCAGCAGCTGGGCGCCGGGGCAGAATGTGTTTAATTGCCTCAGTCTGCTTCTGAGCGGTCGAGAACTGTTGGGCGAAGTCCTCGACCGCCCCGCCGAATAGCCCATCCTGGGAAATGGGAGAATTGAGGAAACGTGTCCGCTCAGATTCTCTCATATCAGCCAGGTTAAGCCATAGATGTCGCTCCTGGACCACCGAAGTGGACATCACCTGACCAAGAGAGCGAGCGGTCACCTTCGTCGCTCGTAGAGCGAGGTCGGTGGCCGTCCGCAACTCCTGCATTAATGCAGGGTCAGCATTGCCCTCGTGCATGTCCATGAGCACCTTGGCCTGATAGACCTGTAGGGTGGCCATGGCATGCAGGGCGGACGCGGCATGGCCCGCAGCTCTGTAGGTCTTCGCCGTCAACGTGGACGTGAATCTACAGGCTTTGGACGGGTGCTTTGGGTCACCGCGCCATGTCGAAGCACTCTGAGGACACAGTTGCATCGCAACAGAGCGCTCAACAGGGGGAACCCCAGTGTACCCTTTCACCGCGCCGCCATCGAGGGCAGTGAAGGCGGAAGTGGTTGCCGAGCGATCGCGAAAAGTCAGGGGAGACTTCCACGATTTCGACACCTCTTCATGCACTTCCGGGAAGAAAGGCACTGGGGGCTGACGGGCGCCTTCGGCACGGGCCGCCCCCAGATACCAATCATCTAGCCGGGAACGCTCGGGACATGGCGGAGGGTTCCACACAAGCCCAATCGTCTCGGCCGCCCGGGCAAGCATGGCTGTGAGTTCCGGATCGGACTCGGGCAATGCTGGGACTCCCGAAGGAGGCAACATAGCCGAATCGTCATCTCCGGAGGAGTCCAGCCCACCTTGTGATGCGGCGATCGACATAGCATCCTCCGCGGGTGCACCAAATGAAACGCAGGGCCCCAAACGGGAAGCCCCGGCGCCCTCATCAGGCAACACCACGGGTTGCAGTGTGCAGGAGGGGGGTGTGGCCCGAGGAGGATTCGTCGAGTTGTTCCACACCGTAACCCTCAGATCACCCTGACCACCAGCCAAAGTACCCCCTCCAGTGGAGGAAGTAGATTGGGGTGTGGTAGAGGGGACTCTCCCCCCATTACGGAGATCATGGAGTCTCGATCGCAACACTGAGATGGTCATGTTCCCGCAGTGAGAACATGACTCATCCATGAACGCGCGTTCAGCGTGCACGAGGCCCAAGCACGCCAAACAGCGATCATGACCATCAAACGGAGGTACCAGTCGACCGCACCCAGAAACGGAGCACGGGCGAGCCATCTTTAAAAAGACGTGCCACGTGCAGCTCTTTTAGAGAGGAGTGAAAAGCTCTGCAGAATGCCGAAGCACCCAGGGAGAACGCACACGCTGTGCTCGATCACTGCACAGATCAGACAGGAAATGCGGAACTCGCTGGAACGTGCCGTAACACCAACACTCTGGAGAGAAACTCGTCTTGAAGAGAAAAGCGCTCAGGCAGTAAACTCGGCTCTGAAGCAAAAACATAATGCGAGATTGCCACGCAACGCCCTTTATACCCACGCCGTGGGGCGGGGTTGCGGCATGCAAATTCCGCAGACCCATGGCATTTTCATGCCATTGGCTCGTTTTGTAGAGCTCAAAGGCGATTGGCTTCTAGGCGAAACCCCCATTCTGTCAGTAACTGACGTAACTCGTAGTGTACTGACTGAAAGGGAACTCAATGAGTATGTATAGTAAGTTAGTGTTTGAGGAGTCTTGGGCAAAAAAATTGTTTAGTAGGTCAAATATGGACTTTTGTACAGCCATAATGTAAAAAAAAAAAAATAAACCTTTAAAAAATCTTTAAAAAAAACCTTTTATGGAACTTTTGGCTAGTAATGGGAATCAGAAGGGAAGTCAATAAGTATGTATGGTAAGTTAATGTTTAAGTAATTTTGGGCCAAAAATTTGTTCTGTAGGTCAAATATGGACTTCTGTACAGCCATAAAATGTAAAAAAAAAAAAAAAAAAAAAAAAAAACACCTTTAAAAAACCTTTAAAAAAATACTTTTATGGAACTTTTGGATAGTAATGGGAATCAGAAAGGAAGTCAATGAGTATGTATAGTAAGTTAGTGTTTAAGTAGTCTTGGGCTAAACATTTGTTTAGTAGGTCAAATATGGACTTCTGTACAGCCATAATGTAAAAAAATAAAAATAAAAATTTAAAAAACCTTTAAAAAAAACCTTTTATGGAAATTTTGGCTAGTAATGGGAATCAGAAGGGAAGTCAATGAGTATGTATAGTAAGTTAGTGTTTAAGGACTTTTGGGCTAAACATTTGTTTAGTAGGTCAAATATGGACTTCTGTACAGCCATAATGTAAAAAAATAAAAATAAAAATTTAAAAAACCTTTAAAAAAAACCTTTTATGGAACTTTTGGCTAGTAATGGGAATCAGAAGGGAACTCAATGAATATGTATAGTAAGTTAGTGTTTAAGGACTCTTGGGCCAAAAATATGTTCAGTAGGTCAAATATGGAATTCTGTACAGCCATAATATATAAAGAAAAGAAAAAAAACTTGTGTGGAACTTTGGGCAAGTAATGAGAATCAGAAGGGAAGACACTGAGTATGTTTATTAAGTTAGTGTTTAAGGAGTCTTGGGCCAAAAATATGCTCGGTAGGTCAAATGTGTACTTCTGTACAGCCATAAAATTTAAAAGCAAAAAACAAAAACAAAAACAAAAAAAAAACTTTTGTAAAACTTTTGGCTAGTAATGGGAATAAGAAGGGAAGTCAATGAGTATGTATAGTAAGTTAGTGTTTAAGGACTCTTGGGCCAAAAATATGTTCAGTAGGTCAAATATGGACTTCTGTACAGCCATAAAATGAAAAAAAAAAAAAAAAACACCTTTAAAAAACCTTTAAAAAAATACTTTTATGGAACTTTTGGATAGCAATGGGAATCAGAAAGGAAGTCAATGAGTATGTATAGTAAGTTAGTGTTTAAGTAGTCTTGGGCTAAACATTTGTTTAGTAGGTCAAATACGGACTTCTGTACAGCCATAATGTAAAAAAATAAAATAAAAAACCTTGAAAAACCCTTGTGTGGAACTGTGGGCAAGTAATTGGAATCAGAAGGAATGTTATTGAGTATGTATAGTAAGTTAGTGTTTAAATAATCTTGGGCCAGAAATTTATTCCGTAGGTCAAGTATGAACTTCAGTACAGCCATAATGTAAAAAAAATAAATAAAATAAACACCTTTAAAAAACCTTTAAAAAAAAACCTTGTGTGGAGCTTTTGGCTAGTAATGGGAATCAGAAGGGAACTCAATGAATATGTATAGTAAGTTAGTGTTTAAGGACTCTTGGGCCAAAAATATGTTCAGTAGGTCAAATATGGAATTCTGTACAGCCATAATATATAAAGAAAAGAAAAAAAACTTGTGTGGAACTTTGGGCAAGTAATGAGAATCAGAAGGGAAGACACTGAGTATGTTTATTAAGTTAGTGTTTAAGGAGTCTTGGGCCAAAAATATGCTCGGTAGGTCAAATGTGTACTTCTGTACAGCCATAAAATTTAAAAGCAAAAAACAAAAACAAAAACAAAAAAAAAACTTTTGTAAAACTTTTGGCTAGTAATGGGAATCAGAAGGGAAGTCAATGAGTATGTATAGTAAGTTAGTGTTTAAGGAGTCTTGGGCCAAAACTATGTTCAGTAGGTCAAATATGGACTTCTGTACAGCCATAAAATGTAAAAAAAAAAAATAATAATAATAATTAAAAGAAACTTTTGTAGAACTTTTGGCTAGTAATGGGAATCAGAAGGGAAGTCAATGAGTATGTATAGTAAGTTAGTGTTTAAGTAATCTTGGGCCAAAAATTTGTTTAGTAGGTTAAATATGGACTTCTGTACAGCCATAATGCAAAAAAAAATAAAACATTTAAAAGACCTTTAAAAAAACTTTTATGGAACTTTTGGCTAGTAATGGGAATCAGAAGGGAAGTCAATATGTATGTATAGTAAGTTAGTGTTTAAGGACTCTTGGGCCAAAAATATGTTCAGTAGGTCAAATATGGACTTCTGTACAGCCATAAAATGTAAAAAAAAAAAAAAAAAAAAAAACACCTTTAAAAAACCTTTAAAAAAATACTTTTATGGAACTTTTGGATAGTAATGGGAATCAGAAAGGAAGTCAATGAGTATGTATAGTAAGTTAGTTTTTAAGTAGTCTTGGGCTAAACATTTCTTTAGTAGGTCAAATATGGACTTCTGTACAGACATAATGTAAAAAAAATAAAATAAACCTTTAAAAAATCTTTAAAAAAAACCTTTTATGGAACTTTTGGCTAGTAATGGGAATCAGAAGGGAAGTCAATGAGTATGTATAGTAAGTTAGTGTTTAAGGACTTTTGGGCTAAACATTTGTTTAGTAGGTCAAATATGGACTTCTGTACAGCCATAATGTAAAAAAATAAAAATAAAAATTTTAAAAACCTTTAAAAAAAACTTTTATGGAAATTTTGGCTAGTAATGAGAATCAGAAGGGAAGTCAATGAGTATGTATAGTAAGTTAGTGTTTAAGGACTCTTGGGCCAAAAATATGTTCAGTAGGTCAAATATGGACTTCTGTACAGCCATAGTGTAAAAAAATAAAATAAAAAACCTTGAAAAACCCTTGTGTGGAACTGTGGGCAAGTAATGGGAATCAGAAGGAATGTTATTGAGTATGTATAGTAAGTTAGTTTAAATAATCTTGGGCCAGAAATTTATTCCGTAGGTCAAGTATGAACTTCAGTACAGCCATAATGTAAAAAAAATAAAAAAAATAAACACCTTTAAAAAACCTTTAAAAAAAAACCTTGTGTTGAACTTTTGGCTAGTAATGGGAATCAGAAGGGAAGTCAATGAGTATGTATAGTAAGTTAGTGTTTAAGGACTCTTGGGCCAAAAATATGTTCAGTAGGTCAAATATGGACTTCTGTACAGCCATAGTGTAAAAAAATAAAATAAAAAACCTTGAAAAACCCTTGTGTGGAACTGTGGGCAAGTAATGGGAATCAGAAGGAATGTTATTGAGTATGTTTAGTAAGTTAGTGTTTAAGGAGTCTTGGGCCAAAAATATGTTCGGTAGGTCAAATGTGGACTTCTGTACAGCCATAACAAAAAAACTTTTAAAAAAACCTCAAAAAACCTTTTATGGAACTTTTGGCTAGTAATGGGAAATTAGAAGGGAAGTCAATGAGTATGTATAGTAAGTTAGTGTTTAAGTAATCTTGGGCCAAAATTTTGTTCCGTAGGTCAAATATAGACTTCTGTACAGCCATAAAATGTATAAAAAATTTTTTTTTTAAAAACACCTTTAAAAAACTTTTGTGTGGAACTTTTGGCTAGTAATGGGAATCAGAAGGGAACTCAATGAATATGTATAGTAAGTTAGTGTTTAAGGACTCTTGGGCCAAAAATATGTTCAGTAGGTCAAATATGGAATTCTGTACAGCCATAATATATAAAGAAAAGAAAAAAAACTTGTGTGGAACTTTGGGCAAGTAATGAGAATCAGAAGGGAAGACACTGAGTATGTTTATTAAGTTAGTGTTTAAGGAGTCTTGGGCCAAAAATATGCTCGGTAGGTCAAATGTGTACTTCTGTACAGCCATAAAATTTAAAAGCAAAAAACAAAAACAAAAACAAAAAAAAAACTTTTGTAAAACTTTTGGCTAGTAATGGGAATCAGAAGGGAAGTCAATGAGTATGTATAGTAAGTTAGTGTTTAAGGACTCTTGGGCCAAAAATATGTTCAGTAGGTCAAATATGGACTTCTGTACAGCCATAGTGTAAAAAAATAAAATAAAAAACCTTGAAAAACCCTTGTGTGGAACTGTGGGCAAGTAATGGGAATCAGAAGGAATGTTATTGAGTATGTATAGTAAGTTAGTGTTTAAATAATCTTGGGCCAGAAATTTATTCCGTAGGTCAAGTATGAACTTCAGTACAGCCATAATGTAAAAAAAATAAATAAAATAAACACCTTTAAAAAACCTTAAAAAAAAAAACTTGTGTGGAACTTTTGGCTAGTAATGGGAATCAGAAAGGAACTCAATGAGTATGTATAGTAAGTTAGTGTTTGAGGAGTCTTGGGCAAAAAAATTGTTTAGTAGGTCAAATATGGACTTTTGTACAGCCATAATGTAAAAAAAAAAAAATAAACCTTTAAAAAACCTTTAAAAAAAACCTTGTGTGGAACTTTGGGCAAGTAATGGGAATCAGAAGGGAAGACAGTGAGTATGTATAGTAAGTTATTGTTTAAGGACTTTTGGGGTAAAAATTTGTTTAGTAGGTCAAATATGGACTTCTGTACAGCCATAACATTTAAAAGCAAAAAACAAAAACAAAAACAAAAAAAAACTTTTGTAAAACTTTTGGCTAGTAATGGGAATCAGAAGGGAAGTCAATATGTATGTATAGTAAGTTAGTGTTTAAGTAATCTTGGGCCAAAAATTTGTTCTGTAGGTCAAATATGGACTTCTGTACAGCCATAATGCAAAAAAAAATAAAACATTTAAAAGACCTTTAAAAAAACTTTTATGGAACTTTTGGCTAGTAATGGGAATCAGAAGGGAAGTCAATATGTATGTATAGTAAGTTAGTGTTTAAGTAGTCTTGGGCTAAAAATTTGTTTAGTAGGTCAAATATGGACTTCTGTACAGACATAATGTAAAAAAAAATAAATAAACCTTTAAAAAATCTTTAAAAAAAAAACTTTTATGGAACTTTTGGCTAGTAATGGGAATCAGAAGGGAAGTCAATGAGTATGTATTGTAATTTAGTGTTTAAGGACTTTTCGGCTAAACATTTGTTTAGTAGGTCAAATATGGACTTCTGTACAGCCATAATGTAAAAAAAAAAAAAATTTTTTTAAAAACCTTTAAAAAAAACTTTTATGGAAAATTTGGCTAGTAATGGGATTTAGAAAGGAAGTCAATGAGTATGTATAGTAAGTTAGTGTTTAAGGACTCTTGGGCCAAAAATATGTTCAGTAGGTCAAATATGGACTTCTGTACAGCCATAATGTAAAAAAAATAAAATAAACCTTTAAACAATCTTTTAAAAAAACCTTTAATGAAACTTTTGGCTAGTAATAGGAATCAGATGGGAAGTCAATGAGTATGTATAGTAAGTTAGTGTTTAAGGACTCTTGGGCCAAAAATATATTCAGTAGGTCAAATATCGACTTCTGTACAGCTATGATGTAAAAAAAAAAAATAAACCTTTAAAAAACCTTTAAAAAAAACGTTTATAGAAATTTTGGCTAGTAATGGGAATCAGAAGGGAAGTCAATGAGTATGTATAGTAAGTTAGTGTTTAAGGACTCTTGGGCAAAAACTATGTTCAGTAGATCAAATTTGGACTTCTGTACAGCCATAATGTAAAAACAAAAAACAAAAAAAAACCTTGAAAAAACCTTGAATAAACCTTTAATGGAACTTTTGGCTAGTAATAGGAATCAGAAGGAAAGTCAATGAGTATGTATAGTAAGTTAGTGTTTAAGGACTCTTGGGCCAAAAATATATTCAGTAGGTCAAATATCGACTTCTGTACAGCTATGATGTAAAAAAAAAAAATAAACTTTTAAAAAATCTTTTAAAAAACTTTTTATGTAACTTTTAGCTAGTAATGGGAATCAGAAGGGAAGTCAATGAGTATGTATAGTAAGTTAGTGTTTAAGTACTCTTGGGCAAAAACTATGTTCAGTAGGTCAAATATGGACTTCTGTACAGCCATAATGTAAAAACAAAAAAAACAAAAAAAAACCTTGAAAAAACCTTGAAAAAACCTTGTGTGGATCTGTGGGCAAGTAATGGGAATCAGAAGGGAAGTCAATGAGTATGTATAGTAAGTTAGTGTTTGAGGAGTCTTGGGCAAAAAAATTGTTTAGTAGGTCAAATATGGACTTCTGTACAGCCATAATGTAAAAAAAAAAAAAATAAACCTTTAAAAAATCTTTTAAACAAACCTTTAATGGAACTTTTGGCTAGTAATAGGAATCAGAAGGGAAGTCAATGAGTATGTATAGTAAGTTAGTGTTTAAGTACTCTTGGGCAAAAACTATGTTCAGTAGGTCAAATATGGACTTCTGTACAGCAATAATGTAAAAACAAAAAAAACAAAAAAAACCTTGAAAAAACCTTGAAAAAACCTTGTGTGGATCTGTGGGCAAGTAATGGGAATCAGAAGGGAAGTCAATGAGTATGTATAGTAAGTTAGTGTTTGAGGAGTCTTGGGCAAAAAAATTGTTTAGTAGGTCAAATATGGACTTCTGTACAGCCATAATGTAAAAAAAAAAAAATAAACCTTTAAAAAATCTTTAAAAAAAACCTTTCATGGAACTTTTGGCTACTAATGGGAATCAGAAGGGAAGTCAATAAGTATGTAAGTTAATGTTTAAGTAATTTTGGGCCAAAAATTTGTTCTGTAGGTCAAATATGGACTTCTGTACAGCCATAAAATGTAAAAAAAAAAAAAAAAAAAAAAAAAAAACACCTTTAAAAAACCTTTAAAAAATACTTTTATGGAACTTTTGGATAGTAATGGAAATCAGAAAGGAAGTCAATGAGTATGTATAGTAAGTTAGTGTTTAAGTAGTCTTGGGCTAAACATTTGTTTAGTAGGTCAAATATCGACTTCTGTACAGACATAATGTAAAAAAAAAAAAAATAAACCTTTAAAAAATCTTTAAAAAAAACCTTTTATGGAACTTTTGGCTAGTAATGGGAATCAGAAGGGAAGTCAATGAGTATGTATAGTAAGTTAGTGTTTAAGGACTTTTGGGCTAAACATTTGTTTAGTAGGTCAAATATGGACTTCTGTACAGCCATAATGTGAAAAAAAATAAATAAACCTGAAAAAAACCTGAAAAAAAACCTTGTGTGGAACTTTTGGCTAGTAATGGGAATCAGAAGGGAAGTCAATGAGTAGTTTTAGTAAGTTAGTGTTTAAGGACTCTTGGGCCAAAAATATGTTCAATAGGTCAAATATGAACTTCTGTACAGCCATAACAACAAAACCTTAAAAAAAACTTTTATGGAACTTTTGGCTAATAATGGGAATCAGAAGGGAAGTCAATGAGTATGTATAGTAAGTTAGTGTTTAAAGAATCTTGGGCCAAAAATTTGTTCTGTAGGTCAAATATGGACTTCTGTACAGCCATAATGTAAGAAAAAAAAAAAAAAACACCTTAAAAAAAACCTTGTGTTGAACTTTTGGCTATATGAAATAAACTTTTGTAAAACTTTTGGCTAGTAATGGGAATCAGAAGGGAAGTCAATGAGTAGGTTTAGTAAGTTAGTGTTTAAGGAGTCTTGGGCCAAAAATATGTTCAATAGGTCAAATATGAACTTCTGTACAGCCATAATTTAAAAAAATAAATAAATAAACACCTTAAAAAAACCTTAAAAAAAACCTCAAAAAACCTTTTATGGAACTTTTGGCTAGTAATGGGAATCAGAAGGGAAGTCAATGAGTAGGTTTAGTAAGTTAGTGTTTAAGGACTCTTGGGCCAAAAATATGTTCAATAGGTCAAATATGAACTTCTGTACAGCCATAATGTAACAAAAAAATGCAAATTTAAAAAACCTTTAAAAAAAACTTTTCTGGAACTTTTGTCTAGTAATGGGAATCAGAAGGGAAGTCAATGAGTATGTTTAGTAAGTTAGTGTTTAAGGACTCTTGGGCTAAATGTTTGTTCCGTAGGTCAAATATGAACTTCTGTACAGCCATAACAAAAAAACCTTAAAAAAACTTTTATGGAACTTTTGGCTAGTAATGGGAATTAGAAGGGATGTCAATGAGTATGTATAGTAAGTTAGTGTTTAAAGAATCTTGGGCCAAAAATTTGTTCTGTAGGTCAAATATGGACTTCTGTACAGCCATAAAATGTAAAAAAAAAAAAAAAAACATTTAAAAGAAACTTTTGTGGAGCTTTGGGCTAGTAATGGGAATCAGAAGGGATGTCAATGAGTATATATAGTAAGTTGGTGTTTAAAAAATCTTGGGCCAAAAATTTGTTCCATAGGTCAGATATGGACTTCTGTACAGCCATAACAAAAAAAACTTAAAAAAAAACTTTTAAAAAACTTTTATGAAACTTTTGGCTAGTAATGGGAATCAGAAGGGAAGTCAATGAGTATGTATAGTAAGTTAGTGTTTAAGGACTCTTGGGCTAAATATTTGTTCCGTAGGTCAAATATGAACTTCTGTACAGCCATAACAAAAAAACCTTAAAAAAACTTTTATGGAACTTTTGGCTAGTAATGGGAATCAAAAGGGATGTCAATGAGTATGTATAGTAAGTTAGTGTTTAAATAATCTTGGGCCAAAAATTTATTCCGTAGCTCAAGTATAAACTTCTGTACAGCCATAATGTAAAAAAAAATAAATAAATAAACACCTTTAAAAAACCTTTAAAAAAAACCTTGTGTGGAACTTTTGGCTAGTAATAGGAATCAGAAGGGAAGTCGATGAGTAGGTTTAGTAAGTTATTGTTTAAGGACTCTTGGGCCAAAAATATGTTCAATAGGTCAAATATGAACTTCTGTACAGCCATAACAACAAAACCTTAAAAAAAACTTTTATGGAACTTTTGGCTAGTAATGGGAATCAGAAGGGATGTCAATGAGTATGTATAGTAAGTTGGTGTTTAAAAAATCTTGGGCCAAAAATTTGTTCCATAGGTCAGATATGGACTTCTGTACAGCCATAACAAAAAAAACTTTTAAAAAAACTTTTAAAAAACTTTTATGAAACTTTTGGCTAGTAATGGGAATCAGAAGGGAAGTCAATGAGTATGTATAGTAAGTTAGTGTTTAAGGACTCTTGGGCTAAATATTTGTTCCGTAGGTCAAATATGAACTTCTGTACAGCCATAACAAAAAAACCTTAAAAAAAACTTTTATGGAACTTTTGGCTAGTAATGGGAATCAAAAGGGATGTCAATGAGTATGTATAGTAAGTTAGTGTTTAAATAATCTTGGGCCAAAAATGTATTCCGTAGGTCAAGTATGAACTTCTGTACAGCCATAATGTAAAAAAAAAAAAAAAAAAAACACCTTTAAAAAACCTTTAAAAAAAACCTTTTATGGAACTTTTGGCTAGTAATGGGAATCAGAAGGGATGTCAATGAGTATGTATAGTAAGTTAGTGTTTAAGTAGTCTTGGGCTAAAAATGTATTCCGTAGGTCAAATATGAACTTCTGTACAGCCATAATGTAAGAAAAAAAAAAAAAACACCTTAAAAAAACCTTGTGTGGAACTTTTGGCTAGTAATGGAAATCAGAAGGGAAGTCAATGAGTATGTATAGTAAGTTAGTGTTTAAGGACTCTTGGGCCAAAAATATGTTCAATAGGTCAAATATGAACTTCTGTACAGCCATAACAACAAAACCTTAAAAAAAACTTTTATGGAACTTTTGGCTAGTAATGGGAATTAGAAGGGATGTCAATGAGTATGTATAGTAAGTTAGTGTTTAAAGTATCTTGGGCCAAAAATTTGTTCTGTAGGTCAAATATGGACTTCTGTACAGCCATAAAATGTAAAAAAAAAAAAAAAAAAAACATTTAAAAGAAACTTTTGTGGAGCTTTGGGCTAGTAATGGGAATCAGAAGGGATGTCAATGAGTATATATAGTAAGTTGGTGTTTAAAAAATCTTGGGCCAAAAATTTATTCCATAGGTCAGATATGGACTTCTGTACAGCCATAACAAAAAAAACTTTAAAAAAAACTTAAAAAAAAACTTTTATGGAACTTATGGCTAGTAATGGGAATCAGAAGGGAAATCAATGAGTATGTATAGTAAGTTAGTGTTTAAGTAATCTTGGGCCAAAAATTTGTTCTGTAGGTCAAATATGAACTTTGTACAGGCATAAAATGTAAAAAAAAAAATAATATTAATTAAAAGGAACTTTTGTGGAACTTTTGGCTAGTAATGGGAATCAGAAGGGAAGTCAATGAGTATGTGTAGTGAGTTAGTGTTTAAGGACTCTTGGGCCAAAAATATGTTCAATAGGTCAAATATGAACTTCTGTACAGCCATAAAGTAAAAAAAAAAAAAAAAAAAACCTTGTGTGGAACTTTGGGCAAGTAATGGGAATCAGAAGGAATGTTGAGTATGTATAGTAAGTTAGTGTTTAAATAATCTTGGGCCAAAAATATGTTCAGTAGGCCAAATGGACTTCTGTACAGCCATTATGTGAAAAAAGAAAAAAAACAAAAAACTTTAAAAAACCTTAAAAAAACTTTTATGGAACTTTTGACTAGTAATGGGAATCAGAAGGGAAGTCAATGAGTATGTATGGTAAGTTAGTGTTTAAGTAATCTTGGGCCAAAAATTTGTTCTGTAGGTCAAATATGAACTTTGTACAGGCATAAAATGTAAAAAAGAAAAAACAACAACAACAAAAAAATTAAAAGAAACCCTTGAAAAAACCTTGTGTGGAACTTTGGGCAAGTAATGGGAATCAGAGGGGATGTTAATGAGTATCTATAGTAAGTTAGTGTTTAAATAATCTTGGGCCAAAAATTTATTCTGTAGGTCAAGTATGAACTTCTTTACAGCCATAATGTAAAAAAATAAAAAAATAAAAAAATTCAAAGAAATTTTTGTGGAACTTTTGGCTAGTAATGGGAATCAGAAGGGAAGTCAATGAGTATGTATAGTAAATTAGTGTTTAAGGACTCTTGGGCCAAAAATATGTTCAATAGGTCAAATATGAACTTCTGTACAGCCATAAAGTAAAAAAAAAAAAAAAAAAAACCTTGAAAAAACCTTTTGTGGAACTTTGGGCAAGTAATGGGAATCAGAAGGAATGTTGAGTATGTATAGTCAGTTAGTGTTTAAATAGTCTTGGGCCAAAAACTTATTCCGTAGCTCAAGTATGAACTTCTGTACAGCCATAATGTAAAAAAATTAAAAAAATTAAAAATTCAAAGAAACTTTTGTGGAACTTTTGGCTAGTAATGGGAATCAGAAGGGAAGTCAATGAGTATGTATAGTAAGTTAGTGTTTAAGGAGTCTTGGGCAAAAAATTTGTTTAGTAGGTCAAATATGGATTTCTGTACAGCCATAATGTAAAAAATAAATAAATAAACCTTTAAAAAATCTTTAAAAAAAACTTTTTATGGAACTTTTGGCTAGTAATGGGAATCAGAAGGGAAGTCAATGAGTATGTATATAGTAAGTTAGTGTTGAAATAATCTTGGGCCAAAAGTGTTTAAGGACTCTTGGCCCAAAAATATGTTCAATAGGTCAAATATGAACTTCTGTACAGCCATAAAGTAAAAAAAAAAAAAAACTTTAAAAAACCTTAAAAAAACTTTTATGGAACTTTTGGCTAGTAATGGGAATCAGAAGGGAAGTCAATGAGTATGTGTAGTGAGTTAGTGTTTAAGGACTCTTGGGCCAAAAATATGTTCAATAGGTCAAATATGAACTTCTGTACAGCCATAAAGTAAAAAAAAAAATAAAAAAAAACCTTGAAAAAACCTTGTGTGGAACTTTGGGCAAGTAATGGGAATCAGAAGGAATGTTGAGTATGTATAGTAAGTTATTGTTTAAATAATGTTGGGCCAAAAATATGTTCAGTAGGTCAAATATGGACTTCTGTACAGCCATAATGTAACAAAAACATTTTTTTTTTAAAAAAACCTTTTGTGGAACTTTTGGCTTTTAATAGGAATCAGAAGGGATGTCAATGAGTATATATAGTAAGTTAGTGTTTAAATAATCTTGGGCCAAAAATTTGTTCCATAGGTCAAATGTGGACTTCTGTACAGCCATATCAAAAAAACCTTTAAAAAAAACTTTAAAAAAACCTTTAAAAAAAACTTTTATGAAACTTTTGGCTAGTAATGGGAATCAGAAGGGAAGTCAATGAGTATGTATAGTAAGTTAGTGTTTAAGTAATCTTGGGCCAAAAATTTGTTCAAAAGGTCAAATATGGACTTCTGTACAGCCATAAAATGTAAAAAAAAAAAAAAACAACAACAACAAAAAAATTTAAAGAAACCCTTGAAAAAACCTTGTGTGGAACTTTGGGCAAGTAATGGGAATCAGAGGGGATGTTAATGATTATCTATAGTAAGTTAGTGTTTAAATAATCTTGGGCCAAAAATTTATTCTGTAGGTCAAATATGAACTTTGTACAGGCATAAAATGTAAAAAAGAAAAAACAACAACAACAAAAAAATTAAAAGAAACCCTTGAAAAAACCTTGTGTGGAACTTTGGGCAAGTAATGGGAATCAGAGGGGATGTTAATGAGTATCTATAGTAAGTTAGTGTTTAAATAATCTTGGGCCAAAAATTTATTCTGTAGGTCAAGTATGAACTTCTTTACAGCCATAATGTAAAAAAATAAAAAAATAAAAAAATTCAAAGAAATTTTTGTGGAACTTTTGGCTAGTAATGGGAATCAGAAGGGAAGTCAATGAGTATGTATAGTAAATTAGTGTTTAAGGACTCTTGGGCCAAAAATATGTTCAATAGGTCAAATATGAACTTCTGTACAGCCATAAAGTAAAAAAAAAAAAAAAAAAAACCTTGAAAAAACCTTTTGTGGAACTTTGGGCAAGTAATGGGAATCAGAAGGAATGTTGAGTATGTATAGTCAGTTAGTGTTTAAATAGTCTTGGGCCAAAAACTTATTCCGTAGCTCAAGTATGAACTTCTGTACAGCCATAATGTAAAAAAATTAAAAAAATTAAAAATTTAAAGAAACTTTTGTGGAACTTTTGGCTAGTAATGGGAATCAGAAGGGAAGTCAATGAGTATGTATAGTAAGTTAGTGTTTAAGGAGTCTTGGGCAAAAAATTTGTTTAGTAGGTCAAATATGGATTTCTGTACAGCCATAATGTAAAAAATAAATAAATAAACCTTTAAAAAATCTTTAAAAAAAACTTTTTATGGAACTTTTGGCTAGTAATGGGAATCAGAAGGGAAGTCAATGAGTATGTATATAGTAAGTTAGTGTTGAAATAATCTTGGGCCAAAAGTGTTTAAGGACTCTTGGCCCAAAAATATGTTCAATAGGTCAAATATGAACTTCTGTACAGCCATAAAGTAAAAAAAAAAAAAAACTTTAAAAAACCTTAAAAAAACTTTTATGGAACTTTTGGCTAGTAATGGGAATCAGAAGGGAAGTCAATGAGTATGTGTAGTGAGTTAGTGTTTAAGGACTCTTGGGCCAAAAATATGTTCAATAGGTCAAATATGAACTTCTGTACAGCCATAAAGTAAAAAAAAAAAAAAAAAAAAACCTTGAAAAAACCTTGTGTGGAACTTTGGGCAAGTAATGGGAATCAGAAGGAATGTTGAGTATGTATAGTAAGTTATTGTTTAAATAATGTTGGGCCAAAAATATGTTCAGTAGGTCAAATATGGACTTCTGTACAGCCATAATGTAACAAAAACATTTTTTTTTAAAAAAACCTTTTGTGGAACTTTTGGCTTTTAATAGGAATCAGAAGGGATGTCAATGAGTATATATAGTAAGTTAGTGTTTAAATAATCTTGGGCCAAAAATTTGTTCCATAGGTCAAATGTGGACTTCTGTACAGCCATATCAAAAAAACCTTTAAAAAAAACTTTAAAAAAACCTTTAAAAAAAACCTTTTATGAAACTTTTGGCTAGTAATGGGAATCAGAAGGGAAGTCAATGAGTATGTATAGTAAGTTAGTGTTTAAGTAATCTTGGGCCAAAAATTTGTTCAAAAGGTCAAATATGGACTTCTGTACAGCCATAAAATGTAAAAAAAAAAAAAAACAACAACAACAAAAAAATTTAAAGAAACCCTTGAAAAAACCTTGTGTGGAACTTTGGGCAAGTAATGGGAATCAGAGGGGATGTTAATGATTATCTATAGTAAGTTAGTGTTTAAATAATCTTGGGTCAAAAATGTATTCTGTAGGTCAAGTATGAACTTCTTTACAGCCATAATGTAAAAAAATAAAAAATAAAAAAAATTTAAAGAAATTTTTGTGGAACTTTTGGCTAGTAATGGGAATCAGAAGGGAAGTCAATGAGTATGTATAGTAAGTTAGTGTTTAAGGAGTCTTGGGCAAAAAATTTGTTTAGTAGGTCAAATATGAACTTCTGTACAGCCATAATGTAAAAAAAAAAAAAAAAACACCTTAAAAAAACCTTTAAAAAAAACCTTGTGTGGAACTTTTGGCTAGTAATGGGAATCAGAAGGGAAGTCAATGAGTAGGTTTAGTAAGTTAGTGTTTAAGTAATCTTGGGCCAAAAATTTGTTCAGAAGGTCAAATATGGACTTCTGTACAGCCATAATGTAAAAAAAAAAAATAAACCTTTAAAAAATCTTTAAAAAAGACTTTTTATGGAACTTTTGGCTAGTAATGGGAATCAGAAGGGAAGTCAATGAGTATGTATATAGTAAGTTATTGTTGAAATAATCTTGGGCCAAAAGTGTTTAAGGACTCTCGGCCCAAAAATATGTTCAATAGGTCAAATATGAACTTCTGTACAGCCATAAAGTAAAAAAAAAAAAAAAAAAAACCTTGAAAAAAAACTTGTGTGGAACTTTGGGCAAGTAATGGGAATCAGAAGGAATGTTGAGTATGTATAGTAAGTTAGTGTTTAAATAATCTTGGGCCAAAAATTTGTTCTGTAGGTCAAATATGAACTTTGTACAGGCATAAAATGTAAAAAAAAAAAAAATAATAATTAAAAGGAACTTTTGTGGAATTTTTGGCTAGTAATGGGAATCAGAAGGGAAGTCAATGAGTGTGTATAGTAAGTTAGTGTTTAAGTAATCTTGGGCCAAAAATGTGTTCCTTAGGTCAAATATGAACTTTGTACAGGCATAAAATGTAAAAAAAAAAATAATAATAATTAAAAGGAACTTTTGTGGAACTTTTGGCTAGTAATGGGAATCAGAAGGGAAGTCAATGAGTATATATAGTAAGTTAGTGTTTAAATAATCTTGGGCCAAAGATTTGTTCCATAGGTCAAATATGGACTTCTGTACAGCCATAACAAAAAAACCTTAAAAAAAACCTTTAAAAAAACCTTTTATGAAACTTTTGGCTAGTAATGGGAATCAGAAGGGAAGTCAATGAGCATGTGTAGTAAGTTAGTGTTTAAGGACTCTTGGGCCAAAAATATGTTCAATAAGTCAAATATGAACTTCTGTACAGCCATAAAGTAAAAAAAAAAAAAAAAAAAACCTTGAAAAAACCTTTTGTGGAACTTTGGGCAAGTAATGGGAATCAGAAGGGATGTCAATGAGTATGTATAGTAAGTTAGTGTTTAAATAATCTTGGGCCAAAAATTTATTCCGTAGGTCAAGTATGAACTTCTGTACAGCCATAATGTAAGAAAAAAAAAAAAAACACCTTAAAAAAAACCTTGTGTGGAACTTTTGGCTAGTAATGGGAATCAGAAGGGAAGTCAATGAGTATGTATAGTAAGTTAGTGTTTAAGGACTCTTGGGCCAAAAATATGTTCAATAGGTCAAATATGAACTTCTGTACAGCCATAATGTAAAAAAATAAAAAAAATAAACACCTTTAAAAAACCTTAAAAAAAAACCTTGTGTGGAACTTTTCGCTAGTAATGGGACTCAGAAGGGAAGACAATGAGTATGTATAGTAAGTTAGTGTTTAAGGACTTTTGAGCTAAAAATTTGTTTAGTAGGTCAAATATGGACTTCTGTACAGCCATAACATTTAAAAGCAAAAAACAAAAACAAAAACAAAAAAAAACTTTTGTAAAACTTTTGGCTAGTAATGGGAATCAGAAGGGACTTCAATGAGTATGTTTAGTAAGTTAGTGTTTAAGGAGTCTTGGGCCAAAAATATGTTCGGTAGGTCAAATATGGACTTCTGTTAGGCCATAACAAAAAAAACTTTAAAAAACCCTCAAAAAACCTTTTATGGAACTTTTGGCTAGTAATGGGAATCAGAAGGGAAGTCAATGAGTAGGTTTAGTAAGTTAGTGTTTAAGGAGTCTTGGGCCAAAAATATGCTCAATAGGTCAAATATGAACTTCTGTACAGCCATAATTTAAAAAAATAAATAAATAAACACCTTAAAAAAACCTTAAAAAAACCCTCAAAAAACCTTTTATGGAACTTTTGGCTAGTAATGGGAATCAGAAGGGAAGTCAATGAGTAGGTTTAGTAAGTTAGTGTTTAAGGACTCTTGGGCCAAAAATATGTTCAATAGGTCAAATATGAACTTCTGTACAGCCGTAATGTAACAAAAAAATGCAAATTTAAAAAACCTTTAAAAAAAAACTTTTCTGGAACTTTTGTCTAGTAATGGGAATCAGAAGGGAAGTCAATGAGTATGTTTAGTAAGTTAGTGTTTAAGGACTCTTGGGCTAAATGTTTGTTCCGTAGGTCAAATATGAACTTCTGTACAGCCATAACAAAAAAACCTTAAAAAAACTTTTATGGAACTTTTGGCTAGTAATGGGAATTAGAAGGGATGTCAATGAGTATGTATAGTAAGTTGGTGTTTAAAGAATCTTGGGCCAAAAATGTGTTCTGTAGGTCAAATATGGACTTCTGTACAGCCATAAAATGTAAAAAAAAAAAAAAAAAAAAACATTTAAAAGAAACTTTTGTGGAACTTTGGGCTAGTAATGGGAATCAGAAGGGATGTCAATGAGTATATATAGTAAGTTGGTGTTTAAAAAATCTTGGGCCAAAAATTTGTTCCATAGGTCAGATATGGACTTCTGTACAGCCATAACAAAAAAAACTTTAAAAAAAACTTTAAAAAAACTTTTATGAAACTTTTGGCTAGTAATGGGAATCAGAAGGGAAGTCAATGAGTATGTATAGTAAGTTAGTGTTTAAGGACTCTTGGGCCAAAAATATGTTCAGTAGGTCAAATATGGAATTCTGTACAGCCATAATATATAAAGAAAAGAAAAAAACCCTTGTGTGGAACTGTGGGCAAGTAATGGGAATCAGAAGGTAAGTCAATGAGTATGTATAGTAAGTTAGTGTTTAAATAATCTTGGGCCAAAAATAAGTTCAGTAGGCCAAATGGACTTCTGTACAGCCATTATGTGAAAAAAGAAAAAAAAGAAAAAACTTTAAAAAACCTTAAAAAAACTTTTATGGAACTTTTGGCTAGTAATGGGAATCAGAAGGGAAATCAATGAGTATGTATAGTAAGTTAGTGTTTAAGTAATCTTTGGCCAAAAATATGTTCAATAGGTCAAATATGAACTTTGTACAGGCATAAAATGTAAAAAAAAAAAAAATATTAATTAAAAGGAACTTTTGTGGAACTTTTGGCTAGTAATGGGAATCAGAAGGGAAGTCAATGAGTATGTGTAGTGAGTTAGTGTTTAAGGACTCTTGGGCCAAAAATATGTTCAATAGGTCAAATATGAACTTCTGTACAGCCATAAAGTAAAAAAAAAAAAAAAAAAAACCTTGAAAAAACCTTGTGTGGAACTTTGGGCAAGTAATGGGAATCAGAAGGAATGTTGAGTATGTATAGTAAGTTAGTGTTTAAATAATCTTGGGCCAAAAATATGTTCAGTAGGCCAAATGGACTTCTGTACAGCCATTATGTGAAAAAAGAAAAAAAACAAAAAACTTTAAAAAACCTTAAAAAAACTTTTATGGAACTTTTGGCTAGTAATGGGAATCAGAAGGGAAGTCAATGAGTATGTATGGTAAGTTAGTGTTTAAGTAATCTTGGGCCAAAAATTTGTTCTGTAGGTCAAATATGAACTTTGTACAGGCATAAAATGTAAAAAAAAAAAAACAACAACAACAAAAAAATTAAAAGAAACCCTTGAAAAAACCTTGTGTGGAACTTTGGGCAAGTAATGGGAATCAGAGGGGATGTTAATGAGTATCTATAGTAAGTTAGTGTTTAAATAATCTTGGGCCAAAAATTTATTCTGTAGGTCAAGTATGAACTTCTTTACAGCCATAATGTAAAAAAATAAAAAAATAAAAAAATTCAAAGAAATTTTTGTGGAACTTTTGGCTAGTAATGGGAATCAGAAGGGAAGTCAATGAGTATGTATAGTAAGTTAGTGTTTAAGGAGTCTTGGGCAAAACATTTGTTTAGTAGGTCAAATATGGATTTCTGTACAGCCATAATGTAAAAAAAAAAAAATAAACCTTTAAAAAATCTTTAAAAAAAACTTTTTATGGAACTTTTGGCTAGTAATGGGAATCAGAAGGGAAGTCAATGAGTATGTATATAGTAAGTTATTGTTGAAATAATCTTGGGCCAAAAGTGTTTAAGGACTCTCGGCCCAAAAATATGTTCAATAGGTCAAATATGAACTTCTGTACAGCCATAAAGTAAAAAAAAAAAAAAAAAAAACCTTGAAAAAAAACTTGTGTGGAACTTTGGGCAAGTAATGGGAATCAGAGGGGATGTTAATGAGTATCTATAGTAAGTTAGTGTTTAAAAAATCTTGGGCCAAAAATTTATTCCGTAGCTCAAGTATGAACTTCTGTACAGCCATAATGTAACAAAAAAATACAAATTTAAAAAACCTTTAAAAAAAACTTTTCTGGAACTTTTGTCTAGTAATGGGAATCAGAAGTGAAGTCAATGAGTATGTATAGTAAGTTAGTGTTTAAGGACTCTTGGGCTAAATATTTGTTCCGTAGGTCAAATATGAACTTCTGTACAGCCATAACAAAAAAACCTTAAAAAAAACCTTTAAAAAAAACTTTTATGGAACTTTTGGCTAGTAATGGGAATCAGAAGGGATGTCAATGAGTATGTATAGTAAGTTAGTGTTTAAATAATCTTGGGCCAAAAATATGTTCAGTAGGCCAAATGGACTTCTGTACAGCCATTATGTGAAAAAAGAAAAAAAACAAAAAACTTTAAAAAACCTTAAAAAAACTTTTATGGAAGTTTTGGCTAGTAATGGGAATCAGAAGGGAAGTTAATGAGTATGTATAGTAAGTTAGTGTTTAAAGAATCTTGGGCCAAAAATTTGTTCTTTAGGTCAAATATGAACTTTATACAGGCATAAAATGTAAAAAAAAAAAATAATAATAATTAAAAGGAACTTTTGTGGAACTTTTGGCTAGTAATGGGAATCAGAAGGGAAGTCAATGAGTGTTATAGTAAGTTAGTGTTTAAGTTATCTTGGGCCAAAAATGTGTTCCTTAGGTCAAATATGGACTTCTGTACAGCCATAAAATGTAAAAAAAAAAAATTTTTAAAAGAAACTTTTGTGGAACTTTGGGCTAGTAATGGGAATCAGAAGGGATGTCAATGAGTATATATAGTAAGTTAGTGTTTAAATAATCTTTGGCCAAAGATTTGTTCCATAGGTCAAATATGGACTTCTGTACAGCCATAACAAAAAAACCTTAAAAAAAACCTTTAAAAAAACCTTTTATGAAACTTTTGGCTAGTAATGGGAATCAGAAGGGAAGTCAATGAGTATGTGTAGTAAGTTAGTGTTTAAGGACTCTTGGGCCAAAAATATGTTCAATAGGTCAAATATGAACTTCTGTACAGCCATAAAGTAAAAAAAAAAAAAAAAAAAACCTTGAAAAAACCTTTTGTGGAACTTTGGGCAAGTAATGGGAATCAGAAGGAATGTTGAGTATGTATAGTAAGTTAGTGTTTAAATAGTCTTGGGCCAAAAACTTATTCCGTAGCTCAAGTATGAACTTCTGTACAGCCATAATGTAAAAAAATTAAAAAAATTAAAAATTCAAAGAAACTTTTGTGGAACTTTTGGCTAGTAATGGGAATCAGAAGGGAAGTCAATGAGTATGTATAGTAAGTTAGTGTTTAAGTAATCTTGGGCCAAAAATTTGTTCAGAAGGTCAAATATGGACTTCTGTACAGCCATAATGTAAAAAAAAATAAAAATAAACCTTTAAAAAATCTTTAAAAAAGACTTTTTATGGAACTTTTGGCTAGTAATGGGAATCAGAAGGGAAGTCAATGAGTATGTATATAGTAAGTTATTGTTGAAATAATCTTGGGCCAAAAGTGTTTAAGGACTCTCGGCCCAAAAATATGTTCAATAGGTCAAATATGAACTTCTGTACAGCCATAAAGTAAAAAAAAAAAAAAAAAAAACCTTGAAAAAAAACTTGTGTGGAACTTTGGGCAAGTAATGGGAATCAGAAGGAATGTTGAGTATGTAAAGTAAGTTAGTGTTTAAATAATCTTGGGCCAAAAATTTATTCCGTAGCTCAAGTATGAACTTCTGTACAGCCATAATGTAACAAAAAAATACAAATTTAAAAAACCTTTAAAAAAAAACCTTTCTGGAACTTTTGTCTAGTAATGGGAATCAGAAGTGAAGTCAATGAGTATGTATAGTAAGTTAGTGTTTAAGGACTCTTGGGCTAAATATTTGTTCCGTAGGTCAAATATGAACTTCTGTACAGCCATAACAAAAAAAACTTTAAAAAAACTTTTATGGAACTTTTGGCTAGTAATGGGAATCAGAAGGGAAGTCAATGAGTATGTATAGTAAGTTAGTGTTTAAAGAATCTTGGGCCAAAAATTTGTTCTTTAGGTCAAATATGAACTTTATACAGGCATAAAATGTAAAAAAAAAAAAAAATAATTAAAAGGAACTTTTGTGGAACTTTTGGCTAGTAATGGGAATCAGAAGGGAAGTCAATGAGTGTTATAGTAAGTTAGTGTTTAAGTTATCTTGGGCCAAAAATGTGTTCCTTAGGTCAAATATGGACTTCTGTACAGCCATAAAATGTAAAAAAAAAAAATTTTTAAAAGAAACTTTTGTGGAACTTTGGGCTAGTAATGGGAATCAGAAGGGATGTCAATGAGTATATATAGTAAGTTAGTGTTTAAATAATCTTTGGCCAAAGATTTGTTCCATAGGTCAAATATGGACTTCTGTACAGCCATAACAAAAAAACCTTAAAAAAAACCTTTAAAAAAACCTTTTATGAAACTTTTGGCTAGTAATGGGAATCAGAAGGGAAGTCAATGAGTATGTGTAGTAAGTTAGTGTTTAAGGACTCTTGGGCCAAAAATATGTTCAATAAGTCAAATATGAACTTCTGTACAGCCATAAAGTAAAAAAAAAAAAAAAAAAAAACCTTGAAAAAACCTTTTGTGGAACTTTGGGCAAGTAATGGGAATCAGAAGGAATGTTGAGTATGTATAGTAAGTTAGTGTTTAAATAGTCTTGGGCCAAAAACTTATTCCGTAGCTCAAGTATGAACTTCTGTACAGCCATAATGTAAAAAAATTAAAAAAAATTAAAAATTCAAAGAAACTTTTGTGGAACTTTTGGCTAGTAATGGGAATCAGAAGGGAAGTCAATGAGTATGTATAGTAAGTTAGTGTTTAAGGAGTCTTGGGCAAAAAATTTGTTTAGTAGGTCAAATATGGATTTCTGTACAGCCATAATGTAAAAAATAAATAAATAAACCTTTAAAAAATCTTTAAAAAAAACGTTTTATGGAACTTTTGGCTAGTAATGGGAATCAGAAGGGAAGTCAATGAGTATGTATATAGTAAGTTAGTGTTGAAATAATCTTGGGCCAAAAGTGTTTAAGGACTCTTGGCCCAAAAATATGTTCAATAGGTCAAATATGAACTTCTGTACAGCCATAAAGTAAAAAAAAAAAAAAAAAAAAAAAAACTTGAAAAAACCTTGAAAAAACCTTGTGTGGAACTTTTGGCAAGTAATGGGAATCAGAAGGAATGTTGAGTATGTATAGTAAGTTATTGTTTAAATAATGTTGGGCCAAAAATATGTTCAGTAGGTCAAATATGGACTTCTGTACAGCCATAATGTAACAAAAAAAATTTTTTTTTTAAAAACCTGTTGTGGAACTTTTGGCTTTTAATAGGAATCAGAAGGGATGTCAATGAGTATATATAGTAAGTTAGTGTTTAAATAATCTTGGGCCAAAAATTTGTTCCATAGGTCAAATGTGGACTTCTGTACAGCCATATAAAAAAAACCTTTAAAAAAAACTTTAAAAAAACCTTAAAAAAAAACCTTTTATGAAACTTTTGGCTAGTAATGGGAATCAGAAGGGAAGTCAATGAGTATGTATAGTAAGTTAGTGTTTAAGTAATCTTGGGCCAAAAATTTGTTCAGAAGGTCAAATATGGACTTCTGTACAGCCATAAAATGTAAAAAAAAAAACAACAACAACAAAAAAATTAAAAGAAACCCTTGAAAAAACCTTGTGTCTAACTTTGGGCAAGTAATGGGAATCAGAGGGGATGTTAATGAGTATCTATAGTAAGTTAGTGTTTAAATAATCTTGGGCCAAAAATGTATTCTGTAGGTCAAGTATGAACTTCTTTACAGCCATAATGTAAAAAAATTAAAAATTAAAAAAATTCAAAGAAATTTTTGTGGAACTTTTGGCTAGTAATGGGAATCAGAAGGGAAGTCAATGAGTATGTATAGTAAGTTAGTGTTTAAGGAGTCTTGGGCAAAAAATTTGTTTAGTAGGTCAAATATGAACTTCTGTACAGCCATAATGTAAAAAAAAAAAAAAAAAAACACCTTAAAAAAACCTTTAAAAAAAAACTTGTGTGGAACTTTTGGCTAGTAATGGGAATCAGAAGGGAAGTCAATGAGTAGGTTTAGTAAGTTAGTGTTTAAGTAATCTTGGGCCAAAAATTTGTTCAGAAGGTCAAATATGGACTTCTGTACAGCCATAATGTAAAAAAAAAAAAAAAATAAACCTTTAAAAAATCTTTAAAAAAGACTTTTTATGGAACTTTTGGCTAGTAATGGGAATCAGAAGGGAAGTCAATGCGTATGTATATAGTAAGTTATTGTTGAAATAATCTTGGGCCAAAAGTGTTTAAGGACTCTCGGCCCAAAAATATGTTCAATAGGTCAAATATGAACTTCTGTACAGCCATAAAGTAAAAAAAAAAAAAAAAAAAACCTTGAAAAAAAACTTGTGTGGAACTTTGGGCAATAATGGGAATCAGAAGGAATGTTGAGTATGTAAAGTAAGTTAGTGTTTAAATAATCTTGGGCCAAAAATTTATTCCGTAGCTCAAGTATGAACTTCTGTACAGCCATAATGTAACAAAAAAATACAAATTTAAAAAACCTTTAAAAAAAACCCTTTCTGGAACTTTTGTCTAGTAATGGGAATCAGAAGTGAAGTCAATGAGTATGTATAGTAAGTTAGTGTTTAAGGACTCTTGGGCTAAATATTTGTTCCGTAGGTCAAATATGAACTTCTGTACAGCCATAACAAAAAAACCTTAAAAAAAACTTTTATGGAACTTTTGGCTAGTAATGGGAATCAGAAGGGATGTCAATGAGTATGTAGAGTAAGTTAGTGTTTAAATAATCTTGGGCCAAAAATATGTTCAGTAGGCCAAATGGACTTCTGTACAGCCATTATGTGAAAAAAGAAAAAAAAACAAAAAACTTTAAAAAACCTTAAAAAAACTTTTATGGAACTTTTGGCTAGTAATGGGAATCAGAAGGGAAGTCACTGAGTATGTATAGTAAGTTAGTGTTTAAAGAATCTTGGGCCAAAAATTTGTTCTGTAGGTCAAATATGAACTTTGTACAGGCATAAAATGTAAAAAAAAAAATAATAATAATTAAAAGGAACTTTTGTGGAATTTTTGGCTAGTAATGGGAATCAGAAGGGAAGTCAATGAGTGTGTATAGTAAGTTAGTGTTTAAGTAATCTTGGGCCAAAAATGTGTTCCTTAGGTCAAATATGAACTTTGTACAGGCATAAAATGTAAAAAAAAAAAAATAAATAATTAAAAGGAACTTTTGTGGAACTTTTGGCTAGTAATGGGAATCAGAAGGGAAGTCAATGAGTATATATAGTAAGTTAGTGTTTAAATAATCTTGGGCCAAAGATTTGTTCCATAGGTCAAATATGGACTTCTGTACAGCCATAAAGTAAAAAAAAAAAAAAAAAAAACCTTGAAAAAACCTTTTGTGGAACTTTGGGCAAGTAATGGGAATCAGAAGGGATGTCAATGAGTATGTATAGTAAGTTAGTGTTTAAATAATCTTGGGCCAAAAATTTATTCCGTAGGTCAAGTATGAACTTCTGTACAGCCATAATGTAAGAAAAAAAAACACCTTAAAAAAAACCTTGTGTGGAACTTTTGGCTAGTAATGGGAATCACAAGGGGAGTCAATGAGTATGTATAGTAAGTTAGTGTTTAAGGACTCTTGGGCCAAAAATATGTTCAATAGGTCAAATATGAACTTCTGTACAGCCATAATGTAAAAAAATAAAAAAAATAAACACCTTTAAAAAACCTTAAAAAAAAACCTTGTGTGGAACTTTTCGCTAGTAATGGGACTCAGAAGGGAAGACAATGAGTATGTATAGTAAGTTAGTGTTTAAGGACTTTTGAGCTAAAAATTTGTTTAGTAGGTCAAATATGGACTTGAGGACTTCTGTACAGCCATAACATTTAAAAGCAAAAACAAAAACAAAAACAAAAAAAAACTTTTGTAAAACTTTTGGCTAGTAATGGGAATCAGAAGGGACTTCAATGAGTATGTTTAGTAAGTTAGTGTTTAAGGAGTCTTGGGCCAAAAATATGTTCGGTAGGTCAAATATGGACTTCTGTTAGGCCATACAAAAAAAACTTTTAAAAAAACCCTCAAAAAACCTTTTATGGAACTTTTGGCTAGTAATGGGAATCAGAAGGGAAGTCAATGAGTAGGTTTAGTAAGTTAGTGTTTAAGGAGTCTTGGGCCAAAAATATGCTCAATAGGTCAAATATGAACTTCTGTACAGCCATAATTTAAAAAAATAAATAAATAAACACCTTAAAAAAACCTTAAAAAAACCCTCAAAAAACCTTTTATGGAACTTTTGGCTAGTAATGGGAATCAGAAGGGAAGTCAATGAGTAGGTTTAGTAAGTTAGTGTTTAAGGACTCTTGGGCCAAAAATATGTTCAATAGGTTAAATATGAACTTCTGTACAGCCGTAATGTAACAAAAAAATGCAAATTTAAAAAACCTTTAAAAAAAACTTTTCTGGAACTTTTGTCTAGTAATGGGAATCAGAAGGGAAGTCAATGAGTATGTTTAGTAAGTTAGTGTTTATAGGACTCTTGGGCTAAATGTTTGTTCCGTAGGTCAAATATGAACTTCTGTACAGCCATAACAAAAAAACCTTAAAAAAACTTTTATGGAACTTTTGGCTAGTAATGGGAATTAGAAGGGATGTCAATGAGTATGTATAGTAAGTTAGTGTTTAAAGAATCTTGGGCCAAAAATTTGTTCTGTAGGTCAAATATGGACTTCTGTACAGCCATAAAATGTAAAAAAAAAAAAAAAAAAAACATTTAAAAGAAACTTTTGTGGAACTTTGGGCTAGTAATGGGAATCAGAAGGGATGTCAATGAGTATATATAGTAAGTTGGTGTTTAAAAAATCTTGGGCCAAAAATTTGTTCCATAGGTCAGATATGGACTTCTGTACAGCCATAACAAAAAAAACTTTAAAAAAACTTTAAAAAAACTTTTATGAAACTTTTGGCTAGTAATGGGAATCAGAAGGGAAGTCAATGAGTATGTATAGTAAGTTAGTGTTTAAGGACTCTTGGGCCAAAAATATGTTCAGTAGGTCAAATATGGAATTCTGTACAGCCATAATATATAAAGAAAAGAAAAAAAACCTTGTGTGGAACGGTGGGCAAGTAATGGGAATCAGAAGGTAAGTCAATGAGTATGTATAGTAAGTTAGTGTTTAAATAATCTTGGGCCAAAAATATGTTCAGTAGGCCAAATGGACTTCTGTACAGCATTATGTGAAAAAAGAAAAAAAACAAAAACTTTAAAAAACCTTAAAAAAACCTTTTATGAAACTTTGGCTAGTAATGGGAATCAGAAGGGAAGTCAATGAGTATGTATGGTAAGTTAGTGTTTAAGTAATCTTGGGCCAAAATTTGTTCTGTAGGTCAAATATGAACTTTGTACAGGCATAAAATGTAAAAAAAAAATAATATTAATTAAAAGGAACTTTTGCGGAACTTTTGGCTAGTAATGGGAATCAGAAGGTAAGTCAATGAGTATGTGTAGTGAGTTAGTGTTTAAGGACTCTTGGGCCAAAAATATGTTCAATAGGTCAAATATGAACTTCTGTACAGCCATAAAGTAAAAAAAAAAAAAAAAAAAACTTGAAAAAACCTTGTGTGGAACTTTGGGCAAGTAATGGGAATCAGAAGGAATGTTGAGTATGTATAGTAAGTTATTGTTTAAATAATGTTGGGCAAAAATATGTTCAGTAGGTCAAATATGGACTTCTGTACAGCCATAATGTAACAAAAAAATTTTTTTTTTAAAGACCTTTTGTGGAACTTTTGGCTAGTAATAGGAATCAGAAGGGATGTCAATGAGTATATATAGTAAGTTAGTGTTTAAATAATCTTGGGCCAAAAATTTGTTCCATAGGTCAAATGTGGACTTCTGTACAGCCATATCAAAAAAACCTTTAAAAAAAACTTTAAAAAAACCTTTTATGAAACTTTTGGCTAGTAATGGGAATCAGAAGGGAAGTCAATGAGTATGTATAGTAAGTTAGTGTTTAAGTAATCTTGGGCCAAAAATTTGTCAGAAGGTCAAATATGGACTTCTGTACAGCCATAAAATGTAAAAAAAAACAAAACAACAACAACAAAAAAATTAAAAGAAACCCTTGAAAAAACCTTGTGTGGAACTTTGGGCAAGTAATGGAAATCAGAGGGGATGTTAATGAGTATCTATAGTATGTTAGTGTTTAAATAATCTTGGGCCAAAAATTTATTCTGTAGGTCAAGTATGAACTTCTTTACAGCCATAATGTAAAAAAATAAAAAAATAAAAAATTCAAAGAAATTTTTGTGGAACTTTTGGCTGGTAATGGGAATCAGAAGGGAAGTCAATGAGTATGTATAGTAAGTTACTGTTAAGGAGTCTTGGGCAAAAAAATTGTTTTAGTAGGTCAAATATGGATTTCTGTACAGCCATAATGTAAAAAAAAAAATAAACCTTTAAAAAAATCTTTAAAAAAAACTTTTTATGGAACTTTTGGCTAGTAATGGGAATCAGAAGGGAAGTCAATGAGTATGTATAGTAAGTTAGTGTTTAAGGACTCTTGGGCTAAATATTTGTTCCGTAGGTCAATATGAACTTCTGTACAGCCATAACAAAAAAACCTTAAAAAAACTTTTATGGAACTTTTGGCTAGTAATGGGAATCAGAAGGGATGTCAATGAGTATGTATAGTAAGTTAGTGTTTAAATAATCTTGGGCCAAAATATGTTCAGTAGGCCAAATGGACTTCTGTACAGCCATTATGTGAAAAAAGAAAAAAACAAAAAACTTTAAAAACCTTAAAAAAACTTTTATGGAACTTTTGGCTAGTAATGGGAATCAGAAGGGAAGTCAATGAGTATGTATGGTAAGTTAGTGTTTAAGTAATCTTGGGCCAAAAATTTGTTCTGTAGGTCAAATATGAACTTTGTACAGGCATAAAATGTAAAAAAAAATAATATTAATTAAAAGGAACTTTTGTGGAACTTTTGGCTAGTAATGGGAATCAGAAGGAATGTTGAGTATGTATAGTAAGTTATTGTTTAAATAATGTTGGGCCAAAAATATGTTCAGTAGGTCAAATATGGACTTCTGTACAGCCATAATGTAACAAAAAAAATTTTTTTTTTAAAAACCTGTTGTGGAACTTTTGGCTTTTAATAGGAATCAGAAGGGATGTCAATGAGTATATATAGTAAGTTAGTGTTTAAATAATCTTGGGCCAAAAATTTGTTCCATAGGTCAAATGTGGACTTCTGTACAGCCATATCAAAAAAACCTTTAAAAAAAACTTTAAAAAAACCTTAAAAAAAAACCTTTTATGAAACTTTTGGCTAGTAATGGGAATCAGAAGGGAAGTCAATGAGTATGTATAGTAAGTTAGTGTTTAAGTAATCTTGGGCCAAAAATTTGTTCAGAAGGTCAAATATGGACTTCTGTACAGCCATAAAATGTAAAAAAAAAAAACAACAACAACAAAAAAATTAAAAGAAACCCTTGAAAAAACCTTGTGTCTAACTTTGGGCAAGTAATGGGAATCAGAGGGGATGTTAATGAGTATCTATAGTAAGTTAGTGTTTAAATAATCTTGGGCCAAAAATGTATTCTGTAGGTCAAGTATGAACTTCTTTACAGCCATAATGTAAAAAAATTAAAAATAAAAAAAATTCAAAGAAATTTTTGTGGAACTTTTGGCTAGTAATGGGAATCAGAAGGGAAGTCAATGAGTATGTATAGTAAGTTAGTGTTTAAGGAGTCTTGGGCAAAAAATTTGTTTAGTAGGTCAAATATGAACTTCTGTACAGCCATAATGTAAAAAAAAAAAAAAAAAAACACCTTAAAAAAACCTTTAAAAAAAAACTTGTGTGGAACTTTTGGCTAGTAATGGGAATCAGAAGGGAAGTCAATGAGTAGGTTTAGTAAGTTAGTGTTTAAGTAATCTTGGGCCAAAAATTTGTTCAGAAGGTCAAATATGGACTTCTGTACAGCCATAATGTAAAAAAAAAAAAAAAAAAACCTTTAAAAAATCTTTAAAAAAGACTTTTTATGGAACTTTTGGCTAGTAATGGGAATCAGAAGGGAAGTCAATGCGTATGTATATAGTAAGTTATTGTTGAAATAATCTTGGGCCAAAAGTGTTTAAGGACTCTCGGCCCAAAAATATGTTCAATAGGTCAAATATGAACTTCTGTACAGCCATAAAGTAAAAAAAAAAAAAAAAAAAACCTTGAAAAAAAACTTGTGTGGAACTTTGGGCAATAATGGGAATCAGAAGGAATGTTGAGTATGTAAAGTAAGTTAGTGTTTAAATAATCTTGGGCCAAAAATTTATTCCGTAGCTCAAGTATGAACTTCTGTACAGCCATAATGTAACAAAAAAATACAAATTTAAAAAACCTTTAAAAAAAACCCTTTCTGGAACTTTTGTCTAGTAATGGGAATCAGAAGTGAAGTCAATGAGTATGTATAGTAAGTTAGTGTTTAAGGACTCTTGGGCTAAATATTTGTTCCGTAGGTCAAATATGAACTTCTGTACAGCCATAACAAAAAAACCTTAAAAAAAACTTTTATGGAACTTTTGGCTAGTAATGGGAATCAGAAGGGATGTCAATGAGTATGTAGAGTAAGTTAGTGTTTAAATAATCTTGGGCCAAAAATATGTTCAGTAGGCCAAATGGACTTCTGTACAGCCATTATGTGAAAAAAGAAAAAAAAACAAAAAACTTTAAAAAACCTTAAAAAAACTTTTATGGAACTTTTGGCTAGTAATGGGAATCAGAAGGGAAGTCACTGAGTATGTATAGTAAGTTAGTGTTTAAAGAATCTTGGGCCAAAAATTTGTTCTGTAGGTCAAATATGAACTTTGTACAGGCATAAAATGTAAAAAAAAAAATAATAATAATTAAAAGGAACTTTTGTGGAATTTTTGGCTAGTAATGGGAATCAGAAGGGAAGTCAATGAGTGTGTATAGTAAGTTAGTGTTTAAGTAATCTTGGGCCAAAAATGTGTTCCTTAGGTCAAATATGAACTTTGTACAGGCATAAAATGTAAAAAAAAAAAAATAAATAATTAAAAGGAACTTTTGTGGAACTTTTGGCTAGTAATGGGAATCAGAAGGGAAGTCAATGAGTATATATAGTAAGTTAGTGTTTAAATAATCTTGGGCCAAAGATTTGTTCCATAGGTCAAATATGGACTTCTGTACAGCCATAAAGTAAAAAAAAAAAAAAAAAAAACCTTGAAAAAACCTTTTGTGGAACTTTGGGCAAGTAATGGGAATCAGAAGGGATGTCAATGAGTATGTATAGTAAGTTAGTGTTTAAATAATCTTGGGCCAAAAATTTATTCCGTAGGTCAAGTATGAACTTCTGTACAGCCATAATGTAAGAAAAAAAAACACCTTAAAAAAAACCTTGTGTGGAACTTTTGGCTAGTAATGGGAATCACAAGGGGAGTCAATGAGTATGTATAGTAAGTTAGTGTTTAAGGACTCTTGGGCCAAAAATATGTTCAATAGGTCAAATATGAACTTCTGTACAGCCATAATGTAAAAAAATAAAAAAAATAAACACCTTTAAAAAACCTTAAAAAAAAACCTTGTGTGGAACTTTTCGCTAGTAATGGGACTCAGAAGGGAAGACAATGAGTATGTATAGTAAGTTAGTGTTTAAGGACTTTTGAGCTAAAAATTTGTTTAGTAGGTCAAATATGGACTTCTGTACAGCCATAACATTTAAAAGCAAAAAACAAAAACAAAAACAAAAAAAAACTTTTGTAAAACTTTTGGCTAGTAATGGGAATCAGAAGGGACTTCAATGAGTATGTTTAGTAAGTTAGTGTTTAAGGAGTCTTGGGCCAAAAATATGTTCGGTAGGTCAAATATGGACTTCTGTTAGGCCATAACAAAAAAAAACTTTAAAAAACCCTCAAAAAACCTTTTATGGAACTTTTGGCTAGTAATGGGAATCAGAAGGGAAGTCAATGAGTAGGTTTAGTAAGTTAGTGTTTAAGGAGTCTTGGGCCAAAAATATGCTCAATAGGTCAAATATGAACTTCTGTACAGCCATAATTAAAAAAAATAAATAAATAAACACCTTAAAAAAACCTTAAAAAAACCCTCAAAAAACCTTTTATGGAACTTTTGGCTAGTAATGGGAATCAGAAGGGAAGTCAATGAGTAGGTTTAGTAAGTTAGTGTTTAAGGACTCTTGGGCCAAAAATATGTTCAATAGGTTAAATATGAACTTCTGTACAGCCGTAATGTAACAAAAAAATGCAAATTTAAAAAACCTTTAAAAAAAACTTTTCTGGAACTTTTGTCTAGTAATGGGAATCAGAAGGGAAGTCAATGAGTATGTTTAGTAAGTTAGTGTTTAAGGACTCTTGGGCTAAATGTTTGTTCCGTAGGTCAAATATGAACTTCTGTACAGCCATAACAAAAAAACCTTAAAAAAACTTTTATGGAACTTTTGGCTAGTAATGGGAATTAGAAGGGATGTCAATGAGTATGTATAGTAAGTTAGTGTTTAAAGAATCTTGGGCCAAAAATTTGTTCTGTAGGTCAAATATGGACTTCTGTACAGCCATAAAATGTAAAAAAAAAAAAAAAAAAAACATTTAAAAGAAACTTTTGTGGAACTTTGGGCTAGTAATGGGAATCAGAAGGGATGTCAATGAGTATATATAGTAAGTTGGTGTTTAAAAAATCTTGGGCCAAAAATTTGTTCCATAGGTCAGATATGGACTTCTGTACAGCCATAACAAAAAAAACTTTAAAAAAAACTTTAAAAAAACTTTTATGAAACTTTTGGCTAGTAATGGGAATCAGAAGGGAAGTCAATGAGTATGTATAGTAAGTTAGTGTTTAAGGACTCTTGGGCCAAAAATATGTTCAGTAGGTCAAATATGGAATTCTGTACAGCCATAATATATAAAGAAAAGAAAAAAAACCTTGTGTGGAACGGTGGGCAAGTAATGGGAATCAGAAGGTAAGTCAATGAGTATGTATAGTAAGTTAGTGTTTAAATAATCTTGGGCCAAAAATATGTTCAGTAGGCCAAATGGACTTCTGTACAGCCATTATGTGAAAAAAAGAAAAAAAACAAAAAACTTTAAAAAACCTTAAAAAAACCTTTTATGAAACTTTTGGCTAGTAATGGGAATCAGAAGGGAAGTCAATGAGTATGTATGGTAAGTTAGTGTTTAAGTAATCTTGGGCCAAAAATTTGTTCTGTAGGTCAAATATGAACTTTGTACAGGCATAAAATGTAAAAAAAAAATAATATTAATTAAAAGGAACTTTTGCGGAACTTTTGGCTAGTAATGGGAATCAGAAGGTAAGTCAATGAGTATGTGTAGTGAGTTAGTGTTTAAGGACTCTTGGGCCAAAAATATGTTCAATAGGTCAAATATGAACTTCTGTACAGCCATAAAGTAAAAAAAAAAAAAAAAAAAAACTTGAAAAAACCTTGTGTGGAACTTTGGGCAAGTAATGGGAATCAGAAGGAATGTTGAGTATGTATAGTAAGTTATTGTTTAAATAATGTTGGGCCAAAAATATGTTCAGTAGGTCAAATATGGACTTCTGTACAGCCATAATGTAACAAAAAAAATTTTTTTTTAAAAGACCTTTTGTGGAACTTTTGGCTAGTAATAGGAATCAGAAGGGATGTCAATGAGTATATATAGTAAGTTAGTGTTTAAATAATCTTGGGCCAAAAATTTGTTCCATAGGTCAAATGTGGACTTCTGTACAGCCATATCAAAAAAACCTTTAAAAAAAACTTTAAAAAAACCTTTTATGAAACTTTTGGCTAGTAATGGGAATCAGAAGGGAAGTCAATGAGTATGTATAGTAAGTTAGTGTTTAAGTAATCTTGGGCCAAAAATTTGTTCAGAAGGTCAAATATGGACTTCTGTACAGCCATAAAATGTAAAAAAAAACAAAACAACAACAACAAAAAAATTAAAAGAAACCCTTGAAAAAACCTTGTGTGGAACTTTGGGCAAGTAATGGAAATCAGAGGGGATGTTAATGAGTATCTATAGTATGTTAGTGTTTAAATAATCTTGGGCCAAAAATTTATTCTGTAGGTCAAGTATGAACTTCTTTACAGCCATAATGTAAAAAAATAAAAAAAATAAAAAATTCAAAGAAATTTTTGTGGAACTTTTGGCTGGTAATGGGAATCAGAAGGGAAGTCAATGAGTATGTATAGTAAGTTACTGTTAAGGAGTCTTGGGCAAAAAAATTGTTTAGTAGGTCAAATATGGATTTCTGTACAGCCATAATGTAAAAAAAAAAAATAAACCTTTAAAAAAATCTTTAAAAAAAACTTTTTATGGAACTTTTGGCTAGTAATGGGAATCAGAAGGGAAGTCAATGAGTATGTATAGTAAGTTAGTGTTTAAGGACTCTTGGGCTAAATATTTGTTCCGTAGGTCAAATATGAACTTCTGTACAGCCATAACAAAAAAACCTTAAAAAAACTTTTATGGAACTTTTGGCTAGTAATGGGAATCAGAAGGGATGTCAATGAGTATGTATAGTAAGTTAGTGTTTAAATAATCTTGGGCCAAAAATATGTTCAGTAGGCCAAATGGACTTCTGTACAGCCATTATGTGAAAAAAGAAAAAAAACAAAAAACTTTAAAAAACCTTAAAAAAACTTTTATGGAACTTTTGGCTAGTAATGGGAATCAGAAGGGAAGTCAATGAGTATGTATGGTAAGTTAGTGTTTAAGTAATCTTGGGCCAAAAATTTGTTCTGTAGGTCAAATATGAACTTTGTACAGGCATAAAATGTAAAAAAAAATAATATTAATTAAAAGGAACTTTTGTGGAACTTTTGGCTAGTAATGGGAATCAGAAGGAATGTTGAGTATGTATAGTAAGTTATTGTTTAAATAATGTTGGGCCAAAAATATGTTCAGTAGGTCAAATATGGACTTCTGTACAGCCATAATGTAACAAAAAAAATTTTTTTTTTAAAAACCTGTTGTGGAACTTTTGGCTTTTAATAGGAATCAGAAGGGATGTCAATGAGTATATATAGTAAGTTAGTGTTTAAATAATCTTGGGCCAAAAATTTGTTCCATAGGTCAAATGTGGACTTCTGTACAGCCATATCAAAAAAACCTTTAAAAAAAACTTTAAAAAAACCTTAAAAAAAAACCTTTTATGAAACTTTTGGCTAGTAATGGGAATCAGAAGGGAAGTCAATGAGTATGTATAGTAAGTTAGTGTTTAAGTAATCTTGGGCCAAAAATTTGTTCAGAAGGTCAAATATGGACTTCTGTACAGCCATAAAATGTAAAAAAAAAAAAAACAACAACAAAAAAATTAAAAGAAACCCTTGAAAAAACCTTGTGTCTAACTTTGGGCAAGTAATGGGAATCAGAGGGGATGTTAATGAGTATCTATAGTAAGTTAGTGTTTAAATAATCTTGGGCCAAAAATGTATTCTGTAGGTCAAGTATGAACTTCTTTACAGCCATAATGTAAAAAAATTAAAAATAAAAAAAATTCAAAGAAATTTTTGTGGAACTTTTGGCTAGTAATGGGAATCAGAAGGGAAGTCAATGAGTATGTATAGTAAGTTAGTGTTTAAGGAGTCTTGGGCAAAAAATTTGTTTAGTAGGTCAAATATGAACTTCTGTACAGCCATAATGTAAAAAAAAAAAAAAAAAAACACCTTAAAAAAACCTTTAAAAAAAAACTTGTGTGGAACTTTTGGCTAGTAATGGGAATCAGAAGGGAAGTCAATGAGTAGGTTTAGTAAGTTAGTGTTTAAGTAATCTTGGGCCAAAAATTTGTTCAGAAGGTCAAATATGGACTTCTGTACAGCCATAATGTAAAAAAAAAAAAAAATAAACCTTTAAAAAATCTTTAAAAAAGACTTTTTATGGAACTTTTGGCTAGTAATGGGAATCAGAAGGGAAGTCAATGCGTATGTATATAGTAAGTTATTGTTGAAATAATCTTGGGCCAAAAGTGTTTAAGGACTCTCGGCCCAAAAATATGTTCAATAGGTCAAATATGAACTTCTGTACAGCCATAAAGTAAAAAAAAAAAAAAAAAAAACCTTGAAAAAAAACTTGTGTGGAACTTTGGGCAATAATGGGAATCAGAAGGAATGTTGAGTATGTAAAGTAAGTTAGTGTTTAAATAATCTTGGGCCAAAAATTTATTCCGTAGCTCAAGTATGAACTTCTGTACAGCCATAATGTAACAAAAAAATACAAATTTAAAAAACCTTTAAAAAAAACCCTTTCTGGAACTTTTGTCTAGTAATGGGAATCAGAAGTGAAGTCAATGAGTATGTATAGTAAGTTAGTGTTTAAGGACTCTTGGGCTAAATATTTGTTCCGTAGGTCAAATATGAACTTCTGTACAGCCATAACAAAAAAACCTTAAAAAAAACTTTTATGGAACTTTTGGCTAGTAATGGGAATCAGAAGGGATGTCAATGAGTATGTAGAGTAAGTTAGTGTTTAAATAATCTTGGGCCAAAAATATGTTCAGTAGGCCAAATGGACTTCTGTACAGCCATTATGTGAAAAAAGAAAAAAAAACAAAAAACTTTAAAAAACCTTAAAAAAACTTTTATGGAACTTTTGGCTAGTAATGGGAATCAGAAGGGAAGTCACTGAGTATGTATAGTAAGTTAGTGTTTAAAGAATCTTGGGCCAAAAATTTGTTCTGTAGGTCAAATATGAACTTTGTACAGGCATAAAATGTAAAAAAAAAAATAATAATAATTAAAAGGAACTTTTGTGGAATTTTTGGCTAGTAATGGGAATCAGAAGGGAAGTCAATGAGTGTGTATAGTAAGTTAGTGTTTAAGTAATCTTGGGCCAAAAATGTGTTCCTTAGGTCAAATATGAACTTTGTACAGGCATAAAATGTAAAAAAAAAAAAATAAATAATTAAAAGGAACTTTTGTGGAACTTTTGGCTAGTAATGGGAATCAGAAGGGAAGTCAATGAGTATATATAGTAAGTTAGTGTTTAAATAATCTTGGGCCAAAGATTTGTTCCATAGGTCAAATATGGACTTCTGTACAGCCATAAAGTAAAAAAAAAAAAAAAAAAAACCTTGAAAAAACCTTTTGTGGAACTTTGGGCAAGTAATGGGAATCAGAAGGGATGTCAATGAGTATGTATAGTAAGTTAGTGTTTAAATAATCTTGGGCCAAAAATTTATTCCGTAGGTCAAGTATGAACTTCTGTACAGCCATAAAATGTAAAAAAAAAAAAAAAAAAACATTTAAAAGAAACTTTTGTGGAACTTTGGGCTAGTAATGGGAATCAGAAGGGATGTCAATGAGTATATATAGTAAGTTGGTGTTTAAAAAATCTTGGGCCAAAAATTTGTTCCATAGGTCAGATATGGACTTCTGTACAGCCATAACAAAAAAAACTTTAAAAAAAACTTTAAAAAAACTTTTATGAAACTTTTGGCTAGTAATGGGAATCAGAAGGGAAGTCAATGAGTATGTATAGTAAGTTAGTGTTTAAGGACTCTTGGGCCAAAAATATGTTCAGTAGGTCAAATATGGAATTCTGTACAGCCATAATATATAAAGAAAAGAAAAAAAACCTTGTGTGGAACGGTGGGCAAGTAATGGGAATCAGAAGGTAAGTCAATGAGTATGTATAGTAAGTTAGTGTTTAAATAATCTTGGGCCAAAAATATGTTCAGTAGGCCAAATGGACTTCTGTACAGCCATTATGTGAAAAAAGAAAAAAAACAAAAAACTTTAAAAAACCTTAAAAAAACCTTTTATGAAACTTTTGGCTAGTAATGGGAATCAGAAGGGAAGTCAATGAGTATGTATGGTAAGTTAGTGTTTAAGTAATCTTGGGCCAAAAATTTGTTCTGTAGGTCAAATATGAACTTTGTACAGGCATAAAATGTAAAAAAAAAATAATATTAATTAAAAGGAACTTTTGCGGAACTTTTGGCTAGTAATGGGAATCAGAAGGTAAGTCAATGAGTATGTGTAGTGAGTTAGTGTTTAAGGACTCTTGGGCCAAAAATATGTTCAATAGGTCAAATATGAACTTCTGTACAGCCATAAAGTAAAAAAAAAAAAAAAAAAAAACTTGAAAAAACCTTGTGTGGAACTTTGGGCAAGTAATGGGAATCAGAAGGAATGTTGAGTATGTATAGTAAGTTATTGTTTAAATAATGTTGGGCCAAAAATATGTTCAGTAGGTCAAATATGGACTTCTGTACAGCCATAATGTAACAAAAAAATTTTTTTTTTAAAAGACCTTTTGTGGAACTTTTGGCTAGTAATAGGAATCAGAAGGGATGTCAATGAGTATATATAGTAAGTTAGTGTTTAAATAATCTTGGGCCAAAAATTTGTTCCATAGGTCAAATGTGGACTTCTGTACAGCCATATCAAAAAAACCTTTAAAAAAAACTTTAAAAAAACCTTTTATGAAACTTTTGGCTAGTAATGGGAATCAGAAGGGAAGTCAATGAGTATGTATAGTAAGTTAGTGTTTAAGTAATCTTGGGCCAAAAATTTGTTCAGAAGGTCAAATATGGACTTCTGTACAGCCATAAAATGTAAAAAAAAACAAAACAACAACAACAAAAAAATTAAAAGAAACCCTTGAAAAAACCTTGTGTGGAACTTTGGGCAAGTAATGGAAATCAGAGGGGATGTTAATGAGTATCTATAGTATGTTAGTGTTTAAATAATCTTGGGCCAAAAATTTATTCTGTAGGTCAAGTATGAACTTCTTTACAGCCATAATGTAAAAAAATAAAAAAAATAAAAAATTCAAAGAAATTTTTGTGGAACTTTTGGCTGGTAATGGGAATCAGAAGAGAAGTCAATGAGTATGTATAGTAAGTTACTGTTAAGGAGTCTTGGGCAAAAAAATTGTTTAGTAGGTCAAATATGGATTTCTGTACAGCCATAATGTAAAAAAAAAAAATAAACCTTTAAAAAAATCTTTAAAAAAAACTTTTTATGGAACTTTTGGCTAGTAATGGGAATCAGAAGGGAAGTCAATGAGTATGTATAGTAAGTTAGTGTTTAAGGACTCTTGGGCTAAATATTTGTTCCGTAGGTCAAATATGAACTTCTGTACAGCCATAACAAAAAAACCTTAAAAAAACTTTTATGGAACTTTTGGCTAGTAATGGGAATCAGAAGGGATGTCAATGAGTATGTATAGTAAGTTAGTGTTTAAATAATCTTGGGCCAAAAATATGTTCAGTAGGCCAAATGGACTTCTGTACAGCCATTATGTGAAAAAAGAAAAAAAACAAAAAACTTTAAAAAACCTTAAAAAAACTTTTATGGAACTTTTGGCTAGTAATGGGAATCAGAAGGGAAGTCAATGAGTATGTATGGTAAGTTAGTGTTTAAGTAATCTTGGGCCAAAAATTTGTTCTGTAGGTCAAATATGAACTTTGTACAGGCATAAAATGTAAAAAAAAATAATATTAATTAAAAGGAACTTTTGTGGAACTTTTGGCTAGTAATGGGAATCAGAAGGTAAGTCAATGAGTATGTGTAGTGAGTTAGTGTTTAAGGACTCTTGGGCCAAAAATATGTTCAATAGGTCAAATATGAACTTCTGTACAGCCATAAAGTAAAAAAAAAAAAAAAAAAAAAACTTGAAAAAACCTTGTGTGGAACTTTGGGCAAGTAATGGGAATCAGAAGGAATGTTCAGTATGTATAGTAAGTTATTGTTTAAATAATGTTGGGCCAAAAATATGTTCAGTAGGTCAAATATGGACTTCTGTACAGCCATAATGTAACAACAAAAAAAATTTTTTTAAAAGACCTTTTGTGGAACTTTTGGCTAGTAATAGGAATCAGAAGGGATGTCAATGAGTATATATAGTAAGTTAGTGTTTAAATAATCTTGGGCCAAAAATTTGTTCCATAGGTCAAATGTGGACTTCTGTACAGCCATATCAAAAAAACCTTTAAAAAAAACTTTAAAAAAACCTTTTATGAAACTTTTGGCTAGTAATGGGAATCAGAAGGGAAGTCAATGAGTATGTATAGTAAGTTAGTGTTTAAGTAATCTTGGGCCAAAAATTTGTTCAGAAGGTCAAATATGGACTTCTGTACAGCCATAATGTAACAAAAAAACATTTTTTTTAAAAAAACCTTTTGTGGAACTTTTGGCTAGTAATGGGAATCAGAAGGGAAGTCAATGAGTATGTATAGTAAGTTAGTGTTTAAGTAATCTTGGGCCAAAAATTTGTTCAGAAGGTCAAATATGGACTTCTGTACAGCCATAAAATGTAAAAAAAAAACAACAACAACAAAAAAATTAAAAGAAACCCTTGAAAAAACCTTGTGTGGAACTTTGGGCAAGTAATGGGAATCAGAGGGGATGTTAATGAGTATCTATAGTAAGTTAGTGTTTAAATAATCTTGGGCCAAAAATTTATTCTGTAGGTCAAGTATGAACTTCTTTACAGCCATAATGTAAAAAAATTAAAAAAATTAAAAATTCAAAGAAATTTTTGTGGAACTTTTGGCTAGTAATGGGAATCAGAAGGGAAGTCAATGAGTATGTATAGTAAGTTAGTGTTTAAGGAGTCTTGGGCAAAAAAATTGTTTAGTAGGTCAAATATGGATTTCTGTACAACCATAATGTAAAAAAAATAATAATAAACCTTTAAAAAATCTTTAAAAAAAACCTTTTATGAAACTTTTGGCTAGTAATGGGAATCAGAAGGGAAGTCAATGAGTATGTATAGTAAGTTAGTGTTTAAGTAATATTGGGCCAAAAATGTGTTCCTTGGGTCAAATATGGACTTCTGTACAGCCATAACAAAAAAACCTTAAAAAAAACCTTTAAAAAAACCTTTTATGAAACTTTTGGCTAGTAATGGGAATCAGAAGGGAAGTCAATGAGTATGTGTAGTAAGTTAGTGTTTAAGGACTCTTGGGCTAAATATTTGTTCCGTAGGTCAAATATGAACTTCTGTACAGCCATAATGTAAAAAAAAACAAAAAAACACCTTAAAAAAACCTTAAAAAAAACCTTGTGTGGAACTTTTGTCTAGTAATGGGAATCAGAAGTGAAGTCAATGAGTATGTATAGTAAGTTAGTGTTTAAGGACTCTTGGGCTAAATATTTGTTCCGTAGGTCAAATATGAACTTCTGTACAGCCATAACAAAAAAACCTTAAAAAAAACTTTTATGGAACTTTTGGCTAGTAATGGGAATCAGAAGAGATGTCAATGAGTATGTAGAGTAAGTTAGTGTTTAAATAATCTTGGGCCAAAAATATGTTCAGTAGGCCAAATGGACTTCTGTACAGCCATTATGTGAAAAAAGAAAAAAAAAAACAAAAAACTTTAAAAAACCTTAAAAAAACTTTTATGGAACTTTTGGCTAGTAATGGGAATCAGAAGGGAAGTCAATGAGTATGTATAGTAAGTTAGTGTTTAAAGAATCTTGGGCCAAAAATTTGTTCTGTAGGTCAAATATGAACTTTGTACAGGCATAAAATGTAAAAATAAATAAATAAATAATTAAAAGGAACTTTTGTGGAACTTTTGGCTAGTAATGGGAATCAGAAGGGAAGTCAATGAGTGTGTATAGTAAGTTAGTGTTTAAGTAATCTTGGGCCAAAAATGTGTTCCTTAGGTCAAATATGGACTTCTGTACAGCCATAAAATGTAAAAAAAAAAAAAAAAAAAAAAAAATATATATATTTTTAAAGAAACTTTTGTGGAACTTTGGGCTAGTAATGGGAATCAGAAGGGATGTCAATGAGTACATATAGTAAGTTAGTGTTTAAATAATCTTGGGCCAAAGATTTGTTCCATAGGTCAAATATGGACTTCTGTACAGCCATAACAAAAAAACCTTAAAAAAAACCTTTAAAAAAACCTTTTATGAAACTTTTGGCTAGTAATGGGAATCAGAAGGGAAGTCAATGAGCATGTGTAGTAAGTTAGTGTTTAAGGACTCTTGGGCCAAAAATATGTTCAATAAGTCAAATATGAACTTCTGTACAGCCATAAAGTAAAAAAAAAAAAAAAAAAAAAACCTTGAAAAAACCTTTTGTGGAACTTTGGGCAAGTAATGGGAATCAGAAGGAATGTTGAGTATGTATAGTAAGTTAGTGTTTAAATAATCTCGGGCCAAAAACTTATTCCGTAGCTCAAGTATGAACTTCTGTACAGCCATAATGTAAAAAAAAAAAAAAAAACACCTTAAAAAAACCTTAAAAAAAACCTTGTGTGGAACTTTTGGCTAGTAATGGGAATCAGAAGGGAAGTCAATGAGTAGGTTTAGTAAGTTAGTGTTTAAGGACTCTTGGGCCAAAAATATGTTCAATAGGTCAAATATGAACTTCTGTACAGCCATAATGTAACAAAAAAATGCAAATTTAAAATACCTTTAAAAAAAACTTTTCTGGAACTTTTGTCTAGTAATGGGAATTAGAAGGGAAGTCAATGAGTATGTATAGTAAGTTAGTGTTTAAGGACTCTTGGGCTAAATATTTGTTCCGTAGTTTACATATGAACTTCTGTACAGCCATAACAAAAAAACCTTAAAAAAAAACTTTTATGGAACTTTTGGCTAGTAATGGGAATCAGAAGGGAAGTCAATGAGTAGGTTTAGTAAGTTAGTGTTTAACGACTCTTGGGCCAAAAATATGTTCAATAGGTCAAATATGAACTTCTGTACAGCCATAATGTAACAAAAAAATGCAAATTTAAAATACCTTTAAAAAAAACTTTTCTGGAACTTTTGTCTAGTAATGGGAATTAGAAGGGAAGTCAATGAGTATGTATAGTAAGTTAGTGTTTAAGGACTCTTGGGCTAAATATTTGTTCCGTAGGTCAAATATGAACTTCTGTACAGCCATAACAAAAAAACCTTAAAAAAAACTTTTATGGAACTTTTGGCTAGTAATGGGAATCAGAAGGGATGTCAATGAGTATGTATAGTAAGTTAGTGTTTAAATAATCTTGCGCCAAAAATATGTTCAGTAGGCCAAATGGACTTCTGTACAGCCATTATGTGAAAAAAGAAAAAAAACAAAAAACTTTAAAAAACCTTAAAAAAACTTTTATGGAACTTTTGGCTAGTAATGGGAATCAGAAGGTAAGTCAATGAGTATGTGTAGTGAGCTAGTGTTTAAGGACTATTGGGCCAAAAATATGTTCAATAGGTCAAATATGAACTTCTGTACAGCCATAAAGTAAAAAAAAAAAAAAAAAAAAAACTTGAAAAAACCTTGTGTGGAACTTTGGGCAAGTAATGGGAATCAGAAGGAATGTTGAGTATGTATAGTAAGTTATTGTTTAAATAATGTTGGGCCAAAAATATGTTCAGTAGGTCAAATATGGACTTCTGTACTGCCATAATGTAACAAAAAAAATTTTTTTTTTTTAAAAACCTTTTGTGGAACTTTTGGCTAGTAATAGGAATCAGAAGGGATGTCAATGAGTATGTATAGTAAGTTACTGTTTAAGGAGTCTTGGGCAAAAAATTTGTTTAGTAGGTCAAATATGGATTTCTGTACAGCCATAATGTAAAAAAAAAAAAATAAACCTTTAAAAAATCTTTAAAAAAAACTTTTTATGGAACTTTTGGCTAGTAATGGGAATCAGAAGGGAAGTCAATGAGTATGTATATAGTAAGTTATTGTTGAAAAAATCTTGGGCCAAAAGTGTTTAAGGACTCTCGGCCCAAAAATATGTTCAATAGGTCAAATATGAACTTCTGTACAGCCATAAAGTAAAAAAAAAAAGAAAAAAAACCTTGAAAAAAAACTTGTGTGGAACTTTGGGCAAGTAATGGGAATCAGAAGGAATGTTGAGTATGTATAGTAAGTTAGTGTTTAAATAATCTTGGGCCAAAAATTTATTCCGTAGCTCAAGTATGAACTTCTGTACAGCCATAATGTAACAAAAAAATACTAATTTAAAAAACCTTTAAAAAAAACTTTTCTGGAACTTTTGTCTAGTAATGGGAATCAGAAGTGAAGTCAATGAGTATGTATAGTAAGTTAGTGTTTAAGGACTCTTGGGCTAAATATTTGTTCCGTAGGTCAAATATGAACTTCTGTACAGCCATAACAAAAAAACCTTAAAAAAAACTTTTATGAAACTTTTGGCTAGTAATGGGAATCAGAAGGGATGCCAATGAGTATGTAGAGTAAGTTAGTGTTTAAATAATCTTGGGCCAAAAATATGTTCAGTAGGCCAAATGGACTTCTGTACAGCCATTATGTGAAAAAAGAAAAAAAAACAAAAAACTTTAAAAAACCTTAAAAAAACTTTTATGGAACTTTTGGCTAGTAATGGGAATCAGAAGGGAAGTCAATGAGTATGTATAGTAAGTTAGTGTTTAAAGAATCTTGGGCCAAAAATTTGTTCTGTAGGTCAAATATGAACTTTGTACAGGCATAAAATGTAAAAAAAATAAATAAATAATTAAAAGGAACTTTTGTGGAACTTTTGGCTAGTAATGGGAATCAGAAGGGAAGTCAATGAGTGTGTATAGTAAGTTAGTGTTTAAGTAATCTTGGGCCAAAAATGTGTTCCTTAGGTCAAATATGGACTTCTGTACAGCCATAACAAAAAAAACTTGAAAAAACCTTTTGTGGAACTTTGGGCAAGTAATGGGAATCAGAAGGAATGTTGAGTATGTATAGTAAGTTAGTGTTTAAATAATCTTGGGCCAAAAACTTATTCCGTAGCTCAAGTATTAACTTCTGTACAGCCATAATGTAAAAAAAAAAAAAAAAAAACACCTTAAAAAAACCTTAAAAAAAACCTTGTGTGGAACTTTTGGCTAGTAATGGGAATCAGAAGGGAAGTCAATGAGTATGTATAGTAAGTTAGTGTTTAAGGACTCTTGGGCTAAATATTTGTTCCGTAGTTTAAATATGAACTTCTGTACAGCCATAACAAAAAAGGTGTATAGTAAGTTAGTGTTTAAGTAATCTTGGGCCAAAAATGTGTTCCTTAGGTCAAATATGGACTTCTGTACAGCCATAACAAAAAAAACTTGAAAAAACCTTTTGTGGAACTTTGGGCAAGTAATGGGAATCAGAAGGAATGTTGAGTATGTATAGTAAGTTAGTGTTTAAATAATCTTGGGCCAAAAACTTATTCCGTAGCTCAAGTATTAACTTCTGTACAGCCATAATGTAAAAAAAAAAAAAAAAAAACACCTTAAAAAAACCTTAAAAAAAACCTTGTGTGGAACTTTTGGCTAGTAATGGGAATCAGAAGGGAAGTCAATGAGTAGGTTTAGTAAGTTAGTGTTTAAGGACTCTTGGGCTAAATATTTGTTCCGTAGTTTAAATATGAACTTCTGTACAGCCATAACAAAAAAACCTTAAAAAAAACTTTTATGGAAATTTTGGCTAGTAATGGGAATCAGAAGGGAAGTCAATGAGTAGGTTTAGTAAGTTAGTGTTTAACGACTCTTGGGCCAAAAATATGTTCAATAGGTCAAATATGAACTTCTGTACAGCCATAATGTAACAAAAAAATGCAAATTTAAAATACCTTTAAAAAAACTTTTCTGGAACTTTTGTCTAGTAATGGGAATTAGAAGGGAAGTCAATGAGTATGTATAGTAAGTTAGTGTTTAAGGACTCTTGGGCTAAATATTTGTTCCGTAGGTCAAATATGAACTTCTGTACAGCCATAACAAAAAAACCTTAAAAAAACTTTTATGGAACTTTTGGCTAGTAATGGGAATCAGAAGGGATGTCAATGAGTATGTATAGTAAGTTAGTGTTTAAGTAATCTTGGGCCAAAAATGTGTTCCTTAGATCAAATATGGACTTCTGTACAGCCATAAAATGTAAAAAAAAAAAAAAAAAATTTTTAAAGAAACTTTTGTGGAACTTTGGGCTAGTAATGGGAATCAGAAGGGATGTCAATGAGTATATATAGTAAGTTAGTGTTTAAGTAATCTTGGGCCAAAAATGTGTTCCTTAGATCAAATATGGACTTCTGTACAGCCATAAAATGTAAAAAAAAAAAAAAAAAATTTTTAAAGAAACTTTTGTGGAACTTTGGGCTAGTAATGGGAATCAGAAGGGATGTCAATGAGTATATATAGTAAGTTAGTGTTTAAATAATCTTGGGCCAAAAATTTGTTCCATAGGTCAAATATGGACTTCTGTACAGCCATAACAAAAAAGCCTTAAAAAAAACCTTTAAAAAAACCTTTTATGAAACTTTTGGCTAGTAATGGGAATCAGAAGGGAAGTCAATGAGTATGTGTAGTAAGTTAGTGTTTAAGGACTCTTGGGCCAAAAATATGTTCAATAGGTCAAATATGAACTTCTGTACAGCCATAAAGTAAAAAAAAAAAAAAAAAAACCTTGAAAAAACCTTTTGTGGAACTTTGGGCAAGTAATGGGAATCAGAAGGAATGTTGATTATGTATAGTAAGTTAGTGTTTAAATAATCTTGGGCCAAAAACTTATTCCGTAGCTCAAGTATGAACTTCTGTACAGCCATAATGTAAAAAAAAAAAAAAAAAAACACCTTAAAAAAACCTTAAAAAAAACCTTGTGTGGAACTTTTGGCTAGTAATGGGAATCAGAAGGGAAGTCAATGAGTAGGTTTAGTAAGTTAGTGTTTAAGGACTCTTGGGCCAAAAATATGTTCAATAGGTCAAATATGAACTTCTGTACAGCCATAATGTAACAAAAAAATACAAATTTAAAAAACCTTTAAAAAAAACTTTTCTGGAACTTTTGTCTAGTAATGGGAATCAGAAGGGAAGTCAATGAGTATGTATAGCAAGTTAGTGTTTAAGGACTCTTGGGCTAAATATTTGTTCCGTAGTTTAAATATGAACTTCTGTACAGCCATAACAAAAAAACCTTAAATAAAACTTTTATGGAAATTTTGGCTAGTAATGGAAATCAGAAGGGAAGTCAATGAGTAGGTTTAGTAAGTTAGTGTTTAAGGACTCTTGGGCCAAAAATATGTTCAATAGGTCAAATATGAACTTCTGTACAGCCATAATGTAACAAAAAAATGCAAATTTAAAATACCTTTAAAAAAAACTTTGCTGGAACTTTTGTCTAGTAATGGGAATTAGAAGGGAAGTCAATGAGTATGTATAGTAAGTTAGTGTTTAAGGACTCTTGGGCTAAATATTTGTTCCGTAGGTCAAATATGAACTTCTGTACAGCCATAACAAAAAAACCTTAAAAAAACTTTTATGGAACTTTTGGCTAGTAATGGGAATCAGAAGGGATGTCAATGAGTATGTATAGTAAGTTCGTGTTTAAATAATCTTGGGCCAAAAATATGTTCAGTAGGCCAAATGGACTTCTGTACAGCCATTATGTGAAAAAAGAAAAAAAAGAAAAAACTTTAAAAAACCTTAAAAAAACTTTTATGGAACTTTTGGCTAGTAATGGGAATCAGAAGGGAAGTCAATGAGTATGTATAGTAAGTTAGTGTTTAAAGAATCTTGGGCCAAAAATTTGTTCTGTAGGTCAAATATGAATTTTATACAGGCATAAAATGTAAAAAAAAAAATAATAATTAAAAGGAACTTTTGTGGAACTTTTGGCTAGTAATGGGAATCAGAAGGGAAGTCAATGAGTGTGTATAGTAAGTTAGTGTTTAAGTTATCTTGGGCCAAAAATGTGTTCCTTAGGTCAAATATGGACTTCTGTACAGCCATAAAATGTAAAAAAAAAAAAAATAATTAAAAGGAACTTTTGTGGAACTTTTGGCTAGTAATGGGAATCAGAAGGGATGTCAATGAGTATATATAGTAAGTTAGTGTTTAAATAATCTTGGGCCAAAGATTTGTTCCATAGGTCAAATATGGACTTCTGTACAGCCATAACAAAAAAACCTTAAAAAAAACCTTTAAAAAAACTTTTTATGAAACTTTTGGCTAGTAATGGGAATCAGAAGGGAAGTCAATGAGCATGTGTAGTAAGTTAGTGTTTAAGGACTCTTGGGCCAAAAATATGTTCAATAAGTCAAATATGAACTTCTGTACAGCCATAAAGTAAAAAAAAAAAAAAACCTTGAAAAAACCTTGAAAAAACCTTTTGTGGAACTTTGGGCAAGTAATGGGAATCAGAACGAATGTTGAGTATGTATAGTAAGTTAGTGTTTAAATAATCTTGGGCCAAAAACTTATTCCGTAGCTCAAGTATGAACTTCTGTACAGCCATAATGTAAAAAAAAAAAAAAAGACACCTTAAAAAAACCTTAAAAAAAACCTTGTGTGGAACTTTTGGCTAGTAATGGGAATCAGAAGGGAAGTCAATGAGTAGGTTTAGTAAGTAAGTGTTTAAGGACTCTTGGGCTAAATATTTGTTCCGTAGTTTAAATATGAACTTCTGTACAGCCATAACAAAAAAACCTTAAAAAAAACTTTTATGGAACTTTTGGCTAGTAATGGGAATCAGAAGGGAAGTCAATGAGTAGGTTTAGTAAGTTAGTGTTTAACGACTCTTGGGCCAAAAATATGTTCAATAGGTGAAATATGAACTTCTGTACAGCCATAATGTAACAAAAAAATGCAAATTTAAAATACCTTTAAAAAAAACTTTTCTGGAACTTTTGTCTAGTAATGGGAATTAGAAGGGAAGTCAATGAGTATGTATAGTAAGTTGGTGTTTAAGGACTCTTGGGCTAAATATTTGTTCCGTCGGTCAAATATGAACTTCTGTACAGCCATAACAAAAAAACCTTAAAAAAACTTTTATGGAACTTTTGGCTAGTAATGGGAATCAGAAGGGATGTCAATGAGTATGTATAGTAAGTTAGTGTTTAAATAATCTTGGGCCAAAAATATGTTCAGTAGGCCAAATGGACTTCTGTACAGCCATTATGTGAAAAAAGAAAAAAAACAAAAAACTTTAAAAAACCTTAAAAAAACTTTTATGGAACTTTTGGCTAGTAATGGGAATCAGAAGGGAAGTCAATGAGTATGTATGGTAAGTTAGTGTTTAAGTAATCTTGGGCCAAAAATTTGTTCTGTAGGTCAAATATGAACTTTGTACAGGCATAAAATGTAAAAAAAAAATAATATTAATTAAAAGGAACTTTTGTGGAACTTTTGGCTAGTAATGGGAATCAGAAGGGAAGTCAATGAGTATGTGTAGTGAGTTAGTGTTTAAGGACTCTTGGGCCAAAAATATGTTCAATAGGTCAAATATGAACTTCTGTACAGCCATAAAGTAAAAAAAAAAAAAAAAAAAAACTTGAAAAAACCTTTTGTGGAACTTTGGGCAAGTAATGGGAATCAGAAGGAATGTTGAGTATGTATAGTAAGTTAGTGTTTAAATAATCTTGGGCCAAAAACTTATTCCGTAGCTCAAGTATGAACTTCTGTACAGCCATAATGTAAAAAAAAAAAAAAAAACACCTTAAAAAAACCTTTAAAAAAACCTTGTGTGGAACTTTTGGCTAGTAATGGGAATCAGAAGGGAAGTCAATGAGTAGGTTTAGTAAGTTAGTGTTTAAGGACTCTTGGGCTAAATATTTGTTCCGTAGTTTAAATATGAACTTCTGTACAGCCATAACAAAAAAACCTTAAAAAAAACTTTTATGGAACTTTTGGCTAGTAATGTGAATCAGAAGGGAAGTCAATGAGTAGGTTTAGTAAGTTAGTGTTTAACGACTCTTGGGCCAAAAATATGTTCAATAGGTCAAATTTGAACTTCTGTACAGCCATAATGTAACAAAAAAATGCAAATTTAAAATACCTTTAAAAAAAACTTTTCTGGAACTTTTGTCTAGTAATGGGAATTAGAAGGGAAGTCAATGAGTATGTATAGTAAGTTAGTGTTTAAGGACTCGTGGGCTAAATATTTGTTCCGTAGGTCAAATATGAACTTCTGTACAGCCATAACAAAAAAACCTTAAAAAAACTTTTATGGAACTTTTGGCTAGTAATGGGAATCAGAAGGGATGTCAATGAGTATGTATAGTAAGTTCGTGTTTAAATAATCTTGGGCCAAAAATATGTTCAGTAGGCCAAATGGACTTCTGTACAGCCATTATGTGAAAAAAGAAAAAAACAAAAAACTTTAAAAAACCTTAAAAAAACTTTTATGGAACTTTTGGCTAGTAATGGGAATCAGAAGGGATGTCAATGAGTATGTATAGTAAGTTAGTGTTTAAAGAATCTTGGGCCAAAAATATGTTCAGTAGGCCAAATGGACTTCTGTACAGCCATTATGTGAAAAAAGAAAAAAAACAAAAAACTTTAAAAAACCTTAAAAAAACTTTTATGGAACTTTTGGCTAGTAATGGGAATCAGAAGGGAAGTCAATGAGTATGTATGGTAAGTTAGTGTTTAAGTAATCTTGGGCCAAAAATTTGTTCTGTAGGTCAAATATGAACTTTGTACAGGCATAAAATGTAAAAAAAAATAATATTAATTAAAAGGAACTTTTGTGGAACTTTTGGCTAGTAATGGGAATCAGAAGGGAAGTCAATGAGTATGTGTAGTGAGTTAGTGTTTAAGGACTCTTGGGCCAAAAATATGTTCAATAGGTCAAATATGAACTTCTGTACAGCCATAAAGTAAAAAAAAAAAAAAAAAAAACCTTGAAAAAACCTTTTGTGGAACTTTGGGCAAGTAATGGGAATCAGAAGGAATGTTGAGTATGTATAGTAAGTTAGTGTTTAAATAATCTTGGGCCAAAAACTTATTCCGTAGCTCAAGTATGAACTTCTGTACAGCCATAATGTAAAAAAAAAAAAAAAAAACACCTTAAAAAAACCTTTAAAAAAACCTTGTGTGGAACTTTTGGCTAGTAATGGGAATCAGAAGGGAAGTCAATGAGTAGGTTTAGTAAGTTAGTGTTTAAGGACTCTTGGGCTAAATATTTGTTCCGTAGTTTAAATATGAACTTCTGTACAGCCATAACAAAAAAAACTTAAAAAAAACTTTTATGGAACTTTTGGCTAGTAATGGGAATCAGAAGGGAAGTCAATGAGTAGGTTTAGTAAGTTAGTGTTTAACGACTCTTGGGCCAAAAATATGTTCAATAGGTCAAATTTGAACTTCTGTACAGCCATAATGTAACAAAAAAATGCAAATTTAAAATACCTTTAAAAAAAACTTTTCTGGAACTTTTGTCTAGTAATGGGAATTAGAAGGGAAGTCAATGAGTATGTATAGTAAGTTAGTGTTTAAGGACTCGTGGGCTAAATATTTGTTCCGTAGGTCAAATATGAACTTCTGTACAGCCATAACAAAAAAACCTTAAAAAAACTTTTATGGAACTTTTGGCTAGTAATGGGAATCAGAAGGGATGTCAATGAGTATGTATAGTAAGTTCGTGTTTAAATAATCTTGGGCCAAAAATATGTTCAGTAGGCCAAATGGACTTCTGTACAGCCATTATGTGAAAAAAGAAAAAAACAAAAAACTTTAAAAAACCTTAAAAAAACTTTTATGGAACTTTTGGCTAGTAATGGGAATCAGAAGGGAAGTCAATGAGTATGTATAGTAAGTTAGTGTTTAAAGAATCTTGGGCCAAAAATATGTTCAGTAGGCCAAATGGACTTCTGTACAGCCATTATGTGAAAAAAGAAAAAAAACAAAAAACTTTAAAAAACCTTAAAAAAACTTTTATGGAACTTTTGGCTAGTAATGGGAATCAGAAGGGAAGTCAATGAGTATGTATGGTAAGTTAGTGTTTAAGTAATCTTGGGCCAAAAATTTGTTCTGTAGGTCAAATATGAACTTTGTACAGGCATAAAATGTAAAAAAAAAATAATATTAATTAAAAGGAACTTTTGTGGAACTTTTGGCTAGTAATGGGAATCAGAAGGGAAGTCAATGAGTATGTGTAGTGAGTTAGTGTTTAAGGACTCTTGGGCCAAAAATATGTTCAATAGGTCAAATATGAACTTCTGTACAGCCATAAAGTAAAAAAAAAAAAAAAAAAAACCTTGAAAAAACCTTTTGTGGAACTTTGGGCAAGTAATGGGAATCAGAAGGAATGTTGAGTATGTATAGTAAGTTAGTGTTTAAATAATCTTGGGCCAAAAACTTATTCCGTAGCTCAAGTATGAACTTCTGTACAGCCATAATGTAAAAAAAAAAAAAAAAAACACCTTAAAAAAACCTTTAAAAAAACCTTGTGTGGAACTTTTGGCTAGTAATGGGAATCAGAAGGGAAGTCAATGAGTAGGTTTAGTAAGTTAGTGTTTAAGGACTCTTGGGCTAAATATTTGTTCCGTAGTTTAAATATGAACTTCTGTACAGCCATAACAAAAAAACCTTAAAAAAAACTTTTATGGAACTTTTGGCTAGTAATGTGAATCAGAAGGGAAGTCAATGAGTAGGTTTAGTAAGTTAGTGTTTAACGACTCTTGGGCCAAAAATATGTTCAATAGGTCAAATTTGAACTTCTGTACAGCCATAATGTAACAAAAAAATGCAAATTTAAAATACCTTTAAAAAAAACTTTTCTGGAACTTTTGTCTAGTAATGGGAATTAGAAGGGAAGTCAATGAGTATGTATAGTAAGTTAGTGTTTAAGGACTCGTGGGCTAAATATTTGTTCCGTAGGTCAAATATGAACTTCTGTACAGCCATAACAAAAAAACCTTAAAAAAACTTTTATGGAACTTTTGGCTAGTAATGGGAATCAGAAGGGATGTCAATGAGTATGTATAGTAAGTTCGTGTTTAAATAATCTTGGGCCAAAAATATGTTCAGTAGGCCAAATGGACTTCTGTACAGCCATTATGTGAAAAAAGAAAAAAAACAAAAAACTTTAAAAAACCTTAAAAAAACTTTTATGGAACTTTTGGCTAGTAATGGGAATCAGAAGGGAAGTCAATGAGTATGTATAGTAAGTTAGTGTTTAAAGAATCTTGGGCCAAAAATTTGTTCTGTAGGTCAAATATGAATTTTATACAGGCATAAAATGTAAAAAAAAAAAAAATAATTAAAAGGAACTTTTGGCTAGTAATGGGAATCAGAAGGTAAGTCAATGAGTGTGTATAGTAAGTTAGTGTTTAAGTTATCTTGGGCCAAAAATTTGTTCCTTAGGTCAAATATGGACTTCTGTACAGCCATAAAATGTAAAAAAAAAAAAAAAAAAAAAAAAAAAACAATTTTAAAAGAAACTTTTGTGGAACTTTGGGCTAGTAATGGGAATCAGAAGGGATGTCAATGAGTATATATAGTAAGTTAGTGTTTAAATAATCTTGGGCCAAAGATTTGTTCCATAGGTCAAATATGGACTTCTGTACAGCCATAACAAAAAAACCTTAAAAAAAACCTTTAAAAAAACTTTTTATGAAACTTTTGGCTAGTAATGGGAATCAGAAGGGAAGACAATGAGCATGTGTAGTAAGTTAGTGTTTAAGGACTCTTGGGCCAAAAATATGTTCGATAAGTCAAATATGAACTTCTGTACAGGCATAAAGTAAAAAAAAAAAAAAAAAAAACCTTGAAAAAACCTTTTGTGGAACTTTGGGCAAGTAATGGGAATCAGAAGGAATGTTGAGTATGTATAGTAAGTTATTGTTTAAATAATGTTGGGCCAAAAATATGTTCAGTAGGTCAAATATGGACTTCTGTACAGCCATAATGTAACAAAAAAAATTTTTTTTTTTAAAAACCTTTTGTGGAACTTTTGGCTAGTAATAGGAATCAGAAGGGATGTCAATGAGTATGTATAGTAAGTTAGTGTTTAAATAATCTTGGGCCAAAAATTTGTTCCATAGGTCAAATGTGGACTTCTGTACAGCCATATCAAAAAAACCTTTAAAAAAAACTTTAAAAAAAACCTTTAAAAAAACCTTTTATGAAACTTTTGACTAGTAATGGGAATCAGAAGGGAAGTCAATGAGTATGTATAGTAAGTTAGTGTTTAAGTAATCTTGGGCCAAAAATTTGTTCAGAAGGTCAAATATGGACTTCTGTACAGCCATAAAATGTAAAAAAAAAAAAAAAAACAGCAACAAAAAAATTTAAAGAAACCCTTGAAAAAACCTTGTGTGGAACTTTGGGCAAGTAATGGGAATCAGAGGGGATGTTAATGAGTATCTATAGTAAGTTAGTTTTTAAATAATCTTGGGCCAAAAATTTATTCTGTAGGTCAAGTATGAACTTCTTTACAGCCATAATGTAAAAAAATAAAAAAAATAAAAAATTCAAAGAAATTTTTGTGGAACTTTTGGCTAGTAATGGGAATCAGAAGGGAAGTCAATGAGTAGGTTTAGTAAGTTAGTGTTTAAGGACTCTTGGGCCAAAAATATGTTCAATAGGTCAAATATGAACTTCTGTACAGCCATAATGTAACAAAAAAATGCAAATTTAAAATACCTTTAAAAAAAATCTTTGCTGGAACTTTTGTCTAGTAATGGGAATTAGAAGGGAAGTCAATGAGTATGTATAGTAAGTTAGTGTTTAAGTACACTTGGGCTAAATATTTGTTCCGTAGGTCAAATATGAACTTCTGTACAGCCATAACAAAAAAACCTTAAAAAAACTTTTATGGAACTTTTGGCTAGTAATGGGAATCAGAAGGGATGTCAATGAGTATGTATAGTAAGTTCGTGTTTAAATAATCTTGGGCCAAAAATATGTTCAGTAGGCCAAATGGACTTCTGTACAGCCATTATGTGAAAAAAGAAAAAAAACAAAAACCTTTAAAAAACCTTAAAAAAACTTTTATGGAACTTTTGGCTAGTAATGGGAATCAGAAGGGAAGTCAATGAGTATGTATAGTAAGTTAGTGTTTAAAGAATCTTGGGCCAAAAATTTGTTCTGTAGGTCAAATATGAATTTTATACAGGCATAAAATGTAAAAAAAAAAAAAATAATTAAAAGGAACTTTTGTGGAACTTTTGGCTAGTAATGGGAATCAGAAGGGAAGTCAATGAGTGTGTATAGTAAGTTAGTGTTTAAGTTATCTTGGGCCAAAAATGTGTTCCTTAGGTCAAATATGGACTTCTGTACAGCCATAAAATGTAAAAAAAAAAAAAAAAAAAAAAAACAATTTTAAAAGAAACTTTTGTGGAACTTTGGGCTAGTAATGGGATTCAGAAGGGATGTCAATGAGTATATATAGTAAGTTAGTGTTTAAATAATCTTGGGCCAAAGATTTGTTCCATAGGTCAAATATGGACTTCTGTACAGCCATAACAAAAAAACCTTAAAAAAAAACTTTAAAAAAACTTTTTATGAAACTTTTGGCTAGTAATGGGAATCAGAAGGGAAGACAATGAGCATGTGTAGTAAGTTAGTGTTTAAGGACTCTTGGGCCAAAAATATGTTCAATAAGTCAAATATGAACTTCTGTACAGCCATAAATTAAAAAAAAAAAAAAAAAAAACCTTGAAAAAACCTTTTGTGGAACTTTGGGCAAGTAATGGGAATCAGAAGGAATGTTGAGTATGTATAGTAAGTTAGTGTTTAAATAATCTTGGGCCAAAAACTTATTCCGTAGCTCAAGTATGAACTTCTGTACAGCCATAATGTAAAAAAAACAAAAAAAACACCTTAAAAAAACCTTAAAAAAAACCTTGTGTGGAACTTTTGGCTAGTAATGGGAATCAGAAGGGAAGTCAATGAGTAGGTTTAGTAAATTAGTGTTTAAGGACTCTTGGGCTAAATATTTGTTCCGTAGTTTAAATATGAACTTCTGTACAGCCATAACAAAAAAACCTTAAAAAAAACTTTTATGGAAATTTTGGCTAGTAATGGGAATCAGAAGGGAAGTCAATGAGTAGGTTTAGTAAGTTAGTGTTTAACGACTCTTGGGCCAAAAATATGTTCAATAGGTCAAATATGAACTTCTGTACAGCCATAATGTAACAAAAAAATGCAAATTTAAAATACCTTTAAAAAAAACTTTTCTGGAACTTTTGTCTAGTAATGGGAATTAGAAGGGAAGTCAATGAGTATGTATATTAAGTTAGTGTTTAAGGACTCTTGGGCTAAATATTTGTTCCGTAGGTCAAATATGAACTTCTGTACAGCCATAACAAAAAAACCTTAAAAAAAACTTTTATGGAACTTTTGGCTAGTAATGGGAATCAGAAGGGAAGTCAATGAGTAGGTTTAGTAAGTTAGTGTTTAACGACTCTTGGGCCAAAAATATGTTCAAGAGGTCAAATATGAACTTCTGTACAGCCATAATTTAACAAAAAAATGCAAATTTAAAATACCTTTAAAAAAACTTTTCTGGAACTTTTGTCTAGTAATGGGAATTAGAAGGGAAGTCAATGAGTATGTATAGTAAGTTAGTGTTTAAGGACTCTTGGGCTAAATATTTGTTCCGTAGGTCAAATATGAACTTCTGTACAGCCATAACAAAAAAAACTTAAAAAAACTTTTATGGAACTTTTGGCTAGTAATGGGAATCAGAAGGGATGTCAATGAGTATGTATAGTAAGTTAGTGTTTAAATAATCTTGGGCCAAAAATATGTTCAGTAGGCCAAATGGACTTCTGTACAGCCATTATGTGAAAAAAGAAAAATAACAAAAAACTTTAAAAAACCTTTAAAAAACTTTTATGGAACTTTTGGCTAGTAATGGGAATCAGAAGGGAAGTCAATGAGTATGTATGGTAAGTTAGTGTTTAAGTAATCTTGGGCCAAAAATTTGTTCTGTAGGTCAAATATGAACTTTGTACAGGCATAAAATGTAAAAAAAAAAATAATATTAATTAAAAGGAACTTTTGTGGAACTTTTGGCTAGTAATGGGAATCAGAAGGTAAGTCAATGAGTATGTGTAGTGAGTTAGTGTTTATGGACTCTTGGGCCAAAAATATGTTCAATAGGTCAAATATGAACTTCTGTACAGCCATAAAGTAAAAAAAAAAAAAAAAAAAAAACTTGAAAAAACCTTGTGTGGAACTTTGGGCAAGTAATGGGAATCAGAAGGAATGTTGAGTATGTATAGTGTTATTGTTTAAATAATGTTGGGCCAAAAATATGTTCAGTAGGTCAAATATGGACTTCTGTACAGCCATATCAAAAAAACCTTTAAAAAAAACTTTAAAAAAAACCTTTAAAAAAAACCTTTTATGAAACTTTTGGCTAGTAATGGGAATCAGAAGGGAAGTCAATGAGTATATATAGTAAGTTAGTGTTTAAATAATCTTGGGCCAAAAATTTGTTCCATAGGTCAAATGTGGACTTCTGTACAGCCATATCAAAAAAAACTTTAAAAAAACCTTTAAAAAAACCTTTAAAAAAAACCTTTTATGAAACTTTTGGCTAGTAATGGGAATCAGAAGGGAAGTCAATGAGTATGTATAGTAAGTTAGTGTTTAAGTAATCTTGGGCCAAAAATTTGTTCAGAAGGTCAAATATGGACTTCTGTACAGCCATAAAATGTAAAAAAAAAAACAACAACAACAAAAAAATTAAAAGAAACCCTTGAAAAAACCTTGTGTGGAACTTTGGGCAAGTAATGGGAATCAGAGGGGATGTTAATGAGTATCTATAGTAAGTTAGTGTTTAAATAATCTTTGGCCAAAAATTTATTCTGTAGGTCAAGTATGAACTTCTTTACAGCCATAATGTAAAAAAATAAAAAAAATAAAAAATTCAAAGAAATTTTTGTGGAACTTTTGGCTAGTAATGGGAATCAGAAGGGAAGTCAATGAGTATGTATAGTAAGTTAGTGTTTAAGGAGTCTTGGGCAAAAAATTTGTTTAGTAGGTCAAATATGGATTTCTGTACAGCCATAATGTAAAAAAAAAATAATAAACCTTTAAAAAATCTTTAAAAAAAACTTTTTATGGAACTTTTGGCTAGTAATTGGAATCAGAAGGGAAGTCAATGAGTATGTATATAGTAAGTTATTGTTGAAATAATCTTGGGCCAAAAGTGTTTAAGGACTCTCGGCCCAAAAATATGTTCAATAGGTCAAATATGAACTTCTGTACAGCCATAAAGTAAAAAAAAAAAATAATAAAAACTTGAAAAAAAACTTGTGTGGAACTTTGGGCAAGTAATGGGAATCAGAAGGAATGTTGAGTATGTATAGTAAGTTAGTGTTTAAATAATCTTGGGCCAAAAATTTATTCCGTAGCTCAAGTATGAACTTCTGTACAGCCATAATGTAACAAAAAAATACAAATTTAAAAAACCTTTAAAAAAAACTTTTCTGGAACTTTTGTCTAGTAATGGGAATCAGAAGTGAAGTCAATGAGTATGTATAGTAAGTTAGTGTTTAAGGACTCTTGGGCTAAATATTTGTTCCGTAGGTCAAATATGAACTTCTGTACAGCCATAACAAAAAAACCTTAAAAAAAACTTTTATGGAACTTTTGGCTAGTAATGGGAATCAGAAGGGATGTCAATGAGTATGTAGAGTAAGTTAGTGTTTAAATAATTTTGGGCCAAAAATATGTTCAGTAGGCCAAATGGACTTCTGTACAGCCATTATGTGAAAAAAGAAAAAAAAAAAAAAACTTTAAAAAACCTTAAAAAACCTTGTGTGGAACTTTTGGCTAGTATTGGGAATCAGAAGGGAAGTCAATGAGTAGGTTTAGTAAGTTAGTGTTTAAGGACTCTTGGGCCAAAAATATGTTCAATAGGTCAAATATGAACTTCTGTACAGCCATAATGTAACAAAAAAATACAAATTTAAAAAACCTTTAAAAAAAACTTTTCTGGAACTTTTGTCTAGTAATGGGAATCAGAAGGGAAGTCAATGAGTATGTATAGTAAGTTAGTGTTTAAGGACTCTTGGGCTAAATATTTGTTCCGTAGTTTAAATATGAACTTCTGTACAGCCATAACAAAAAAACCTAAAAAAAAACTTTTATGGAACTTTTGGCTAGTAATGGGAATCAGAAGGGAAGTCAATGAGTAGGTTTAGTAAGTTAGTGTTTAAGGACTCTTGGGCCAAAAATATGTTCAATAGGTCAAATATGAACTTCTGTACAGCCATAATGTAACAAAAAATGCAAATTTAAAATACCTTTAGAAAAAACTTTGCTGGAACTTTTGTCTAGTAATGGGAATTAGAAGGGAAGTCAATGAGTATGTATAGTAAGTTAGTGTTTAAGGACTCTTGGGCTAAATATTTGTTCCGTAGGTCAAATATGAACTTCTGTACAGCCATAACAAAAAAACCTTAAAAAAAACTTTTATGGAACTTTTGGCTAGTAATGGGAATCAGAAGGGATGTCAATGAGTATGTATAGTAAGTTAGTGTTTAAATAATCTTGGGCCAAAAATATGTTCAGTAGGCCAAATGGACTTCTGTACAGCCATTATGTGAAAAAAGAAAAAAAACAAAAAACTTTAAAAAACCAACTTTTATGGAACTTTTGGCTAGTAATGGGAATCAGAAGGGAAGTCAATGAGTATGTATAGTAAGTTAGTGTTTAAAGAATCTTGGGCCAAAAATTTGTTCTGTAGGTCAAATATGAACTTTATACAGGCATAAAATGTAAAAAAAAAATAATAATAATTAAAAGGAACTTTTGTGGAACTTTTGGCTAGTAATGGGAATCAGAAGGGAAGTCAATGAGTGTTATAGTAAGTTAGTGTTTAAGTTATCTTGGGCCAAAAATGTGTTCCTTAGGTCAAATATGGACTTCTGTACAGCCATAAAATGTAAAAAAAAAAAAAAAAAATTTTAAAAGAAACTTTTGTGGAACTTTGGGCTAGTAATGGGAATCAGAAGGGATGTCAATGAGTATATATAGTAAGTTAGTGTTTAAATAATCTTGGGCCAAAGATTTGTTCCATAGGTCAAATATGGACTTCTGAAAAGCCATTAAAAAAAACCTTAAAAAAAACCTTTAAAAAAACCTTTTATGAAACTCTTGGCTAGTAATGGGAATCAGAAGGGAAGTCAATGAGTATGTGTAGTAAGTTAGTGTTTAAGTAATCTTGGGCCAAAAATTTGTTCTGTAGGTCAAATATGAACTTCTGTACAGCCATAATGTAACAAAAAAATGCAAATTTAAAATACCTTTAAAAAAAAACTTTTGTGGAACTTTTGGTTAGTAATGGGAATCAGAAGGGAAGTCAATGAGTACGTATAGTAAGTTAGTGTTTTAGGAATGTTGGGCTAAAAATTTGTTCATTAACTCAAATATGGACCTGTACAGCCATAATATGTGAAAATAATAATAATAAAAAAACCTTAAAATAGTCTTTAAAAAAACCTTTTGTAGAACTTTTGGCTGGTATTGGGAATCATAAGGGAAGTCAATGAGTATGTATAGTAAGTTAGTGTTTAAGTAATCTTGGGCCAAAAATTTGTTCTGTAGGTCAAATATGAACTTTGTACAGCCATAGAATGTAAAAAAAATAAAAATAATTAAAAGTAACTTTTGTGGAACTTTTGTGGAACTTTTGTGGAACTTTTGTGGAACTTTTGGTTAGTAATGGGAATCAGAAGGGAAGTCAATGAGTATGTGTAGTAAGTTAGTGTTTAAGGACTCTTGGGCCAAAAATATGTTCAATAGGTCAAATATGAACTTCTGTACAGCCATAAAGTAAAAAAAAAAAAAAAAAAAACCTTGAAAAAACCTTTTGTGGAACTTTGGGCAAGTAATGGGAATCAGAAGGAATGTTGAGTATGTATAGTAAGTTAGTGTTTAAATAATCTTGGGCCAAAAACTTATTCCGTAGCTCAAGTATGAACTTCTGTACAGCCATAATGTAAAAAAAAAAAAAAAAAACACCTTAAAAAAACCTTTAAAAAAACCTTGTGTGGAACTTTTGGCTAGTAATGGGAATCAGAAGGGAAGTCAATGAGTAGGTTTAGTAAGTTAGTGTTTAAGGACTCTTGGGCTAAATATTTGTTCCGTAGTTTAAATATGAACTTCTGTACAGCCATAACAAAAAAAACTTAAAAAAAACTTTTATGGAACTTTTGGCTAGTAATGGGAATCAGAAGGGAAGTCAATGAGTAGGTTTAGTAAGTTAGTGTTTAACGACTCTTGGGCCAAAAATATGTTCAATAGGTCAAATTTGAACTTCTGTACAGCCATAATGTAACAAAAAAATGCAAATTTAAAATACCTTTAAAAAAAACTTTTCTGGAACTTTTGTCTAGTAATGGGAATTAGAAGGGAAGTCAATGAGTATGTATAGTAAGTTAGTGTTTAAGGACTCGTGGGCTAAATATTTGTTCCGTAGGTCAAATATGAACTTCTGTACAGCCATAACAAAAAAACCTTAAAAAAACTTTTATGGAACTTTTGGCTAGTAATGGGAATCAGAAGGGATGTCAATGAGTATGTATAGTAAGTTCGTGTTTAAATAATCTTGGGCCAAAAATATGTTCAGTAGGCCAAATGGACTTCTGTACAGCCATTATGTGAAAAAAGAAAAAAACAAAAAACTTTAAAAAACCTTAAAAAAACTTTTATGGAACTTTTGGCTAGTAATGGGAATCAGAAGGGAAGTCAATGAGTATGTATAGTAAGTTAGTGTTTAAAGAATCTTGGGCCAAAAATATGTTCAGTAGGCCAAATGGACTTCTGTACAGCCATTATGTGAAAAAAGAAAAAAAACAAAAAACTTTAAAAAACCTTAAAAAAACTTTTATGGAACTTTTGGCTAGTAATGGGAATCAGAAGGGAAGTCAATGAGTATGTATGGTAAGTTAGTGTTTAAGTAATCTTGGGCCAAAAATTTGTTCTGTAGGTCAAATATGAACTTTGTACAGGCATAAAATGTAAAAAAAAAATAATATTAATTAAAAGGAACTTTTGTGGAACTTTTGGCTAGTAATGGGAATCAGAAGGGAAGTCAATGAGTATGTGTAGTGAGTTAGTGTTTAAGGACTCTTGGGCCAAAAATATGTTCAATAGGTCAAATATGAACTTCTGTACAGCCATAAAGTAAAAAAAAAAAAAAAAAAAACCTTGAAAAAACCTTTTGTGGAACTTTGGGCAAGTAATGGGAATCAGAAGGAATGTTGAGTATGTATAGTAAGTTAGTGTTTAAATAATCTTGGGCCAAAAACTTATTCCGTAGCTCAAGTATGAACTTCTGTACAGCCATAATGTAAAAAAAAAAAAAAAAAACACCTTAAAAAAACCTTTAAAAAAACCTTGTGTGGAACTTTTGGCTAGTAATGGGAATCAGAAGGGAAGTCAATGAGTAGGTTTAGTAAGTTAGTGTTTAAGGACTCTTGGGCTAAATATTTGTTCCGTAGTTTAAATATGAACTTCTGTACAGCCATAACAAAAAAACCTTAAAAAAAACTTTTATGGAACTTTTGGCTAGTAATGTGAATCAGAAGGGAAGTCAATGAGTAGGTTTAGTAAGTTAGTGTTTAACGACTCTTGGGCCAAAAATATGTTCAATAGGTCAAATTTGAACTTCTGTACAGCCATAATGTAACAAAAAAATGCAAATTTAAAATACCTTTAAAAAAAACTTTTCTGGAACTTTTGTCTAGTAATGGGAATTAGAAGGGAAGTCAATGAGTATGTATAGTAAGTTAGTGTTTAAGGACTCGTGGGCTAAATATTTGTTCCGTAGGTCAAATATGAACTTCTGTACAGCCATAACAAAAAAACCTTAAAAAAACTTTTATGGAACTTTTGGCTAGTAATGGGAATCAGAAGGGATGTCAATGAGTATGTATAGTAAGTTCGTGTTTAAATAATCTTGGGCCAAAAATATGTTCAGTAGGCCAAATGGACTTCTGTACAGCCATTATGTGAAAAAAGAAAAAAAACAAAAAACTTTAAAAAACCTTAAAAAAACTTTTATGGAACTTTTGGCTAGTAATGGGAATCAGAAGGGAAGTCAATGAGTATGTATAGTAAGTTAGTGTTTAAAGAATCTTGGGCCAAAAATTTGTTCTGTAGGTCAAATATGAATTTTATACAGGCATAAAATGTAAAAAAAAAAAAAATAATTAAAAGGAACTTTTGGCTAGTAATGGGAATCAGAAGGTAAGTCAATGAGTGTGTATAGTAAGTTAGTGTTTAAGTTATCTTGGGCCAAAAATTTGTTCCTTAGGTCAAATATGGACTTCTGTACAGCCATAAAATGTAAAAAAAAAAAAAAAAAAAAAAAAAAACAATTTTAAAAGAAACTTTTGTGGAACTTTGGGCTAGTAATGGGAATCAGAAGGGATGTCAATGAGTATATATAGTAAGTTAGTGTTTAAATAATCTTGGGCCAAAGATTTGTTCCATAGGTCAAATATGGACTTCTGTACAGCCATAACAAAAAAACCTTAAAAAAAACCTTTAAAAAAACTTTTTATGAAACTTTTGGCTAGTAATGGGAATCAGAAGGGAAGACAATGAGCATGTGTAGTAAGTTAGTGTTTAAGGACTCTTGGGCCAAAAATATGTTCGATAAGTCAAATATGAACTTCTGTACAGGCATAAAGTAAAAAAAAAAAAAAAAAAACCTTGAAAAAACCTTTTGTGGAACTTTGGGCAAGTAATGGGAATCAGAAGGAATGTTGAGTATGTATAGTAAGTTATTGTTTAAATAATGTTGGGCCAAAAATATGTTCAGTAGGTCAAATATGGACTTCTGTACAGCCATAATGTAACAAAAAAAATTTTTTTTTTTAAAAACCTTTTGTGGAACTTTTGGCTAGTAATAGGAATCAGAAGGGATGTCAATGAGTATGTATAGTAAGTTAGTGTTTAAATAATCTTGGGCCAAAAATTTGTTCCATAGGTCAAATGTGGACTTCTGTACAGCCATATCAAAAAAACCTTTAAAAAAAACTTTAAAAAAAACCTTTAAAAAAACCTTTTATGAAACTTTTGACTAGTAATGGGAATCAGAAGGGAAGTCAATGAGTATGTATAGTAAGTTAGTGTTTAAGTAATCTTGGGCCAAAAATTTGTTCAGAAGGTCAAATATGGACTTCTGTACAGCCATAAAATGTAAAAAAAAAAAAAAAAACAGCAACAAAAAAATTTAAAGAAACCCTTGAAAAAACCTTGTGTGGAACTTTGGGCAAGTAATGGGAATCAGAGGGGATGTTAATGAGTATCTATAGTAAGTTAGTTTTTAAATAATCTTGGGCCAAAAATTTATTCTGTAGGTCAAGTATGAACTTCTTTACAGCCATAATGTAAAAAAATAAAAAAAATAAAAAATTCAAAGAAATTTTTGTGGAACTTTTGGCTAGTAATGGGAATCAGAAGGGAAGTCAATGAGTAGGTTTAGTAAGTTAGTGTTTAAGGACTCTTGGGCCAAAAATATGTTCAATAGGTCAAATATGAACTTCTGTACAGCCATAATGTAACAAAAAAATGCAAATTTAAAATACCTTTAAAAAAAATCTTTGCTGGAACTTTTGTCTAGTAATGGGAATTAGAAGGGAAGTCAATGAGTATGTATAGTAAGTTAGTGTTTAAGTACACTTGGGCTAAATATTTGTTCCGTAGGTCAAATATGAACTTCTGTACAGCCATAACAAAAAAACCTTAAAAAAACTTTTATGGAACTTTTGGCTAGTAATGGGAATCAGAAGGGATGTCAATGAGTATGTATAGTAAGTTCGTGTTTAAATAATCTTGGGCCAAAAATATGTTCAGTAGGCCAAATGGACTTCTGTACAGCCATTATGTGAAAAAAGAAAAAAAACAAAAAACTTTAAAAAACCTTAAAAAAACTTTTATGGAACTTTTGGCTAGTAATGGGAATCAGAAGGGAAGTCAATGAGTATGTATAGTAAGTTAGTGTTTAAAGAATCTTGGGCCAAAAATTTGTTCTGTAGGTCAAATATGAATTTTATACAGGCATAAAATGTAAAAAAAAAAAAAATAATTAAAAGGAACTTTTGTGGAACTTTTGGCTAGTAATGGGAATCAGAAGGGAAGTCAATGAGTGTGTATAGTAAGTTAGTGTTTAAGTTCTCTTGGGCCAAAAATGTGTTCCTTAGGTCAAATATGGACTTCTGTACAGCCATAAAATGTAAAAAAAAAAAAAAAAAAAAAAAACAATTTTAAAAGAAACTTTTGTGGAACTTTGGGCTAGTAATGGGATTCAGAAGGGATGTCAATGAGTATATATAGTAAGTTAGTGTTTAAATAATCTTGGGCCAAAGATTTGTTCCATAGGTCAAATATGGACTTCTGTACAGCCATAAATTAAAAAAAAAAAAAAAAAAAACCTTGAAAAAACCTTTTGTGGAACTTTGGGCAAGTAATGGGAATCAGAAGGAATGTTGAGTATGTATAGTAAGTTAGTGTTTAAATAATCTTGGGCCAAAAACTTATTCCGTAGCTCAAGTATGAACTTCTGTACAGCCATAATGTAAAAAAAACAAAAAAAACACCTTAAAAAAACCTTAAAAAAAACCTTGTGTGGAACTTTTGGCTAGTAATGGGAATCAGAAGGGAAGTCAATGAGTAGGTTTAGTAAATTAGTGTTTAAGGACTCTTGGGCTAAATATTTGTTCCGTAGTTTAAATATGAACTTCTGTACAGCCATAACAAAAAAACCTTAAAAAAAACTTTTATGGAAATTTTGGCTAGTAATGGGAATCAGAAGGGAAGTCAATGAGTAGGTTTAGTAAGTTAGTGTTTAACGACTCTTGGGCCAAAAATATGTTCAATAGGTCAAATATGAACTTCTGTACAGCCATAATGTAACAAAAAAATGCAAATTTAAAATACCTTTAAAAAAAACTTTTCTGGAACTTTTGTCTAGTAATGGGAATTAGAAGGGAAGTCAATGAGTATGTATATTAAGTTAGTGTTTAAGGACTCTTGGGCTAAATATTTGTTCCGTAGGTCAAATATGAACTTCTGTACAGCCATAACAAAAAAACCTTAAAAAAAACTTTTATGGAACTTTTGGCTGGTATTGGGAATCATAAGGGAAGTCAATGAGTATGTATAGTAAGTTAGTGTTTAAGTAATCTTGGGCCAAAAATTTGTTCTGTAGGTCAAATATGAACTTTGTACAGCCATAGAATGTAAAAAAAATAAAAATAATTAAAAGTAACTTTTGTGGAACTTTTGTGGAACTTTTGTGGAACTTTTGTGGAACTTTTGGTTAGTAATGGGAATCAGAAGGGAAGTCAATGAGTATGTGTAGTAAGTTAGTGTTTAAGGACTCTTGGGCCAAAAATATGTTCAATAGGTCAAATATGAACTTCTGTACAGCCATAAAGTAAAAAAAAAAAAAAAAAAACCTGGAAAAAACCTTTTGTGGAACTTTGGGCAAGTAATGGCAATCAGAAGGAATGTTGAGTATGTATAGTAAGTTAGTGTTTAAATAATCTTGGGCCAAAAACTTATTCCATAGCTCAAGTATGAACTTCTGTACAGCCATAATGTAAAAAAAACACCTTAAAAAAACCTTAAAAAAAACCTTGTGTGGAACTTTTGGCTAATAATGGGAATCAGAAGGGAAGTCAATGAGTAGGTTTAGTAAGTTAGTGTTTAAGGACTCTTGGGCCAAAAATATGTTCAATAGGTCAAATATGAACTTCTGTACAGCCATAATCTAACAAAAAATTGCAAATTTAAAATACCTTTAAAAAAAAACTTTTGTGGAACTTTTGGTTAGTAATGGGAATCAGAAGGGAAGTCAATGAGTACGTATAGTAAGTTAGTGTTTTAGGAATGTTGGGCTAAAAATTTGTTCATTAACTCAAATATGGACCTGTACAGCCATAATATGTGAAAATAATAATAATAAAAAACCTTAAAATAGTCTTTAAAAAAACCTTTTGTAGAACTTTTGGCTGGTATTGGGAATCATAAGGGAAGTCAATGAGTATGTATAGTAAGTTAGTGTTTAAGTAATCTTGGGCCAAAAATTTGTTCTGTAGGTCAAATATGAACTTTGTACAGCCATAGAATGTAAAAAAAATAAAAATAATTAAAAGTAACTTTTGTGGAACTTTTGTGGAACTTTTGGTTAGTAATGGGAATCAGAAGGGAAGTCAATGAGTATGTGTAGTAAGTTAGTGTTTAAGGACTCTTGGGCCAAAAATATGTTCAATAGGTCAAATATGAACTTCTGTACAGCCATAAAGTAAAAAAAAAAAAAAAAAAACCTTGAAAAAACCTTTTGTGGAACTTTGGGCAAGTAATGGCAATCAGAAGGAATGTTGAGTATGTATAGTAAGTTAGTGTTTAAATAATCTTGGGCCAAAAACTTATTCCATAGCTCAAGTATGAACTTCTGTACAGCCATAATGTAAAAAAAAAAAAAAAAAAACACCTTAAAAAAACCTTAAAAAAAACCTTGTGTGGAACTTTTGGCTAATAATGGGTATCAGAAGGGAAGTCAATGAGTAGGTTTAGTAAGTTAGTGTTTAAGGACTCTTGGGCCAAAAATATGTTCAATAGGTCAAATATGAACTTCTGTACAGCCATAATGTAACAAAAAAATACAAATTTAAAAAACCTTTAAAAAAAACTTTTCTGGAACTTTGTCTAGTAATGGGAATCAGAAGGGAAGTCAATGAGTATGTGTAGTAAGTTAGTGTTTAAGGACTCTTGGGCTAAATATTTGTTCTGTAGTTTAAATATGAACTTCTGTACAGCCATAACAAAAAAACCTTAAAAAAAACTTTTATGGAACTTTTGGCTAGTAATGGGAATCAGAAGGGAAGTCAATGAGTAGGTTTAGTAAGTTAGTGTTTAAGGACTCTTGGGCCAAAAATATGTTCAATAGGTCAAATATGAACTTCTGTACAGCCATAATGTAACAAAAAAATGCAAATTTAAAATACCTTTAAAAAAAACTTTAAAAAAACCTTTAAAAAAAACCTTTTATGAAACTTTTGGCTAGTAATGGGAATCAGAAGGGAAGTCAATGAGTATGTATAGTAAGTTAGTGTTTAAGTAATCTTGGGCCAAAAATTTGTTCAGAAGGTCAAATATGGACTTCTGTACAGCCATAAAATGTAAAAAAAAAAACAACAACAACAAAAAAATTAAAAGAAACCCTTGAAAAAACCTTGTGTGGAACTTTGGGCAAGTAATGGGAATCAGAGGGGATGTTAATGAGTATCTATAGTAAGTTAGTGTTTAAATAATCTTGGGCCAAAAATTTATTCTGTAGGTCAAGTATGAACTTCTTTACAGCCATAATGTAAAAAAAATAAAAAAAATAAAAAATTCAAAGAAATTTTTGTGGAACTTTTGGCTAGTAATGGGAATCAGAAGGGAAGTCAATGAGTATGTATAGTAAGTTAGTGTTTAAGGAGTCTTGGGCAAAAAATTTGTTTAGTAGGTCAAATATGGATTTCTGTACAGCCATAATGTAAAAAAAAAAAAATAAACCTTTAAAAAATCTTAAAAAAAAACTTTTTATTGAACTTTTGGCTAGTAATTGGAATCAGAAGGGAAGTCAATGAGTATGTATATAGTAAGTTATTGTTGAAATAATCTTGGGCCAAAAGTGTTTAAGGACTCTCGGCCCAAAAATATGTTCAATAGGTCAAATATGAACTTCTGTACAGCCATAAAGTAAAAAAAATAAAAAATAAAAACTTGAAAAAAAACTTGTGTGGAACTTTGGGCAAGTAATGGGAATCAGAAGGAATGTTGAGTATGTATAGTAAGTTAGTGTTTAAATAATCTTGGGCCAAAAATTTATTCCGTAGCTCAAGTATGAACTTCTGTACAGCCATAATGTAACAAAAAAATACAAATTTAAAAAACCTTTAAAAAAAACTTTTCTGGAACTTTTGTCTAGTAATGGGAATCAGAAGTGAAGTCAATGAGTATGTATAGTAAGTTAGTGTTTAAGGACTCTTGGGCTAAATATTTGTTCCGTAGGTCAAATATGAACTTCTGTACAGCCATAACAAAAAAACCTTAAAAAAAACTTTTATGGAACTTTTGGCTAGTAATGGGAATCAGAAGGGATGTCAATGAGTATGTAGAGTAAGTTAGTGTTTAAATAATCTTGGGCCAAAAATATGTTCAGTAGGCCAAATGGACTTCTGTACAGCCATTATGTGAAAAAAGAAAAAAAAAAAAAAACTTTAAAAAACCTTAAAAAACCTTGTGTGGAACTTTTGGCTAGTATTGGGAATCAGAAGGGAAGTCAATGAGTAGGTTTAGTAAGTTAGTGTTTAAGGACTCTTGGGCCAAAAATATGTTCAATAGGTCAAATATGAACTTCTGTACAGCCATAATGTAACAAAAAATGCAAATTTAAAATACCTTTAAAAAAAACTTTGCTGGAACTTTTGTCTAGTAATGGGAATTAGAAGGGAAGTCAATGAGTATGTATAGTAAGTTAGTGTTTAAGGACTCTTGGGCTAAATATTTGTTCCGTAGTTTAAATATGAACTTCTGTACAGCCATAACAAAAAAACCTAAAAAAAAACTTTTATGGAACTTTTGGCTAGTAATGGGAATCAGAAGGGATGTCAATGAGTATGTATAGTAAGTTAGTGTTTAAATAATCTTGGGCCAAAAATATGTTCAGTAGGCCAAATGGACTTCTGTACAGCCATTATGTGAAAAAAGAAAAAAAACAAAAAACTTTAAAAAACCAACTTTTATGGAACTTTTGGCTAGTAATGGGAATCAGAAGGGAAGTCAATGAGTAGGTTTAGTAAGTTAGTGTTTAAGGACTCTTGGGCCAAAAATATGTTCAATAGGTCAAATATGAACTTCTGTACAGCCATAATGTAACAAAAAAATACAAATTTAAAAAACCTTTAAAAAAAACTTTTCTGGAACTTTTGTCTAGTAATGGGAATCAGAAGGGAAGTCAATGAGTATGTATAGTAAGTTAGTGTTTAAGGACTCTTGGGCTAAATATTTGTTCCGTAGTTTAAATATGAACTTCTGTACAGCCATAACAAAAAAACCTAAAAAAAAACTTTTATGGAACTTTTGGCTAGTAATGGGAATCAGAAGGGAAGTCAATGAGTAGGTTTAGTAAGTTAGTGTTTAAGGACTCTTGGGCCAAAAATATGTTCAATAGGTCAAATATGAACTTCTGTACAGCCATAATGTAACAAAAAATGCAAATTTAAAATACCTTTAAAAAAAACTTTGCTGGAACTTTTGTCTAGTAATGGGAATTAGAAGGGAAGTCAATGAGTATGTATAGTAAGTTAGTGTTTAAGGACTCTTGGGCTAAATATTTGTTCCGTAGGTCAAATATGAACTTCTGTACAGCCATAACAAAAAAACCTTAAAAAAAACTTTTATGGAACTTTTGGCTAGTAATGGGAATCAGAAGGGATGTCAATGAGTATGTATAGTAAGTTAGTGTTTAAATAATCTTGGGCCAAAAATATGTTCAGTAGGCCAAATGGACTTCTGTACAGCCATTATGTGAAAAAAGAAAAAAAACAAAAAACTTTAAAAAACCAACTTTTATGGAACTTTTGGCTAGTAATGGGAATCAGAAGGGAAGTCAATGAGTATGTATAGTAAGTTAGTGTTTAAAGAATCTTGGGCCAAAAATTTGTTCTGTAGGTCAAATATGAACTTTATACAGGCATAAAATGTAAAAAAAAAAATAATAATAATTAAAAGGAACTTTTGTGGAACTTTTGGCTAGTAATGGGAATCAGAAGGGAAGTCAATGAGTGTTATAGTAAGTTAGTGTTTAAGTTATCTTGGGCCAAAAATGTGTTCCTTAGGTCAAATATGGACTTCTGTACAGCCATAAAATGTAAAAAAAAAAAAAAAAAATTTCAAAAGAAACTTTTGTGGAACTTTGGGCTAGTAATGGGAATCAGAAGGGATGTCAATGAGTATATATAGTAAGTTAGTGTTTAAATAATCTTGGGCCAAAGATTTGTTCCATAGGTCAAATATGGACTTCTGAAAAGCCATTAAAAAAAAACCTTAAAAAAAACCTTTAAAAAAACCTTTTATGAAACTCTTGGCTAGTAATGGGAATCAGAAGGGAAGTCAATGAGTATGTGTAGTAAGTTAGTGTTTAAGGACTCTTGGGCCAAAAATATGTTCAATAGGTCAAATATGAACTTCTGTACAGCCATAAAGTAAAAAAAAAAAAAAAAAAACCTGGAAAAAACCTTTTGTGGAACTTTGGGCAAGTAATGGCAATCAGAAGGAATGTTGAGTATGTATAGTAAGTTAGTGTTTAAATAATCTTGGGCCAAAAACTTATTCCATAGCTCAAGTATGAACTTCTGTACAGCCATAATGTAAAAAAAACACCTTAAAAAAACCTTAAAAAAAACCTTGTGTGGAACTTTTGGCTAATAATGGGAATCAGAAGGGAAGTCAATGAGTAGGTTTAGTAAGTTAGTGTTTAAGGACTCTTGGGCCAAAAATATGTTCAATAGGTCAAATATGAACTTCTGTACAGCCATAATCTAACAAAAAAATGCAAATTTAAAATACCTTTAAAAAAAAACTTTTGTGGAACTTTTGGTTAGTAATGGGAATCAGAAGGGAAGTCAATGATTACTTATAGTAAGTTAGTGTTTTAGGAATGTTGGGCTAAAAATTTGTTCATTAACTCAAATATGGACCTGTACAGCCATAATATGTGAAAATAATAATAATAAAAAAACCTTAAAATAGTCTTTAAAAAAACCTTTTGTAGAACTTTTGGCTGGTATTGGGAATCATAAGGGAAGTCAATGAGTATGTATAGTAAGTTAGTGTTTAAGTAATCTTGGACCAAAAATTTGTTCTGTAGGTCAAATATGAACTTTGTACAGCCATAGAATGTAAAAAAAATAAAAAATAATTAAAAGTAACTTTTGTGGAACTTTTGTGGAACTTTTGGTTAGTAATGGGAATCAGAAGGGAAGTCAATGAGTATGTGTAGTAAGTTAGTGTTTAAGCACTCTTGGGCCAAAAATATGTTCAATAGGTCAAATATGAACTTCTGTACAGCCATAAAGTAAAAAAAAAAAAAAAAAAACCTTGAAAAAACCTTTTGTGGAACTTTGGGCAAGTAATTGCAATCAGAAGGAATGTTGAGTATGTATAGTAAGTTAGTGTTTAAATAATCTTGGGCCAAAAACTTATTCCATAGCTCAAGTATGAACTTCTGTACAGCCATAATGTAAAAAAAAAAAAAAAAAAACACCTTAAAAAAACCTTAAAAAAAACCTTGTGTGGAACTTTTGGCTAATAATGGGAATCAGAAGGGAAGTCAATGAGTAGGTTTAGTAAGTTAGTGTTTAAGGACTCTTGGGCCAAAAATATGTTCAATAGGTCAAATATGAACTTCTGTACAGCCATAATGTAACAAAAAAATACAAATTTAAAAAACCTTTAAAAAAAACTTTTCTGGAACTTTGTCTAGTAATGGGAATCAGAAGGGAAGTCAATGAGTATGTGTAGTAAGTTAGTGTTTAAGGACTCTTGGGCTAAATATTTGTTCTGTAGTTTAAATATGAACTTCTGTACAGCCATAACAAAAAAACCTTAAAAAAAACTTTTATGGAACTTTTGGCTAGTAATGGGAATCAGAAGGGGTCAATGAGTAGGTTTAGTAAGTTAGTGTTTAAGGACTCTTGGGCCAAAAATATGTTCAATAGGTCAAATATGAACTTCTGTACAGCCATAATGTAACAAAAAAATGCAAATTTAAAATACCTTTAAAAAAAACTTTTGTGGAACTTTTGGTTAGTAATGGGAATCAGAAGGGAAGTCAATGAGTACGTATAGTAAGTTAGTGTTTTAGGAATGTTGGGCTAAAAATTTGTTCATTAACTCAAATATGGACCTGTACAGCCATAATATGTGAAAATAATAATAATAAAAAAACCTTAAAATAGTCTTTAAAAAAACCTTTTGTAGAACTTTTGGCTGGTATTGGGAATCATAAGGGAAGTCAATGAGTATGTATACGTTGTTGCTGATGTAATATGAGCAGTCAAAGGGAATGTATAGAATGTTCATGATCGAGGACAGAAATATGCATTGCATTGCATACAAGAACTCCTGAATTGAAGAGATTAGTGCTGTTGCATTGCAATGCATATAATAAATCATTGTGCATTGAAGAGTTTAGTTCGTTTGCATTGTATTGCATAAAGAACTCGTGTAGTGAAGAGATAAGTGCTGTTGCATTGCAATGCATATAACAAATTGTTGTGTATTAAAGACATTAGTGCTTTTGCATTGCAATGTATACAAAAAAATGTTGTGCATTGAAGGGTTTAGTGCGTTTGCATTACATTGCATATAAGAAATTGTTGTGTATTGAAGAGATTAGTAAGTTTGCATTGCATTGCATTGCATACAAGAAATCGTTGTGCATTGAAGAGACAACTGCGTTTGCATTGCATGCAAGAAATCGTTGCGCATTGAAGAGATTAGTGCTTTTGCATGGCTATGCATACAAGAACTATCTGTGCATTGTTGTGCATTAGTGCTTTTGTTGTGCATTGGAGACAACTGCGTTTACACTGCATACAAGAACTCGCTGTGCATTAAAGAGATTAGTGCTTTTGCATTGCAATGCATACAAGAAATCGTTTTGTATTGATGCGATTACTGTTTTTGCATTGAATTGCATACAACTCGTTCTGCATTGAAGAGATTAGTGCTATTGCTTTGCAGTGCATACAATAACTCGCTGTGCATTGAAGAGTTTAGTGCGTTTGCATTGTATTGCATAAATAACTCGTGTAGTGAAGAGATCAGTGCTGTTGCATTGCAATGCATATAAGAAATCGTTGTGTATTGTAGAGATTAGTGCTTTTGTTGTGCATTAAAGAGACAACTGCTTTTGCATTGCATACAAGAACTCGCTGTGCATTAAAGAGATTAGTGCTTTTGCATTGCAATCTATACAAGAACTCGCTGTGCATTGAAGAGTTTAGTGCGTTTGCATTGCAATGCATATAATAAATCGTTGTGTTTAAAGACATTAGTGCTTTTGCATTGCAATGCATACAAAAAATTGTTGTGCATTGAAGAGTTTAGTGCGTTTGCATTGCATTGCATAAAATAAATCGTTGGGCCTTGTAGAGATTAGTGCTTTTGTTGTGCATTGAAGAGACAACTGTGTTTGCATTACATACAAGAACTCGTTGTGCATTGAAGAGATTAGTGCTTTTGCATTGCAAGAAATCGTTGTGCATTGAAGAGATTAGTGTTTTTGCATGGCAATGCATATAAGATCTCGTTGCGCAGTGAAGAGATTAGTGATTTTGTTGTGCATTGGAGACAACTGCGTTTACACTGCATACAAGAACTCGCTGTGCATTAAAGAGATTAGTGCTTTTGCATTGCAATGCATACAAGAAATCGTTTTGTATTGATGCGATTACTGTTTTTGCATTGAATTGCATACAACTCGTTCTGCATTGAAGAGTTTAGTGCGTTTGCATTGTATTGCATAAATAACTCGTGTAGTGAAGAGATCAGTGCTGTTGCATTGCAATGTATATAAGAAATCGTTGTGTATTGTAGAGATTAGTGCTTTTGTTGTGCATTAAAGAGACAACTGCTTTTGCATTGCAAGAAATCGTTGTGCATTAAAGAGATTAGTGCTTTTGCAATGCAATGCATACAAGAACTAGCTGTGCATTGCTGTGCATGGTGCTTTTGTTGTGCATTGGAGACAACTGGGTTTACACTGCATACAAGAACTCGCTGTGCATTAAAGAGATTAGTGCTTTTGCATTGCAATGCATATAAGAAATCGTTTTGTATTGATGCGATTACTTTTTTTGCATTGAATTGCATACAAGTACAATAACTCGTTCTGCAATGAAGAGATTAGAGCTTTTCCATTGCAACCCAAACAAGAACTCGCTGTGCATTGAAGAGATTAGTGCTTTTGCATTGAATTGCATACAAGTATAAGTCGTTCTGCATTGAATAGATTAGTGCTTTTGCAATGCATACAAGTACAATAACTCGTTCTGCATTGAAGAGATTAGGGCTTTTGCATTGCAATCCATGCAAGAACTCGCTGTGCAGTGAAGAGATTAGTGTTTTTGCATTGCAATGCATATAAGAAATCGTTTTGTATTGATGCGATTACTGTTTTTGCATTGAATTGCATACAAGTACAATAACTCGTTCTGCAATGAAGAGATTAGAGCTTTTGCATTGCAACCCATACAAGAACTCGCTGTGCATTGAAGAGATTAGTGCTTTTGCATTGCAATGCATTAAAGATCTCGTTGTGCAGTGAAGAGATTACTGTTTTTTCATTGAATTGCATACAAGTATAAGAAGTCGTTCTGCATTGAAGAGATTAGTGCTTTTGCATTGCAATGCATATAAGAAATTGTTTTGCATTGAAGCGATTACTTTGCATTAAATTGCATATAAAACCTCGTTGTGCATTGAAGAGTTTAGTGCGTTTGCATTGTATTGCATAAAGAACTCGTGCAAGTGAAGAGATAAGTGCTGTTGCATTGCAATGCATATAAGAAATCGTTTTGTAGTAAAGACATTAGTGCTTTTGCATTGCAATGCATACAAAAAATGGTTGTGCATTGAAGAGTTTAGTGCGTTTGCATTACATTGCATATAAGAAATCGTCGTGCATTGAAGAGATTAGTGCATTTGCTTTGAAAGAAGTCGCTGTGCATTGTTGTGCATTAGTGCTTTTGTTGTGCATTGGAGACAACTGCGTTTACACTGCATAGGAGAACTCGCTGTGCATTAAAGAGATTAGTGATTTTGCATTGCAATCCATACAAAAGCTCGCTGTGCATTAAAGAAATTAGTGTTTTTGCATTGCAATGCATATAAGAAATCGTTTTGTATTGATGCGATTACTGTTTTTGCATACAAGTACAATAACTCGTGAGTTAGTGCGTTTGCATACAAATACTTACTATTCATACTCAGTGACTCCATCTTATGTTACGTCAGCAATACATTAATCCATATTTGATCTACTGAACATGTTCTTGACCAAAATTTTTGAACAATGATTTACTATACATTCTCATTGACTGTGTTGACTCACTGACGGTATCTAACTTTTGGCTAATAATTGGAATAAGAAAGGAAGTATCTATAGTAAGTTAGTTTTGGGCGAAAAATATGTTCAGTAGGACAGCCATAACGTACAAAAAAAAATATTTTGTGGAACTTTTGGCTAGTAATGGGAATCAGAAGGGAAGTCAATGCGTATGTGTTAGTGTTTAAGGACTTTTAGGCTAAAAGTTTGTTTAGTATGTCAAATATGGACTTTACAGCCATAACGTCAAAAAAAAAAAAAAACCTTTAAAAGCCTTTTGTACAACTTTTGGCTAGTAATGGGAATCAGAAGGGGTCAATGTGTATGTATAGTAAGTTAGTGTTTAAGGACTCTTGGGCAAAAAATATGTTAAGTAGGTCAAATATGCACTTTCGTACAGCCAAAACATGTACAAAAAAAAAAAAAAAAAAAATCTTTTGCCGAACTTTTGTCTAGTAATGGGAATCAGAAGGGAAGTCATGAGTATGCATCGTTGTTGCTGATTTAATATGAGGAGTCAAAGGGAATGTATAGAATGTTCAATGTTAAGAAATTGTTTTGCATTGAAGCGATTACTGTTTTTGCGTTTAATTGCATACAAGAACTCGTTCTGCACTGAAGAGATTAGTACGTTTGCATTGCAATGCATACAAAAACTGGTTGTGCATTGAAGAGTTTAGTGTGTTTGCATTGTATTGCATAAATAACTCGTGCAGAGAAGAGATCAGTGCTTTTGCATTATAATGCATATAAGAAATCGTTTTGCATTGATGCGATTACTGTTTTTGCATTTAATTGCATACAAGAACTAGTTCTGCATTAAAGAGATTAGTGCTTTTGCATTGCAATGCATGCAATAACTCTCTGTGCATTAAAGAGATCAGTGCGTTTGCATTGTATTGCATAAAGAACTTCACTCTTCAGATCAGTGCTGTTGCATTGCATTCAAGAACTAATTGTACATTGAAGAGCTAAGTGCTTTTTGCATTACAATGCATATAAGAAATCTTTGTGCATTGAAGAGATTAGTGCTTTTGCATTGCATACAAGAGCTAAGTGCTGTTTCATTGCAATGCATACAAGAAATCGTTTTCCATTGAAGTAATTAGTATTTTTGCATAGAATTGCATACAAGAACTCATTCTGCATTGAAGAGATTAGTACTTTTTGCATTACAATGCATATAAGAAATATTTGTGCACTGAAGAGTGAGTGAGTTTGCATTGTATTGCATAAAAAGCTTGTTGTGCATTGATGAGATCAATGTTGTTGCATTGCAAGAATTCGTTGTGCATTTAGAGATTAGTGCTTTTGCATTGCAAAGAATATACGAACTCAGTGTGCATTGCATTGAAGAGATTAGTTTTTGCATTGCAATGCATACAAGAACTCGCTGTGCATTAAAGAGATTAGTGCTTTTGCATTGCAATGCATACAAAAACGCACTGTGCATTGAAAAGATAAGTGCTTTTGAAGTGCAATGTATGAAATAGACTTCTGTACAGCCATAACAAAAAAACAAACAAAAAAAAAAAAACCTTAAAAAACTTCTGGAAATTTTGGCTAGTAATGGGAATCAGAAGAGAAGTCAATCAGTGTGTGTAGTAAGTTAGTATTTTAGGACTGTTGGGCCAACTAAGTTCAAGAGGTTAAATATGGACTTTTTTCAACCATAACATGTACCAGAAGAATATTAAACCTTTTGTGGAACTTTTGGCTTGTAATGGGAATCAGAAGGGAAGTCAATGAGTATGTATAGTAAGTTATTGTTAAAGGACTCTTGGGCCAAAAAAATGTTCAGTAGGTCAAATATAGACTTCTGTACAGCCATAACAAACAAAAACAAAAAAAAACAACAAAAAGAAAACACTTTAAAAAAACATTTACATATTATGGCTGTTCAGAAGTCCATATTTGACCTACTGAACCTATTTTTGATCCAAGAGTCCTTAAACACTAAATTCCTATACATACTCATTGACTTCCTTTCTGGTTCCCATTGCTAGCCAAAAGTTCCACAAAAAGCTTTTTTAATTTTTTTTTTTGTACGTTATTTTTGGCCCAAGTTTACTTAAACTCTAAATTACTATACTTACTCATTGACTTCCCTTCTAATTCCCATTACTATTCAACAGTTCCACAAAATTGATATTTATTTATTTATTTTTCATGTTATGGCTGTAAAGAAGTCCATATTTGCCCTACTGAACCTATTTTTGGCCCAAGAGTCCGTAAATACTAACTGTACTATACATACTCATTGACTTCCTGATTCCCATTACTAGCCAAACGTTACACAAAAAGCTTTTTTAAGCTTTTTTTTCTTTAAAAATTTTACGTTATTTTTCCCCAAGAGTACTTAAACACTAAATTACTATACATACTCATTGACTTTACTTCTGATTCCCATTACTAGCCAGAAGTTCCATAAAAGGCTTTTCTAAGGTTTTTTTAATAAATAAGTTTGTACATTATGGCTTTTTTTTTAGTTGTACGTTATTTTTGGCCCAAGAGTCCTTAAACTCTAAATTACTATATTTACTCATTGACTTCACTTCTGATTTCCATTACTAGCCAAATGTTCCCAAAAACGTTTTTCTCTTTTTTCTTTTTTTTTTTTTTTATATGTTATGGCTGTACAGAAGTCCATATATGACCTATACTGAACCTATTTTTGACTGAACCTATTTTTGACTTCTCTTCCGATTCCCATTTCTAGCCAAAAGTTCCACAAAAACGTGGAATGTTTATGGCTGGTCAGAAGTCCATATTTCACCTACTGAACATAGTTTTTGCCCAAGAGTCCTTAAACACTAACTTAATATACATACTCATTGACTTCCCTTCTGCTTCTCATTACTAGTCAACATTTCCACAAAAGTTTTATTTTTTATTATTTATTTTTTTACATGTTATGGCTGTACAGAAGTCTATATTTCACCTACTGAACATAGTTTTTGCCCAAGAGTCCTTAAACACTAACTTAATATACATACTCATATATATATATATATTTATTTAATTTTTTATACATGTTATGGCCTGTCAGAAGTCCATATAACACCTACTGAACATAGTTTTTGCCCGAGAGTCCGTAAATACTAACTGTACTATACATACTCATTGACTTTCTTTCTGATTCCCATTACTAGCCAAAAGTTCTATATATATATTTTTGACACGTTTTTTTTTTTTTACATATGGCTGTTCAGAAGTCCATATTTGACCTACTGAACCATTTTTTGACCCTAGAGTCCTTAAACACTAAATTACTATACATATTCATTGACTTCACTTCTGATTTCCATTACTAGCCAAAAGATCCAAAAAAGGCTTTTTTAAGGTGTTTTTTAATAAAAAAAAGTTTGCACGTTATTTTTGGCCCAAGAGTCTTTAAACTCTAAATTACTATACTTACTCATTGAATTCCCTTCTGATTCTCATTACTAGTCAACAGTTCCACAAAAGTTTTTATTTTTTTTTATTTTTTTTTTACATGTTATGGCTGTACAGCAGTCCATATTTCACCTACTGAACATAGTTTTTAGCCCCAGAGTCCTTAAACACTAAATTACTATACATGCTCATTGAATTCCTTTCTAATTCCCATTGCTAGCCAAAAGTTACACAAAAGGCTTTTTTAAGGTTTTTTTTTTTTTTTAATTGTACGTTATTTTTGGCCAAGAGTCCTTAAATACTAAATTACTATACATACTCATTGACTTCACTTCTGATTTCCATTACTAGCCAAAAGTTCCAAAAAGGTTTTTTTTCCCTTCATGTTATGGCTGTACAGAAGTCCATATATGACCTATACTGAACCTATTTTTGGCCCAAGATACCTTAAACACCAAATTACTATACATACTCATTGACCACTTCTGATTCCCATTACTAGCCAAAAGTTCCATAAAAGGCTTTTTTAAGGTTTTTTTAATAAAAAAGTTTGTTACGTTATGGCTTTACAGAAGTCTATATTTGACCTACTGAACCTATTTTTGGCCCAAGAGTCAGAAAACACTAAATTACTATACATACTCATTGACTTCCTTTCTGATTCACATTACTAGCTAAAAGTTTCCAAAATATATATATATATATATATATTTTTTTCTTTTCTATTTTTTTTTTATTTTATTTTATACATGTTATGGCTGGTCAGAAGTCCATATTTGACCTACTGAACCTATTTTTGACCCAAGTTTTTTTTTTTTTTTACATTTTATGGCTGTACAGAAGTCCATATTTGACCTACTGAACATAGTTTTTTCCCAAGAGTCCGTAAATACTAACTGTACTATACATACTCATTGACTTTTTTTTTTTTTACATATTATTTAAAAAAGATTTTTTTTTCTTTTTTCTTTTTTTTATATGTTATGGCTGTACAGAAGTCCATATATGACCTACTGAACCTATTTTTGACCCAAGTTTTTTTTTTTTTTTTTTTACATATGGCTGTACAGAAATCCATATTTCACCTACTGAACATAGTTTTGCCCAAGAATCCATGAATACTAACTGTACCATACATACTAATTGACTTCCTTTCTGATTCCCATTACTAGCCAAAAGTTCCAAAAAAGTTTTTTTTTCTTCATGTTATGGCTGTACAGAAGTTCATATTTCACCCACTGAACATAGTTTTGCCCAAGAGTCCGTAAATACTAACTTTACTATACATACTCATTGACTTCCTTTCTAATTTCCATTACTAGCCAAAAGGTCCACAAAAGTTTTATTTATTTATTTATTTATTTATTTTACATGTTATGGCTGTTCAGAAGTCCATATTTGACCTACTAAACCATTTTTTGACCCTAGAGTCCTTAAACACTAAATTACTATACATATTCATTGACTTCACTTCTGATTTCCATTACTAGCCAAAAGTTCTAAAAAAGATTTTTTCTTTTTTTTCTTTTTTCTTTTTTTTATATGTTATGGCTGTACAGAAGTCCATATATGACCTATACTGAACCTATTTTTGGCCCAAGATACCTTAAACACTAAATTACTATACATACTCATTGACCACTTCTGATTTCCATTACTAGCCAAAAGTTCTAAAAGAAAAAATTTTCTTTTTTCTTTTTTTATTATACATTTTATGGCTGGTCAGATGTCCATATTTCACCTACTAAACATAGTTTTTGGCCAAGAGTCCGTAAATACTAACTTTACTATACATACTCATTGACTTCCTTTCTGATTCCCATTTTCCCATTACTACCCAAAAGTTACACAAAATACTTTCTTAAGGTTTCTTTTGAAAAAAATCTGTACGTTATTGTTGGCCCAAGACTTCTTAAACTCTAAATTACTATACTTACTCATTGACTTAACTTCTGATTTCCATTACTAGCCAAAAGTTCCATAAAAGGCTTTTTTAAGGGTTTTTTTAATAAAAAAGTTTGTATGTTATTTTTGGCCCAAGAGTCCTTAAACTATAAATTACTATACTTACACGTTGACCACTTCTGATTTCCATTACTTTTTTTTTCTTTTTTTTATACATGTTATGGCTGGTCAGAAGTCCATATTTCAACTACTGAACCTATTTTTGACCCAAGGTTTTTTTTTTTTACATGTTATGGCTGTACAGAAGTCCATATTTCAGCTACTAAACATAGTTTTTGCCCAAGAGTCCGTAAATACTAACTATACTATACATACTCATTGAGTTCCTTTCTGATTCCCATTACTAGACAAAATTTCAAAAAAGTTTTTTTTTCTTCATGTTATGGCTGTTCAGAAGTCCATATTTGACCTACTAAACCATTTTTTGACCATTGAGTCCTTAAACACTAATTTACTTCCTTTCTGATTCCCATTACCCAAAATGCTTTTTAAGGTTTCTTTTGACAAAAATCTGTACGTTATTTTTGGCCCAAGAGTTCTTAAACTCTAAATTACTATACTTACTCATTGACTTAACTTCTGATTTCCATTACTAGCCAAAAGTTCCAAAAAAGTTTTTTCTTTTTTTTTTTACATGTTATGGCTGTGCAGAAGTCCATATTTCACCTACTGAACATAGTTTTTGCCCAAGAGTCCTTAAACATTAACTTACTATCCATACTTATTGACTAATTGGTCAACAAAAGGTTTTTCTTATATGCTTGCAATGCAAACGCACTAATCTCATTAATGCACTAAGATTTCTTATATGCACTGTAATGTAAAAGCACTAATATATTAAATGCACAACGAGTTATCGTATGCAATGGAATGCAAACGCACTAATCTCTTCAATGCACAGCCAGTTCCTATTTGCCTTGTAATGCAAAAGCAATTATCTCTTCAATGAACAACGAGTTCTTGAATGCAATGCAGTGCAAAACTACTAATCTCTTCATGCACAACAGTTTATGTTTGCATTGTAATGCAAAAGCACCATCTCTTCAATGCACGAGTTATTGTATGCAATTGCAATGCAGAAGCACTTATCACTTCAATCACAACGAAATTTGTATGCAATGCAAAAGTACAAATCTCTTTAATGCACATCGAGTTCTTGCATGCATTGCAATTCAAAAGCAGTAATATCTTCAATGCAGAACGAGGTCTTGTATGCAATTCAATGCAAAGCACTAATCTTTTCAATGCACAAAGATGTCGAAATGCATTGTAATGCAAAAGCACGAATGTCTTCAATGCACAACAAGTTCTTGTATGCATTGCAATGCAAAAGCACTAGTCCTTCATTGCAACTCAATGCAATAAAAAAGCACTAACTCTCTTTAAAGCACAAATATTTCTTAGCATGCACTGTAATGCAAAAGCACTAATATCTTCAATGCAGAACGAGTTTCGGTATGCAATGTAATGCAAAACGGACTTATGTCTTCAATGCACAAAAGTTCTTATATGCTTGCATAGCAAACGCACTAATCTCTTCAATGCACAACGAGTTTTGTATGCATTGCAATGCAAAAGCACTAATCTCTTTAATGTACAAAGATGTATTATATGCATCGTAATGCATAAGCAATTATGTCTTCAATGCACAAAAGTTCTTACATGCTTGCAGTGCAAACGCACTAATCTCTTCAATGCACAACGAGTTCTGTATGCATTTCAATGCAAACGCGATAATCTCTTCAATGTACGATTAGTTTTGCATGTTTTGCAGAACGAGTCTTTGTATGCAATGCAATTCAAACACACTTATCTGTTCAATGCACAATGAGTTTTGTATGTATTGTAATGCAAAAGCATTAATAATGGAAAAGCACTAATCTCTTCAATAAACAAATATGTCTATTATGCATTGTAATGCAAAATAACTTATATCTTCAATGCAGAACGAGTTTTGTTTGTATTGTAATGTAAAAGAACTAATCCTTCAATGCACAACGAATTCTTATATGTATTGTAATGCAGAACGAGTTATTGAATGCAATGCAAACGCACTTATCTCTTCAATGCACAACGAGTTATTGTATGCATTACAATGCAAAAGCACTAATCTCTTCAATGCAGAACGAGTTTTGTATGTATTGTAATGTAAAAGCACTAATCTTTCAATGCACAACGAATTCTTATATGCATTGCAATGCAAAATCACTAATCTATTCAATGCAGAACGAGTTCTTGAATGCAATGCAAACGCACTTATCTCTTCAATGCACAAACGTTCTTGTATGCATTGTAACGCAAAAGCACTAATATCTTCAATGCTCAACGAGTTATTGTATGCAATGCAAACGCACTTATCGCTTTAATGCATAAAAGTTCTTGTATGCATTACAATGCAAAAGCACTAATCTCTTCAATGCAGAACGAGTTTTGTATGTATTGTAATGCAAAATCACTAATCTCTTCAATGCACAACGCGTTATTGTATGCAATGCAAAAGCACTTATCTCTTCAATGCACAACGAGTTATAGTATGCAATGTACGATTAGTTTCCCTTGCATTGCAATGCAAAAACACTAATCTATTCAATGTATAATTACTTTTGCATGCATTGCAATGCAAAATCACTAATCTAATCAATGCAGAACGAGTTCTTGAATGCAATGCAAACGCACTTATCTCTTCAATGCACAAACGTTCTTGTATGCATTGTAATGCAAAAGCGCTAATCTCTTCAATGCACAACGAGTTATTGTATGCAATGTACGATTAGTTTTGCTTGCATTGCAATGCAAAAGCTCTAATCTATTCAATGTACAATTAGTTTTGCATGCATTGCAATTCAAAAGCACTAATCTCTTCAATGCACAACGACTTGTATGCAATGCAAACGCACTTATCTCTTCAGTGCACAACATTTCTTGTATGCATTGTAATGCAAAAGTACTAATCTAAATGCACAACTACTTATTGTATGCAATGCAACAGCACTGACCTCTTCAATGTACGAGTTTTTGTATGCAATGCAAAAGCACTAGTCTCTTTAGTGCTTGCTTTCTTGTATGCACTTTCTTGTATGTAATGCAACAGTTCACATGTTGTGTTATCTCCTTAATACACAATGTATGTAGTTAGATGGTGCAAAATAAATGATCTCTTCATTATATAACACAACATTTTTATGCAGTGCATTGAAACAGAACATATGTTTTTCTTTAATGCACAACGGAATAGTTTTGGTTATCTAGAGCATTTTAAGGTTGTTCACTAAATCACGGATTAAGCAATACAACAAATATGTTATGTGTTATTTCTTCAATGCATAGGAATTAGTTAGTTCTTGTATGCATATTAATGAAACGAGCAAATCTCAAGAGTTATGTTATCTATTCAATACGCAAGGTGGTCTATGCAATGCAGATCGTCTATGCAATGCATTGAAGCAGCATATGTATTAAGTTAGATCCTGCATGCAAAGTAAACATCACACGTGTTCTCAATTCAATTCATAACGGAATGAGTTTGCACATATGTTTATGTTATATTTAGTATTCAATGCACAGCGTATTAAGTTAGATCGTGTATGCAGTGCAATGCAACGGCAAATATGTTATTTAAATGCACAACGGCATGAGTTAGTTCTTGTTGCAGTGCACTACAACAGTTCATGTTGTTTTGTCTTCAATGCACAACGGAATAATTGAGTCCTCAAATGCGTCATGTCTCGATGATTGAATTCAATGAATTCAACGACTTTTGGCCCTTCTAACCAAAAGTTCCACAAAAGTTTTTTTTTTTTATGGCTGTGCAGAAGTCCATATTTGACGTAATGAACCTATTTTTTAACCAAGAGTCCTTAAACACTAACTTGCTATACATATTCATTGACTTCCCTTCTGATTCCCATTTCTAGCCAAAAGTTCCTTAAAAGTTTTTTTTTTTTTTTTTTTTTTTTTTTTTTACATATGGCTGTACAGAAGTCCATATTTCACCTACTGAACATAGTTATTGCCCAAAGATACCTTAAACACCAAATTACTATACATACTCATTGACTTCACTTCTGATTCCCATTACTAGCCAAAAGTTCCTTTTTTAAGGTTTTTTTAATAAAAAAGTTTGTACGTTATGGCTTTACAGAAGTCTATATTTGACCTACTGAACCTATTTTTGGCCCAAGAGTCCTTAAACACTAAATTACTATACATACTCATTGAGTTCCTTTCTGATTCACATTACTAGCTAAAAGTTCTAAAAAATATATATATATTTTTTTTCTATTTTTTTTATACATGTTATGGCTGGTCAGAAGTCCATATTTGACATACTGAACCTATTTTTGAACCAAGTTTTTTTTTTTTTTTACATATGGCTGTACAGAAGTCCATATTTGACCTACTGAACCATTTTTTGACCCTAGAGTCCTTAAACACTAATTTACTATACATATTCATTGATTTCCTTTCTGATTCCCATTGCTAGCCAAAAGTTACACAAAAGGCTTTTTTAAGGTTTTTTTTTTTTTAATTGTACGTTATTTTTTGGCCAAGACTCCTTAAATACTAAATTACTATACATACTCATTGACTTCACTTCGGATTTCCATTACTAGCCAAAAGTTCCAAAAAAGGTTTTTGCTTTTTTTTTTTTTTTTTTTTTTATACATATTATGGCTGTTCAAAAGTCCATATTTCACCTACTGAACCTATTTTTGACCCAAGGTTTTTTTTTAACATGTTATGGCTGTACAGAGGTCCATATTTCACCTACTGAACATAGTTTTTAGCCCCAGAGTCCTTAAACACTAAATTACTATACATACTCATTGACTTCCTTTCTGATTCCCATTGCTAGCCAAAAGTTACATAAAAGGCTTTTTTAAGTTTTTTTTTTTTTTTTTTTAATTATACGTTATTTTTGGGCCAAGACTCCTTAAATACTAAATTACTATACATACTCATTGACTTCACTTCGGATTTCCATTACTAGCCAAAAGTTCCAAAAAAGTTTTTTTTTCTCTTCATGTTATGGCTGTACAGAAGTCCATATATGACTTACTGAACCTATTTTTGGCCCAAGAGTCCTTAAACACTAAATTACTATACATACTCATTGACCACTTCTGATTCCCATTACTAGCCAAATGTTCTTAAAAAGATTTTTTCTTTTTTCTTTCTTTTTTTTTTAATATGTTATGGCTGTACAGAAGTCCATATATGACCTATACTGAACCTATTTTTGGCCCAAGATACCTTAAACACCAAATTACTATACATACTCATTGACCACTTCTGATTTCCATTACTAGCCAAAAGATCCATAAAAGGCTTTTTTAAGGTTTTTTTAATAAAAAAGTTTGTACGTTATGGCTTTACAGAAGTCTATATTTGACCTACTGAACCTATTTTTGGCCCAAGAGTCCCTAAACACTAAATTACTATACTTACTCATTGACTTCACTTCTGATTTCCATTACTAGCCAAATGTTCCCAAAAAGGTATTTCTTTTTTTCTTTTCTTTATATATTATGGCTGTTCAAAAGTCCATATTTGACCTACTGAACCATATTTTGACCCTAGAGTCCTTAAACACTAAATTACTATACATATTCATTGACTTCACTTCTGATTTACATTACTAGCCAAAAGTTCTAAAAAATATTTTTTATTTTTTATTTTTTTTATTTGTTATGGCTGTACAGGAGTCCATATATGACCTATACTGAACCTATTTTTGGCCCAAGATACCTTAAACGCTAAATTACTATACATACTCATTGACTTCACTTCTGATTTACATTACTAGCCAAAAGTTCTAAAAAAGATTTTTTCTTTTTTCTTTTTTTTATTTGTTATGGCTGTACAGGAGTCCATATATGACCTATACTGAACCTATTTTTGGCCCAAGATACCTTAAACGCTAAATTACTATACATACTCATTGACCACTTCTGATTTCCATTACTAGCCAAAAGTTCTAAAAGAAAAAAAAATATTTTTTCTTTTTTTTTTTCTTTTTTTATTATACATGTTATGGCTGGTCAGAAGTCCATATTTCACCTACTGAACATAGTTTTTGCCCAAGAGTCCGTAAATACTAACTGTACTATACATACTCATTGACTTCCTTTCTGATTCCCATTACTAGACATAAGTTCCAAAAAAAATTTTTTCTTCTTCATGTTATGGCTGTACAGGAGTTCATATTTGACCTACTGAACCATTTTTTGACCCTAGAGTCCTTAAACACTAAATTATTATACATATTCATTGACTTCACTTCTGATTTCCATTACTAGCCAAAAGTTCCAAAAAAGGCTTTTTTAAGGTGTTTTTTAATAAAAAAGTTTGCACCTTATTTTTGGCCCAAGAGTCCTTAAACTCTAAATTACCATACTTACTCATTGACTGCACTTCTGAATTCCATTACTAGTCAACAGTTCCAAAAAAGTTTTATTTTTTATTTTTTTACATGTTATGACTGTGCAGAAGTCCATATTTCACCTACTGAACATAGTTTTTGCCCAAGAGTCCTTAAACACTAACTTACTATAGATACTCATTGAATTCCCTTCTGATTCTCATTACAGGTCAACAGTTCCACAAAAGTTTTATTTATTTTTTTATTTTTTATACATGTTATGGCTGGTCAGAAGTCCATATTTGACATACTGAACCTATTTTTGAACCAAGTTTTTTTTTTTTTTTTTACATATGGCTGTACAGAAGTCCATATTTGACCTACTGAACCATTTTTTGACCCTAGAGTCCTTAAACACTAATTTACTATACATATTCATTGATTTCCTTTCTGATTCCCATTGCTAGCCAAAAGTTACACAAAAGGCTTTTTTAAGGTTTTTTTTTTTTAATTGTACGTTATTTTTTGGCCAAGACTCCTTAAATACTAAATTACTATACATACTCATTGACTTCACTTCTGTTTTCCATTACTAGCCAAAAGTTCCAAAAAAGTTGTTTTTTTCCCTTCTTGTTATGGCTGTACAGAAGTCCATATATGACCTACTGAACCTATTTTTGGCCCAAGAGTCCTTAAACACTAAATTACTATACATACTCATTGAGTTCCTTTCTGATTCACATTACTAGCTAAAAGTTCTAAAAAATATATATATATTTTTTTTTTCTTTTTTTTTTCATTTCTTTTTTTTACATGTTATGGCTGGTCAGAAGTCCATATTTGACCTACTGAACCTATTTTTGAACCAATTTTTTTTTTTTTTACATATGGCTGTACAGAAGTCCATATTTAACCTACTGAACCATTTTTTGACCCTAGAGTCCTTAAACACTAATTTACTATACATATTCATTGACTTCACTTCTGATTTCCATTACTAGCCAAAAGTTCCAAAAAAGGTTTTTGCTTTTTTTTTTATTTTTTTTTTTATACATATTATGGCTGTTCAAAAGTCCATATTTCACCTACTGAACCTATTTTTGACCCAAGGTTTTTTTTTAACATGTTATGGCTGTACAGAGGTCCATATTTCACCTACTGAACATAGTTTTTAGCCCCAGAGTCCTTAAACACTAAATTACTATACATACTCATTGACTTCCTTTCTGATTCCCATTGCTAGCCAAAAGTTACATAAAAGGCTTTTTTAAGTTTTTTTTTTTTTTTTTTTAATTATACGTTATTTTTGGGCCAAGACTCCTTAAATACTAAATTACTATACATACTCATTGACTTCACTTCGGATTTCCATTACTAGCCAAAAGTTCCAAAAAAGTTTTTTTTTCTCTTCATGTTATGGCTGTACAGAAGTCCATATATGACTTACTGAACCTATTTTTGGCCCAAGAGTCCTTAAACACTAAATTACTATACATACTCATTGACCACTTCTGATTCCCATTACTAGCCAAATGTTCTTAAAAAGATTTTTTCTTTTTTCTTTCTTTTTTTTTTAATATGTTATGGCTGTACAGAAGTCCATATATGACCTATACTGAACCTATTTTTGGCCCAAGATACCTTAAACACCAAATTACTATACATACGCATTGACCACTTCTGATTTCCATTACTAGCCAAAAGATCCATAAAAGGCTTTTTTAAGGTTTTTTTAATAAAAAAGTTTGTACGTTATGGCTTTACAGAAGTCTATATTTGACCTACTGAACCTATTTTTGGCCCAAGAGTCCCTAAACACTAAATTACTATACTTACTCATTGACTTCACTTCTGATTTCCATTACTAGCCAAATGTTCCCAAAAAGGTATTTCTTTTTTTTTTTTCTTTATATATTATGGCTGTTCAAAAGTCCATATTTGACCTACTGAACCATATTTTGACCCTAGAGTCCTTAAACACTAAATTACTATACATATTCATTGACTTCACTTCTGATTTACATTACTAGCCAAAAGTTCTAAAAAAGATTTTTTCTTTTTTTTCTTTTTTTTTTCATTTCTTTTTTTTACATGTTATGGCTGGTCAGAAGTCCATATTTGACCTACTGAACCTATTTTTGAACCAATTTTTTTTTTTTTACATATGGCTGTACAGAAGTCCATATTTAACCTACTGAACCATTTTTTGACCCTAGAGTCCTTAAACACTAATTTACTATACATATTCATTGACTTCACTTCTGATTTCCATTACTAGCCAAAAGTTCCAAAAAAGGTTTTTGCTTTTTTTTTTATTTTTTTTTTTATACATATTATGGCTGTTCAAAAGTCCATATTTCACCTACTGAACCTATTTTTGACCCAAGGTTTTTTTTTTACATGTTATGGCTGTACAGAGGTCCATATTTCACCTACTGAACATAGTTTTTAGCCCCAGAGTCCTTAAACACTAAATTACTATACATACTCATTGACTTCCTTTCTGATTCCCATTGCTACCCAAAAGTTACATAAAAGGCTTTTTTAAGTTTTTTTTTTTTTTTTTTTAATTATACGTTATTTTTGGGCCAAGACTCCTTAAATACTAAATTACTATACATACTCATTGACTTCACTTCGGATTTCCATTACTAGCCAAAAGTTCCAAAAAAGTTTTTTTTTCTCTTCATGTTATGGCTGTACAGAAGTCCATATATGACTTACTGAACCTATTTTTGGCCCAAGAGTCCTTAAACACTAAATTACTATACATACTCATTGACCACTTCTGATTCCCATTACTAGCCAAATGTTCTTAAAAACATTTTTTCTTTTTTCTTTCTTTTTTTTTTTATATGTTATGGCTGTACAGAAGTCCATATATGACCTATACTGAACCTATTTTTGGCCCAAGATACCTTAAACACCAAATTACTATACATACTCATTGACCACTTCTGATTTCCATTACTAGCCAAAAGATCCATAAAAGGCTTTTTTAAGGTTTTTTTAATAAAAAAGTTTGTACGTTATGGCTTTACAGAAGTCTATATTTGACCTACTGAACCTATTTTTGGCCCAAGAGTCCCTAAACACTAAATTACTATACTTACTCATTGACTTCACTTCTGATTTCCATTACTAGCCAAATGTTCCCAAAAAGGTATTTCTTTTTTTTTTTTCTTTATATATTATGGCTGTTCAAAAGTCCATATTTGACCTACTGAACCATATTTTGACCCTAGAGTCCTTAAACACTAAATTACTATACATATTCATTGACTTCACTTCTGATTTACATTACTAGCCAAAAGTTCTAAAAAATATTTTTTATTTTTTATTTTTTTTATTTGTTATGGCTGTACAGGAGTCCATATATGACCTATACTGAACCTATTTTTGGCCCAAGATACCTTAAACGCTAAATTACTATACATACTCATTGACCACTTCTGATTTCCATTACTAGCCAAAAGTTCTAAAAGAAAAAAAAATATTTTTTCTTTTTTTTTTTCTTTTTTTATTATACATGTAATGGCTGGTCAGAAGTCCATATTTCACCTACTGAACATAGTTTTTGCCCAAGAGTCCGTAAATACTAACTGTACTATACATACTCATTGACTTCCTTTCTGATTCCCATTACTAGACATAAGTTCCAAAAAAAATTTTTTCTTCTTCATGTTATGGCTGTACAGGAGTTCATATTTGACCTACTGAACCATTTTTTGACCCTAGAGTCCTTAAACACTAAATTATTATACATATTCATTGACTTCACTTCTGATTTCCATTACTAGCCAAAAGTTCCAAAAAAGGCTTTTTTAAGGTGTTTTTTAATAAAAACGTTTGCACCTTATTTTTGGCCCAAGAGTCCTTAAACTCTAAATTACCATACTTACTCATTGACTGCACTTCTGAATTCCATTACTAGTCAACAGTTCCAAAAAAGTTTTATTTTTTATTTTTTTACATGTTATGACTGTGCAGAAGTCCATATTTCACCTACTGAACATAGTTTTTGCCCAAGAGTCCTTAAACACTAACTTACTATAGATACTCATTGAATTCCCTTCTGATTCTCATTACAGGTCAACAGTTCCACAAAAGTTTTATTTATTTTTTTATTTTTTTTACATGTTATGACTGTGCAGAAGTCCAAATTTCACCTATTGAACATAGTTTTTGCACAATAGTCCTCAAATACTAAATTACTATACATACTTTTTGACTTTCCTTCTGATTCCCATTATTAGCCAAAAGTTCCATAAAAGGCTTTTTTAAGTTTTTTTTTATTTTTTATTCTACGTTATTTTTGGCCCAAGAGTCCTTAAACTCTAAATTACTATACTTACTCATTGACTGCACTTCTGAATTCCATTACTAGTCAACAGTTCCACAAAAGTTTTATTTATTTATTTATTTTTTTTACATGTCATGGCTGTACAGCAGTCCATATTTCACCTACTGAACATAGTTTTTAGCCCCAGAGTCCTTAAACACTAAATTACTATACATACTCATTGACTTCCTTTCTGATTCCCATTGCTAGCCAAAAGTTACATAAAAGGCTTTTTTAAGTTTTTTTTTTTTTTTTTTAATTATACGTTATTTTTTGGCCAAGACTCCTTAAATACTAAATTACTATACATACTCATTGACTTCACTTCGGATTTCCATTAATAGCCAAAAGTTCCAAAAAAGTTTTTTTTTTCTCTTCATGTTATGGCTGTACAGAAGTCCATATATGACCTACTGAACCTATTTTTGGCCCAAGAGTCCTTAAACACTAAATTACTATACATACTCATTGACCACTTCTGATTCCCATTACTAGCCAAATGTTCTTAAAAAGATTTTTTCTTTTTTCTTTCTTTTTTTTTTAATATGTTATGGCTGTACAGAAGTCCATATATGACCTATACTGAACCTATTTTTGGCCCAAGATACCTTAAACACCAAATTACTATACATACTCATTGACCACTTCTGATTTCCATTACTAGCCAAAAGTTCCATAAAAGGCTTTTTTAAGGTTTTTTTAATAAAAAAGTTTGTACGTTATGGCTTTACAGAAGTCTATATTTGACCTACTGAACCTATTTTTGGCCCAAGAGTCCTTAAACACTAAATTACTATACTTACTCATTGACTTCACTTCTGATTTCCATTACTAGCCAAATGTTCCCAAAAAGGTATTTCTTTTTTTTTTTTCTTTATATATTATGGCTGTTCAAAAGTCCATATTTGACCTACTGAACCATATTTTGACCCTAGAGTCCTTAAACACTAAATTACTATACATATTCATTGACTTCACTTCTGATTTACATTACTAGCCAAAAGTTCTAAAAAAGATTTTTTCTTTTTTCTTTTTTCTTTTTTTTATTTGTTATGGCTGTACAGGAGTCCATATATGACCTATACTGAACCTATTTTTGGCCCAAGATACCTTAAACGCTAAATTACTATACATACTCATTGACCACTTCTGATTCCCATTACGAGCCAAAAGTTCCATAAAAGGCTTTTTTAAGGTTTTTTTAATAAAAAAAGTTTGTACGTTATGGCTTTACAGAAGTCTATATTTGACCTACTGAACATATTTTTGGCCCAAGAGTCCTTAAACACTAAATTACTATACATACTCATTGAGTTCCTTTCTGATTCACATTACTAGCTAAAAGTTCTAAAAAATATATATATATATTTTTTTTCTATTTTTTTATTTTTTATTTTTATACATGTTATGGCTGGTCAGAAGTCCATATTTGACCTACTGAACCTATTTTTGAAACAAGTTTTTTTTTTTTTTTTTTACATATGGCTGTACAGAAGTCAATATTTGACCTACTGAACCATTTTTTGACCCTAGAGTCCTTAAACACTAATTTACTATACATATTCATTGACTTCACTTCTGATTTCCATTACTAGCCAAAAGTTCCAAAAAAGGTTTTTCTTTTTTTTTTTTTTTTATATTATGACTGTTCAGAAGTCCATATTTCACCTACTGAACCTATTTTTGACCCAAGTTTTTTTTTTAACATGTTATGGCTGTACAGAAGTCCATATTTCACCTACTGAACATAGTTTTTGCCCAAGAGTCCGTAAATACTAACTGTACTAGCCATGACTTCCTTTCTGAATTCCATTACTAGCCAAAAGTTCCAAAAAAGGTTTTTTTTTTGTTCATGTTATCATTGAAATCCCTTCTGATTCTCATTACTAGTCAACAGTTCCACAAAAGTTTTATTTTTATTTTTATTTTTTTTTACATGTCATGGCTGTACAGCAGTCCATATTTCACCTACTGAACATAGTTTTTAGCCCCAGAGTCCTTAAACACTAAATTACTATACATACTCATTGACTTCCTTTCTGATTCCCATTGCTAGCCAAAAGTTACACAAAAGGCTTTTTTAAGGTTTTTTTTTTTTTTTTTAATTATACGTTATTTTTTGGCCAAGACTCCTTAAATACTAAATTACTATACATACTCATTGACTTCACTTCGGATTTCCATTACTAGCCAAAAGTTCCAAAAAGGTTTTTTTTTCCCGTCATGTTATGGCTGTACAGAAGTCCATATATGACCTACTGAACCTATTTTTGGCCCAAGAGTCCTTAAACACTAAATTGCTATACATACTCATTGACTTCACTTCTGATTTCCATTTCTAGCCAAATGTTCTAAAAAAGATTTTTTCTTTTTTTTTTTTTTTTATATGTTATGGCTGTACAGAAGTCCATATATGACCTATACTGAACCTATTTTTGGCGCAAGATACCTTAAACACCAAATTACTATACATAATCATTGACCACTTCTGATTTCCATTACTAGCCAAAAGTTCCAAAAAAGTTTTATTTTTTTTATTTTTATTTTTTTTTTACGTTATGACTGTACAGAAGTCCATATTTCACCTACTGAACATAGTTTTTGGCCAAGAGTCCTTAAACACTAAATTACTATACATACTCATTGACTTCCTTTCTGATTCACATTACTAGCTAAAAGTTCTAAAAAATATATAGATATTTTTTTTATTTTTTTTATTTTATACATGTTATGGCTGGTCAGAAGTCCATATTTGACCTAATTCACAATTACTAGCCAAAAGTTCCAAAAAAGGTTTTTTTTTTCTTCATGTTATGGCTGTACAGAAGTTCATATTTGACCTACTGAAACTATTTTTGGCCAAAGAGTCCTTAAACATTAACTTACTATATATACTCATTGACTTTTTTCCTGATTCCCATTAATAGCCAAAAGTTCCACAAAAGGTTTTATTTTTTTATTTTTATTTTTTTACATGTTATGGCTGTACAGCAGTCCATAATTCACCTACTGAACATAGTTTTTGCCCAAGAGTCCGTAAATACTAACTTTACTATACATACTCATTGACTTCCTTTCTGATTTCCATTACTAGCCAAAAGTTCCAAAAAAGGTTTTTCTTTTTTCTTTCTTTTTTTTTTTTTTTACATATTATGGCTGTTCAGAAGTCCATATTTGACCTACTGAACCATTTTGTGACCCTAGAGTCCTTAAACACTAAATTACTATACATATTTATTGACTTCACTACTGATTTCCATTACTAGCCAAAAGTTCCAAAAAAGTTTTATTTTTATTTTTATTTTTTTTACATGTTATGACTGTACAGAAGTCCATATTTCACCTACTGAACATATTTTTTGCCCAAGAGTCCGTAAATACTAACTTTACTATACATACTCATTGACTTCCTTTCTGATTTCCATTACTAGCCAAAAGTTCCAAAAAAGTTTTATTTTTATTTTTAATTTTTTTACATGTTATGACTGTACAGAAGTCCATATTTCACCTACTGAACATAGTTTTTGCCCAAGAGTCCGTAAATACTAACTTTACTATACATACTCATTGACTTTCCTTCTGATTCCCATTATTAGCCAAAAGTTCCATAAAAGGCTTTTTTAAGTTTTTTTTTTTTTTTAATTCTACGTTATTTTTGGCCCAAGAGTCCTTAAACTCTAAATTACTATACTTACTCATTGACTTCACTTCTGAATTCCATTACTAGCCAAAAGTTCCAAAAAAGGTTTTTTTTTCCTTCATGTTATGGCTGTACAGAAGTCCATATTTGACCTACTGAAACTATTTTTGGCCAAAGAGTCCTTAAACATTAACTTACTATACATACTCATTGACTTTTTTTCTGATTCCCATTACTAGCCAAAAGTTCCACAAAAGGTTTTATTTATTTATTTATTTGTTTTACATGTTATGGCTGTACAGCAGTCCATAATTCACCTACTGAACATAGTTTTTGCCCAAGAGTCCTTAAATACTAAATTACTATACATACTCGTTGACTTTCCTTCTGATTCCCATTACTAGCCAAAAGTTCCAAAAAAGTTTTATTTTTATTTTTAATTTTTTTACATGTTATGACTGTGCAGAAGTCTATATTTCACCTACTGAACATAGTTTTTGCCGAAGAGTCCTTAAACACTAACTTACTATAGATACTCATTGAATTCCCTTCTGATTCTCATTACAGGTCAACAGTTCCACAAAAGTTGTATTTATTTATTTATTTTTTTTACATGTTATGACTTTGCAGAAGACCAAATTTTACCTACTGAACATAGTTTTTGCCCAAGAGTCCTTAAATACTAAATTACTATACATACTCGTTGACTTTCCTTCTGATTCCCATTATTAGCCAAAAATTCCATAAAAGGCTTTTTTAAGTTTTTTTTTTTTTTTAATTCTACGTTATTTTTGGCCCAAGAGTCCTTAAACTCTAAATTACTATACTTACTCATTGACTTCACTTCTGAATTCCATTACTAGCCAAAAGTTCCAAAAAAGGTTTTTTTTTCCTTCATGTTATGGCTGTACAGAAGTCCATATTTGACCTACTGAAACTATTTTTGGCCAAAGAGTCCTTAAACATTAACTTACTATACATACTCATTGACTTTTTTTCTGATTCCCATTACTAGCCAAAAGTTCCACAAAAGGTTTTATTTATTTATTTATTTATTTTACATGTTATGGCTGTACAGCAGTCCATAATTCAACTACTGAACATAGTTTTTGTCCAAGAGTCCTTAAATACTAAATTACTATACATACTCGTTGACTTTCCTTCTGATTCCCATTACTAGCCAAAAGTTCCAAAAAAGTTGTATTTTTATTTTTAATTTTTTTACATGTTATGACTGTGCAGAAGTCTATATTTCACCTACTGAACATAGTTTTTGCCGAAGAGTCCTTAAACACTAACTTACTATAGATACTCATTGAATTCCCTTCTGATTCTCATTACAGGTCAACAGTTCCACAAAAGTTGTATTTATTTATTTATTTTATTTTTTTACATGTTATGACTTTGCAGAAGACCAAATTTCACCTACTGAACATAGTTTTTGCCCAAGAGTCCTTAAATACTAAATTACTATACATACTCGTTGACTTTCCTTCTGATTCCCATTATTAGCCAAAAGCTCCATAAAAGGCTTTTTTAAGTTTTTTTTTTTTTTTAAATCTACGTTATTTTTGGCCCAAGAGTCCTTAAACTCTAAATTACTATACTTACTCATTGACTTCACTTCTGAATTCCATTACTAGCCAAAAGTTCCAAAAAAGGTTTTTTTTTCCTTCATGTTATGGCTGTACAGAAGTCCATATTTCACCTACTGAACATAGTTTTTGCCCAAGAGTCCTTAAACTCTAAATTACTATACATACTCATTGAATTCCCTTCTGATTCTCATTACTAGTCAAAAGTTCCACAAAAGTTTTATTAATTTTTTCATTTTTTTTTAATTGTACGTTATTTTTGGCCAAGAGTCCTTAAATACTAAATTACTATACATACTCATTGACTTCACTTCTGATTTCCATTACTAACCAAAAGTTCCAAAAAAAGGTTTTTTTTCCCTTCATGTTATGGCTGTACAGAAGTCCATATATGAACTACTGAACCTATTTTTGGCCAAAGAGTCCTTAAACACTAAATTACTATACATACTCATTGACTTTTTTTCTGATTCCCATTACTAGCCAAAAGTTCCACAAAAGGTTTTATTTATTTATTTATTTTTTTTAAATGTTATTGCTGTACAGAAGTCCATATTTGACCTATACTGAACCTATTTTTGGCCCAAGAGTCCTTAAACACAAATTACTATACATACTCATTGACTTCCTTTCTGATTCCCATTACTAGCCAAAAGTTCCATAAAAGGCTTTTTAAAGTTTTTTTTTAATAAAAACGTTTGTACGTTATGGCTCTACAGATGTCCAAATTTGACCTACTGAACCTATTTTTGGCCCAAGATACCATAAACACTAAATTACTATACATGCTCATTGACTTTTCTTATGATTCCCTTTACTAGCCAAAAGTTCCATAAAAGGCTTTTTTAAGGTTTTTTTAATAAAAAAGTTTGTACGTTATGGCTTTACAGAAGTCCATATTTGACCTACTGAACCTATTTTTGGCCCAAGAGTCCTCAAACACTAACTTACTATACATACTCATTGACTTCCCTTCTGATTCTCATTACTAGCCAAAAGTTCCAGAAAAGTTTTTTTTTTTTTTTACATGTTATGGCTGTGCAGAAGTCCATATTTGACCTCCTGAACATAGTTTTTGCCCAAGAGTCCTTAAACATTAACTTACTATACATATTGACTAATTCGTCAACAAAAGGTTTTTCTTATATGCTTGCAATGCAAATGCACTAATCTCTTTAATGCACTAAGATTTCTTATATGCACTGTAATGTAAAAGCACTAATATATTAAATGCACAACGAGTTATTGTATGCAATGCAATGCAAATGCACTAATCTCTTCAATGCACAAGGAGTTTTTATATCCCTTGTTATGCAAAAGCAATTATCTCTTCAATGAACGAGTTCTTGAATGCAATGCAGTGCAAAACCACTAATCTCTTCAATGCACAACTAGTTTTTGTATGCATTGCAAAAGCAGTTGTCTCTTAAATGCACAACGAGTTCTTATATGCCTTGTAATGCAAAAGCAATGATCTCTTCAATGAACAACGAGTTCTTGAATGCAATGCAAAACTACTAAGCTCTTCATGCACTACAGTTTATGTTTGCATTGTAATGCAAAAGCACCATCTCTTCAATGCACGAGTTATTGTATGCAATTGCAATGTAGAAGCACTTATCACTTCAATCACAACGATATTTGTATGCAATGCAAAAGCACAAATCTCTTCATGCACTACAGTTTATGTTTGCATTGTAATGCAAAAGCACCATCTCTTCAATGCACGAGTTATTGTATGCAATTGCAATGTAGAAGCACTTATCACTTCAATCACAACGATATTTGTATGCAATGCAAAAGCACAAATCTCTTTAATGCACATCGAGTTCTTCCATGCTTTGCAATTCAAAAGCAGTAATACCACAAAGATGTCGAAATGCATTGTAATGCAAAAGCAGGAATGTCTTCAATGCACAACACGTTCTTGTATGCATTGCAATGCAAAAGCACTAGTCCTTCAATGCACTAGTCGTTGTACGCAATGCAATAAAAAAGCACTAACTCTCTTTAAAGCACAAATATTTCTTAGCATGCACTGTAATGCAAAATACACTAATATCTTCAATGCAGAACGAGTTTTGGTATGCAATGCAATGCAAAACGGACTTATGTCTTCAATACACAACGAGTTTTGTATGCATGGCAATGCCAAAGCACTAATCTTTTTAATGCACAAAGATTTTTTCATATGCACTGTAATGCAAAAGCACTAATATTTTAAATGCACAACGCGTTATTGTATGCAATGCAATGCAAACGCACTAATCTCTTCAATGCACAACGAGTTCTGTATGCATTGGACTAATCTCTTTAATGCACTAAGATTTTGTATATGCACTGTAATGCAAAAGCACTAATATTTTAAATGCACAACGCGTATACAACAAACGCACTAATCTCTTCAATGCACAACGAGTTTTGTATGCATTGCAATGCAAACGCGATAATCTCTTCAATGTACGATTAGTTTTGCATGTTTGTATGCAATGCAATTCAAACACACAATGAGTTTTGTATGTATTGTAATGCAAAAGCATTAATAATGGAAAAGCAATTATCTCTTCAATGCAAGATTTATTGTATGCAATGCAAACACACTAATCTCTGCAATGCACAACGAGTTTTGTATGCATTGCAGTGGAAAAGCACTAATCTCTTCAATGCACAAATATGTCTATTATGCATTGTAATGCAAAATAACTTATATCTTCAATGCAGAACTAGTTTTGTATGTATTGTAATGTAAAAGCACTAATCCTGCAATGCACAACGAATTCGTTTATGTATTGTAATGCAAAAGCACTAATCTCTTCAATGCACAACGAATTCTTATATGCATTGTAATGCAAAAGCACTAATCTCTTCAATGCAGAACGAGATATTGTATGCAATGCAAACGCACTTATCGCTTTAATGCACAAAAGTTCTTGTATGCATTGTAATGCAAAAGCAGTAATCTCTTTAATGCACAACGACTTATTGTATGCAATGCAAACGCACTTATTTCTTCAATGCACAAAATTTCTTGTATACATTGTAATGCAAAAGTACTAATCTCTTCAATGCACAACTACTTTTTGTATGCAACAGCACTGACCTCTTCAATACATGAGTTTTTGTATGCAATGTTGTGTTATCTCCTTAATACACAATGCATTTAGTTAGATGGTGCAAAATAAATGATCTCTTCATTATATAACAACATTTTTATGCAGTGAAAAAGTGAAACAGAACAGTGAAACAGAGCATATGTTATTCTTTAATGCACAACGGAATAGTTTTGGTTATCTAAACAGAGCATTTTAAAGTTGTTCACTAAATCACGGATTAAGCAATGCAACAATTATGTTATGTGTTATTTCTTGAATGCAGAGGAATGAGTTAGTTCTTGTATGCATATTAATGAAACGAGCAAATCTCAAGAGTTATGTTATCTATTCAATGCGCAAGGTCGTCTATGCAATGCAGATAGTCTATGCAATGCATTGAAGCAGCATATGTTATTCACAATGCACAACGTATTAAGTTAGATCCTGCATGCAAAGTAAACCACACGTGTTCTCACTTCAATTCATAACGGAATGAGTTTGCACATATGTTTATGTTATATTTAGTATTCAATGCACAGCGAATTAAGTTAGATCGTGTATGCAGTGCAATGCAACGGCAAATATGTTATTTAAATGCACAACGGCATGAGTTAGTGCTTTTGCAGTGCACTACAACAACACATGTTGTTTTATGTCTTCAATGCACAACGGAATAATTAAGTTTTGTATGCAATCTAGCAGAGAAAAACATAACATTTTAAGTGTGTTCCTCACTGCAAAAAGGATTAAGTTTAGTGTAAGCAGAACATAATAAATATATGTCTGACCAAGGGGTCCACACAAGGTTTTTAACTATATAATTCCAAAGACTCCTTCTGTTGTTAAATCAACCAGACAGTAGTCCATATTTTATCCACTAAACATATATCTAGCCCAAGAGTCCTCGATCATGTGTCATGTGTCGAACATTGAATTCAACGAATTTAACGAATTTTGACCCTTCTAGCCAAAAGTTCCACAAAAGTTTTTTTTTTTTTTTTTATGGCTGTGCAGAAGTCCATATTTGACCTATTGGACCTATTTTTAAGTCCTTAAACACTAAAGTCAATACTCATTGACCCCTTCTGATTCCCATTTCAGGCCTAAAGTTCCACACAATTTTTTTTTAAAAATTTAAAAAACGTTTTTTTCTTCATTATAGCTGTACAGAAGTCCATATTTGACCTATTGAACCTATTTTTGGACTAAGAGTCCTTAAACACTAACTATACATACCTTATTGACTTACCTTATGATTCCCATTTCTAGCCAAAAGTTCAACAAAAGGCTTTTTTAAGTTTTTTTTTGTTTTTTTGTTTTTTTGTACAGAAGTCCATATTTGACCTACTGAACATATTTTTAACCCAAGAGTGCATAAACACTAAATTACTATACATACTCATTGACTTCAGTTCTGATTTCCATTAATAGCCAAATGTTCCCAAAAAGGTTTTTCTTTTCTTTTCTAGTTTTTTTTTTTAATGTTATGGCTGTACAGAAGTCCATATTTGACCTACTAAACCTATTTTTGGCCCAAGAG